>CM076689.1:86886697-87524197 GCA_038501925.1 Xenopus petersii
ACTGTATCAAACACTTTGGCAAAATCTAAATAAGTCATGCCTACTGCTCCCCCACTGTCCAGCATCTTACTTACCTCATCATAAAAAGCAATTAAATTTGTCTTACATGACCTATACTTCATAAAGCCATGCTGATTACTGCTCACAATGCCATTCATTAGGACAAAGTTTTGAATGTGATCCCAAAACAAGCCTTTAAATGATCTGTCCACCACAAATGTCAGACTTACAGGCCTATAATTGCCAGACTGAGATAGTAATCCCTTTTTAAATATTACTATTTATCTATAGATATCATACCAGATGAAAGAAGTCTGAGAACAGGGGCGTAACTACAGAGGAAGCAGACCCTGCGACTGCAGGGGGGCCCAGGAGGTACAGGGGGCCCCATGAGGCTCTCATTGATGAGCAATTTGAACATATATTGGTAAAACAGGACAAACACTGGATATGTTGGGGGCCCTAAAATTAATTTGCTGTGGGGCCCAGCAACATCTAGTTACGCCACTGTCTGAGAAAATCAAAAAATAGAGGCCAGTCTAAAACGGAACTAAGCTCTCTTATATTCCATCTGGCTCTGGTGCCGTGTTCATATTCATTTTGAGTAAAGCTTTATGAACCATATCCTAAATCAGCCACTTAATGGTTTGAGGTTAACGCCATACTATTGTTGAGATTGTGGCTGAATTATTAGTTGTATCTGGTATTTATATAGCACCCATACATTTCCATTTCACTTTACAAAGATTATAGGGCTAATTTACATCCTTGATTTTGCACTACAATTAATATACATAGTGGTATCTTTATAGTCTATATATGCAAGTGCATAGATATGCCTGTATAAGTATGTGTATATATGTGCGCTGGGGTTCACCAAACTTCACTATGTAACTGTTTTTCTTAGAATTCATTAAGTACTGTTGCGGTCACAAGGGTGCACTTTGCCCTTGTACTTTGCCATAAATCTGACACAATTGTGAACATGGTTATGAATAAGGGGGGGCTCAAAACAAAGATTGAGCCTCCAAAGAGGGGATTGAACCAAAAAAGTCGAACAGCCACAGGTGCAGGGCGAAACACTGTTTTAGGTAACACACTTTCCTTACATTATTTTGCCTACATTTGACAATATCTGTAGATGCCCTTGTGGCCCCTCTTTTAAATGCCAAGCTTAAATGGCTCCACCTACTGCCTACACATTGCAATCACTGGGCATGGATTCCTCTTCCACTCATTCCACCCTCCAGTTTGTTCTTTACAGGCCTGTTTAATAGCATCAGCATTGAATCTATATTCATTTTCCGGTTCATTAAATTCTGTATAAATTGTTGCCCAATTATCCTTTAACTTCAGATATTTCCACTGTGTTTGTTTGAAACTGTGTCTTTCTCTGCAATATCCAGATTTCCTTAGTGGGCAAGTGTAGCCTGGGGGGGGGGGGCACATCCAATAGTTTCATGATATTTTGTAATGTTTCACACAAGGCAACTATTTTGCTACTATAAATCAAGGGCTAAGACTTGTGACCCTACACCTGTTATTGAACTACAACATTTAGAAACTCCAAAAGCCTACAGTTAGGAAGGTGAGTTCAGCAAATAGAGAAGTTGTTATGTCAGTTTACTTATTCCAAAACCACTGGGCTTGTAAATAGCCTTAGAAAGATGGTTCCAAACTGGCAAAGCATTGGGCAACTTGGCTGCATAAACTGGCAGCCAAACAGATACAGATCATATATATATTATTAACCAATAAAATCATAACTAAAGAGAGTTACCGACATGTCTGAACAGTTACTACCATTATGGTTGGAAATTGACCTAGCTGTCTTGTGCACCCAGGGCTGGCATTAGAAATCATGGGCCTCATCCGTCAAAAATGTATTGGCCCCACCCACCCTAGCATGGCCCCCTAAGCCCCACCCTAGATCCCACCCCCACAGCACTGTTAAAAGACCATACAGACATGATTGCTAAAACAGTAAAAACTATTTTGCCAAAGGATTATAAAGCCTGCCACTACTTCAATGTAGACTTTTTAAACAGGCACCTACCCTAACCTAAATTGCAGTTCTAATGTTTAAATAAGAGCTATTTGGTTTAATCCCTTGGTTAAAAAAAAACATTGTTGGTCAGGTTTCCCCCATAAAAGTAAAAATTGGTGGCCAGGGTTAAAAAAAATCCATCAGTGTTCAGTGGAACTTACCTTTAAAGATTGGAAGGTGGTCATCTTCATTCTCCTCTTCTTTGGATCCATTCAGCGGCTTCTGCAACTCAAAGTGGGCCTGACTAATCCGGAAAGTGCAGCATGGCCCAGTGTCATACTGGCCCACCGGGATACCAGGAAAACTCCTGGTGGGCCCAGGTGTCAGTGGGCCCTCATGCTGCTAAACTTTTTGGCCAATTTCATGGCCATTCTCTTTTTCTATGAGAACAAAGAGGCTAAATAGTTGGAATAATTGATTTTAGTATGTAAAGAAAACAGACTAGGAGAATAGCGGTTGAGTGAGGAAAAGAAGAATAATAGTATTGAGAGTAGCCCCTGGTCTAAGGTTTTTGGGTGGGCCCTGGTCTAACGTTTTTGGGTGGGCCCCTGGTGTCCCAGTCCAACACTGGCATGGCCTGGAAGTGTGGATAAAGCTGGTACATTTATTCCAGACAAGTTTATATGCACTGTCAGTGTCAATACTGCGTATGCTTACAAGGGACACTCCATTAAAGGAAAACTATACCCCCCAAACAATGTAGGTCTCTATAAAAAGATATTGCATAAAACAGCTCATATGTAAAACCCTGCTTCATGTAAATAAACCATTTTCATAATAATATACTTTTCTAGTAGTATGTGCCAATGGGTAATCATAAATAGAAAATTGCCATTTTAAAAAATAAGGGCCGCCCCCTGGGATCGTAGGATTCACTGTACTGTATGTTAGGTCACATGAGCCAATTAACAGACAGAGTTGTGTCTTTTGCTTCCTCACTTCTTCCTGTTACAGTTAGAGTTGAAGTATTTCTGGTCAGGTGATCTCTAAGGCAGCACACAGACCATCACGAAATGGTGGCTCAAGGCAAGAGATGTAAAAGGGCAATATTTACTTAAATATATATTCCAGTTTGGTAAGATTCTTTAATATGCCACTTAATATGATATGAACTATCTGTTGCTTAAGTGTTCATTTTGGGGGTATAGTTTTCCTTTAATCTGATGCTTGATACAGGTTCAGCTGTTTCAATACTACCAAAGGATATTTTCTTGAAATACTTTGCAAAAGATCCGCTTGTTGCACCTGCCCTGAAACTGGTCAGTTATGTTATACTCTATTCATCCTCGGCTACCCAAAACCTAACAATGGACAACAAGGATGGCTCTTCTACCTCTGCAGCAGCCTGCAGCTTTTCTTCCAAACCCTGGTGAGCCTACCGTACCTTTTACTGCTTAGATTTGTATGTTTGAAAATAACATTATTGCTACTGACCAAGGGGAGATTTCTGCTGCTAGAAAGCGTGCTTTACTTATTCACTGCCTGGGAGCAGAGGGACAGCATATATACATTACCATTACCTGTTAAGACTTATGAAACTGCTCTTACTGCTATAAAGAACTTTTTTGTGCCAAGAGTAAATGTGGTTACTGAAAGATATAAATTCCACCAACGTGGACAACGTAATGGCGAATCCACAGAACAATTTGTAGCAGCTTTGAGAGAGCTGGTTGTTACCTGTGAGTTTGGGAATCTAACAGATGAAATGCTAAGAGACCAAATAGTGGAAAAAACAAACTCACCTCTTATTAGAGAGAGACTGCTCCTAGAGCAGGATTTAACCCTTGCAAAGGCTATTACAGTTGCTAGCCAAATTGAAACAGCAGTGGCAGAGGCTAAAACTCTCAGTCAGGGAACTGCTGGGAATGTTCAGATTGTGAATTCAGCACTGTGGCCTAATAATGCACAGTCACAGGCAAAATACAGTGCTAAGGAAAAGGATTCACCTACACTGCAAAACCGTGCAGTAAATACAAATAGAAAATACTGCTTTCGCTGTGGTTCAACACAACACACTGCAAATCATGTTACATGTCCTGCAAAAGTTAAACGGTGCCGCAACTGCACAAAAGTAAGACATTTTGCCAAGATCTGCCGCAGTTCTGCTAAAGATGTTCATGAAGTCACTACTACAAATGTCACAGTATTAAGTGTGGATAAAGCTGACACATTTATTCCAGACAAGTTTATATTCACTGTCAGTGTCAATACTGCTTCTGCTGACAAGGGACACTCCATTAACCTGATGCTTGATACAGGTTCAGCTGTTTCTATACTACCAAAGAATATTTTCTTGAAATACTTTGCAAAAGATCCGCTTGTTGCACCTGCCCTGGATCTGGTCAGTTACTTAAAGGATACAATCCCTGTGATTGGTTGCTTGCCAGTGACTGTACAATTCGAATCAAATACTGCAAAATGTGACTTTTACATTGTGAATAAGGGTACTGCTATACTTGGAAGGGATCTCTTTGCTGCATTAAGCCTACAATTAGTTGATGGTCTCATTACTACAGCACCAGTGCCTGCCACACAGCCAGTGTCTAAAATTTCACCACAAAGCAACACTTCACTGGGCTGTGCAAAGAACCTTGTACACAAAGTTAAGGTGAGACCAGATGTCAAACCAGTACCATTTTCTGATTCAGCATGGGGAAAAACTTGCTATTGATATTGTGGGTCCTTTTAGATCTGCTATAACCTTGATAGACTATTACAGTAAATGGTCTGAAATTGCATTTGTTTCTCATATAACATCAGCTACAGTAATAACATTTCTGTCTACAGTCTTCAGCAGAGAAGGTAATCCAAAGGAGTTAAAGGAAAACTATACCCCCCAAACAATATAGGTCTCTATAAAAAGATATTGCATAAAACAGCTCATATGTAAAACCCTGCTTCATGTAAATAAACCATTTTCATAATAATATACTTTTCTAGTAGAATGTGCCATTGGGTGATCATAAATAGAAAATTGCCATTTTAAAAAATAAGGGCCGCCCCCTGGGATCGTAGGATTCACTGCACTCACAAACATACCAACAAACCATACATGTTAGGTCACATGAGCCAATTAACAGACAGAGTTGTGTCTTTTGCTTCCACACTTCTTCCTGTTACAGTTAGAGTTGAAGTTTTTCTGGTCAGGTGATCTCTGAGACAGCACACAGACCATCACGAAATGGTGGCTCAAGGCAAGAGATGTAAAAGGGCAATATTTACTTAAATACATATTGCAGTTTGGTAAGATTCTTTAATATGCCACTTAATATGATATGAACTATCTGTTGCTTAAGTGTTCATTTTGGGGGTATAGTTTTCCTTTAATATCAGTCAACAAACCACAGTTTGTCTCATCTGAGTTTGAATCCTTTCTGAGAGAGAGGAATATTGTGCATAGGAAATCTTCAGTGTATTACAAACAAGCAAATGTAGAAATCGAGCGATTCAACAGAAGTCTGAAAGAAGCATTACAGACAGCAAATCTTACTGGGAAATCTTGGAAAGTATTTACAACAGAGTTCCTACATAACTACGCCATGCAACTACCCAATCATCTCCAGCTGAATTATTACATGGCAGACAGATGCGCACTAAGTTACATGTTGCAGACATTAAGCTTCCACAAAATACTGTGCCTACAAAATCATCTACTGCTGACATTATGAAACATCACCAAGCCAAATGCAAGGCTTATTCTGACAGAAAACATGGTGCCAGAGAATTACACTTTCAGCCTGGATCTTTAGTCAGAATTAAGAAACCAGGAATACTGAAACAAGGACAATCTAAATTTACTACACCTCTTGAAGTGAGACGCCAGCGAGGACCATACACATATGAACTGTCTGATGGACGCATATGGAATGCAAGTCGTCTTGCTCCTGTTAGATAGGACTTTGGAGAAGCTTCATTTGATGAAGGACATTTTCCTACTCCTGATGTCAACTGCAATAGGCCTGAAGAAAGTGAACCTATAATGCATACTGAGAGAATCAGAAAACTACCTGCATGGACCAAGGACTATGTGATGTGAAGAATGTATAATATTGCTTTAAAATGCATTGTTGTTGTTTAGTACATTTGCCAAAATGCTTTTCTACTATAGGCGGAATATGTGGTGTTTATACAAATGGCCTGTAGATGTCACTGTGCTCAGACTTAAACTTCCTGATAGCTTAAAAGTGAAAGTGAAAGTTACTGGTGTGTGATGTCTGCATGACTCTTCTAATAAAGCACTGTTATAATCTACTCATCCTCGGCTACACAAAACATAAAACATATGCCCCCCTTTTGGTGGCCCTGTATGTACCCAGTATTTAAAGGGGCACGATAACCCATTTGTTGCAGAATTAGAACTCTCATCAGCTTTGTAATTGGAGGGTTGGTGGGAGTTCACATTGAGTTGAAGGTATGTAAACAAACTTTACCATCCCCAGTCTATAATTTACTCCCTCTGCTCATCTTATTGCACTTGTATATCCAGTGCTAATGGTTGTCTGTATCTGCTGAATTTTTAAGAAAATACATATCTAATTATTAAATATATTCTATACTGCTTCTAGTCATGTTCATATTGTTCTAAATCACCTCTGTAAGGAGGGTTTTCATTTAAACTTGAGTTCCCTTCTGCATCCTAGTAACAGATATTTTCCCTACAGACCACAATGAGATTAAGCTTCTGTATATTTTATGCAAGACCACATTGCTAAAAGTAGGGTTTATCTGTTTTCCCTTCTATGTAGTGCCCATTGTCCTTCAAGCCACTCTCAAGCAGGTAACTGGAGTCCAAAGCTCTCTATATCCAACCCATATGACTATTTTATAACATCCCAAACTCTATTCACCTGTGGCAATCCCACTACATCCACTAGCAGCACTCCCAAGATGCCTTGCAGCCTATGTGGCAGTCCCAAGAGTTGCCCTTTACACGTCCTATGGATGTATAGTTTTGCTGGCCTGCCAAAGAAACAAAGGATTTCCTGATGACCCCAGGACCTGGTGGGCACTAGCCATGGACAACTCTATGAACACTTTCTTGTTTCTACTACTTACCTAAAAATTATCTTAGATACAGATTAGATACAGTCAATGTCAGCATTTCTTGTCACTCGTAAGAGGCCCATACTGTTTCCAAAATTAAATACATACCTCCCACAAATTTCCAAAACTTAGGGCAAACGGATTGTAGTCAGTATTTCCCGATATTTCCAGTTAATATTACAGCGTGTATGACTTATCCTCTGATCTGTATGAAAAATCAGATTAGAAAGTCAATCATCTTTAGCAGGGTTAGAGCTGAGATATTTATCAAAGTTTTGCTCTTACCGTGTCAATAGACAAATGCTGTATCAGATCCTAATGCATGCCAGTTCCCCATTACCAGTAATGCTGACTATTGCTCTCTCTCTTGGGCAGGCAGGAGCGTAGTTATAGAGGAAGCAAACCTGTTGGCTGCAGGGGGGGCCCCAGGATGTATAGGGGCCCCATGAGGCCCTAATTCATAAACAGTTTTAATAAATATTGGTAAAACAAGCCAACCTCTAAACATTTGCAGGCATCAAAAATAATTTGCTGTGGGCAGGGCCGCTCCTGCCATGAGGCAAGGTGAGAATAATGCCTCAGGTGGCAGCGAGCGGCCAGTTACAAGAGTCAAACTTTACTTTTAAATTTTAACATTAAGAGCCAAAGTTCCACGTTTTAACCCGGTAATTCGGCTCTGCTAGTGCAGAGAGCGCCATTTCGCTCAATGCTCTAGCGACTCTGCTTCTGAATCGCCACTGGCTGTGGGACCCAGTAATATCTAGTTACAATACTGTGGGCAGGGATGGATTTCAAGATGTTGAGCCCCTAGACCCCCCACTGCTCACACCAGACCCACCCCTGCTCATACCCCCTCACACCCAACCACCCTGTTTGCACCCCCCTCTGCTCACAATCTTCACAGCAACCTGCTTCCCCTGCTGGATCTGCTTCTTGTGGTCCATTGTCATCTCTTCCACTGGGATTGGATGAGCGGGAGATTCAATCTTCCAAAATCTCCTGTCCAGTCGCCAGTGTTAATGTGGCCAGTGGATGGCATGTGGCTCCATTATTTTGCTGCTCTAGGCCCAGGCCTTTATAACCTGGCCACAAATGTGGGCTTGCTCTTAGATAATAGATACATGGGTGCTACACTCGCAAATTATTAGGAGAAAGCTAGGAATTTGCATGTAAGTGCATTGTATGATCAATAAAACGTTTCGGTGGACTGAAAGGGAAAGGGACCGAAACAAATAAAAAAGAAACATTTAATCACAAAACTGGAAGTGCTGGTTCTTCTATGCATTATATATGTGTGTGTGTGTGTGTTCAAGCCATAGTTAATAAGTTCAGTGCAGTACACATTCATCATTGATGATTATTGGCACACAGCAAAGATTACAGCAATGAAAGTTTTAATAACTCATTACAGGTTGCACTTGCACTATTTAGGAGACTGACAGCAAGTGTATTTCCCATTAGTCCATAAGGAATCTATTTTATAGGCCAACATGTGGTCAAGGTCCAAATCAAATACAGCCACTGTCAGCTGCTATAATCTATAACTGGTAATTGATCAGTGTCTGAGATTCTTTTTGCCTTGGATACAGGTCCAGACTGGGATTCAAAATAGGCCCTGGCATTTCAAGTACACAGAGCCTCCAACCAGCCGATAAACAATGCCAGTCTGGGCCTGTTGGAAAAGTAATTGCACTGCTTTATCTCTGAATCAACCTATAGACAACAAAACTCACTTCTCTGTGTTAAACCTATAAATTGACTTTATAGTGGTGTGGGAGAGTCATATTCTGAGACAATATTCTGCAATTGGTCATAATTCTTTTGGTTAATGAATTTTTTTATTTCTTGGTATATGCAGTTGTATCCTCTTTCCCCAATTTTCTCCAATGTATAGTAGGCCGGTGTTTGGTTGGAGGGGTCGGCATCTCTCCCAATATGCACAATAGAAAGGATACCAAACACATAAGCCGGTGTAGCGGGGAAACCCCTGCGTGTTTATTTAGTCACAAGATGTAACATTTCGGGGGCATGCCCCTTCGTCAGACATGCAGATTCTCTAACAGTTGCGTGTTTTATTTTATTTCTTGTTCAGTTGCACCCGAGCCTGGGTGCAGGCCATGGAGCAGTGATCCCCAACCAGTAGCTCCTGAGCAACATGTTGCTCTCCGACCCCTTGGATGTTGCTCCCAGTGGCCTCAAAGCAGGAGCTTATTTTTGAATTCCAGGCTTGGAGGCAAGTTTTGGTTGTATAAAAACCAGGTGCACTGCCAAACAGAGCCTCAATGTAGGTTGACAATCCACATAGGGGCTACTAAATGGCCAATCACAGCCCTTATTTGGCACCCCAAGAATATTTTTCATGCTTGTGTTGCTCCCCAACTCCTTTTACTTCTGAATGTTGCTCATGGGTTCTAAAGGTTGGGGATCCCTGCCATGGAGCCATGCAGCCGTGCAGCAGGCCTCCCATCCCCCTCCAATGGAGATTTTCTTACCTGCTACAGTGGTCCGCGATCTGCTGGGGGGCCCTGAGGGGTTCGAGCCCTGGTCCAATCGCACCCCTTGCTCCCCTGCTTCCAATTCAACACTTTTAAATGTGGAAAAGAAAGGAGGCTACTGGCCACGGTAGGATTTAAATCAGCCAGCATATTTCAGCTAGATGATTTCAGCCTCCGTGTAGTCCTAGCCTAAAAGTCAACTTAAAGGTGAATTTCCCCTTTAGGCAAGTCCAGCATATTCTCTGTACTTTTTACACACGTATTTCTGCCTTTGTTGGCCTTAAGTGCTGATTCAGTGTTTGTATTTGAACTGCCTGAATTGTATTGACGGGAAGAGAATGCCCTTAGGAGCACTTACAATATTGAGAATTTATTGGGCCAGATCCCAAACACTTCAGGCAAACTTACAATTGGCCTAGAGTGGCGCACTTCAAAAGGGAATGTATGCTCTGTTCTGATGTTACATAGATGGTATGGCTTATTGTGTGTCCTGATACATATCTCATTCTGAAACCAAGGGTAGCAATATAAAGTCACTTGTGCTGCTGTAACAAACTCTACTGCTTGGTGAAAGGTTTAGTTGCAACATTGCTGTTGGGATTTGCTTCTACTAAGTGCAAAAGGTAAAAAAAACACAACATCTACACCTATATAGAGATAATATTCACAGGGGTCTATAAAGCTCAGGGTAGATTGCCTGTGCCTTGGCTTTTAATAAGGACATGAGTCCATGCAGAGCAAGAGGTATTTGTGATTTTTGCGTTCGACAAGGTCTCTTACATCTTCACGCCTTTAGACATTTCGCTTAATTATACTAGTAACTTCAGCGGGAGCACAGCTGGAGGGCCTGGGTAATAGAGAGCTGTCAGGTGGCAAAACAATCCTATTGGGGTTTTTTTTTAATGTTTTTTTCGCAGGCTTATGGTTTGGTGATCTAAACCCCAGATCCCAAGCATTCTGCATAATAGACCCATGAAAGTATCCTTTATGATGTAAAATAGGCTCTGGCCTGAAATTGTACATACAGTTACTACGAAAAGCAGAAAACCGCTGGTATATGGGCTTGTGGTTTGTAAATCTATAAAGCAAAAGGCAGATGAATATATATCTGTCACTATCCCATAAAGATTAAACTTGCACTTACACCTCTCTCTACACTTATGATTAATTTTGTGTTGGTATCTTCTTATAAAAGGTATGGGCAAACCTACAATTTGTTTGTTTCGTCTCCTTATTTTGTTAGGGTGTGTATGGTGTGGCTTGTTTGGTACAAGGCCCACCCAGAAGCCAAGATTATACACTGGGAAGGCTTAAGGTTTCTCTGAGGCTGGGTGTTGGGATTCACCTACTATCAAACCGTACATTTTACAGTAATCAATTGGAACTTGCTGTTCAAGTTTGTACACAGGTATGGGATCCATTTTATGAAAATAATCCACGTTTTTAAAAATTATTCTTTTTTTCTGTAATTATAAAACAGAACATTGTACTTGATTGAAACAAAGATATAATGTTCACAGGATTTTCTAGTAGATTTAAGGTATGAAGATCCAAATTACAGAAAGACCCCTTATCTGGAAAACCTCAGGTCCCAAGCATACTGTATAACAGGTCCCATACCTGTACGTCTGAATTACGGAAAGGCCATCTCACATAGACTCCATTTTATCCAAATAATTTAAAATTTTAAAAATTATTTCCTTTTTCTCTGTAACAATAAAACATTAGCTTGTACTTGATCAAAACTAGGATATAATTAATCCTTATTGGAAGCAAAACCAGCCTATTGGGTTTATTTAATGTTTACATGATTTTCTAGTAGACGTAAGGTATGAAGATCCAAATTACAGAAAGATCCATCATCTGGAAAGCCTCAGATCTGTATATAGTTTATATAGGATACCTTCTTAAAGGGATCCTGTCATCGGAAACATGTTTTTTTCAAAACGCATCAGTTAATAGTGCTACTCCAGCAGAATTCTGCACTGAAATCCATTTCTCAAAAGAGCAAACAGATTTTTTTTCATATTCAATTTTGAAATCTGACATGGGGCTAGAGATTTTGTCAATTTCCCAGCTGCCTCCAGTCATGTGACTTGTGCCTGCACTTTAGGAGAGAAATGCTTTCTGGCAGGCTGCTGTTTTTCCTTCTCAATGTAACTGAATGTGTCTCAGTGGGACATGGGTTTTTACTATTGAGTGCTGTTCTTAGATATACCAGGCAGCTGTTATCTTGTGTTAGGGAGCTGTTATCTGGTTACCTTCCCATTGTTCTTTTGTTTGGCTTCTGTGGGGAAAAAGGGAGGGGGGCGATATCACTCCAACTTGCAGTACAGCAGTAAAGAGTGATTGAAGTTTATCAGAGCACAAGTCAAATGACTTGGGGCAGCTGGGAAATTGACAATATGTCTAGCCCCATGTCAGATTTCAAAATTGAATATAAAAAAATCTGTTTGCTCTTTTGAGAAATGGATTTCAGTGCATAATTCTGCTGGAGCAGCACTATTAACTGATACATTTTGGAAAAAAATTGTTTCCCATGACAGTATCCCTTTAAATACTTTTTTACACCATGTAAAGCAGTGGTTGAAGAAATTTGTTTGCCATCCCCCCCCCCCCACCCTTTAAAGGCTCATTATTTGTACAGGTCGCCCTTTAGTTCATATGAAAACCAGTGCATCAGTCATTCAGCCAATCCCTGACAATCTCTAGTACATGAATAAATTGTCCATTCTACATCTTTCTCCAGCTGACTTTCAAGATGGGCTCCCAGAAGTATCTAGAAGAGTCAATAGGTATTATCCCCAAATCTGTCTTTAAATGGCCCACGATAACCCAGGCACTGAACTGCACTATGGTGGTGAGCCCCACCACCAGGTTTAGTCCTTTAAACAGGTCCAGAGACAACTTACCACTATTGCCACGCTGCAGGCTACCTAACGTCTCATTCGTGTAAAACCTACGGATTACTTTTGTTTTGCAAGTGAAAAATTGGGCTTTCTGCACACATTGTAACATTTCAGGAACATATAACCCTATGGCACACAGTTCTATTTCTCCAAAAGCTTTTCAGTTGCCATTGCAGTGGCCACACATGGTGACAGATGGATTCCATTCAAGTAAAAGAAAGGTTGCTTGGCCACATTTGAACGTTACTGCACTGGCTGAAAAACATGGGCGCATCATGGGACATATTTTTTTTTTAATTTAATCAAGATGTAAAAAATTAAATGTGTTTTAAATCCAGATGATAGGACCCAGAGTTACACCACATGTCTTTGAACAAATCAGTTGTTTATTATGTCAAGTCACAAATAAAAAGTCAGTTATCAATAGATATACAGTACATGGGTAATTGTATACCTTTATAAAATAACCTGGGTTACCCCTGCCTACAGTGGTGATGTTAATTCTCTGTGGAGGTTGTGGTTGGTCATGGGGCGTTTCTGCCATGAGACAGGGTGAGCACCTTGCCTCAGACAGCAGCTCCCCAGAAGTTACCAGGGGTGGAAAAAAGCTCTCTGCGCTATAGATGCGGCCTCCACCGGACCCTCGTCAGCTATTTTCAGGTAAGCGTGGCGGGGGGGCGGCACCGTGAACGCTGCCTCAGGCGGCGTTACTGCCAGATTTTCCTATCACTAGTTGCCAGCTTTTCTGGAAAAATTCTCTGTGCCACAAATGGCTGCCCACACTGGGAGCTCCCTCTCGGAGTGGGCAGCCGAGTGATCATCGGGGCCATTTTTAAAAAGAAACTAATGTTTCCCCCCAAATGGAGTACAGCCTCTATTAGCCTCAGCCTCCACTTCTGAAAGGAAAAACAATTTTGAGTGACAGGTGCCCCTTTGTTACCCAGTGCTAAATAATACACCACGTTGCTAAAAGGTGGATTTACAACATGAGCAGTTGCCCTGGGCCCTCACACAGTCAACCCATATAATATATATATATATATATATATATATATATATATATATATATATATATATAAATAGATAAAGCAACAAAAACCGCACTCACAGGACTTTTGAAGGTGCAAAATCAAAAAATATTTATTTCAACGTTTCGGCTATTCACTTAAGCCGTCATCAGAACTTCCTGATGACGGCTTAAGTGAATAGCCGAAACGTTGAAATAAATATTTTTTGATTTTGCACCTTCAAAAGTCCTGTGAGTGCGGTTTTTGTTGCTTTATCTATGATCTATTATAACCAGCACCTAGCAGTAACAATTGTTATGTGTGCACCAGAATTTGGTCTTTATATATATAAATATGTATACTGTTCACTCCCTGATAATTTTACTGCTGCCTCCAAGCCTGGATTTGTGGCAAGGCCACCAAGGCCCGGCCTAGGGCAGCAGGATTTTAGGGGGGCGGCATGCTGCCTAACCACACCCACATTGGTTCAAAAACACTGGGGATGCGCTGGAGATACAATAATTTTTTAAATTTCCCGTGCACCAAACCCCATTGCTCCTGTCCCCCTGGAGGAGACAGGGGCGACAAACGGCAGTGGGCCTAGGGGTGTCCAGTTTGTAAATTCGGCCCTGGCTGCCTCCCAGAATTGTGGTGCTCCAGCCACACATGGTAATGACAAGGGGGTCCCTATGCTACAGTATGTCTGCCCCTGACACGTTATATCTTTACTTTCTTTTCACACCAGAGAAAGGTGACAGCTTGTTGACGGCTGGCAGGATACTCAATGCAAACAAGTTAACACACGATTAAGAGATATAATTTGAAGTCTGTAGTAAAGAGTCATAAAACAGTGAGTTACTTTAAACCCTTCTCTGCTGATGTTATGATAGTGTGGGAGGAAAGAACAGTAAACATTGCAACTCTGGAGAGATCAGTTGTGTGAAGATAGTTCTGCATATAAATAATTGTATGCAAAATGATATGGACAATAAAATGTTACTGTACTCCTGTGCCGAAAGACAAACAGAATGTGTAAAGATTACTTTAATCAGATATGGCCAGGCAAGTTCCAAGGATTCCTTAGCTGTGAAAGAAGACAAAGATGTGCTCTGCTTCATTTCCACTCTTTAAATCATTAGCAAATACTCGTAATTTAAGGGGGGGTGGAAGGACTATTGACAAACATAGACATGGTTTTGCATCAGTCAACCAATCAGGTCATGTGCACTGGTCATAGGGTGTGGCTCTGAGGCATAAAAGGTATAGCCATCTGGGATGTTACTACAACTAGATCTCCAGCATACAGTATCCCCAACATTTTTTACCTTTAAAGTTGGAGAGCAACACAAGCATGCAAAAAGTTCCTGGGGGGTACCAACAATGGATTGATAGACTACTGGCAGCCCCTTTGTGGACTGGCAGCCTACAGGGGGCTCTATTTTAAGTGCACCTAGTTTTTATGCAACCAAAACTTGCCTCCAAGCCAGGAATTAAAAAACACAAGCACCTGCTTTGAGGCCACTGGGAGAAACATCCAGGGGCTTGGTGAGCAGCATGTTCTGTGCGAGCCACTGGTTGATGATCACCGATATAAGGAAATTAACAGACTACTCTACTATAAACAGTATAAGCCAGGGGTGTCCAAACTATGGCTGCGGGCCAACTGCGGCAAATTCCAAAAATGTACCAGAATATGGCCCTCACATGATCAGAGCATGGGGAGTAGAGAGGAATCTGCGTTCAATGAAAGTAGCAGCCACCACATGAATGGAGAGGTCAGGTGGGAGGGGCTATGTGCACATGCGCATTTAGAGCAGGAAGAAAGCCAGTGCCAGTAACGCAGGGAAAATGGCAGCTGGGTGAAAGACTTAATACAGGCAGGAATGAAGTGGTGGTGGTGTAGGGTGCTGGAGGTGATTTGGGGCGCGCAATTGATGCGGTTCGGTTGGGGGTAAGGCGCTCTACGCAGGCATACTGAGACCAAAATAATGCTTTACATGTACTTTAACTCTAGAACCCTAGATGAGGCAATACGTACTTCACCTCGAGTGAGTGGCCCAGTTGTTTGTGTATTTTACCACATATGTCCCTTGGTGAAAAAAGTATAGACACCCCTGGTATAAGCAGTGTTTCTGAGAACTGCTGCACATCTGTGCTGAATGGAGTCCACCAACTTCTAGCACCTGTTACATTCCACAATTCTTCTGCATTTCTTGGTTTTGCCTCAGAAACAGCATTTTTGATTTCACCCACAAGTTCTCTATTGGATTAAGGTTCGGGGATTGGGTTGGCCACTACAAAATATCAATCTTGTTGGTCTGGAACCAAGATGCTGCTCATTTACTGTTGTGTTTGGGGTCATTGTCTCATCGAAACACTAATTTCAAGGAGATTTCCTCTTCGGCATAAGGTAACTATTATCAAGTATTTTCATGTATTGAAACTGATCCATGATCCCCATTATGCGTAAATAGGCCCAACACCATAGTATGAGAAACATCCCCATATCATGATGCTTGTGCCACCATGTTTCACTGTCTTCACTCTGTACTGTGACTTGAATTCAGTGTTTGGTTGTCTGACAAACTGTCTGTGGCTCCTAGACCCAAAAAGATCAATCTTGCTTTCATCAGTCCACAAAATGTTGCACCATTTCTCTTTAGGCCAGTCAATGTGTTCTTTGGCAAATTGTAAGCTCTTCATCACGTCTTTTTTTCAACAATGGGACTTTGTAGGGGCTTCTTGCCGATAGCTTGGCTTCACATAGGCGTCATCTAATTGTAACAGTACTCACAGGTAACTTTACACCTTCTTTGATCTTCCTGGAGCTGATCATTGGCTGAGTCTTTGCCATTTCGGCTGTTCTTCAATCCATTGGAATGGTCATTTTCCGTTTTCTTCCACTTCTTTCAGGTTTTGGTTGTCATTTTAAAGTATTTGAGATCATTTTAACTGAGCAGCCTATCATTTTTTGCACGTCTTTATATGTTTTCCCTTCTCGAATCAACTTTTTAATCAAAATATGCTGTTCTTCTGGACAATGTCTGTAACTAGACATTTTACTATAACCAGTATGCACAACATTTGCTGCCTTCCTTCTTTAAATAAGGAACATAATTGACATCTGTTTTTTACAGAATGAATGACCTCACTAATTGTACTCCACGCTGCTATTAGTTGGAAGAAGCTATTATTACTTGGAACAAGCCTCAATTAATTATTCAATTACACAGAATCAGTAGCATGCATGTCATGACTGTTGGGTCTGTTGGTTTTCTATTACTCTTCTACACCTAATAGTAAATTATTTGCCATGTAGAAATATCATTTCTGCCAAAAACAATGATTGAGCAGGTTAGTGATGTGGAACTGCTATTATTCTGAACACAACTCGGGCACCTGAGCATGTCCACTAAAGCCACTATAAACACTGACCCTTGGGTGTAAAGATGAGCCTGTCCACAGCATGCATTTTCATATAGACCTACAGGTACAGTGTGGCGTTTCTTGCAAACACACTATTTAATATGAGTTCATTGAAACTAAGTGAGTGGGCTGGGGTATTCTCTAATATTAACATCATAAAGTGAGATTACTAATAGTATGACTAATGCCTTTAAGCAGGTTATCCTTGATAAACATTGGGAGTTTGCTTTTTATATGTGTTACACAGCACTGGGCTGCTGTAATGCAGATTTCACATAATTATAGTCTGTGGGTGACAATTGTGCTATTTTAGGGACTGCATTACAATGGGCGATATTCCTTTTCTTTTTAAAGGGAGAAGAGCAATAGTTATTGTTTAATATGTTTAAAAGAATTACACGTATCTTTTATAATTTTCAGCTCAACCGTGCAAACCTGCCCCCAGGGTCAAAGCAGTGTTGTCCTACCTATAAAAACCACGGAACTGCCTCTGAATTGCCAATGGATATATATCAAGATTAGAGATGGCGCGAACTGTTCGCCGGCGAACTTGTTCGCGCGAACATCGGGTGTTCGCGCTCGCCGGAAGTTCGCGAACGTCGCGCGACGTTCGCCATTTTGGGTTCGCCATTGTTGGCGCTTTTTTTTGCCATCTCACCCCAGACCAGCAGGTACATGGCAGCCAATCAGGAAGCTCTCCCCTGGACCACTCCCCTTCCCTATAAAAACCGAAGCCCTGCAGCGTTTTTTCACTCTGCCTGTGTGTGCTGAAGAGATAGTGTAGGGAGAGAGCTGCTGCCTGTTAGTGATTTCAGGGACAGTTGAAAGTTTGCTGGCTAGTAATCGTTTTGATACTGCTCTGTTATTGGAGGGACAGAAGTCTGCAGGGGTTTGAGGGACATTTAAGCTTAGGTAGCTTTGCTGGCTAGTAATCTACCTTCTACTGCAGTGCTCTGTATGTAGCTGCAGTGGGCAGCTGTCCTGCTTCTGATCTCATCTGCTGACTGCTGCAATAACAGTAGTCCTTGTAAGGACTGCTTTTATTTATTTTTTTGTTGTTTTACTACTACTACTACTACTACTACTACTACTACTACTATAAGAGCCCAGTGCTATTAGTCTAGCAGTGTTGGGGAGTGGGACTGGTGTGCTAATACTGGTGTGCTAATCTGCTGCTCCTAGTAGTTCAGCAGCACCAACTGTAATTTTTTTTTTTTAATATTCATTTTTTTTTTATTTTACTTTTTTTTATTTTACTACCGCTGTAGTAGTGTATAAGTTGACCTTTTAGGCATTATTTGCCCTGTAGGCATTTTTGCCCAGTGTGTTATTCAACCAACTGCCATCTAGCTGTGTGACCTTGTTCACATTCTGTCTAAATATCCATAATATTACCGTCTCCAGAAAAAACACCGGAGTGACTTTTTTCAAGCAGCCATAATATATTTTACGTAATCCGTATCCATCGCTGTAGTAGTGTATAAGTTGACCTTTTAGGCATTATTTGCCCTGTAGGCATTTTTTGCCCAGTGTGTTATTCAACCAACTGCCATCTAGCTGTGTGACCTTGTTCACATTCTGTCTAAATATCCATAATATTACCGTCTCCAGAAAAAACACCGGAGTGACTTTATTCAAGCAGCCATAATAAATTTTACGTAATCCGTATCCATCGCTGTAGTAGTGTATAAGTTGACCTTTTAGGCATTATTTGCCCTGTAGGCATTTTTTGCCCAGTGTGTTATTCAACCAACTGCCATCTAGCTGTGTGACCTTGTTCACATTCTGTCTAAATATCCATAATATTACCGTCTCCAGAAAAAACACCGGAGTGACTTTTTTCAAGCAGCCATAATATATTTTACGTAATCCGTATCCATCGCTGTAGTAGTGTATAAATTGACCTTTTAGGCATTATTTGCCCTGTAGGCATTTTTTGCCCAGTGTGTTATTCAACCAACTGCCATCTAGCTGTGTGACCTTGTTCACATTCTGTCTAAATATCCATAATATTACCGTCTCCAGAAAAAACACCGGAGTGACTTTTTTCAAGCAGCCATAATATATTTTACGTAATCCGTATCCATCGCTGTAGTAGTGTATAAGTTGACCTTTTAGGCATTATTTGCCCTGTAGGCATTTTTTGCCCAGTGTGTTATTCAACCAACTGCCATCTAGCTGTGTGACCTTGTTCACATTCTGTCTAAATATCCATAATATTACCGTCTCCAGAAAAAACACCGGAGTGACTTTTTTCAAGCAGCCATAATAAATTTTACGTAATCCGTATCCATCGCTGTAGTAGTGTATAAGTTGACCTTTTAGGCATTATTTGCCCTGTAGGCATTTTTTGCCCAGTGTGTTATTCAACCAACTGCCATCTAGCTGTGTGACCTTGTTCACATTCTGTCCAAATATCCATAATATTACCGTCTCCAGAAAAAACACCGGAGTGACTTTTTTCAAGCAGCCATAATATATTTTACGTAATCCGTATCCATCGCTGTAGTAGTGTATAAGTTGACCTTTTAGGCATTATTTGCCCTGTAGGCATTTTTTGCCCAGTGTGTTATTCAACCAACTGCCATCTAGCTGTGTGACCTTGTTCACATTCTGTCTAAATATCCATAATATTACCGTCTCCAGAAAAAACACCGGAGTGACTTTTTTCAAGCAGCCATAATATATTTTACGTAATCCGTATCCACCGCTGTAGTAGTGTATACGTTGATCTTGTGGGCATTATTTGCACAGTGTTTTCTTCAAACCGCCATCTAGCTGTGTGAGCTTGTTCACATTTTGTCTAAATATTGATAATATTATCGTCTCTAGAAAAACCACTTGAGTTACTTTTTTTCAAGCAGCATTCTTATATTTTACGTAATCCGTATCCACCGCTGTGTATACGTTGACCTTGTAGGCATTATTTGCACAGTGTTTTCTTCAAACCGCCATCTAGCTGTGTGAGCTTGTTCACATTTTGTCTAAATATTGATAATATTATCGTCTCTAGAAAAACCACTTGAGTTACTTTTTTTCAAGCAGCATTCTTATATTTTACGTAATCCGTATCCACCGCTGTGTATACGTTGACCTTGTAGGCATTATTTGCACAGTGTTTTCTTCAAACCGCCATCTAGCTGTGTGAGCTTGTTCACATTTTGTCTAAATATTGATAATATTATCGTCTCTAGAAAAACCACTTGAGTTACTTTTTTTCAAGCAGCATTCTTATATTTTACGTAATCCGTATCCACCGCTGTGTATACGTTGACCTTGTAGGCATTATTTGCACACTGTTTTCTTCAAACCGCCATCTAGCTGTGTGAGCTTGTTCACATTTTGTCTAAATATTGATAATATTATCGTCTCTAGAAAAACCACTTGAGTTACTTTTTTTCAAGCAGCATTCTTATATTTTACGTAATCCGTATCCACCGCTGTGTATACGTTGACCTTGTAGGCATTATTTGCACAGTGTTTTCTTCAAACCGCCATCTAGCTGTGTGAGCTTGTTCACATTTTGTCTAAATATTGATAATATTATCGTCTCTAGAAAAACCACTTGAGTTACTTTTTTTCAAGCAGCATTCTTATATTTTACGTAATCCGTATCCACCGCTGTGTATACGTTGACCTTGTAGGCATTATTTGCACACTGTTTTCTTCAAACCGCCATCTAGCTGTGTGTATTATCGTTTCCAGAAAAACCAACTGAGTTTTTGTTGTTGTTGTTTTTTTAAAAATAATGCCAGGCAAAGGCAGGCCGCCACGCAGAGGCCGTGCTAGGGGCCGTGCTGCTATGCAATCCTGTGGCCCTAGCAAATTGCCCAGTTTTAAAAAGCCAATGACCCTGAACTCCCAAAATGCTGAAGAGGTAGTTGACTGGCTTACACAGCACACCCCATCCTCTACCGTTTCTAACTTTACCACAACATCCTCCTCATCCTCCACTGCTATGGCCACCCCACGTAACACTTCCTCCACCACCGGTGCCCCTTCTTCACTGGAGTCAGAGGAGTTATTTTCCCATGAGTTTCTTGAACTGAGTAATGCGCAACCATTATTGGCAGAAGAAGATGAAGGAGATGAGGACGTTACACCAGATTTAATTCTGGCAGAGAACACGACAGAGATGGACATAATGATGAGTGATGAGGAGGAGGTCCCCGCTGCTGCTTCCTTCTGTGATGTGTCAGAAGAAATTGATGCATCTGAGGAGAATGATGATGAGGAGATTGATGTTTTGTGGGTGCCTAGTAGAAGAGAGCAAGAGGAGGGTAGTTCAGATGGAGAGATGGAGAGTCAGAGAGGCAGTAGGAGAATAAGACTTAGAAGAAGCAGGGAGGACAGCCCGCAGGGATCAGTAGGGCAACAACATGTATCGGCACCTGTGTTCAGCCGGCCAACGCACCCGCCATTGCCGCCAATGCCGCCAACTTCTACTGTTACCGCCAGATCGCACACTTCCAAAAAGTCAGCAGTGTGGGATTTTTTTAATGTGTGTGCCTCTGACAAAAGCATTGTAATTTGCAATGAGTGCAGTCAGAAACTGAGCCTTGGTAAGCCCAACAGCCACATAGGTACAACTTCTATGCGAAGGCACATGAGCGGCAAGCACAAAGCACTTTGGGAGCAACACCTCAAAGGCAACAGGCAAACTAAAAGCCACACTCCTTCTGGTCCAGCATCTTACTGCTCTACCTCTGCTCTCCTTGACCCATCTGAACCACCCTCCACTCCGCCTTCCACCTTGACCACCTGTTCCCATTCCCAGTCATCTGCCACCAGCCAAGTTTCTGTGAAGGCCATGTTTGAGCGTAAGAAGCCAATGTCTGACTGTCACCCCCTTGCCCGGCGTCTGACAGCTGGCTTGTCTGCACTCTTAGCCCGCCAGCTTTTACCATACCAGCTGGTGGACTCTGAGGCCTTCCGCAAATTTGTAGCAATTGGGACACCGCAGTGGAAGGTACCCAGCCGCAATTTTTTTTCTAAAAAGGGAATACCACACCTGTACCAACATGTGCAGAGCCAAGTTACCGCATCTCTGTCACTTAGTGTTGGGCCAAAGGTCCATATGACTACTGACGCATGGTCCTCCAAGCATGGTCAGGGCAGGTATGTCACCTACACTGCCCACTGGGTGAACTTGGTAATGGCTGGGAATGGGAAGCAGGGAATGGGTAGCTCAACAACAACAACAGTGGAGTTGGTGTCACTGCCACGGATTGCACGCGGTTCTGCCACCACCTCTACTCCTCCATCGCTCTCTACCTCGTCTTCTTCCTCTTCTTCTTCTTACTCTGCTGCTGGGTCCTCCTTCTCCTCCTCCACACCTGTGCACCCCCAGCTCCCCCTAGGCTATTCGACGTGCCAGGTACGCCGTTGTCACGCTGTCTTGGGGATGACGTGCCTGGAAAGCAAAAACCATACCGGATCTGTACTCCTGTCATCTCTGCAGTCACAGGCCGATCGGTGGCTGACCCCACACCAACTGCAGATCGGAAAAGTGGTGTGTGACAATGGAAGCAATCTGTTGGCAGCGTTGAGACTGGGAAATTTAACACATGTGCCCTGCATGGCACATGTGTTAAATTTAATAGTCCAACGTTTTGTCTCCAAGTACCCAGGATTCCAGGACGTTCTCACCCAGTCCAGAAAGGTGTCGGCCCATTTCAGACGTTCCTACACAGCCATGGCACGCCTTGCTGACATTCAGCAGCGCTACAACATGCCAGTCAGGCGTTTGATTTCTGACAGCCAGACTCGCTGGAATTCAACGCTCCTTATGTTGTAACGTCTGCTGCAACAACAAAGGGCCGTCAACGAGTACCTTTTTGAACTGGGTGGTAGGACTGGATCTGCAGAGCTGGGGATTTTTTTCCCCCGTTACTGGGTGCTTATGCGCGATGCCTGCAGGCTCATGCGACCTTTTGAAGAGGTGACAAATATGGTCAGTCGCACCGAAGGCACCATCAGCGACCTAATACCCTTCGCTTTCTTCCTGGAGCGTGCCGTGCGACGAGTGACAGATGAGGCTGTAGACCAGCGTGACGAGGAGCTGGAAGCGCACGATTTATGGTCGGAATCACCAGAACGAACCCAGGCACCTGCTGCAACGCAGGGAGAGGTGCCAGAAGTGGAGTCAGAGGAGGAAGGTGGCTTTGTGGAGGAGGAGGAGGAGGACCAACAGGAGCAGGCTTCCCAGGGGGCTAGTGGTGACCTTTTGGGGACCCCTGGTCTTGTACGTGGCTGGGGGGAGGAGACCGTGGATGATGCAGTCCTTGATAATGAGGAAGCGGAGATGGATAGCTCTGCATCCAACCTTGTGAGAATGGGGTCTTTCATGCTGTCATGCCTGTTGAAGGACCCCCGTATCAAGAGGCTTAAGGAGAAGGACCTGTACTGGGTCGCAACGCTACTAGACCCTCGGTACAAGCATAAAGTGTCAGAAATGTTACCAACATACCACAAGTCCGAAAAGATGCGGCATTTACAAACCAGCCTGCAAAACATGTTGTACAATGCTTTTAAGGGTGATGTCACTTCAGGAACTCATCAACATTCCAGGGGCAGAGGTGCCAGTAATCCTGCCACGAGCACACCTGCAAGGACAAAGCCCTTTGGCCGGTCTGTAACGTCAGACATGCAAATGTTTTTCTGTCCAAGGCAGCGCCACAACCCTTCTGGATCCACCCTCAAAGAACGCCTCGACCGGCAGGTAGCGGACTACCTGGCATTAACTGCAGATATCGACACTCTGAGGAGCGATGAACCCCTGGACTACTGGGTGCGCAGGCTTGATCTGTGGCCAGAGCTGTCACAATTTGCCATGAACCTCTTGTCTTGCCCAGCCTCAAGTGTGCTCTCAGAAAGGACCTTCAGTGCAGCAGGAGGGATTGTAACTGAGAAGAGAACTCGCCTAGGTCACAAAAGTGTCGATTACCTGACCTTTATTAAAATGAATGAGGGGTGGATCTCGGAGGGTTACTGCACGCCGGAAGACTTGTTCTGACTTCTATGCAGCTGTCCTTCTCTTCAAGCCTCATGACTCCACACACAGCTGTCCTTTAGCGTCCTCCTCCCTCCGCCACCGTTACAAACTAGGGTGCAAACCCTACTGGTTTAATTTTTTCTGGCCTCTGTGCTTCAGTGGCTGCAACCAAAAAAACTGGGCAAACAATGTCTACAAGGTCAACGTATGGCGAAAAATGACTATTTTCAGCATTTATATGGCATATTTTTTCTGGCAACTGTGCTTCAGTGGCTGTGTCCAAAAAAATGCATATTTTCTGCATTTATATGGCATAATTTTCTGGCCTCTGTGCTTCAGTGGCTGCAACCAAAAAAATTTATATTTTCAGCATTTATATGGCATAATTTTTCTGTCAACTGTGCTTCAGTGGCTGCGACCAAAAAAATGCATATTTTCTGCATTTATATGGCATAATTTTTCTGGCCTCTGTGCTTCAGTGGCTGCAACCAAAAAAATGTATATTTTCAGCATTTATATGGCATAATTTTTCTGTCAACTGTGCTTCAGTGGCTGCGACCAAAAAAATGCATATTTTCTGCATTTATATGGCATAATTTTTCTGGCCTCTGTGCTTCAGTGGCTGCAACCAAAAAAAATTATATTTTCAGCATTTATATGGCATAATTTTTCTGGCAACTGTGCTTCAGTGGCTGCGACCAAAAAAATGACTATTTTCAGCATTTATATGGCATATTTTTTCTGGCCTCTGTGCTTCAGTGGCTGCGGCCAAAAAAACTGGGCAAACAATGCCTACAAGGTCAACGTATGGCAGTTGTTTAAAGAGAACAGTAGATTACTAGCCAGCAAAGCTACCTAAGCTAAAATGTCCCTCAAATCCCTGCAGACTTCTGTCCCTCCAATACAGAGCAGTATCAAGCAGATTACTAGCCAGCAAACTTACTATCATCTGTCCCTGAAATCACTAACAGCTCTCCCCCTACACTATCTCTTCCAAGCACACACAGGCAGATTTTTCAGATACATTTTTGCCCTTGATCCCCCTCTGGCATGCCACTGTCCAGGTCGTTGCACCCTTTAAACAACTTTAAAATCATTTTTCTGGCCAGAAATGTCTTTTTTAGATGTTAAAGTTCGCCTTCCCATTGAAGTCTATGGGGTTCGCGAACCGTTCGCGAACCGCTCGCATTTTTGCGCAAGTTCGCGAATATGTTCGCGAACTTTTTTTCCGACGTTCGCTACATCCCTAGATCAAGATCAGAGCATGTGTTTTTCAAGACAGAAGACTGAATTCAATAACACTTTAATTTGCCTGCTGCTGCCCATTCTGGATTTAACTAGGAAAGCGAGATAAGAAAACTGGGTTCAAGCAGAACAAACAGAACTTTTAAAACATCTGCATTCATGGAATTTGAACTTTCACAAAGTAATATAAGTAGTTGATGAATCCATTTATAGGTGGCACAAGTCACTTTTATATTTATACACTGCTTCCTTCCACACCCCCAAATAACAATATTAATGTTATGGATAATATCCAAAGTATGAATATATAACACAGTGTGAGATGTCTGAGATAGCATGTGCTTCTGGCTGTAATGTTCCCCAAATTAGACAGATCCCCTGTTGTGGGGGGCTGTAGATAGGAGCTATACATCTTGTGGGACTTTGCAGGGGCTTATTGCCGATAGCTTGGCTTCACATAGGCGTCTACAAATTGTAACAGTAATCACAGGTAACTTAACACCTTCTTTGATCTTCCTGGAGCTGATCATTGGCCGAGTATTCTTCTATCCATTCGAATTGTTGTTGTAAATAAAATTCCAAAAAGGGGGGTTGTGGGTGCACTCCAAGGCTAAGTTAAAATGTGTTTAAATACAATGGACGTGCTACTGATTTGCCCAATTAATCAATGCACATTCCCTGGTCCCCTGTCTCATAAGTAATTCAGTTTTTAGTTACAAAGTTATGATCATAAAGTTGATAAACCATCATACCAATGAAGACACTGCTTCTGGCTGTAATGTTCCCCAAAATAAGACAGATCCCCTGTTGTGGGGCTGCAGATAAAAGGTATACATATTATGGGGCTGCAGATATGAGCTATACATATTGTGGGGCTGCAGATAGGAGCAATACATATTGTGAGGCTTCAAATAGGAGCTATACATATTGTGAGGCTGCAGATAGGAGCTATCCATATTGTGGGGATGCAGATAGGAGCTATCCATATTGTGGGGCTGCATATAGGAGCTATACATATTGTGGGGCTGCATATAGGAGCTATACATATTGTGAGGCTGCACTGCAGATAGGAACTATACATATTGTGAGGCTGCAGATAGGAACTATACATATTGTGAGGCTGCAGATAGGAACTATACATATTGTGAGGCTGCAAATAGGAGCTATACATATTGTGAGGCTGCAGATAGGAGCTATACATATTGTGGGGCTGCAGATAGGAACTATACATATTGTGGGGCTGCAGAAAGGAGCTATACATATTATGGGCTGCAGATAGGAGCTATACATATTGTGATGGATGGAAAAGACCAAGCATTCTATAGGAAGGATAATTAATTAATTCCCTGTACTCAGGTTTACAGCATCCAGATTCCATTCCATGATGTTGTACTGGCGAGCCACCATTCTAACAGGGTTTCTGTCTCCTTTATTGCAGAGCAAGCCACAATTTGCTGTACTCATATTTGTTCAGTATTTTTAAAGCTTTTTTGTACATAAAGAATAAAGGGCTAAGAGCTTTTGTCTGTGCTCACTAATCAGCGTCTAGTTGGGAAAGCCAATATCTTGGGGTTTTGTGAGGTTTTTGTCAAGCAGAACAGACAGGTGTTGTGTTTCAAGGAAAATAATATCCTATTTCACAACATTTAAGTTCTTGCCTACTTGCTGGACAAAGAAAAGGAGAATGTTGAGAGAACAGTTATTTAATGAGCCACACCACCTGCTGTAGGAAATAGATAGGCGCAATAATCAGTAGAATTTGGAATCCATATAGTCCTGAGGAATGTGGATTAAGCGCCCCATAGACGCAAAGATTTTTCTTGGCGAACGACCGATTTTAGCGAAGTCCGACCAATCCTTCGAAATTATCATGTGGTTAGTGGGATTCGAACGATCGTAAATCTTACGATTTTTCGGCCGACATCTGTCAGGAAATTGATGGGCCAGGTTAAAAAATCTTTGTCTGCCCCAGTGCAATCTATCTATGTTTGCAGGGCCAAGCAAGGAGCTCCCCTTTGTTTTCCTGGCAAATGGTCATTTTAGTTGATGGACCATTCCTACGATCGTTTGAAGATATTCGTGGTCTCATGATGACGATCGGATCTTTTAAAAAACTTTACATCTATGGCCAGCTTAATACCAGATTAGGTCTCATAGAAAGATTCAGCAACAGAACTGTCAGACACTCTATAATTAAACGAAAGGTTTTGTAGTAAAAGGAGCAAATTTACCCTAGGAGCCCATCGCAACCATATTCTTGTTTTTATTATTCTTATTAAAGGGGTTGATCACCTTTAAATGAACTTTCAGTGTGATGTAGAGAGTGATATTCTGAGATCATTTGTAATTGGTTTTCATTTTTTATTATTTGTGGTTTTTGAGTTATTTAGCTTTCTATTTAGCAGCTCTTCGAGTTTGCAATTTCAGCATTGTGGCTGCAAGGGTCCAAATGACCCTAGCAACCGTGCACTGATTTGAATAAGAGACTGGACTATGAATAGGAGAGTGCCTGAATAGAAAGATGAGTAATAAATAGTTGCAATAACAATAAATGTGTAGCCTTACAGAGCATTTGTTTTTTTAGACCCCCATTTTAAAGCTGGAAAGAGTCAGAAGAAAAAAGCAAATAATTAAACTATAAAAGAAAATAAATAATGAAGATCAATTGAATAGTTGCTTAGAATTGCCCATTCTATAACATACTGAACGTTACCTTCAAGATGAACCACCCCTTTAAAAACCGCAATGGCCTACAAAAGGTAACTGCTGATTGGTTACTATAGCTGCAGATGTCCTAAATCTGATGAGACCTGATGATGCAGCAAAGCATCAAATGGGAACTAAAAGTCCATAAATGAATAACTAGAAATTTTGTATTGTATATACAGAGATCACTTTACCAGCAAAGAGGTCCAGCAACTCTGTAACAATAATGGAGGCCTTCAAAGTTGTCCACGGCAGCTCACCATTTTGGATTTTATTAGGCCGCCTGTGTATCATTGAGATTTGTATATGCTCTGGGCTGCTGTTAGGAAACTAAGCTCAGCGTTGCTAGAACAGCAGCAGCAGCAGTCCAGAAAATGTGTTGTAAATGTGCAGCAAAAAAGAAGATGGGAAGCTCCTGGGGCCATCTTGAGAGGCACAGATCTTCAATGCTAAAAGGTTGTGGTCACCTTGGTTAGAAAAAAAGTGTTTAAAAGATAATATGTAGCAGTTTTAGCCTACTTCTTTGTTTAACTTTAGTTATCCTTTAAGCAAGTTATGTTCCAACTATATTCTTGGACACACTTAAGAGGGACAAATATTACCAAGGCTCTGGGACTTTTGGGGTTTAGATGCTTGCAAAAGAGATTTTTTTGCAAAATTCTGCCAGATGGGATGGGGTGGGAGTGAAATAGCATTACAACAAACCCGTCACCCGAAACATTTATTCAAAATCCATTAGTCAATCAAAATTAACTTTAATCAGACTTTATAAATTATTTGAATCTTGTTTCCTTCAGTCTGGTAATTCATAATTATAGCAAGCAGGCAGGAGCCATTTTGTGGACACTGTTATTAAGGCAAGCCTTGTATCAGAATCTTGTTTGTGCACCAGAATGGGGGACCCGATGTGCGAACAGGGGCGCTTCGCCAATGAGGCGACTTGAGACTGTCGCCTCAGGCGGCAGCGCCCCACTAGGTACCAGGGGCGGCAAAAATGCCGCTCCTGGTACTTGAAAACCGTAAATTTGGTTATTCTACTGCAGAGAGCACAGACAGGCTCTCTGCGCTAGTTCACTGGCTCACTCTGCCGCCCTCGTGGACCCCCCTGAACCCCTCAGGCGCAAAAAGGGAAGCGCACGGGGGAGGGGAGGCGGCAGCAACTGCTGCCTCGGGCGGCGGAGGGGCCAGGATTGCCCCTGCGGGGGTATGTGGGGAGAGCAGTGACATCTAGGAAGTGCTGAATGGAAAGTGAAAGTAATTGTCTGCCCCGCCTCTATGACATAGAGGCATAGAGGAGGGGCAAACAATATTTGATTGACAGCTGAGATTTTCAAGTGAGCTTACTACAGCTATGAACGCTTTAATAAAAAAATAGAAATTGGATTTCATGTTTAAGTTGAAAATGACTTTTATTATACAGATTTTTGTGTCTGGGTGACAGGTCCACTTTAACTACTTTTCTTCTGTCCCCACTAGTCTTTATCTCTCCCAGTCCGTGTCTTGAAGCTCCTTTCCATATCAGTGCTTGGGCATTCCTGTTGCTAAAGGCTCCTACAGTCATAACAGCAGATAAGGTTTATACAGGTATGGGATCTGCTATCCAGGAACCCGTTATCTAGAAAGCTCGAAATTTCAGAAAGGCCATCTGCCATCAATTATAATGAAATAATTTTGTTTATTGGGACATTTTGGAGACTTGAATCTCCCGTGAGGAGATAGGCTATGCCTCCACCAGCTACTCCACTATGCCAAGAAGGCAATAGTCCTGACGTGGAAAGCCATGGAGCCGCCCACTTTGAGGTTCTGGATAAAATGAATCAATGACACGCTCCCTAAACAAAAATTGGTATATCTAGCCTGGGGTTGCCCCGATAAGTTTGGAAAAATATGGGACCGCTGGTTGGACGATGCATTAACTGGTCCGGGCAATGGAGAATAAAAAGAAAAAGTACACTTTACATGAGATTGTGATCTGGGTGAACCATCTTTCTTTTCCTTTCCTTTCTTTGTATCTTCTTTAGCTGTCTTCTTCTATCTTTAATCTAAAAATTGTAAAAAGGTTAATTAAAAAAATCTTTCAAAAAAAAATTATAATGAAATAATCCAATTTTTAAAAAATAATCAAACAGTAACTTGTACTTAATCCAAACTGAGATATTATTTATCCATATAGGAAGCAAAACCAGTCTATTGGGTTTATTTCATGTTTACATGATTTCCTAGTAGACTTGAGGTTTGAAGATCCAAATTACGTAAAGATCTGTTATCCGAAACACCCCAGGTCGCAAGCATTCTGGATATTAGATCCCATACCTGTATATGGATTCTCACCTGGCACAGCCAAAGTAGATGCTACATGGCTCCTGTTTATATTGGAGCAGAAATGAGGGCACGGAAGATATTAAAATGAAGAACCACAGACAAATTCTTGGGGCAAAACAGAAAACAATGAATCTGATTATTCTCTTTCGTCAACCGCCCCCCCCCACATAGTCATTGCCCTGGGGAGAATACCCCGCGGCATATTGGCCAGGCATGTGCTCTTTATTTGTTCTTTGCTCACAGTTATATGGGGAATCTCATTTAAAAAAAAACCAGTGGTCCTCTGGAATCCAGTGTTCCCTCACGAACAGAGAACAGAGCCCTTTAGCCCCTGGGCAGCAGCAAGGCTACTCATTCGGGAACGTATAGGAATAAGGCACAAGATATTAAAGTCAGAGGTCAGCTATGCCATCCACAACTGGTTTCAGGCTGTTTTGGTAGCCTTGAGCAAAATATATGCATATTGTCACAGTTTGGAAAGAAAAATGTTAGTGAATGCTTATCATGATGCTACCTCTGCTGGGCAGTTCAGGTTACTGCATTATAGGGGAAAAAATACTAGTATTGTGTAACTCCCACTTGTTTATACCCATGGCATGGTACACTTAAAGGGAAGCTATATTTAGCTTAAAGGGATGCTGTCATGGAAAAACATGTTTTTTTCCAAAACACATCAGTTAATAGTGCTGCTCCAGCAGACTTCTGCACTGAAATCCAATTCTCAAAAGAGCAAACAGATTTTTTTTTATATTCAATTTTGAAATCTGACATGGGGCTAGATATATTGTCGGTTTCCCAGCTGCCCCCAGTCATGTGACATGTGTCTGCACTTTAGGGTGGAACTACTTTTTGGCAGGCTGTTATTTCTCCTACTTAGGGGCCGATTCATGAAGCTCGAGTGAAGGATTCGAATTAAAAAAACTTCGAACTTCGAAGTGTTTTTTGGGCTACTTCGACCTTCGACTACTACTTCGACTTCAAATCGAACGATTCGAACTAAAAATCGTTCAACTATTCGATCATTCGATAGTCGAAGTACTGTCTCTTTAAGAAAAACTTCGACCCCCTACTTCGGCAGCTAAAAGCTACCGAAGTCAATGTTAGCCTATGGGGAAGGTCCCCATAGGCTTGCCTGAGATTTTTTGATCGAAGGATATTCCTTCGATCGTTGGATTAAAATCCTTCGAATCGTTCGAGTCGAAGGATTTAATCGTTCGATCGAATGAAAAATCCTTCGAACGTTCGATGGCAGGATTTGCGCTAAATCATTCGACTTCGATATTCAAAGTCGAACGATTTTAGTTCCTAGTCGAATATTGAGGGTTAATTAACCCTCAATATTCGACCCATAGTGAATCGGCCCCTAAATGTAACTGAATCAGTGGGACTTGGCTTTTACTATTGAGTGTTGTTTTAAGATCTACCAGGGAGCTGTTATCTTGTGTTAGGGAGCTGCTATCTGGTTTCCTTCCCATTGTTCTGCTGATGGGTTTCTGGGGGGGAAAGGGAGGGGGGGTGATATCACTCCAACTTGCAGTACAGCAGTAAAGAGTAACTGAAGTTCATCAGAGCATAAATCACATGACTGGGGCAGCTGGGAAACTGACAATGTGTCTAGCCCCAGATTTCAAAATTGAATCTAAAAAAAATCTGTTTGCTCCTTTGAAAAATGGATTTCAGTGCAGAATTCTGCTGGAGCAGCACTATTAAAAAATATTTTTAAAAAAACATGTCCCATGACAGTATCCCTTTAAAGGAACAGTTCACTACAAAAATAAAAACTAGGTAAATAGATAGGCTCTGCAAAATAAAAAACTGTTTTTAAATATAGTTAGGCAAAAAGTCATCTAAAAAGGCTGGAGTAACTGGATGTCTAACATAACAGAACATGACTTCCTGCTTTCCAGATCTCTAACTGGGAGTTAAGTCAGCGAATTTAAGGGGGGCTACTGCTTTTATGTTACACATCCAGTCACTCCAGCCTTTATACATTACACTTTTGCCTTACTAACTATATTAGAAACATATAGTTTAGATTTACCCAGTTTTTATCGTTATGCTGAATAATTCTTTTAAAAATTGGATTTTATCATTCCTTTCTACTCCGTCTCTGTTTTTAAAGCAACAGTAACACCAAAAAATTAAAGTGTTTAAAAAATAACGCAGTGTTGCAATGCACTGGTAAAACTAGCGTGTTTGCTTCCCTCTAGGTTATATAAACAAACTCCTCTGTAGCCATGGGGGCAGCTCTTCAAGCTGGAAAAATAATAAAAGGCACAGGATACACAGCAGGTAACAGAAAAGCCCTGCCCAATACAATAGTGTTATCGTCTTATGATAAATCTTTGCTGCAGGCAACTTATCTCCCCAAAGTGCCTTCCCATTTTATCAGTGTCAAAGCTCAAAAATATAAACCACATACTTTGGTTATTCTAAACCGAAATCAAAGTTAAACGACATAAACAAAAACATTGGAGAACATTGCAAACTTATATAATAATCGAAGCCGGCATAAAGCTGTAGAATAGCTGTTAAATACAATCCAAATTAACTAACTAAAACAATGTAAACTGAATTGCTTCTTCTTCATAGAAGCTCTTGAAGTAACAATAACACCAAAAACTGATAGGAATGACAATATAATGTAGTGTTGCCCTGCACTGGTCTGTTTACTTCAAAAATGCTATTCAAGCACATGATACACAGTAGATACGTTCTAAAGAATCCCATTGTATACTACAGAGCTTATCTGTTGGGAATCCTGTGCCTTTTCTCCTTTTACTGCTTTGAATGGCTGCCCCCATGGCTACACAGCAGCTTATTATATAAACTATAGTAGAGTTACTGAAGCAAACATGTCAGTTTTAACAGTGCAGAACACCATTACATTATATTTGCATTATTTTAAAACTTATTTTTTGGTGTTACTGTTCCTTTAAATCTGATTTGAGTATTTTCAGTGCTTGTGGTTAAAGTTATTAGGAGTCAGTAAATTTTTGGCAACTGACTCCAGATACCCAAATTTGCATCTGACTCCACAGTTCTGCAGTTTTCTGTTAATTCTTAGAGCATAGACAGTGGTAAAGGAGAAGGCAGTTTATTGCCAATAGATTAGCCACAACAGTGCAAGCTAGAATGTCATTTTTATTCTTTAGAATGATTTTCCATACCTGAGTAATCAGCTCTAGACACTGTCTCGGTTTGTTTAGGATAGCAACTGCCATATTAGGTTGTTGTGACATCACTTCCTGCCTGTCTCTCCCTGTTCACTTATAGCTCTGAGTTCAGATTACAGCAGTGAGGGGAGGCTTAAACTGAGCATGCTCAAGCCCTAGCCCTGGAGGTTTAAGCTGAAAGAAGGAAGTCTGATACAGAAGTCCATGTGTACACAATAGAATCGAAGAATCAAAGAAATGTTGTGTTTCTTTTAACAGAGGACAGAGGACATTACTTTGAGGGTTTACTGGTATATTTATATAGACCTTTCTGATAAAGCTTAATTACTTTTAACCTTTCCTTCTCCTTTATGGCAATTTTCAACAAGAAGGCAGCAGAGGTTTGACCGTCAATCAAGAAAAAAAAAATAAAGACCATAGCATTTAGCCTCAAAGCCAATATACATTTGTTGTTGCTACAGACACTAATCCTAGCAACCGTTTCATCATAGACTCTTCTGTCGATGAATGAGTTCTGCAGATGTTTTTATAGATGCCTTGGCTTTGACAGTTTGACACAAGTACACACACAAGAGAACAATTAAATTTGGTCTTTCTTTTGTTTTATTAACAAAAATACAAAATATACAAAGGAACATAGATCTTAATTTAGACGTGTGACAGGCAGTACAACTTGGGGATCATTTCTGCTACTGTGGACTATGAAACATCAATAGATGTCAGGATACACTACACAGGCCCCTTAGCAGAGGTGGCTGCCCTCTCTAGTGCTAGCAGTGAACCTGTATATGATATAGTACACAATTTCATGGTTGCACGGGACCAGTGGCAAGTGCATTGCTCTCAGTCTCTTGGTTGAGGGGTGGTGCGCTCCTGGAAGCAGGCTTGGGCAGCTGAATTGCAGTGAAACAATTGGAAGCCTTGTGTTCCTTCAAGTACTCTCCCCCCATCTCCTCATATTCCTTGCGGCTGACCCATCCCTCTTCACAGTCTACATTCTGCAGGGCCCAACCTGATGCACCATGCCAGGCGTCCAGAACAGGACGAGAAGCCAAGGAAACCTGGAGACCAAAAAAAACACAGTTATTGGGTCCATTTAAGGCTGTAAAAATGGATATTGGGAACACCACCATATGAGGACATTGCTTAAAGGGGAAGTAATGTCTAAAATAGAATAAGGCTAGAAATGCTGTATTTTGTATAATAAACATAAACTTACTGCACCACAAGCCTAATCAAACAAATGATTTATGCTTTCAAAGTTGGCCACAGGGGATCACCATCTTGTAACTTTGTTAAAGGAATTGTTCAGTGTAAAAATAAAAACTGGGTAAATAGATAGGCTGTGCAATATAAAAAATGTTTCTAATGTAGTCAGTTAGCCAAAAATGTAATGTATAAAGGCTGGAATGATTTCATGTATAACAAGTCAGTCAGATCACTACTTCCTGCTTTTCAGCTCTCTTGGTTTACACTGACTGGTTGCCCTGGCTACCAGACAGTAACCAATCAGAGACTTGAGGGGGGGCCACATGGGTCATATCTGTTGCTTTTGAATCTGAGCTGAATGCTGAGGATCAATTGCAAACTCACTGAACAGAAATGTACCATGTGGCCCCCCTTCAAGTCGCTGACTAACTCAGAGTTATAGAGCTGAAAAGCAGGAAGTTGGATTCTGGCTGTTTTATTAGACATCTGTTCACTCCAGCCTTTATATATTACATTTTTGGCTAACTAACTATATTAGAAACATTTTTTATTTTGCACAGCTTATCTATTTACCCAGTTTTTATTTTCACACTGAACTATTCCTTTAAACATCTTCGCAAGACTGTGCACATGCTCAGTGTGGTCTGGGCTGCTTAGGGATCGTCATAAATTATCAAAAGAGCACAAGTCAAATAATATCTGCCAGAAGCCAATACAGCGATGATTAATAATCAGAATAGGAAGACTGCACTGGGTCCTGTGTTGTCATGTAATCTAATGTGGATTTTATAATTTTTGTATTGTTTAATACAAACTTTCTCCAACTCTGCAGAACCAGTGGCTGCAGCAAAATAATCCACCAAATAGAATCCCAGTTTATCTGTTTAAATCTGGCTCCATGATCTTTGTCCCTGCAGCTGAAGTTGGAAACAGTAAAGGGGATGTAAAGGCAAAAAAAAAATCCAATAAAATTTATATAATGCCTCGAATATAAAACAGTGTTGTTCAGTTGGTTTTAGCCCCTTATGGAGCTTGGAGCATAGGCTGGAGGCCCAGCCTGGAAGCCTTAATAGTATTCTGTGCAGACAGTCAGCTAAGCCTTTTCTCTGCTATAATTTGTATTTTAAAGGAACAGTTCAGTGTAAAAATAAAAACTGGGTAAATAGGCTGTGTAAAATAAAAAATGTTTCTAATATAGTTAGTTAGCCAAAATTGCAATTTATAAAGGCTGGAGTAACTGTCTAATATAATAGCCAGAACACTACTTCCTGCTTTTCAGCTCTCTAACTCTGAGTTAGTCAGTGACTTGAAGGTGGGGGCACATGGGACAAAACTGTTCAGTGAGTTTGCAATTGATCATCACCACTCAGCTCAGATGCAAAAGCTACAGTTATGGCCCATGTGCCCCCCCCCTCAAGTCACTGATTGGTCACCAGGGTAACCAGGCAGTGGAAACCAAGAGAACTGAAAAACAGGAAGTAGTGTTCTGTTCTATTATGTTACACACCCAGTCACTCCAGCCTTTAACGTTACAATTTTTGGCTAACTATATTAGAAATATTTTTTATTTTGCACAGCCTATTTATTTACCCAGTTTTTATTTTTACACTGAACAATTCCTTTAAGGCAATGGGTTGCGCTTGGTTTAAATGCCACATGATTTAATGAGAATGTTTGGGATAATTTGCCATTAAAATACCATTATCAGGTTACATTTTGTAAAAGCACTTGAAGAACGGTCTTGTCCTCTGAACAATTCCACTAAAATATCAGATTTTATCTTGTGCAGTGTATTGCTGTTTCTGAGTTACAGTATTGACCTCACACCCCCAACAATTGATCAGGCTATTATCAAGGTTACAGATACAGTGGAACCTCAACTGTACATCCTCTGATTTTACGTTTGCCCTCATTTTACATAGTTATTTTGTGGTCCCACCTATATATATTATGCATACTACATTTCCCTGATTTTACATTTTCCTGGATTTTTTTCTGGTCCCCTGAAAACGTAAAATGGGGGTTCTACTGTATCAATAACCAAATCAACCGGCTATAGCTCCAGGTCAGAAACATGCACTCCAAATTTCAGATTTCATAAATGTATATTTTATGGATTGAACAGCATCATTCTTACACCCAGGCATCAAAATCTGTCTCATGTACCTGAAAACTGGAGCCAAATGGTCTCATCTGCAGCAGCTCTTTCTCCATCCTGCCCTTTATCCCAGGATACATAACATTGCCCCCTGTCAGGAACACATTTTGCACCAGCTCTTGCTGCACCTCGTGAGGATACCTGTAGTGGAGTGTATGACTCAAGTCAGAATCACTTCCATGTCAGATACACAGATAGATTAGCCAACCTTAAATCCCAAACTACAAGTGGCTTGTAAAGACCTGTAGGTGAGGTGGATATTGGTCATTGGTACTAGACACTGCAGCTCATTTTAGGTGAGATTTCTCCATTAGAAAGTGAAGTTTAGGTGCAGGAGCAGCAAAAGGAACATCAAAGGAAGCAACACGTACCTATCCAATATATACTGCATTGTTTCAGCCAGGCCGGCCTGGTCTTCTCCCATCAATGATGGCTGGAACAAAATTTCTGGGACGCGGATTCTCTCTGTGCCCAAATACATCTGGTGGTACTCTGCCATATTAAACATATTCTGGCAGGGAAAGAAACACCCATTATAGGAAGAGGAGAGTCAAACATTCAGCCCCTTTTCCCACAGGGTATTCAGCGTACATGTGCAGGGCAGCCATCAGGGGGGGACAGTTGTAGGGGGCCCCGAGGGTAAGAGGGGCTCCGCCACGCCGCACTTTCTTTATTAGCCGGGCCCCTCTGCTTTCTGAGAGCTGCTGACTTCGGGAAGGCAGGGCGGGAGCACAAGGGGAGGTATCTTCTGTCCATTACTTCCCCTTATTGGTCACTGAGTTTAAGTCCTGGTTGAGCTGATCAGGTATTGGATAGCTGAGGTTTGAACTTCTCCTCCAGCTCATCCAATCACCATGCAGCTTTACCAGGACTTGAAATTCTGTGACCAATAAGGGAAGAAAATGCTGTCACTGGAAGAAGATGCAGCCACCTGTGCTCCCCTCCTCCCTGCTGTAGTTGGCAGCTCACTGACAGCAGGTGGGCCACACTAATGAAGTAAGTGTAACATGTGGGGGGGGGGGCTGGCCACCAATTGTTTTTCCCCATGTGAGGTTCTAGCCACCAATATTTTTTAATGGAGGGTCCTGACCACAAATGTTTTTTTTTAATGGGGGGGGGGCCCTGACCACCAATATTCTTTTTATTAACATGTGGGAACAATAGCCACCAAAGTTTTTTTTTTTTTTTTTTAATATGGGGGGGGTGGACCTGTGGGGTGGGGAGGGTGGACCTGTAGGTGGGGCTTGTGGTGGGTGCAGCCAAGGGGGCCCAGGAAATTTTTTCGTATGGGGCCCTGCGATTTCTGATGGCGGCCCTGTATATGTGTATATATTCAGCTACTCACAACTGCTAATAATAATAATAAGCAGTCAATGCTCTCTGGAAGCCTGAAGAGTACACGGGGTTGCAGAAAGCTAGAAAGAAAGGCAGATTATTCACTACCAAAACACAAAGATATTGTACCTGAACAGCAGGGGCTGCTTTCTCGGTCTCCATCTGGTCCTCATTATAGGCAGGTTCCAACTCAGAGATCCCCTCCATCTCGTCCTGTTCCCCTCCTGGTGGTTCTGGTGTCTGCAAGATACCCGTGAACCCATCAGTCTGCACTGAAGCATTCTGTTCCACACAAACTGTTCCTGAACTTGCACCAACCTGTGGTTTACTGTCCAATGCATCCCCCAGTACTCGCTGCCTTCCCTGTTCAATGGCAATGCCTAGCTTGTGTATGTAAGACTGGAGCTCCTCTGCAGAGTCCATGTTCAGCTCCACCAGAGCCTTGTGGAACTGCTCCACTTGCCCGTCTTCCAAAAGCTCCTGTCAGAGAATCAAGAGATTAGAACGTAGTCTCACTCCATTAAAATTTTTTATTGGTGATCAGTTCTCTGCATTGAGACAATTACTCTGATCCTAATACCCAGCTGTAAAGTGAAGGAGAGAAGACCAGGATGACAGCTGAAATACAGGACCCTTTCCCAGAATGCACTGTGAGTATTGCTACTGAAGTTTTCATTAATGAATTCAAGTGTTAATAAAATAGTCTGTTTCCTGGGGGGGATACAAATTCCCAGTGTGCAATGTTATGGGTAATTGACCTTTCAACAAACTGTTAGTACAATGTTGGTAATGATATACTGACACAATTTGCAATTGTCCTACATTTTTTGAGATTTTTTAATTATTGGGCTTTTCTCTCCAATGTTTCTCTTCAATCTGTCTTCATGCAGCAGTTGGGTGTCAGATGCATGATCCAATAAATCTTATAGGGGGAGGCTTTCCTAGCAGATGTATTACAGCTCACTCAAATAATGGATTCCAGTACAAACAAAATCTAACAGAATAACTGCCTTTTGCACAAATTCTGCATGTAAAGAGACATGATGTGATTTTAATAGAGTGAGCTCTAATACATCTTCTAGGAAAAAGGAGCCCCCCTATTAGATATATTGGATCTAACTGTCAATGAATATCTGGCACCCAACTCCTGCATGAAGACCGAATAAAGAGAAACAGATGAGAGAGGGATAGTGTAGATAAACTTGATTATTTTCAGAAACAGAACAGAATTTGTAATTGATTATATTTAGAATCAATTTATATTTCAGTATACTGAAGCTTGTATTAAATTTTCATTTTTGCCATAGTTCCCCTTTAAAGTATACAATACCGGTTGTCTCAGTTACCTGCACGTACAGTAGCCTCTCTAGCCGTTCCTGGTCTTGCTGTAGCTTTTCTTCCCGGCGGCGTGTGTTCAACTCTTGCAGGCGCTTCAGTTGCTGCTGCCTGCGTTCCTGCTTCTCCTCGGAGGGAATGACATTAGTGAGCAGCTTGGCGGAAAACGGCAACTGCATTTTATGCACGTTTTCTTCATAGTAATTAGGGCAGCGCCACTTCCTGAGCTCTGTCAAAACGTAGACATAGTTACAGGTGGCTCTAATGCAGAAACTTATGTAATAAAAATGTGTACCAAGCTCTGTAACCAATAAAACGATTGCTCTTAAGTAGGGAACCAGTAAAAATGATTTGCTGTCACTGTAGGTTTAGTAAGACTAGTAGGACTCTGTAACTTACTTTTTAATTATGTTAATTAGTATCTCTGGGCTATCAAATCTATTAATTAATTGAATTATCAGAGTCTAAAACATATCCTGGAATAATAAAGAGCTTTTACCATCCATGTAATCCTCTGGCACATAGCAGTGATCGTGCAGGATCTCCTCCATGCGGCTCAAAGTGATGGCAGACAGATGTCCTGGGTACTTTAACTGAAGCAGGCGCTGGAGGTAGGTAACCGAATGATATCCTCCAATATTAATCCTTTTACAATTCTTGGCATCCAACCTACAGGCAAAACAGAAACCTTGATGATAAACAAAGGCAACTAGATAGCAATATGAAAACTAGGGGCCTGTAGGGAAAACACGAGACTTTTAGTCACAAAAGTTGTTTTTTTTTTTTTTTCACTTTTTCCTTTCCTGCCCCTAATTTGCTTATGCAAATTAGGATTCTGATTCAGTTCTGTATTCAGCCAAATCTCTCACCAAGGATTCGTGCGAATCCCAAATAGTGGATTTGGTGCATCCCTAATTGTTAGCATTCTGTACCATGGAACATATTACTTAAATATTGATTTATGAGAAAATGTATATTGTTATATTCAAAGGGATCTTCATATATTCAAAGGGGCCATGGGAAAAATTTTTTTTTCAAAATGAATCAGTTAATAGTTCTGCTCCAGCAGAATTCTGCACTGAAATCCATTTCTCAAAAGAGCAAACAGATTTTTTTATATTCAATTTTGAAATCTGACATGGGGCTAGACATTTTGTCAATTTCCCAGCTGCCCCTGGTCATGTGACTTGTGCCTGCACTTTAGGAGAGAAATGCTTTCTGGCAGGCTGCTGTTTTTCCTTCTCAATGTAACTGAATGTGTCTCAGTGAGACATGAGTTTTTACTATTTAGTGCTGTTCTTAGATCTACCAGGCAGCTGTTATCTTGTGTTAGGGAGCGGTTATCTAGTTACCTTCCCATTGTTCTTTTGTTTGGCTGCTGGGGGGGAAAAGGGAGGGGGGCGATATCACTCCAACTTGCAGTACAGCAGTAAAGAGTGATTGAAGTTTATCAGAGCACAAGTCACATGACTTGGGGCAGCTAGGAAACTGACAATATATCTAGCCCCATGTCAGATTTCAAAATTGAATATAAAAAAATCTGTTTGCTTTTGCTTTTTTGAGAAATGGATTTCAGTGCAGAATTCTGCTGGAGCAGCACTATTAACTGATTCACTTTGAATATTTTTTTTTCCAATGACAGTATCCCTTTAACAAAAAAAAATTCTTATGTAACCTTAACATCTGAATGAAGAGCACGAAACAGAAGGGTAATTTAGTCAAGCTGTTTGTTGGCAGTGTCTTTGATCTACTGACCCAGATCTACCTTTTGGACACCCCTACACTAACGTGTGCGACTTTTAAATGGCCAGAAAAAAAAGTCTATAAAACCTTTACACAACAGGTGATAGGAAGTAGAATACATACATTTGTAATTTAAACGTATCATGCCACATTAAGCCTACAGCAATTTCTCACCTCCCTCTCAGTACAGGCAGTATGTGAGTGCAATGATAGCCTGAGGACACTACAAGCCCACTGGCTGGTGACAGGTCCTTGTTGTTGTCATAGAAACTGTACAAGCCATCGATTCCAAAAGACACTTTGGGCACCCTGTAACACTCAAAGAGGAGTTCGGACACCATCTGCCTCACGTGAAGAGGAGTGCATGGTGCCTCTGTGAATACAATAGGATAATCCACACAACCCTGGAAGAAGAAATCAGAGCAAAATGATTAAACATACCCTGGCCACACATTGTGCCATTATCTTCTGATAAACCTCTTTGGATATGCATTCTATCCCACTCTATCATGATCAGTTCTTTTGCCCCAGCCAACGCAAGACTACAAAAACTGGTGGTTACAAGGACAAGAAATGAATTCCCTAACATGAAGCAAGGTATATGATATATGCATGTATGCCAGCTTTTCTAAAGATTTGCATCAGTCATCAGATACTGCTTCACATTAGTCACTTATTTTCCTCTGGCATAGGGGCAAAACCATGGACTATGCATGGTGCCTTAATAATTATTAATTTTTCTTGTGGATCCCTCAGGTATTGCTCAGGCTTGGCTGTCAAACGTGTAAAGCTGGCAATACATGTACACATAGAATAGTACAATGCTAGTTTTGGTTTGTATGGGAGCCCAACCCTTGGCATAACTACAATTCCATCTACAAAATTGGTCTGTTTAAATGCAGGGCCACTAGATCAAAAACTGACCAATGCATTTGGATGTTCTAATCAAGGTTAACAGCTAATAAAATAGAAACTCTGAAACAGTCCAGGCTAATAATAAGCAACCAGCGGCTTGCAAGCAATATTTTGCTCCCAGTGGCCTCAAAGGGCTATACTTCCAAACATTTTGGAAATAGAAAGAGGGACAAAAGTTGAAAATGTGTTGATTATGCCCATTTTGTGGCCACGCCCCCTAATTACCATGTTCATTTTAAAAAATGCGTCAGGTTATGAAAGTTGGATCACATTTCTGTGGTTTTTATGTGTTATTACAGTTTTTACTAATGAATTGCCCTTTAAGCAGCAAGTCACAGTTTCCCCAAGAGACCTGCTAATCTTAAATTGTTACAATTGCTTAAATTGTTACAAATGTATCTAAGGTCACCTTCCACATATTCTGGGCTCTCTGCCAAAAGCCAATTACTTTAGAAACTTTGTATCTTTTTCTGGCTATTTGTTGCAGGCGATCAAAGAGAGAACCGGGATATTTCAGTAACAATCAGGGACAGCAGGTTGAGCTGTCAAATCTGGGACTGTCCCGCTAAAACCGAGACAGTTGGGATGTATGCACAGCGTAGGGTTGCCACCTCACCCCTTTAAAAACCATGCATCGCTGCACAGAAATCAGTTCAGTCTGCATCTAAATGAATTGCTAATTAGCCATGCTGGCTGTGGATTTCATGTGTTCAGTTTTTATAGGGATGAGGTGGCAACCCTAGAACAGGGCCCCTCAGCAAATTATTTTTCAGGCCCCCAGAAACGCTAGAGGTTGAACTATATTACCAATATTTATTTCAATTGTATATGAATTAGGGCTCCTTTACCTCCTGCAGCCACAGGGTCTGCTTCCTCTGTAGATAAGCCACAGGCCCGGACTGGCAATCTGTGAGTTCTGGCAAATGCTAGAGGGGCCATAGACCGTCACTATTTATTATGGATGCACCGAATACACTATTTTGGATTCGGCTGAACCCCCGAAACCTTCGAGAAAGATTCCGGCCGAATCCACTCCTAATTTGCATATGCAAATTAGAGGTGGGAAGGGGAAAGCATTTTTTACTTCCTTGTTTTGTGACAAAAAGATTTCCTTCCCCACCCCTAATTTGCATATGCAAATTAGGAGTGGGTTTGGCCGGGCAGTAGAATTAGGTGCATCTCTAGTATTTATTGGGCTGCGTGGGTCTCTGTGTCTGAAATGCCAGGGCCTCTTTTACATACCAGTCCTGATACTGATCCCCCATGATAAAAACCATGTGTACTGTCACACAGAGTCAACATGGGCTGCCAGTACACATAGGGACTACCAATAGCCAATCACAGGACTTATTGAGCATCTCTAGGAACCTTTCACATTCTTATCTTGCTCCTCAACTTTTATTTTACATTTGAATGTGGCTCAGGGGTAAAATAAAGGTTAGGGACCCCTGTTTTATGGGCAAACCTCAGTCGTGACGCCTAACTTCTGGAACACGTGATCACACAGCAGCTCCTGCAGCTCCAAATTCACCGGCACGTTACGGTCGAAAGGAGTCCGTAAAAGCCAGCGGAGCGGCTCTAGGCTAGGAATATCATTTCCCACCCGACTTAAGCTGCGGGGACCTCCACGGCTCCGAGTCACCACCGAGCGGAGCTGTAACGCCGGCCCGACCCCGGCCCAACCCGCTCGCAGCTGGAAGGAACCATTATCCAAAACCAATACAGCCGGTCCTTCTGAGACGGGGCTGTGAACCGGGTCCGGGACCGCCCGAACATCCCGAAAGGTATAAACATTGCTGACTGGAATGGGCGCCGCCATATTGAGACGTAGTCAGGTGGGACAAGCTCCGCCTTAATGGAGGAGGGAAGGAGTAAACGCTGCTGAGCAGCCGCCATTCAGCTCCTAGTAGAACAGCAGTGACTGTTTCTGTCCCTGAATGAATTCTAATTTTATGACGAATAAAAGTTGACTCTGTCTCTCAGGGGCTCAACTTCACCACCCAGACAATTAAGAATTGGTTTAAATTTAATTATGCAGAACTAAAGTGGTGGTTCACTTAGGCTGGCCAATTCAGAGTAACTTTTAAAGTGGTCTTCCTTATTTGTTTTTTTTACTTTTTTTTATTAATTATCTGCATTTTTTTCTTTAGACTCTTTCCAGTTTTCAAATGTGGGATCACTACTACGTTGTATTACTCATCTTTCCATTCAGACGAGGTCGGACTGGGCCGGCGGGGCACAGGGAAAAAAACCTGGTGGGCCCTGGCTCTTGTGATCCCCACCAGGCCAGTCCCAGCTTCCTGTATACTGTTCTTGCCACCAGTCACGGCTAATACATAGTTTGCCTGTACGGCTGTTTGGCAGGACAGCTTGTGGCTAATACACAGTAAGCATGTGCAGCGGCTCGCGGGACAGGTCGCGGCTAATAGTGTGCGGGGGGGTGGTGCTTATTCAAGATCAGTGCATGGTTGCTAGGGGAATTTGGACCCTAGCAATGAGATTGGAAAGCTGCTCAGTAAAAAGCTAAATAACAAAAACTACACATAATAAAAAATGATAATTGTCTCAGAATATCACGCTCTACATCATACTAGAAGTTAATTTAAAGGTGACATAGTAAGTAGGGATGCACAGAATACAGGATTCGGCCTTTTTCAGCAGGATTCGGATTCGGCAGAATCCTTCTGCCCACCCAAATCCTAATTTGCATATGCAAATTAGGGGCGGGAGGGAAATTGCGCGTCTAACAAATGTTTTCCCCTTCCCACCCCTAATTTGCATATGCAAATTAGGGTTTGGTTCGGTATTCGGCCGAATCTTTTGTGAAGGATTCGGGGGTTCGGCTGAATCCAAAATAGTGGATCCGGTGCATCCCTAATAGTAAGTTAGATAACTGTTCATCAGGCTCAACTTTTTTTAATTTGATGGTGAACAAACCCTTTGACTTCCCAAGAAATATATCGGGCTGCCCTGTCCAGGTCCGGGTGTAGGCAGAAGAAGCACGTGCCTAGCTGATAGTGGCAGGGGGTGCCAGGCACATACTTCTGCTGCCTATCCTGTTCCTAGCCATGTCCCCTAACTGCTTGGCTTTTATCTAGTGTATCAGTGCCTGCTTACAGGAGAACTAAACCCCCTTCCACTGACCTCAATAATGCCCCTACCTGCTTTCTCCCCGCATACTGCATTATTGAAAAATGTGCCCCCTAATTGTGCAACTGGAGCTCAAGGGCACCATTTTCTGCATCTTTGGTTTTCTTCAAATCCTCTTCCTTTCCTTCAGCCATTTACAGAGTTTCCAGAACATGCGTAGTTGATGCGAACCCCTGGACTGGCTCCCAACTGTGCACGAGCCAAATATCTCTGTGTCCGTATTCCATTCCAGAAGAAGATGCAGAAGATGATGCCACTGAATTCCTCTTCACTACTGTGCACAGATCCGTGAGCTGCACAATTAGGGGCACATTTTTCACTAATGCACTATGGGGTCGATTTATCAAAGAGTGAAGTTAAAGATCTCCACAGTGCGCAGAGTGAAATACCGCCTCTCTCCATTCATTTCTATGGGATTTTTAAAGGCGTATTTATCAAAGGGTGATAGTGAAAGTTTAACATTTGATGAATACGCCTTTAAAAATCCCATAGAAATGAACAGAAAGAGGCAGTATTTCACTCTGCGGACTATGGAGATCTTTCACAGACATACCTATACAAGAAGAGATTGGCCCTATGCATACTTACTTACCTAGTGCACTAGTTATGGGCCAATGCTTAGGGGAAAATTTACTTACCTCTGAAATTGCAACAGCTTCGCTGACATTGCAGCACTTCGCCAGGCATGAAATGCCTAATTTGCATACGGTGGGAAGTTAATGTTCAATGGACGAATATGTTGTAGCCAATACATTACACTACACAAGCCCAGGGAACCTTAATAAAATAAACTAGAGTTGTTATATTGCCCTACACATGTGCCCACTGTATAGTTAATGTGCCATATGTTCGGAAATGTAGGGGGTAAGCCTGGTACCCCAAATAAAATTACGATCTTTTGCAGCCTATCACCCTGTAAAAAGTAAAAGACGCCAGCATTTTCTGGGACTTTTTCAACTCTTTTTTGACCAGGTCCTATCTACTCTAATGCACTTTGCCTGGTCTGAGCTGGCGAAGGCAAGTCTGGCGCAAGAGGCAACGTTCAGTCAAATCTCAATCTTATTGAAGTAACGTAGTTATGTTCGTTCGCCAGAGCGCAACTTCACCTTCCGTTGTGGTGCGAAGTACCGCTAGAGTCTATCTCCTTTGCTAGCAAAGTTACGCCAGCACCAGTTAGTAAATCGGTGAAGTTCTGAAATGACGTCACGCTGGCGAATTTTTGCCAGCGTTAGTCACTGCGCCCTTTAGTAAATTTCCCCCCTGGTCTTAAACATTAACCACAGACTAGGGTATATTTATCGAAGGATGATCTTTCACTTTCACCCATTATTAAATACTCTTTTATACATCCCATAGAATGGAGAGTGGCGGAATTTCACTTTAGAGGACTGTGGTGACCTTTAACTTCAATCTTTGATAAATATACCCCTAGGTTTTAACCCTGACATTCCAGCCCTACATTAAAGATGCTGTGTCCAGGCAAAATTACATGCAACTTACATGCAAAATCACAAAATATCTCACATGCGTTAAGCTCTGTAAGACTCCCAGGACCACAATTTTGATATGAATGCTACACATAGCTTTCAGCTTTTGAGAACATCTATGTCCCCCAAGCAGCAGTTTTGTGATCCTACACTGCATTTTGGCCTTTTGAATCACATAAAGCTACCTTGATTGTTATCCATCAGGGCGGCACTTTGCTCAAAGGGCCGGATTTACATAGCGGGCGCCCCTAGGCCCACTGCCGTTTGTCCCCCCTGTCCCCTACCCTTTATTCATGCAAATTTTCATGGAGATTGTATCTCCTGCGCATCCCCAGTGTTTTTGAACCAATGTGGGTGTGGTTGGGCAGCATGCCGCCCCCCTAAAATCCTGCCACCCTAGGCCCGGGCCTAGGTGGCCTTCCCACAAATCCAGGCCTGTTTGCTCATGTAGCTGCCAGAGGGAGCTCCTGTTCTATGTTAGTAGTTTTCCTGACAGAACTGGCAACCTTATGTGTGAGGAGCCACTAGTTACTAAATAATAGGAGGATAGCAAGCACCCCAATTTCAGGATGTAGTAAGGATGAGCCCTTAACAGTAAGGACCATCAACATGGGTTTGCATTTTTTTCTGCTTTATAGAAATCTTTCTTCAGTAGTGATTTTTTGAAGGGAGGCTATATGCAGATCTGAAAAGTCACGATCACTATGCTCAGTATGAGTTTCATCCCATTGGGCAGATCAGCCTTCACAAGCCATTGGAAACTTCTAAGCGCTAAAAAAAAACAAAACAATTATTGCTGATTACTGCAATTCAGGGATATAAGATATACTCTGGCTACAGACACCCTGTTGTGTGCTTGTATTTGTAAAGCTGTGCCCAATTTGTGCCCTGTTAGGCATCATTAGGCAGATGTCATTAGTTATTTGTGGCTTCATTATTAGGGTCACATAGCCACATTTATTTCATCTATCAGATTCTGGAGCAGGAACTTAAACTGATTGTCGCATGTTGAACCACTCCTGTTGAGTTACTTCCTGGGTGCTGCTTGTAAGGACAAGTCAGATGCATACCTGCACGATTTACCTTGTTGTCACAATTTCACCTTTAATGCTGGCATTTGAAAAACCTGTGGCATGTCACGTAAAAGTGTCAGGTACAAAAAATGTTCTGTTATTGGCAGGCGTGATAATGATCTTTTTATTTGGAGTGACATGTTACCTCATCTGAGCTTAATGTCTAGGTAAAGTTTGCTCTATCTCTAGCTTTTGGCCTTGGCATGTGCCTATAGAAGCCACTGTCTAATGTCATTAGAATTTAGTACATCTTCAGATGTAAATTTTAATTTTATTTCACAGGTATAGTTCATTTTAATTAGGGATGCACCGAATCCAGGATTCGGTTCGGGATTTTGCCAGGATTCGGCCTTTTTCAGCAGGATTCGGGTTTTGCCGAATCCTTCTGCCAGGCCGAACCGAATCCGCATATGCAAATTAGGGGTGGGGAGGGAAATTGTCACAAATTTGTCACAAAACAAGGAAGTAAAAAATGTTTTCCCCGGGGAGCAGCGATCCAAGATGGCCGCAACTTGATTGCGCTCGTACCGATGGGGCACTAAAACCTTGGAAAATCACTGATTTCTTCCACGATTGGGCAAGTCGGGAATGGCTGCTTATCCTGGAGTTAACGGGGGTCTCGGATGGCAAATAGAAGACGCAGAAGGGAACAGAAAGGCCCACGTACCTCTTCTCATTACGCCATGAGGAGCGTTGCGTCACGCCCAACTGGGCCTAGATCCCCAACCTCGACTGCTATGGCCTCGCAAGCGGATTCCTGGCTAGAGAGTGACTCGCAACCACTTGAGCTCTCAGCTCCACCTCAGGGTCCCTCAGATGACACGGCCTTACTCACTAAATTTAAATCCATGCTTCAACAAGAACTGGCGACTATGGCGACATCTATATCAACGGACATTGATAAACAGCTTCTTGACCTGGGTCAAAAAAAGGCAAAGTTAAATCCAAACTAGAAAAACACATGGGATTACAGAAACGTGTTTGCTGAATCTACCTGCCATTGCTGCCATAAATCACTGTATTATTATTATTATTTACATGCAGGAAATGTCAAGTATAGTGAATAGCTTCCTGCAATGAGCAGTAGTGGGTGTCAGCATGGAATCCAGTTGCTTTAAAGGGGTGATTTGCCTTTATGTTAAGTATGTTAAAGAATCATCAATTCTAAGCAACTTTTCAACTGGCCTTCATGATTTATTTCTTTTTATAGTTTTTAAATGATTTGCCTTATTCATCTTACTCATTCCAACTTTTAAATGGGGGGTCACTGACCCCATCTAAAAACAAATGCTGTGGAAGGCAACACATTTATTCGTATTGCTACCTTTTAGTACTCATCTTTCTATTCAGGCCTCTCCTATTCATATTCCAGTCTCTTACTTAAATCAATGCATGGTTGCTAGGGGGAACTGGACCCTAGCAACACGAGATTGCTGAAATTGCAAACTGGAGAGTTTCTGAATAAAAATAATAATAAAAAAAATAACCAATTGCAAATTGACTCAGAATATCACTCTCTACATCACACTAAAAGTTAATTTAATGGTACACAACACCTATAACAGTCTTTCTCACTGATCAAAGCTACTGGGCCACTCAGCCTTTGGATTATATCACCAGGGCCATTTGCGGCCAGATTTCAAGATTGCTATTGGCTGCAATTCTTATCACAGGAGCCAATTGCTATGGTACAAATATTCCCAAATATATAAGGGAATGCAGGTTTACATAGATTAAAGAGGTCACCTTTGAGTTAACTTTTAGTATGATGTAGACAATTTACAAATGGTTTTTTTTTTTATGGTTTTTGAGTTAAGATTTTTATTCAGCAGCTCTCCTGTCTGCAGTGTCTGATCTGGTTGTTAGGGTCCTAATTACCATAGTAACCATGCATTGATATGAATAAGAGGCTGGAATATGAATAGGAGAAGGCCTAAAGAGAAAAGTGAGTAATATAAGAAAGTAGCAATAACAATCAATTTGTAGCCTTACAGAGCATTTGCTTTTTAGTTGGGGTCAGGGACCCCCATTTGAAAGCTGGATAGTGGCAGCAGAAAAAGGCAAATAATTCAACTAAAAAAAAATAAATAATGAAGACCAATTGAAACGTTTTTTTAGAACTCGCTAATCTATAGCATACTAAAAGTTACCGTAAAAGAAAACCACCCCTTTAACATAGATCTCTGATATTGTATTATCTGTTTCATCAGTGCAGCAGAAGCTGCTCCTAGCTTCCTATTGTATGTAAATGAAAATAATAGCTGCTCATATGTGCTGCTAACAGCCACATGTACATCTCATGGGTTCAGTTCCCTGTCAAGGTAAGATAACTAAATATTTATAAGTGTTAGGAAATCCTCTCTCTAAGTACTTAAATCATAGTTTCCTTTAACAGACATCCCAAGTTAACTAGCTATTAGATAACACTGCTGGTTTTATTGTATGATTCACAGCTCTGCCCATTCATGTTCTCACATGAGAAAGTCTAAAGATGTCTCATGCAGTCATGCATCTACTGGCAGCACAAAAGAGCCCTGTGTGAAAGCTGCTTATTAAGGATGATGAAGCACCTCTCCCTGCCATTTGTCACCTGCACAATCAACCTGTTTCTATGTCCATTGTGGAAAATCTGATCTGCCGGGTGGGAGTATATGGGGAGGGAATGTTGAGAAATAGCTGAAGATTATTCATTGCAGCATTGAATGACCTGACTTAAGCAGGGCTAGAGCTAGGAGGCACATCTATCAAAGGTCGAATTTTGAATTCATGTTGAGTTTTTTAAAAACTTCCAGAAACTCGAAATTCGGCCAATTGAAATTTATTAAAAAAATATAATTTCCTAAACTCTGGTATATAGGATCGACCCGAAATGCGAATCGAATTAGAGTTTTAAATTTAAGTTATGCTGCCTGCACGCATGGAAGTTGGTAGTGGGGTGGAATCTCTTAAGGTGGCCATACACTATAAGATCCGCTCGTATGGCAAGGTCGCCAAACGAGTGGATCTTAACCCGATATGCCCACTAACGGCTGGTCAATATCAGATGAGTCAGATTACAATACTAGGAATGGGCTCCGACGGGTCAACTAGCCGATGCGGTCCTGGATCGTATGAAAAATCAAACTTGACCGATCAATATCTGGCCAATTTTTGGCCTGATATCGATCGTGAGGACCCGTCGGGAGCCCCCACACATGGGCAGATACGATGCCGAATTGGTCTAAAGGACTCATATCGGCAGCTTTAATCTGCCCGTGTATGGCCACCTTTAGTGAGCATCAACTGTTCAAGCTGTGGTCTTGAATTTGCTTTTATCCAGCAGCAGAGCCGGGCCAGATGGGCCGGGCACCCCAGGGCAAGTGGTCAGCTTCGTCGCCCCCTTCACTGTACGCGCACATACGTGACCGCACGCATACTTAAGCGCACGCATGCGCACTGGAAGCAGTCTCACAGCGCACGTCACCCTGCTGTAAGATAGGCGCAGGCGTACATAGACCAGGACGCACGCAACCCTGATGCCAGATAGGCGCATGCGTACACGAAACAGAACGGCAGACTGGACAGGGGTAGGCAGCACTTAAAGGTACGTGCCGGGCGCCCCCCAAGCTTTGTGCCCTAGGCACGTGCCTACTCTGCCTACCCCTAGTTCCGGCCCTGTCCAGCAGGGAGTGAGACTGGGGGAAGAGAGTTGAGCCAAATATTATTGCCTTGGGTGCCAATACTACTAGGCCTGGCTCTGCTCTTAGATAATGATTATTTTTGCATGTACAGTTAAAAGTATTCTGTCATAATTTTATGGTTTACTTTATTTCTAAATGACACTGTTTATATTGCAAATAATTCACTCTACCATTTAAAGGAAAACAATACCCCCCAAACAATGTAGGTCTCTATAAAAAGATATTGCATAAAACAGCTCATATGGAAAATCCTGCTTCATGTAAATAATCAATTTTGATAACAATATACTTTTCTTGTAGTATGTGCCATTGGGTAATCCTAAATAGAAAATTGCCATTTTAAAAAATAAGGGCCGCCCCCTGGGATCGTAGTATTCACTGTACTCACAAACATACCAACAAACCATACATGTTAGGTCACATGAGCCAATTAACAGACAGTTGTGTCTTTTGCTTCAACACTTCTTCCTGTTAGAGTTGAAGTATTTCTGGTCAGGTGATCTCTGAGACAGCACAGAGACCATCACGAAATGGTGGTTCAAGGCAAGAGATGTAAAAGGGCAAGATTTACTTAAATATATATTCCAGTTTGGTAAGATTCTTTAATATGCCACCTAATATGATATGAACTATCTGTTGCTTAAGTGTTCATTTTAGGGGTATAGTTTTCCTTTAAAATGTTATTCTTGAACCAACAAATGTATTTTTTTAGCTGTAATATTGGTGTGGAGGCAGCTATTATGTCTGATCTTGAGCTTAAAGCTGGCCATAGACGCAAAGATCTCATCGTACGAATCGAGGATTCGGACGATTTTCGGAACATGTGTGGAGAGTCTCGACATTGACTGTCGGTTGCCGATAATATCTATGCATGTATTGCCGATCGTACGATTTTCAGTGGGAGACTGTCACTAGCTTTGTCTATCGTACAATTGCTGTCAGGGGCAGAACATCGGCTGATCTGTTCTTTAACTACTTTATTTGGTCAGAATGGTAAGACTTTGATCTGAATGGTTAATGGCAGGTCGGGAGATCTTTGCGTCTGTGGCAAGCTTAAAGAAGGAGCCAGCATTTCCCATTGTATTTACACGACCTAGGTCGTGCTCCATCAACCCACCTAGTGGTACACATGAGAATAGCACCCAAGCAGGAAAAAGCAGGGAGCTCTTTTAGCAATGCAAACTAATTTTTCAGCAGAGGTGTCAGAGAGCTGCTATCTGGTTAGCTGACCATTGTTCTGTTGATAGGCTGCTGATGGGCTGCTGGGAAAGGAAGGGAGGGGGGTGATATCACTCATGTTTTCCCGTGCAAGCATGTAAGTGTTGTTCAAGATCTTGGAAATCGACCAAAATTTCAGAAGAGCAGACAGACACACTGGAACATTTATTGTAGATACATTTAAGAACACTTTATTTAGAAATTATATTGCAAATGGAAGAAAGGCCTTACACATTTTGTGCCTAGACAAAGTCTAAAGTAAAAGCCCTCATTTATAATACATTGAACTTACACCTTTGGGTCTAACCCTCTGCTTATTACATTTTAACCTACCTTTTAAGCATTTAAAAAAATAAAGCAAGGTTTGCTTTATGAAATATTAGAATTTCCCTTTTGCTTGAAATCAGAGGATTTTTCGTCAGGGTCCCAAGGTGCTAAAAGTCTACTCACGAAGCGTTAATGGCGGAGCTCACCCGGACCAATGTGCTGTCCTGTTCAATTGCTGCTCTCGCGATATGCCGGTCACTCCTCGCCGGCTACTACATCAAAGCCACAGACCGCTGCCAAAATCAAAAATACCAGGAATCTGGCACAATTAACATCAAGGTTTGGCTTTATTCATACATAGGAGGAATGACAGTGGAGGGTGTACAATTCTAACGCATTTCATGCCCCATAGCTGGGCACTTCATCAGAGTGATTGTGTGCACTTGTGTAAAGGATTAAATAGCCACGTGTGTGCATATATTTAAAACAGTATAAAGGCAAAGTGATACCTCAGTGCAATTAAATGAAATTTTGTACAAAAAATATATATGTATATAAAAAGTATGCATGATTATACCATATACACGCATAGGTAGAAATATGTAAATATATTAAATAAATAAAATACATACTATTTTTTCAAATTGTGTTAGTTTTTTAAAAAAGTTCATTAAAACATGATTACAATATCACTATATTTTAAGACAACATATATCAAATAACCTTCCGTGATCATAAATAATAAAAGTGAGATATATGTATGTGTATATATATATATATATACACACTATGTGTCCATGTGATTCATTAAAATATACAACTCCGTAAAACATATGTTAATATCAGATAATAACATTATACTCTACAACCACATAGGACACTTATCTATATGCATACACAAGCAATTTAACATTCCAATTTCAAAAAGGTATATTCCTATAAATGCTAGTATGCCTATATATATCCTATAGTATCAATTAATAGAACAGAAAATATAAAGAGGTTTCTGGGAATATCTTAAGAGTAAACTTAATCTATTATTCATTAAATTAATTTTCTATTTTGTTTTCACATTAATTTAGTTAATCATTTTCTACACATGTATTAACTATTTTGTAGCAAAAGCCTCTATATTGTCCCCTTTATTCATTCACCAGATTTGCTATCTATCTCTTTCAAATTGCCCTGGTACTGCATTATCCCTGTAAATCTCCTTACACAAAGGACAAATAACTTAGGGCACATAAATAAATAAGTTCTGCTTACTTACAGACTTTGATATATCAATAACACTGTGGAGGCCTTCTACCCTAGGAAATATTTTATATCGCAATCGTTATTCAACCCCTTTGGTGCAACAGTATCCAATACGGTCATCCATTTAACCTCTTTCTTGGATAACAAAGTATCTATATTGCCTTTCCTCTTTCCCAATCTTATTTTTTCAATTACCTGAAAGGAAACAAAGTTGTCATTAGCACCATGTTCATGAATTACATGCCACGGCTGAGGATACATCTGCTCTATTAATGCATGCTACATGTTCTAGAACTCTGTCTTTCAACATTCTCTTTGCCTTTCCGACATATTGCTTACCGCAACGGCAGGTTGCTAAATATATCACATCCTCCGTTCGACAGTTAGCCTATGTCGTACATTCATAAGTTCTCCTTGTTATTGTACTTTGTATATTTTTTGATAGTTTTATGAATCTGCAACATTTGCAGATGTTTGCACCACATTTGTATGTCCCTGTAGTCGCCAGTAGGGATGTCGCGGACTGTTCGCCCGCGAACTAGTTCGCGCGAACATCGACCGTTCGCGTCCACCGAATGTTCGCGAACGTTGCGCAACGTTCACCAATTTGGGTTCGCCTTAGCTAGCGCTTATTTTTTACCTCTCACCCCAGACCAGCAGATACATGGCAGCCAATCAGGAAGCTCTCCCTCCTGGACCACCCCCACACCCCCTGGACCACTCCCCTTCCATATATAAATTGAAGCCCTGCAGCGTTTTTTCATTCTGCCTGTGTGTGCTTGGAAGAGCTAGTGTAGGGAGAGAGCTGTTTAGTGATTTGAGGGACAGTTTATAGTAACTTTGCTGGCTAGTAATCTACTTCATACTGCTCTGTATTGTAGGGACAGAACTCTGCAGGGATTTGAGGGACAGTGAGTTTAGGTTCGTTAGCTTTGCTGACTAGTAGTAATCTACCGTCTACTGCAGTGCTCTGTATGTAGCTGCTGTGGGCACTGCTTCTGATCTCATCTGCTGACTGCTGTAATAACCCAATAGTCCTTGTAAGGACTGCTTTTATTTTCTTTTTTGTTTTTTTACTTTGCTACTATAAGAGCCCAGTGCTATCAGGGCCGGATTTACATAGAGGGCACCCCTAGGCCCACTGTCGTTCGTCGCCCCTGTCCGCTCCCCTTTATTCGTGCAAATTTTCCTCATCAATGGGAAAATTAAAAAAATTATCGTATCTCAAGCGCATCCCCAGTGTTTTTGAACCAATGTGGGTGTGGTTGGGCTACATGCCGCCCCCCTAAATTCCTGCTGCCCTAGGCCCGGGCCTAGGTGGCCTTTCCACAAATCCGGGCCTGAGTGCTATTAGTCTAACTGTGTTGGGGAGTGGGACTGGTGTGCTGCTCCTCCTAGTAGTTCACCACTACCAGCACCAACCAGAGTCAAAATTGTTACAAAGTATCTTATTTGCACCTGTTAGCTGTTCTGAGCTCTCTGCCAAAAGCCAATTAAGTTAGAAACTGTTTTTTTCTGTCTGTTCAGTGCAGAGAAAAGAGGGACTTTCCAGTACAAAAGAGGGACAGGGGATTGAGTGGTCAAAAGAGGGACAGTTGGGAGGTATGCAAGTGCCACCTAGCTGTGTGAGCTTTTTCACATTCTGTCTAAATAACAATAATAATTCCGTGTCCGTAAACATCACCTGAGTGATGTTTTTACAGCAGCAATAATATATTCCGTATCCACTACTGTATACGTTGCCCTTGCAGGCATTGTTTGCCCAGTCTTTAACCAAGTGCCACCTAGCTGTGTGAGCTTTTTCACATTCCGTGTCCAGAAACATCACCTGACTGTGACGTAGTGTGATTTCTGCCCTTTACAGCACAAAACGCAGCGCTGTGTCAACAATGTATTTTTCAGATACATTTTTGCCTTTAGCTTTTCTAGCTTTTAAAATTCGCCTTCCCATTGAAGTCTATGGGGTTCACGACGTTCGCGAACCGTTCGCATTTTTGGACGCAAGTTCGCGAATATGTTCGAACATTTTTTCCGACGTTCGCTACATCCCTAGTCGCCAGCCAATTCTTGCCACTCTTCCTATTGGGTAACATGCTGGGAGACACTTTCTCTCTCAAATTGCCTGCCCGTCTATAAACAGACTGTGGTTTTTTCAGATCCAATTGTGCCAAAACGGGGTCCGATCTCAATATACCCCAATGTTTCATAATTATATTCTGTATTTTCCTTGCTTCCAAATTATATGTGGTGACAAACCTCATCTTGTTTGTTTCCAGTTTCATTTTGTTTCTATTTTGTCCCTGTTTCTCAGTCCTAAGCAACTCAGATCTATCACTGAGTACTAGGGATGCACCGAATCCACTTTTTTGGATTCGGCCGAACCCCCGAATCCTTCGCTAAAGATTCGGCCGAATACCGAACCGAATCCGAACCCTAATTTGCATATGCAAATTAGGGGTGGGAAGGGGAAAACTGTTTTTACTTCCTTGTTTTCTGACAAAAAGTCACGAGATTTCCCTCCCCGCCCCTAATTTGCATATGCAAATTAGGGTTTGGATTCGGTTCGGCTGGGCAGAAGGATTCGGCCGAATCCGAATCCTGCTGAAAAAGGCCGAATCCTGGCCGAATCCCGAACCGAATCCTGGATTCGGTGCATCCCTACTGAGTACAGCTTTTTCATAGGCCTGTTTCACACATGTTGTGCTATAACCTCTAGCTATCATTCTGTCCCATAATTCCATGGACCGCTCCTGAAAGGAATCCCATGTGGAGCAGTTCCGTCTGAGGCGTATGAACTGGCCCACTGGGATGCCCTCCAACAGGGGCCCAGGGTGACTGCTCTCCCGTCGTAGGATGGAATTTCTACTAATGGGTTTCCTATATATATCAGTGATTATCTTGACTCAAACTGTATATCCAAATACTCAATAGTATTCATATCACATTTGTATGTAAATCCAATATTCCTGTCATTATTATTACAACGGTCCACAAATTGTTTCAATTGTATTTCTGTCCCGTCCCAGATCAATATCAGATCATCAATGAAGTGGTAATATCCTTTGACTTTATCACTGAATGTAGATTGTTCCCCAAAGATGTGATGCCTCTCGAACCAGCCCATAAATAAATTTGCATATGAGGGCGCAAACCGCGCCCCCATCGCTGTCCCACACCTCTGTAAATAATACTGGCCATCAAACATAAAGTAGTTGTGGGTCAATAGATATTCAACCGCTTCCACTATGAATTGGTTTTGTTCCCTGGTATATAGATCTTTCTCAATTAGCCAATATTGTAATGCATGTATGCCATCACCATGCCTGAAGGAGGAATACAATTCTGTGACATCCATTGTCACCCACATGTACCCCTGTTTCCACTGGACATTAGTAAGTTTATTAATAGCATCCCCGCTGTCTCTTAGCAACGAGGGCAGTTGTGTCACAATAGGCTGTATCAACTTATCAATGTATTCACTTAGTCCCTCATTCAGGGAGCCTATCCCTGCAACTATAAGACACCCCTTGGGTTGTTCAAGACTCTTATGTACCTTGGGGAAGGTGTAAAATACAGGAATCTTTGGAAATTCACACCATATATATTCACTCTCATTATCATTCAGGATACCTTCAGATTTACCATAATCTATTAGTCTTCTGAGTTTCCCTTGGAAACAAGGTGTAGGATCCATTTCTAATTTAGTGTAATTGGTTGGATCCCCCAGTTGTTCTATAATATCTCTCTCATAATAGTCCCTATCCAATATAACTATGGATCTGCCTTTATCGGAGTTCCTCACCACTATATTTCGATTTTCTTTCAGAGATTCTATTGCTTGGTATTCGTTTTTTGTTAAATTAAAGGAGAAGGAAAGGCTAAAATTAAGTAAGCTTTATCAGAAAGGTCTATATAAATACACCAGTAAACCCTCAAAGTAATGCTGCTCTGAGTCCTCTGTCAAAAGAAACACCACATTTCTTTGCTTTTATTGTGTACACATGGGCTTCTGTATCAGACTTCCTGTTTTCAGCTTAAACCTCCAGGGCACGGCCTTGAGCATGCTCAGTTTGCTCCTCTCCCCCTCCCTCCTCCCATCCCTACTGTAATCTGAGCTCAGAGCTGTTAGTAAGCAAGGAGAGACTCAGGCAGGAAGTGATGTCACACCAAGCATATATGGCAGCTTCTATCCTAAACAAACAGAGACAGTGTCTAGAGCTGTTTACTCAGGTATGGTAAAGCATTCTGCAGAATAAATATAGTGTTCTAGCTTGCACTATTGTGGCTATTCTATTGGCAATAAACTGTCTTGGAGCTTTCCTTCTCCTTTAAATCTTTCCTTATATTGTCTCAAATTTTTATTCTTGTAATTATCCTTATCCAATATTTTTAAATCACGTATTACCAAGTCATAGAATCTCTTGATAAACGGGCCTCTATGTTGTGCTGGATTAAAGTTGGATTTAGTTTTTAAATCTGTATGAATTATGGTTTTTTCTACGTCTCCTTCTACTACACCCAGGGTATGTTCTTCAAGCCTCTCCCCACTCACACAGTCTATTGCTTCCAATACATCCTGTGTTAGGAAATCAGGCTCCTATTCCATGCGTACCTCATTTTGTATGGTATTCTTAGGATGAAAAAACCTCTTCAAAGCTAAAACCCTCGTAAATCTATTCACATCAATAATTGTATCTGTCAAGGAAAAATGTGAGGAGGGGCAAAAGGTTAGGTGCCAAGGTGCTAAAAGGACAGCTTGTCTGGCTATTTCAAAACTCCTTGTTGTTCAGAAAGGTCAAGTGTATATATAAATAGCAGGCAGGTAGTTCATATTATATTTGGCATGTAAAAGTAGAAGGTTTGTCATGTTGAGTTGTTTTGCCGTTGTTCTGGGAATTGTTTATGAATATGTAGGAAGTTACTCATGTTAAAGGGCTGGACAAACTGCATATCTCGGAGGCTGTGTAAGCTGAAGTGTACTGCATCTGCTCTAGAATTCTGGTTAGTGTAGTGATATTATTCTACAGTTTATGATGCCAGAGAAATGAAAGCCTCCATGCATTGCCATATGTTGTAGTTAAACATACTTATTGTAGGATTATTTATTCATCAAATTCTCTCATTTTCTCCAACCAAAACCGCACGGGTAATTTCCCCTTATTTATCAATAAAATTTCCCAAAAAATTCCAGTTTGGGAAAAAACTAGAGAAAAACGTGAAAATCGTCCGAAAAATTGAAATTTTTCGGATTTTCTGCCCAAAAACCACGATGCATCTGTTGCCTACCCCTAGTTCTATCCTGGCTCCACTCCTTTATATCAAGCACTCCGAAGGTTAAAGAGGTTGTCTGCCTTTAAATTAATATTTAGAATGATTAAAGTACTATTCTTAGACAATTTGTAATTAGTTTTGTTTTTTTATTATTTGCAGTTGTTCAATTATTTAGCTTTTTATTCAGCAAATTTTTAATTTCAGCAGTCTGGCTGCTAGTGTCCAAATTACCCTAGCAACCATGCATTGATTTGAATAAGAGACAAATATAAATATGAGAAGGCCCTTGCTAGAAAGAAGAGTAATAAAACGTAGCAATAGCAAAAAATGTGTAGCCTTGCAGAGCATTTGTTTTTAGATTGGGCCAGTGTCCCCCATTTGAAAGCTGGAAGGAGGCATATAATTAAAAAATTATAACAAATATAAGGGAGGCGTCAACAGACACAGAGGGCAGCAGATTGGGTTTATGCATGAGAGGAAAAAACAACCTGCCTGCCATAAGCCTAACATTGGCTCTGGACACATACCCCATATGTCATAAAATGCACTAAGTTTGCCAAGGAGCAGTAACCCATAGCAACCAATAAACAGGTGACCAGTAAATCCTACCTACTGATTGGTTGTTATGGGTTACTGTTCATGGGCAAACTTGTGCCTTTTATTACATAACCCTCAAAGACATGGTTGGAGCAGTTGGCTAATTTCTGTCCTACCGCCTATCATACGTTTTCACCTCAATGATTAATTTGTACAGACCATCATGCATCTGGCTAATGCCTCTTCTCTGATGTGTGAGATATTGTCAGCCTTTAGGACTATGGTATTGTAGTATGGAGAGAGCATGTCTGTCTTAAAGAGATAAATTTAAAAAAAAAAAATGTTCTACAGTGAAATACCTCAAAGCAAGCAAACGGTTTTCTATTCAAGGACCAAACATGGGGGAGCTTCAGTTTCCCTGTTTATTTCAAGAGATAACAAAACCATAGATTGATCATCATTTGAATAATAGGCAAAAAGTGTTCATATCACAAGCCCTATTCATTGCACTCATGTTGAACAAGGGGGTACACTGCCCATTAATTTAACTGGTCCAATTTAGTGTCTATGTTAGTAAATCAGACCACAGACCATCAGCCTTACTATTCTAGGATTATATACATAGTCACTTCTACTGGGAAATGTCCCATAACCTTTGTATTGGTTACAGTAAGGATCAGAGAACTGGAAGAATGCTAACCGGCGACATAATGCAGTGTTTTCCCCAAAGTGTGCTCACATTTGCTAGTTTAGCTACATTTCAGGGCCCAATAGCTTATCAAAAGCCATAAACAGTAACAGCTATGACAAGGAAATATGTGAATTTGACGACCTCTCTTGACTTGTAGGCTGTTAGAACTTTTCATTCAGGACAAGTCTCATCTGTGGTAGGTAGCACCTGTAGATAATCACTTCCCATGCGTCTAAGAGTAGGACTACGCGGATGTTTTCGACGGAATCCGACGTGATTCGACAAATCGAATGCGATGGAAATTAGGTAAGTGAATTGTCGGAAGAAGTTGCAGGGTTGAGCTGACACGACTGTCGGATGCAGACGCTCCCACTGCATGTGTTGGATCCACGCTGCGACTTCGTCCGACATTTCTATCTCTTTCCTTCTATCCCTATTTCCGTTGCATGCGATTTGTCGCATGCGTATTGTCGCATGGGTATTGTCGCATGCGTATTGTCGCATGCGTATTGTCGCAGCGCGTTGGATCGTGCCGAAAACGTCCGTGTAGTCTTACCCTTATTCACTACAGAAAAGTAACCTTGGTGGCCTGCTTTAGTCCAACTTGTTTTTGTTTCTTCAAATCCAAAAGTTCATATTTGAATGTACCAAAAAGGCACCTAAACTGACCATTTTTGTGACTCACTTGTATCCAAAGATAGGAGGGAGTGGCTGGCATGAGGTAGGCACACAGGAGGAAGATATTGTGGTATGTTACAATATGTTTTGATACAGATTTATACACTTTGAAAGTATTTTCTGTTGAGATTGTGCACATATAAATGTTTTAAGTGAGCTACTTTGCATGTTTTTTGATTGACTGCTAATCACTTATCCAATATCCCTTATAATAGATGAGTGATTTTCAGAGTTCCCTGTATAACTCAGCCTGCAGCCTTGTGGCATTATATGGTCACAGAACCCCCAGTGACTTCTAATTAGGGATCCAGGATTCGGCCTTTTTCAGCAGGATTTGGATTTGGCCGAATCGAATCACAAATTGGGAAAGTAAAAAATGTTTTCCCCTTTCCACCCTTAATTTGCATATGCAAATTAGGATTCGGCTTGGTATTCGACCAAATCTTTCGCAAAGGATTTGGGGTTTCGGCTGAATCCAAAATAGTGGATTTGGTACATCCCTACTTCCAATATCCTTATAATTTACAGGAGGGGCACATTATACCTTACAATAAAGCCTTGTACATATGACTGGGTCAGAAGGACAATACTTTTACAAAGACATGTGAACACTGCGTGAAAGCCTCAAAGTGTAATTTTATGGACAGACAATTTTCCAAATGGCTCTAACTAGTTACTTAGACAATATCTAGTATCAAGTCATTTGGCGGCTTTTGGCACCTGTTACCTGGACACCAAATAAATGACCGACAATTGCGTGACACTTGGCAATGCAGTGCGTTGTGCCTTTTTAGAATGCCAGCAATGGGGCCTCAATTTGCCTGCCTGCCCTCCCCCAGCACCTAAACACTGTTCTCATTGTTTCTACATTACATCGCCCACTGTATTTATTGGTTAAAATCGCAAACACTGGTAACAATCAGTGTAAGTTCTATAAATAACTGGCCAAATACAAGGAATTTACGTCTGAACCTGCTATGGCCGGTTTTACGAGAAATGTTTGTGTGTGTACACAAGGAAATAATTAGGCTTTTTTTTTTTTTATTAACCTGCTATTCTTTGAGGAGACAGAGCGGGAGGTGAATGGTGCCCCAATTCATCTGTACAAAGCCTTAGGGTGTATTAAATTTGATTTAGATGAAGCTTTTTATTTTCTGATGTCACCAGGCCTCATAGTTATCATATAAGATACAATTATCTTGTTCCACATTTGCACCTTTTTATTTTGTGTTTTTCATTATGTCGGAAGGGGATCGGGGGTTTATGCAGGACACCATTTAATTGGCTGATGTAATATAGAGATTTGCCTCAGTCCAATAACCCACAACAGCCAGCAATTAGCTTGTTAAGTCTGATGCCATTAGAATGAGGATGATGGTGTCACCTCCAATAAAACTACCACTATATAATACATAACCAGTTGTATGCAGTAGTAACACTGTCCAATTGTGTGTTTATAGTGAAACATTATAGGGGCACACTGAATTTATATAAATATCAGCAATGGCCTATGGCATGGGGTTATAACAGAGAATTTGCCTAATATTTAGAAAAGTTTTAGCCCACTGGCATAATTATACACAGTCCCAGAATACATGGGTCTGCTTTTTTCTATAGTTGTAGAAATCTCCCTGACCCATGGTCTACATAAAAGCTTGCGGGCAGTGCAAAATTTGGCAGATTATGAAAGTTTGAAAAACATTTCTGTGGTTTTTATGTGTTATTACAGTTTTACTAATGGAGGTGAATTGCCCTTTAAGCTGCAAGTCACAGTTCCCCCAAGAGACTTGCTTATCTTAAATTGTTACAATTGTTTCTTTGCTTATCTTAAATTGTTACAAACGTATTGAAGTGCACCTGCCACATATTCTGGGCTCTCTGCCAAAAGGCAATTAAGTTTTAGAAACGTAACTTTTGGTATGATGTAGACCGTGATATTCTGAGAAAATTTGCAATTCATTTTAAATGATTTAGATTTTTTATTTAGCTGCTTTACAATTTGGAATTTTAGCAGCTTTGTTGCTAAGGTCTAATTTACCATAGCAACCAGGAAGTGGTGTGAATGAGAGACTGAAAGATGAATGGGAGAAAGCCTGGATAGAAAGATAGGTTATAAAAAATAACATTGTAGCCTCACTTTTTTGGCTGTCTGGGTCAGTGACCCCCATTTGAAATGTCTAAAGAGGCAGAAGAAGAAAATAATTTAAAAAAGTAGAATCAAAAAAATTAAGACTAACTGCAAAGTTACTAAGACATTCTATAACCTACTAAATGTAACATACTAAAGAACTATCCAAACTTCCACGCACCCACAGTATGTGTAACTGTTATGGAGTAGTGCCTTGGTGGCATACCACCTTTGTGGTCTTCCCACAAATCTGAGAACAGAAAACAATCACCAGCATTCCAGCATTCTAAAAACAAGGTAGGAGCCAAATTAATCCAAATGCTAAAAATTAAGATTTTATTTGATCTTTAGGCAACCATAATAACAAATATAAATGACTAAAACACTGGCCACCCAGACTATATGCTAAAAGCTAAACAATAATTCATCACATTAACACTAAATTCATTCAGAAATAAATTTTACAAAAAAACTTTTGTTTCTCAATATATAAAATAGTGCAGCTCAGCTTATTAATTAAAAAAAAATCTATTTCCTTCCCAATTTTTAAGTCCCACAACGTTATGATCATTAGAATTTGTTGGAATTGACAGAACGAAACAGAATAGATGTAATTAGAAGTTTTAGAATATTAAGTCATAGCGAAAAGCTTCGTTACATACATGTCAGTCAGCAAATCAGTCACTTGATTGACGTTGCCAAACTAATGCAGAGAGAAAGCCTGTTCCTGTGCTGAACTGGAAAACTAGATTCGCTTATTTGGAAGATAAATATAGTTGGCTGCTCGATCGACCATGTCTCATTCAGCTTGAATAAGTAATATATAACTGGGATGTGGAGCCTTATCAGCCCTTGATTGCCAGATAGTGATCATCACTGTACTAATGGGCACAATACACCTTCCGATGCACTAATAAGCAATATAAAATGGCTGCACAGAAATCAGTGCAGTCTGCAGCCATGTAGATTGTGGCTTTGTGCCTGACTTAAAGGGGTATGACAGTAACCCTATAACCAAACCCACTAACCAAATAAACTCCTTCTAAGGGCTCTTACACACAGCCGTATTTTATGCGTTTAACACGTGGTAAAACACAAGTGAGTTTGCTAATGGATTCCATTATATTCTGCCTGGTTGTACTCATGAGCATTCTTAGTTGAGTTTAGCGTTGGACTGGGTCGGCAGGACACTGGGAAAGAACTCAGTGGACCCCTGCCCCTGGAGGTTGGTTCATACAGCATCAAAATACAAATAGTCTTTCCGATTACTCCCAGACACTGGCCCATCACAAGGTTAGTGCCTCGTTACTCACAGTTTCATCCAGGCCACATGCAAATCAGCTGCACTTTCCCCAAACACAGCCTTTCTATAGGAAAGGTTGCAGGCTCATTGGCAGTCCCTTTCTCTCTCTCATGAACAGGCTCCACAAGCCCCTTGGTTTTCTCATGCACTGGGAACAGCCAGACCCCCTATGTATTAGAGCACATCCCTTTTCCCTCTACAGGCAGCTACACTTTCAGCTGCCACCTAATTACCTCCCTCCTCCATATCATGCACCCTAAGGGCTCTTACAGACGAGCGTTTTTAGCTGCGTCTACTCCTGCGGCTGAATGCATGAAACCGGAACGCAGGGGAGTGCAGGAGTAGATGCACTGAATTCTTTTCAATGGGGCTGTACTCACACAGACGCATGCAAGCACTGAATGCAGGAAAAATGCAACATGCTGCATCCTGACCTACGTTTGGTGCATCTGTGTGAGTACAGCCCCATTGAAAAGAATTCAGTGCATCTACTCCCCTACGGCTAACCACATGAAACCAGAACGCAGGGGAGCGCAGCCAAAAACGCTAGTCTGTAAGAGCCCTAAATACACACTTACCTTTTAGGCCAGACAGACATGAATTTTAACACACTAGAGCTCTTTTGTAAATGATGGACAAATTGCACCTGGGCAGTAACCACTTAATGACTACCTAGGTGCAGATTTGCAGAGTATTTGACAATGGGTGCAGAGATTGCACTTTAGAATGTTTCTGTTCACACAAAAAAACATTTTTCACAGGGCACAGGCAAATTTGCAGGTCACCTGTAAAACTCTCCTCATGAACCACCTACAACCACTCGCAAGAGATCTGCCTTCTTTATAGTTACCCTTCACTCAATTTGCACATTTTTCATTAATCACTTCCTGGGCCATGACGTTCTTGAGGGGTGCACTCTGGGGAAACAAATGACCCAGAGATCTCAAAAATGCCAGGAGTGGATCATTATAAGCCTAACAACACAGGGTTGGTTGTCATCTCCGAAACTAAACCAAGCCTTGCATAATGAAGCAATGTATTGCTGTCGGATGATGTATTTTCCCATGTGCTTTAAAGGGAAAATAAAGTTCTGTAGCAGTGGGAGGGGTTTAAAGTTACACCCTTCCAGTTAGTGTTGCCAACAATCCCTTAATTGTTCTGAAATTTCCTGATGATATATAATGCTCCATGCAGAATTGTACTTTGCTTGGAAATTTGGAGAGCAGATATATAATAAATATATAAGCAGTCTCAGGCTGACCTGTAACACTCTAGTGCAAAACTAAAGAGTTGCTACCCCATCCCTTTAGCACAGATCATATATGTTCTTCACCTGGTTAGTAATATGATTTTTAACTAACCTTGCAGCCTGGCACTGCTAATTGGTCACGTAACATGGGAATCTCACATGTGGCCCTTGTTAAAGAGATGAGATCAAAACCGGATCTGAACACTCTATAAGAAATAGGAACAGGGGGATTCAGTGTAATAATTCTTTAACTGCAGACTATATGCATCACAAGGGTCACCAGAATCTAGTCAACTCCCCTAAATATTGCACCACACAACATCAGTCCTGCTCCTCTGCAAAGTCCCAGCCCTGTTTTCACCCCGCCCAGGGACAGACTTACATAGAATTGCTACAATAAAGCAAAGCTGGAAAACCAGTATGGCGGGGGGTTAGACGCAGTGTAGTACAGAAGCAACACGCAGAGGAACAATTCAATTACTGCTAGTTTTTATTTTATTTTTTTAATTCATTTTTACTGGGATAAACTATATAGGAAGGGCCATCATTTTTAGCATAAAGTCTACTGGATCCTAATGAACCATTTACTAACCTCATTCTGGATGTATAATTTTGTGTCCCAGGGACTGCAAACGTTGGATTTTTTGCCTTTTCGGAAGAAATGGAGCATCCAGCTCTTGGCACTTTATGGCTACCTAGGACAAAGATCCCAAGACCCCAGGTCCTGCCAGCACAACGGATACCCCTCAATAACAGGTAGGTGCGGCATGAGATTCAATGATAGGATGGCTTTCCATGGATAAGGATCCAGTCCTGGATTTAGCTTAAACCTAATGACTCTTCACACTAAGTAGGAACATGAATTAAGTTCTCAAAAGCCCAGACTGGATCATGATCACCATAACGACTAGTTGACATCCCTGAGAGGTAGGTGTCCTATACTGGCTCCTAATGTCCGTTAGAAGAGGTGAGGGCTAACTTTGATGAGCCTTGTTGTTTGTGTACCAGGGGAAGGTAAGTGCATGGCTGCATTTATATAGAGGGACCCAAATTGAAAAACAACCTATCAAATTCAAGGTTGTCAAACATGCTGCCCCCAGGCTATTGAATACAGCGCACACCGTGCTCCAAGTCGGATGCATTTTTAATCCCAACAAGATTAATGAGCAATTAATTCAAATACATGCTGAAGTTTTATTGGTGCCACAGAGAATCCATCAGAATGTGTAATTGGCTATTCAGCATGGGGGCTTATATGTGTGTGTGTCAATCATTAGTGCTGTGCTGAACTAAAATTCCCAGAATGCTCTGTAAGCCAAGTTGTAGTCCAACGAGACACTTGCTGAGTGAATCAGCAGGTTTCTGTTTACCAGACAGTTTATTTATAGTATAAATGAGGTAACAAACAGGCCATGTTATGAGGTGTCAGGGCAGCGCCAGTAATTTGCATGGGTAGGGTGGTGGTTATTTTACTATTATTTTTATTACATGATTCTCGTATCTGCATGCAAAAATTAATTTACATGCAACCCATTTCCTGTAGCGCATATAATTTGTGCAGAAAGATACAGGGCGATTTTAAATTTTAAACACACCTATGAAGCAGTGACCGAGATGCCTGTGAATTTGAAGGAGGGTAGAGAAAAGTGTCCCTAAAATCTGGTTATTAGAGGAAGGGGGGTGGTAGAAAAAGTGGGGCAAATGCTGTGTTTTAATCAGAGTGAGCCACGTTACCTGGGACACCTTTTGGAGTCAATGGTTTGATCAAGAAACATTAATGGGAAACAAGGGTGCCAATGTGAGCCAATGAAATGAAGAGGAATATCCAGGGTTAAATATAAAGGATGTGTGCTATTGTTCTTGGTATCTTGTGTTGTGTTTAGGTACCTTTTTTGATTGAAGGACTGAGGTTGCAGAGTGCTTATTCCTAGATATAAATAACACAACAGAATTATACTGTACGTTTTTTTGAACAAAAAATATTTACAGTCCGAGATATACATGGCAGAAAATGCCCCCAATGCCAGATATAACGGTGTTCGAGATACCAGCTGTACAGAACAATTATTTGTCTGCCCATTGCTCATGTCTTTTGGTCTTGCCTTTCCTTTATTTGAAAGAACTTTTTTTCCTCTAAACTAAACTCAAGACTAAACCCTCTTTGCTGTCCACCCTCCTAAGCATTAATGTAGAATTCTGCATGTTATTCTCCTTCTAACAACAACTTAATTCCTATAGTCACCTTTAGCTTCTCTTACATTTACCACTTATGTCTGCAGTCTTCCAAAACACCTCTGGCCTGGCCTCTCGTCACCTTCATGACTTAGCAATCATAGGATTATGCTCCAGTAATTAACTCACTTTTCTGAGGTAACATTTTTCTCAGTTTTTGGGCCAAGCTGCACTTTTGCGATTTGCTTTAGCCCCACTTACCTGATAAAATGTTCACAGTAAATGAAATATGAATGGAGATTATCCTGATATAGTAACTAGAATATCTAGGGTATCAGTCCACAGTTCACCTAGGTCTCATCATACTTGGCCTTAGTGTGGGGTTCCAGGAATATCTAAGAGTACACATAGCATTCACTGGAATTCTAACTCCAGCACACAGGGTGAATTCAAGCCTTTTTCTGCCTGCTCAATTTTGAGTTAGAAGAATGGGAAACACACACAATTGCCTATCCATAGATTTTTGTGGGTGTGAGTACACTCAGAAGCCAGGGGCTTATTGTTCATAAACCATCACTACCTCATTTTCAAGTAATTACCACTTGACCCATGGGTGCACCAAAAGGGCCGTGGAAGTCTATGGAAGGCAATTTAAAACAATTTGCTGCCACAATGATCAACTGTATGTTTTGTAACTGACTAAAGGGTTTCCCAAAATATTATCTTGTATGGGAGCCATGTACAGTCATGTTCCTCATGGCTAGGGTTGCCAACTTTTCTAGAAAAAAATACCAGCCTTCCTATGTATATATATTTATCTCTTTTTTCCATTCAACATTGAGATCAGCCAGGCCAGGTGGCAACCCTACACACGGCACAGTATGACAACTTGTTGGCCATGCATGATGTTGGTCTATATACCCTACCCTATGATTATCTTTTAGCTTGCAAATGCAACATAAAATTGGTTTACAGCACCCTACCTGTTTATATTTACAGAGCTGTATGCATTTGCTTACTGTTTATTCCTTCCTTCCTTTCTTTTCTGAGACTCTTTCAGTAGACTGACAGATGAATGGATGCATATATATACACACATATACAAAACAACATGCGTGGCATCTGTGGAATGTTTTTATGAAATGTTATTGTGCATTCACCTCTTGCACGCTGAGATGTTTTCTCTGTTGAACAATAATTTCTCTGGTATGCACAGTAAGTGACTGGAGTTCAGTGCTAGGTATCTGAAGCTGAATCCCATGCTAGCAGGAGTCCTAGGGCCTTGTGTCATTTTAAAGACCCGTGTCAAACACCCTAAAACTGGCCTTGCAAGCTACAGATCCAGATTTCAATACCACCTGTATAAGGATTGAATAACAGGTGCAAAGCTTGTTCCAATTCTTGTGACCAAACAGCATGTACTAGTTTGCTGATGCAAAGCAAATATCTAGTTGCTATGACTATAAGACCTGGAGCATTTTAAGCAGAACAGTCTGAAATTGAGGAAATTTTATGGGTGGTAAATCCTAAAAAGCGGTTAGGGTTTTATCTGAATCTGGGTTAAGGGGAGGGGATTTCAGTACAACTGGGCATGGCAGGGCTGGACTCCAAGGGTGTAGGATGGTCCAGGAGACAGGGCATGTTTAATACTTACACCCAGGGCAGCCATCAGGGGGGGACAGGGGGGAGAGTTGTAGGGGGCCCCGAGGGTAAGGGGGGCCAGGCCACGCCACACTTACTTGATTAGCTGGGCCCCCCCATCTTTCTGAGAGCTGCTGACTTCGGGAAGGCATGGATGTTTAAGGGGCCCTGGCCACCAATTTTCTTATAATGTGGGGGGGGGGCCTGGACACCAATTTTTTTTTCTCATATGGGGTCCTAGCCACCAATATTTTTTTAATGGGGGGGCCCTGGACACAAATGATTTTTTATGGGGGGCCCTGACCACCAATATCTTTTTATTTTTTATTAATATGTGGGAACCCTAGCCACCAATATTTTTTTTGTTTTTTTACTGTGTGGTGGGGGGCGGACCTGTGGGGTGGGGAGGGCGGACCTGTAGGTAGGGCTTGCGATGGGGGCAAAATTTCCCCAGGGGGCCCAGGAAATTTTGACGGATGGGGCCCTGTGATTTCTGATGGCGGTCGTGCTTACACCACTACTCCCAATATGCCCTGCCAGATGTTTTCGGGGGGGGGCTAGGGAAATCAACAATAGCAGTATGGGCAGCAAGGTTTAAAAACTAGAAATTTCCATCTTAAGTGATTAAAGGAGAACTAAATCTCAACTAAAGAAGTAGACTATAAATGATGTACATTAAGTTTTGGCCTTCTGTACCAGCCCAAGGCAACCACAGCCCTTTAGCAGTAAAGATCTGTGTCTCCAAAGATGCCCCAGTAGCATCTTTTCTGCTGATTCGCTGCACATGCTTTGTGCTGCTGTCACTTACTGAGCTTAGGGACCCACTCACAATATACAGTACACATAGAATATAACTGTCACAATATAAGGCTGATTTGAAAATAATTAAAATTATTGGTATATGGCAGCTTAGAAATTAGCATCAACATTTAATAATCAGCCTTGTAGCATCAGCTTATATTACAGGCCAACTTCATTTTCTGCTTGATAATTTGCATTGATCCCTAAGCTTCTCAACAGCTGCTCAGAGCCCACTGAGCATGTGAGTGTCGCAGCAATTTTCCAAGATGGTGACCCCATGTGACCAGTTTGAAGTCCTGGATCATTGCTGCTATTGAGAAGCTGAAACTATAGGCTGGTGCAATTTCAGTATATACAGTAACAGTATGACATTTTTAGCCACATTCATTTTAAGGGTTTAGTTCTCCTTTAATGAGCACTGTGCTTATTAATGTCCCTGTCTCCTCGATAGTTTATCCTCCTCTCTGACCCCAGTTCTCTTCCCCCACAGCCCCCAGTCTTACGCCTGCAAAATGAGTCAGTTGTCAGCGATTCCTGCCTCCATGAGTGACTTCTGGCTGGAGGTGGAACACATCAAACAGACACGGGGGTCAGATGTGGAGGAATGCAACTCCTCCGATTCTGGAATCACAGAAGGTAGGCCATCTTCCAATGACCAGTTGATTGATGTATTTTTTTTAAATTAATGAGCAACTAATAGACCATTTAAATTTATTTTGTCTTTGAGAGTAAGCCTGCCAGCAACATCTTTAGCACTCAAGTCTCCAACTGCAATCCTCTGGCATCATTTTATTACCCCTTGGCCACAGTGCCATCATAGTGTACAGAATACTTGTGCACATATACAGAGGTATTTCTCACTCTAGAGTACACACTGTATATGCAAATTGAAGACTTGGAGCTTGGTTAGGAGGTGGACTCCTAGCTGTCCTATAGGACAAATGTGATTGAACCTAACTCCTTTCAGTGTCCACAAGAGGAGGATGGGTCCCCGATGATAATGATCTGTGGATTAGTGCATACTTAAAGTAATAAAATACCAATAACATTTTGCTGACAATCTGGAATAGCTTCAAGCTATGTCATCTTGCTTTAAGGTCTTTCGATTTCAGTTTTTATCTTATTTCAAATTGCATTCTTAAATATATCTGCTTGTAAGCCTTATACTTTCACCCACATTAAATCCATTGTCACATTATCCCTGGATGTCAAAATCACATGTGTGGAAGGATGTACTCAGTGATTCTCTGTGGAATATTTATCTTATTCTAAGATCTGGACCCATTACTGAGTGTGATGGTGCCACTGCTGGTGAATTGAGAGCCATGCTTCGGAAATGTACATAGCTTCTATTAACCCTTGGTATAAGAATATATTCTATTGACATGAACGTACCAATGTGCCAGCACATTATTTTCTGTGTGTCCAAGTTTCCTTTTCCATTGATCTATGCCATGACAGGTGTCTGGCAATGTGATGTTGATATAAAGATCACTTAAAATACTTAATAAATTAAATTATACAGCCATAATAAATTAAAAACCATCCTATTTCTCTCAAACTAGCCTACCCTCCTTGTACAATAAAATCCAAGTGTTCTTCTAAGACGTGCACTTCTTTGCATGGTCACCAGATGGCGAACAAATACAGTAGACTGGTTAGTTTATAAAGTATTTTGTCATGTCAGAGAGCCAGGGTCACAAGGAAATATGACCAGGCTCTAACATATTCCTTTCCTGAACATACCTGATTGTGACATATATTGGTTATATATATATATTGGGTATATTTCCCCTTCAAGTCTGTATTGTACAGCAGGGTCGGGTAATCTGCTGGACATACTTAAATAAGCTGTGCTTTGTATATTTATGTCCTAGATGGTGAGGCAGAGGCAGCCTGGCTGCAGGACACTGGTCTCTCCACTCTCATTTGTGACCAGTCGCCCCTGGAGAATAATATCATAATGTCCACCTTGACCCAAACTCAGGCTGCGGCAGTCCGGCGTCGACTGGATACGTACAGCTACTCCCTCAGGAAACGTTGGAAACACCAGGCCCGGGATGTTAGAGATGTGTTTACTGGAAAGGGCATGGCGGTAGGTACATGGGCTTCATTCATTTGATGGAGATAAACTTCCTTTATAGAATGCAAGCTCATGTTATTTTCTGTTTCTTGTATCCATAGGATGGCTTCTTCAAGAAGAATGGGAAAATGCAGACATTTGATCCAACACAAGCTCTTGGAAAGGTCTCAACAGGTAACAGGCTTTCTCCCACTTTTTTATAAGTAATATCTTAATTCACTTATCAATTCATTGATTCACAAAACAGATGAGACAACATGATACTTAAACCCAACCCAATGGGGGTCGTTTACTTTTCCCATGGGCAGAAGGGGCACAATATTGTCAAATCACGTGACAAAGGAAGGATAAGATTAAGACATAGTGAAGAAAGCAGAAGGATGAGCAAAGGGGAATGGTATTGTATGGACAGGTAAAATAAAGGAATGTTTTAGTGGCATCACGTGAAAAGGGAAAAGGAGGATGAGAGAGGAATCCCCTGCAGTAGACTGTACCATCTCACTGTTAAATCAACCTGTTCAACTTCCATAATGGATAGCATTCTAACAAATGGTAATTATATAAGGATTGATTTATGGTCCCCCTATTATAAAATATAAGGATAGAAGAAGTCATTGAGATGTATAAATTGTAATAATTAGTCGAACTATCCTTCCAATAAGTATCTAATGAAAAACAGTCCAGTGCCACTGTAATCTGCTCAATCCCTCCAGAACATTGCAACCAGCTAAACTGCAATGTCTTTGACGTATGCATTTTACTCCCACCCCATTTCAGATACGTGCACATGGATTCCCCTTTGTAATATGAGCATTTCTGTCCCTTGCAGTGCCATATATGGGGTCAGAGAGCCAGCACCGCCTTTCCGGGGGTGCCAATATTTTAGATACCGATGTGGCATATTCAGAGCAGGCGGCTACAAAGCAAAAAGAGGAGCAAGCAAGTGTACAGGATGCAGGAACCTTTCCAGTGAGTATCACCTTAAACACCAACTCATTCACAGTCTTTGCTCATTGGTAGAGTAGACTGGAGGTGGCTTCCCTTTATGAAAGCAGTCACTTTTTTCTCTGCTTCCAGAAATTCCAGCTCAATAAAGGGAGACTAGGAACAACCCATGTATCTGACCTCACCCCCTCTGATATGAAGCAGGTACCTGCTTTGGCCCTCATTGAGTTGACAGCTCTGTGTGACATCTTGGACTTAGAACTGAAGAGGAACAAGGTCCAAAAGCGCAAGTCTGGTGGTGGGTTCCCAACTATGTTAATTATTTGGTTACCAACCCTTTACCCTGTTGTGTTTATTTACCAAGACCTTTCTCTCCTTGTGTTCTTCTCTATGTCCTTGGTCTTTGTGTCTCATTCTTTCTCATCCCTTCCTGAAGTGGCTACATCAAGAGGACCTGGACCAGATTTGTAAAATCTTTTTTGTCTTTTCCCTAGAGAGCTATCTGTTTGGAGTAGCACTTCCTAGTCTACTGATTCAGGACCAGAAGCTGGTGCCCGACACAACAGTTCCACTCATCCTACAAGCGGTGAGATTGCAGGGCATTATATGGGATTAAACAATTTTTGGGTCTAATCCAAATGTGATTAGAGATCTCATTGGAAGCAAATAACTTTTGGGTGTTGTATTTGTATCATCTCAATACAAACTTCATATGACCTGGGCTCATGAAGTCACTTCATACAGACACAAATACAGGTTATGTTTCCCCACTTACATATAGATCAGAGGTGGAAAGAACAGCCTACTGATGGTTTTCCATGGAATGATCCTACCTTGCCCCCACTTTTGTTTCCAACTACACTTATGTCTTCCTTCCTTTCCTTCAGATCTTTACATGCATAGAGAAGAATGGTATGGACATCCAGGGAATTCTGAGAATCTCTGGCTCACAAGCTCGGATCAAGGTAACTTCACTCATCCATCACTGCCCTACATACAGCAAACTTCTAATGTATAGCTTGTCTCAGCTCTTTTTACACATTTGGATTTTCACACATAATCATTTTCAGAAGATTTCCCATTACCTTGCAATGCACTTTATAGCTAATCAATAGAGCCTTTACTGTAAAGCATTGCACATTTCCTTCAGAAATGTCATTCATGTGGCGTGATAACACTTATATTATTTTAGTGTTTCTCTGCACAGTTTATTGGCATATATAAGACTAAGTAAGAGACCAGCACACTGCACTGTGTCCAACAAATGGCCAGCACCATATGGCTTAAGGGAGTGTAAACAACAAAATATATAATGGGCATATACGTAGTGTGGTATGTTGTAAAACAATCAGTTCACCCTTTGTGACCAATAAATTGTATGTGTCCTGAAACCATTTGGGTTAAGTTACCCTTTAAACCCCTATAGAGGACAAGGAGACATTATAATATGAGGGCTTCAATCATGCAGTCTCATATCAGACAGCACCAGATTACAGTTTTTCAAATGCGTATCAGTATATTAACTTGCTTCCCACATGGATCCATAGCAGCAAACTATCAATGGATTAAAACAGAGGTGCATCACCCATAGCATAATTTTTTTTTTAATGTTTATAAGATCATAAAAGTAATGCACTGCGCTTTAAAACAATTTTAAATTTGCTTCAGAAACTCTACTATAGTTTATATAAACAAGCTACTGTGTAGCCACGGGGGCAGCCATTCAACTCAGAAAAAGGAGATACGGGACAGGATATACAGCAGATTACAGATAAACCCTGTAGTATACGATTTCAGAATTTATCTGTTATCTACTGTGTATCCTGTGCTTGAATGGCTGCCCCATGGCTAAACAGCAGCTTATTAACATAACCTATAGCAGTGATTCTGAAACAAATATACCTGTTTTGCTAGTGCATGACAACAGTACATTTTAGTATCGTTCCATTTAAACACTTTCATGTGTTGGTGTTACTGTTCCTTTAAGCAGTTCAGTCAATTATAAAACCCTAATTTTCTGCCCCATTTAAGGATTTTATACACACTTCTAGTAAGTACTAATACTTTTATATATTACATGGTGGGTATATGCTTATCATCATAGATAACTAATTCATTAATAAACTAATACATATATACCCATCCTTAAAAGCAACGAGTTAAATACAGATTAAAAACAAGTTGATCAAATGCAAACAGATAAAGTTGACAATGTATATATGAGTCAATCAGATACAGATTATAGATAATGCAGATTTTAAATGTTATTCAAATGCAGATCAAAAATAAGTTAATCAAATGTAACAATGAATGTTTAAAAAAAATAGGTACATAAATAGAGATTAGTTTTTAAAAAAATAAAGAATTCTCCTATAAAAGTGCCCTTAGGTTTAAATTGGTATTTAAAACTTTTGGATTTATAGTTTGCATATTGAATATTTAGCGACTCTCATCTTGTATAGTGGATCTAATTAGATTCCCCCTTCCAATTTGGTTTCACTATTGATTGATATACATCAAAGAGAGTGAGCCAGGTCAGTCAAAAGAAACTATATACACCCGCAGGTTTGAAATATGTATTACAAACTAACAAAAAATGAGAGGCTTGAGGTGATTGTACCCTTTAGTGTGGGGCACAGAAACTCAAGCTACCTAGCAAACCAGTTCAGGTGTAATAGTGAAATAACTACAGAATAATGAACAACTTAAAACGCAGCCTTTAATATATATCATTAAAACCAAAAAACCAAAAAGTGTAGGGCCATGCCCTCGGCATCACAACACCACTACAAATGTGTAGACCCACTACCTCAAATCAGTATAGACAGTGCAGGACATTAGCCAGTTCCCCCACCGTCCACCTATGCTGCCCGACGCGTTTCGCCGTGAAAACGGCTTCCTCAGGGGCATAGGTGACACCTATGCCCCTGAGGAAGCCGTTTTCACGGCGAAACGCGTCGGGCAGCATAGGTGGACGGTGGGGGAGAAGCTCCCATCCGTTCCCAACGTAGGTAGGCAGAATTGTCCTCTGGGGAATGCAAAAAAATTGAGGGGAGGGTGAAATGCTTGTTACTAGGCTGCCTTTAACCGATCGCCTTACTTTGTGGCGTTTTTTACTCCACCGTGTACCACCTGATGCTGCTTTTAATTGTTGTTTTTTAAGGCTAATGTCCTGCACTGTCTATACTGATTTGAGGCAGTGGGTCTACACATTTGTAGTGGTGTTGTGATGCTGAGGGCATGGCCCTATACTTTTTGTTTTTTTGGTTTTAATGATATATATTAAAGGCTACGTTTTAAGTTGTTCATTATTCTGTAGTTATTTCACTATTACACCTGAACTGGTTTGCTAGGTAGCTTGAGGTTCTGTGTCCCACACTAAAGGGTACAATCACCTCAAGCCTCTCATTTTGTTAGTTTGATTGATATACCCCAAAATTTCAACCCCTGCTGGTTTTTACCATGTGCGTGTTTAAAATGTTTTGATACACTATGATTTTCATCCCTTTTATTATCTTGCTTATATGCTCATTTATCCTTTCACTCAATTTCCTGTTAGTTTTGCCTATATAGTGTAGCCCGCACGGGCACTCTAAACAATATATCAGTTTCATTCTTGTACATTTGATACGGTTTTATTTTAAATTCCTTATTTGATATAAAATTCTTTGTATCTGTGGAATATTAGCAACCATTGTATCAATTCTACCAGCTGCCTTTAATCAAACTCAGGGATTCTGCTCAGCAGGGACAAAGATAAGAAATGTATCAACTAAATGTATCAATTTAGAACAGTTGCAGAGTCAACGGCCCCCTCCCAGAGCTGCTTTAGGTAAAAAAATTAAATTTTACACTGCAGTATCAAAAAAAGATCAGAAATAGAAATATAAAGAAATAGAAGTAATTACAAAAAGTCTTTATTTCGGGTGAACTATCTGAAAACAACTAAACTGGAAAAAAAGTGTTTAAAGGTGAAAACCCCCTTTTAAATCAATTTGTCCATCCTTGATGTAAATTTCCAAATTCAGGAAACTCACATTAGTTCGGCAATAATATATGAGTGAATTCCAAATTCACTCTAGTCCTCTAGGGAGGACTGTTGATGCCCACCTTGGAAAATGACATTTTAGCAAAACATAATTGGCTCTTGATAAATCACAAAAGTGAACCCAATGTCGGCCATTATGTACTGTAATTATATATGGTTCATATTGTTCCAAAGAATCTACAGCAGCGGCTGGAGAAAGATTTCTATGATGGCCTCTTCTCTTGGGATGATGTCCATCCGCACGATGCCTCTGGACTCCTCAAACTGTTCTTGCGAGAGCTGCCAGCCCCTTTACTCACCACCCAGAACCTCCCAGCATTCATAGCAGTGCAGAGTAAGTACAGTTAGCCAGCAGGCACAGGTTATGTTACAGGGCATAGGACTATATACTGTATGCTTAAAGGTTTCTCCTCCTCTTATTAATACCAGACATTCCAGACCTGAATCAGAGACTCCAAGCACTAAACCTACTCATCCTCATCCTCCCAGAGCCAAACCGTTCTACTTTAAAGGTAAAAGTCACTGTATACATGGCTAATGTGTATAATTCTGATATACTGCTGCTCTACTATAGTGCTATAGCAAACCTAAATGTTAATGGGGGTCTGTCATACAGTGGACTTGTAAAATCTATCCTTGTTACATGCTCAAGCATGCTTGAGAAAGGGATCACGCCCCGAAACGTTGCATCCGCAATAAACGAGCAAGGTTATACCTGCTAGCAGTACCCATGTTGTGCCGGTGTGTTCTGTTTGGTGGGCTTTAATCCCAGAACTTGTTTGTACCTGTTGGTGCTGCAGCACAAAGTATGAGCAGCAGGGTCAAAACTAGGCATAGAGAGCAGAAGCACATGCCACATGTGAGGTTTTGCTGTTGTGTGGGAGTTCTTGGAGGCTGCAGCCACTGACAAACTAATAACCCTACTTCCTCGAAGGGAATTAAACCTTTTCCAGCTGTAGCTTTAATTTTTGGAAGATGCATATACTACTGTACCACTCTGTAACTAATATTTGTCCTGCTTTGAGTCTACCCTCCCCCTTTTTTTGGTCAGGTCCAGTATTCAAACTCCTCTCTTTCTCCTTCTATCCACAGGCACTACTGGAATTCCTGCAGAAAGTGGCTGCAAGAGAGAAAACAAATCTCATGTCTCTCTGGAATGTTTCCACCATTTTGGCACCCAACTTATTTCTCTATCATGGTGGAAAGAATCTTGAAAAAGGGGAGAAGCAGCTAGCGGAGGGGACGGCTGCTTTAATGATGGCTATGGTGCATTACCAGGACCTTCTGTGGACAGTAAGTATGGCAGTACACATCCCTGTTTAACATGAGCCAACTAAATAAGATGTTATGTGGAATGTGTTTTTATACATTTTAATTAGTTATAATAAACTACTTGTTCATTACTAGTGTCAATGGCTTACAGACAGGGAGGGGTTAGTATACCAACGAAACCCCCATAATATAGGGTTGTTCACCTACATATTAAGTTTTAGTATAATGCAGAGAGCAATATTCTGGCACCATTTACAATTAATTTTCATCTTTTATTGTTTGTGGTTTGAGTTATGTAGCTTTTTATTTAGCACTCTGTTTCAGCAGTCTAGTTGCTATGGTCCAAATTACTCTAGCAACCATGCATTAATTTGAATATGAATACTAGAGGGTCTACATAGAAAGACGAGTAATAAAAAGTAGCAATAACAAAAAAAATTTTTTTAGATGGGGTCAGTGACCCCCATTTGAAATCTGGAAAGAGTCAAAAGAAGAAGGCAAATAATTCAGAAACGATTAAAAAAAATGAAGGCCAATTAAAAAGTTGCTTAAACTTAGTCATTCAGCCAGCTGAAACACTCCTGACATTTTTTTTTTAAACAATAGACAGAAAACATGCATTAGCTCATATTCTGTTCCTTTTCAGGTTCCCACTTTTCTAGTGTCCCAAGTACGCAAACTGAATGAAAGCAGTGCTAAGAGGTCCTTCCGTGATCGCAGACTGAGGAATTTCCTGCGTAAAATCCACACCGATAAGGAGAGATCGGAGAATAGCCAGACTGAGGTATGCTTTTTTGGAAAAATGCTGTATAGGGATCCAGACACTCTGTCAGGGAATGGGTTACTGGTAAACTAATTTTTCAAATACGTTAAGTTGGTGGTGCCACTCCATTAAAGGAACAATAACACCACAAAATTAAAGTGTCTTAAAGTAATGAAAATATAATGTACTGTTGCCCTGCACTGGTAAAACTAGTTTGTTTGCTTCAGAAACACTACTATACTTTATATAAACAATCCACTGTGTAGCATTAGGGGCAGCCAATCAAAGCTGAAAAGGAGAAAAGGCACAGGATACACAGCAGATAACAGATAAGCTCTCTTGTATATAATGGGATTCTTCAGAACTTATCTGTTATCTACTATGTATCATATGCTTGAATGGCTGCCCCCATGGCTACACAACAGCTTATTTATATAAAATATAGTAGTGTTTCTGAAGCAAACATGCCAGTTTTACCAGTGCAGGGCAACAGTACATTATATTGCCATTCCTTTAAAACACATCATTTTTTGATGTTTCTGTTTTTTTAAGACCACAAGCAGGTGAAATACATGGAATCCCCATTCCTGCGTAAGAGTGAACCTGCAGCAGGTCTTTTGGCTTGATATCCCCTTTCCATAATGTTCTGCCCATGAGGTGTCAGTGTATTGATGGCACTTTTTACTTATGATGAACTATAGCACCCGCACTAAAGTCACTTAAGATGTAAGTAACACATGCCAGCTGTTGCGTCACCATTGACTCTTGGACACTGAAATTGTCTTCTTGCTTCCACCCAGCTTTGTAGGCAGGTGAAGGTCCAATCGACCCTTTGGCTGAAAGAGACCTTGGCTGTTCAGGTTGATGGAGAGACTCGAGCATCAGATGTCTTTCAACAGCTAAAAAAGCAGGGACAGAGGGTCTGGGATGTGGCTAGCACTGTGGGCTTCCTTAGAAGGTACATTCACAGTCCTGACTGATATATCTGTATATAGTGTCTGACACAATTTTAAGGTCACTATCCTCCCAATACATATGTTGTGCCTTAACATCACAATGATTTCAATTATTCATTTGTTTTATCATTTTTATTTTTAAAGTGTAACGGTCTTCCCAAAACAATTATAATACTCATTTCTATAATACAGTTTTTTGTATATTTAACTTTATGTATATTAAATAATGCATTTTTTGCAGCTGGTCACTTACAGTATTAGTTGTTATGGATTGCATTACAATTGCAAAGAACCACCAAAAATGGCAGCTAACTTCCCCTAGAGATACATCATTTGTAATCTACACTGATGGCTGGAGCACCATAAAACTACTTGTATTGTATAATGCAGGGCATCACCATATCTATGTTGTCATTGGCTGCAATCCCAAGGCTCTTTTTTTTTGGTTTTGTAATATATCCTTCTACTTTTCTCTAACAAGGTAAATTTGGTTTTTATTTTGTTTTGTATTTATTTTCAGCTCCTCTGAGTACCCAAACCTGGCACTGTTTGAAGTAGGAGGGAATCTCTGTAAGTATGATGAGCTCAATCCTTGGGTGGGCATATAGAAATACAGGCCTGATGTAGTATATTGGTGCTTGTAAGTCCCCAGAATAAATTCTAACTGGGCTAAATCAACCCCAATTATGGCCTACCAATCTTAGACTTGGACGGCTTTGTATTGTGGTCCCTCGAGTTCATTGCTGTGTATGTAATGCTGAAATGACCCAAATACCTGTTTGTCTGGCCTTATTTCTTTAGGTGAACACCGTCTCGACCCTGACACCTACTTAATGGACCTGTACAACATAAACCCAAATGCAGAATGGGTGATCAAGCCTATTAGTTCATCCTTGCCTTCAAACAGGGCAGTTTGATTGGTTGACACAACAGTGGACTTGCCAGTAATCCCAGGCTGGATGTAATAGAATTGATCAATTTTGTATTGACTGTTGCTGGATTCTAGTCCACATTTTAGCCATGAGGCTGGGGGGGGGAAATAAAAATGCACTCATAGGCCTCAGATGTCAAGCATCATGGACTGCTTCTCAAAGCATTTTGCTCTGGTATCCTCACTGTTGGCTTTTTTCTTTGGTCGATTGTTGCACTTTGTGTTGGACCTCACTAAGGATCCCTGGGTCAAGGGAACACGTCCATGCACCCGCTTTAGTCGTAAGAAACGCTGTGATATTATTATATGTGGTTTCTGTGCTGGAATAAAAGGAAGACATTCCCTGTCATTGCCAAGAGAGGGCATTCGAGTACCCAACAACCAGGCTTGAAAGCCCCTCGCTAATATACCTCTGCTGCTCTGCAGATATGAAATGTTTCTTTTCTGAAAGAAAAGTGTTTTGTGATTTATTTAAAATATTCATAATAAAACCCTAAAAAGATACATCAGGCATTTTTTTTACTCTTTTACTGTGAGCAGTCCTGCAAATATTTAAGTTACATTCTGGGAGTTGTAGTACAACACCACCTAGAAGTGTCTGACTTATATCTGATTGTAGCGTGTGCAGTAGGACTGGGTTTTTTTTCAGTAAGAAATGGATTTGCTTCCCCAAAGCGACGGTACTAGTAGATACATTAGATGCTTTTAAGAAAGGGTAGGGAGCCTTTAAAGCAAGAGAGGAAATGCAAGGCTACTGGCATTGAATTGGTTCATCTACAGACTGATGTCAGGAAAGAATATACAGTATGTTGGGTTTTTTTTACTTTATGCTGGATTTCGATGGGTTTTTTTTTAAAATTTTTACTACATTGTAGCTATTCAACATCTCATAGTAGTCTGGGTTTCCCCTTTCTACAAATGAGATGATTGTGTTTCTTTGGTTGCGGCCGGCAGCTGTGCACAACTCCTGCTAAATTGCAGCAATTATCAAATCAGTTAGACCCTCAGCCACTACAGAACAAAAGCATTTGATGGGGGGGTTATTATATCAAGGAGAAGAGGGGGTACTGCAGGTGCATGTGTAACCCTTTTCTGACCGCTCAGCATTGAGTTTCCAGATTTTGCTGCATGGCTTGTTTTATAGCTGGACTTTGGGCTGGAGGCAGCAGCTGCACCAATGAAAAAAATTCACCGCCTCATTTCACAGACGTTAGAGCAGAAATAAAGGTGATTGATAGATTTGCCCGGCCAAGGCTGGAGCTAGTTATCCGCCTCAAGTGTCTCAGTAGCATTAATGCATTCATTTTTTTCGTTTGTGTATATATATATATATATATATATATATATACATTCATTCCCACTGTATTTCTGTGGAGAAGCATCTCTCCGTTGATTCTTGTTGCACTGAAACGCACTCTCGCCGCCTGCCATTTTGAGTGAGCACTACATGTGTCGGACATTTTGTCCCCCTGCTTTCCCAGCGCTTGTCACCTTGTGTCGCACTCCCTCCTTTTCCAACTCAGTCGCCTGACACAGCCAAAGGCTTTTCTGAGTGTAGTTGGGACTATGACACACAGTCACATGCTTGCTGCCTTGATTAGCCCTTCACTCTCCTTCTAGCCCATTCAGCCGTGGAATTAATGGCGATGCGTTATCTGTACAGTGCAGGCCGCACGGTTGCCAGGCAACCCAGAATGGGCTTATCCAAAATAACCCATCCCTCCCCTAAAATATGCTTTAGGATTCTTTCCTTGTCTGACAGAAACTAAATATTTATCTGCAATGGGATATGATGTTTAATGAGTGTTTTGCCTGTGACAGAATGTGATTTTTAGGGCTCTGTAATGGCTGACAGACTGTGGGAGGAACTGCACACTCCTTTATGAAATAACAAATAATGTTGTTCTGACATTTGAAGCCATTTTCTAAGGTGATCCCCTTTGATTTTATCTAACCTAAAAGAGAACCTATATATTAGCAAGAGGGGACGTGTGGGTGCACACTCAGCAGCAGGTGTAAACAGGAAGACGGTGGAAATGGTGCGTATGGTAAAGAACTATGAATAAGTGGAAAATAATGTGGTTTAAGGAGGCTAAAGCTGAGCATTCAACAGAAGACTCGATAAAGAATCCCAACCTTCAAAATGTTGCCTACATTTTTGTGCCTGGTCAAATCAGGCCGATCCAAGAGTCAAAATTCCGTTCCTACAGAATACCTATGAGGAGTCATCGGGAGAAGAACACATGAACCTGCTCAATATCAGTCAGTCATGCTGTAGGAAGGGCTCAAATATGGTCCAATATGCTCCTGATTGGTCTAAAGCAGCTTTTATCAGCTCATGTATGGCTAGCTTAAGTCCCATATATTAGTATACAGTTATAAATTCTCCCATGGCTACTTGTAGCAGTGCTAGGCCAAAATGTGTCCAAGTTAGGCCCCTACCACCATGCTCATTAGCAACCTGCACAATAAATATCCCCAGTTTGCCATTGCACTGATGCCAGTTACAGAAGGCTAGCATACCTTATCAATAGGCAAGCGGACAAGGCGTGTGCCTATCCATTGTGCCCTAGGCAAAGCTTCTTCTCCCTCCCCCTGACTTGTAAATTCCCAGATTTCAAATCCCTCAGCCTTATAGCTGCGGTAGAGCAAAATGGCAACAGTCACACAGCTGGTCTTTCCAAACCTGCAGCCCCTGAGTCGTTGGTGTATAACGTCTATTACCCACAGCAGCCATTTTGTCAGCCATTATTCATTATAAACATTGATCCATTTGGCTTTTCCTTCTAAGTAAAGCTTACTGTACCCAAGCAATGCCCTCTATAAGCCGTGTGCACACACAGCTAGGGTTGCCACCTGGCCGGTAAAAATGATGGTTGATGCCAATGTTATTAATATGGAAAAAAGATAAATATATAGGAAGGCCAGTATTTTTTTCCAGAGAGGGTGGCAACCCTACATACAGCATTGTCATAGAACTGAATGCGGATGAAGTCCAGAAAGCAGATTGGGTCAGTACAATTCTGCGCATCTGGTGCCACAGTAGAAATGAAAGACCCTCCTCTGTTCGCTGCTGCTGAGTTCTCTGATAATGACGGCATCCCTCCTCCCTCCCGGCAGCTCTGATTGTACATAAGTATAGAAAATTGTTCCATTACAGAGAAAATTGCAGCTTTGAAAATCCAGAAAGAAAGTGGAGCAGACAGCACGGGGTGGGCCAGAGAGGGTTTCTAAAAAGCCAGTGCAGAGGCAGAAGAACGTGTAGGTTGGGGGGGGAGGAAAGAATAGGGACGCTGTTGAAGGATTTGGGGGAAAGCCAATTATTGAGAGATGGCATTATTAACCTCAACAAGAGACTATCAATTCTGACTATGAATCACTGGCTTATAAACAATATCCTTACAGGTTGGCTGTGTATACTGGTCTACAGGATAATGCAATGTAGTTAACCAAGCCATCATGAGGCTTCCAGTTTATGGCATCCCTGATTTTTTCCCCTCTCCACATCCCTTCCCCTCTCTTTACATCTACCTCTATCCTCTGTCTTATATTCTTCTTCCTGTCTCCCCTTTTTTTCAGGAGCAGAGCTGAGTCTCAGCAGTGCTTGTATGTGTGCAGCACGGAGATAACTCAGTAACAAAGCCCAGTGCGTCTGTGATGTGTGTAAATCCCCCTGAGCTGTCAGATAAGGAACATGTGAGCATCACAGGGGGCTACATGGGGCGCTTGGGGGAATCCTGTCAATTCTGTCAGTGTTTTCACTGCTCTGCACTGCCTGAATTTAACTGCTCTATTTATAACACTAACATAGTCTTGTGTATAGTACAGATACTAGGGATGCACCGAATCCAGGATTCGGTTCGGGATTCGGCCAGGATTCGGCCTTTTTCAGCAGGATTCGGATTCGGCCGAATCCTTCTGCCCAGCCGAACCGAATCCGAATCCGAATTTGCATATGCAAATTAGGGGAGGGAGGGAAATTGCATGACTTTTTGTCAGAAAACAAGGAAGTAAAAAGCGTACGCTCTTCCGTGCACGCGCATAAATGCTTGATGAGGGGGCACTGTGTGTTTAATACACATACTCTCCCCTGTTGCTCTGTGTATAATACAGATACTCTCCCCTGCTCTGTGTATAATACATTTACTCTCCCCGGCTCTGTGTATAATACACATACTCTCCCCTGCTCTGTGTATAATACAGATACTCTCCCCTGCTCTGTGTATAATACAGATACTCTCCCCTGCTCTGTGTATAATACAGATACTCTCCCCTGCTCTGTGTGTAACATAGATACTCTCCCCTGCTCTGTTTATAATACATTTACTCTCCCCGGCTCTGTGTATAATACACATACTCTCCCCTGCTCTGTGTATAATACACATACTCTCCCCTGCTTTGTATATAATAAACATACTCTTCCTGATATCTTTGTCTTTCCTTTGAAATAAGGTATAGACCTTGCTTGGAATTCTCCCCTTCGCACTCTTGAGCTCTGGATTCCATATGTTCGTGTTCCAAGGTCCCATTTGCAAATCTTGCAGCAGACGTTCCCGGCCCTGAGGCTGATAAATTCACAGAGGGGATGCCCAATTCATTTCCCTGTTAATGTGTTTAACCATTGTTCTGCCATTGCAGAGGAACTAGCATACATATGATGGTCAGAAGTGCATTCAGGGGTGCATTTAGGGTGACCGACTTTATAAAATTACAACTAAATGGTGATAAGCACAGAGGACCTTTCATAAATGCCACCAAAGCAGCCCCAATATGCCCCCCTTGTCTAAAATTAATGCCGCCCCCGCATACTGTAAATTCCTGCTGCCCCCCTATGTTGGCAGCTCTGCAAAAAAAAACTCTACAGTAAAATGGCTGCAGAAGGCAAACATAACTTTATCTTTTCAGCCTTCGGTTGAGGATTTCAGCATCTAGTTGCTAAGGTTCCATTTACCCTAGAAACCATGCAGTGGTTTGACAGACTGGTGGATGAATAGGACAGAGGTATGCATGGAAAGATAAGCAACAAAAAGTAATACAAAAATACATAACAAAACATTGTTGTAACCTGACAAAGAAATAGATTTTTGGCTGCTGGGGTCAGTGGCCTTCAATAACCATTCAAAGGCTGTTAGGGGATGCTGGGAGTTGTAACTGAGCAACAGAGCAGAGGAAAATAAAATAAACATGTCTTTTTACACTCTCTGTGATTTTCTTTTATTTTCTCTTGTTTGTTTTACCCCCACCATTCCCCCCTCTCCTTATCACCCCATAATTATTTCAGCATCTCCCATGCCTACATTTCTCTGCCCCCCATTCTCCATTTCTCTGGGTCTGCACATACCCGCCTCTCTCTCTCTCTCCCACCCTCTGCCAATCTTCTTCTCACCGGGGAGTTTTGGGGGAAATAGCAGCTTGCCTATTTAAAAATAAAATGAAAATTTAATGCCAACAAAATGCCACACACATTTACAGAGAGAGTGTGAAAAAGGAGGAGGATGGGGGGGATTTGCCTGGAGCGATACAGCGTACAAAATCAACTCCCTCCTTGTAAACACAATTGACTTCTGTCACTTCCCTGCGCTTCCACCTCTGGGCAATGACAGGTAAAGGATGTGACAACATTCCAGTTCTTATTTTGTAGATAACAGTGAGCGGAGTCTATTGCTACAGCTTCTACGTAGCAGTATAGCAACATAGTAGCTGGGATTGAAAAATGGTAGAATGAAAGTAGAAATTCCTATTGTGAATGTGAATACCTCATTTGCACCTTTTCTCATCTCAAGGAATGCCAGGAATACCCAAGTGCCCTATTTGTTAAACCAGTGTCTCCACATGTTGCTGCACTACAACTCGCAGAATTTTTCTATCCTAGATTATGAATTAAAGAATGTTTGTAGTTCAGTAACATGCAGAGACCTGTGGCTAAAGCTGGCCATAGACGAGCAGTAAATAGTAAAAGAACAGATCAGACAATGTTCTGCCCCTGACAGCAATCGTACAACAGTTATATCCGACAAAAGCTGGTGAAAATCTCCCACTGATAGCGTCAGATCGGCGATACATGCAGAGATCAAATAACCTGTCCGATCAGCTGAACGAACGATCGCTATCTCGCGAAAAATGTCGGGACACTCCACACACGGCCCGAAAATCGTACGAAACAGAGATTTGTACGATCAAATCTTTGCGTCTATGACCAGCTTTAGAAACAGGGCTATAGCATCTTTAGAAAAGATCTAAATGCAAATAAGGCATGAATCATTTATCAGGGTCTGCTGTAAGATGCCATAGACAATCACTGTTTATTAGGTAGGTAGTAGGGTTGCCAGCTTCTCTGGAAATAAATACCCCCCTTCCTATATTATTTTATTTCTTCTCTAATTAATAACATTGGCATCAGGCATCATTTTTAGCAGCGAGGCTGGTAAAATACCCAACCCTTGAATGGCTGTTTGGGCTTCTGTGTAGCTGTATTACCAGGGCCAATTTGAATCTCACTCTGGACTTGGAGTGTATAGTTTATAAGCTTAAAGGGCACACACATATAACCAAAAACTGTTTCTCCAGAGGTACAGGACACAGAGCATGCACTCCAGAAGGGGGATGAATAGTATTTTTGAAGAATATCCTCCATTGTAAGCTGTGCCCCCTGTGATGGGAGCCCAGTTTTATTGTAGGCAGCCATGCTGGGGCACATACATGTATATAATGATGAAGTGCTGCAGCTTGCTCAATATATACCAAAGCATCAGACAATTTACATGTCATACACATGAATTTTGAGCCTTGACACTTGCAGCAGGAGTAGTGGGCCCAGCACATGATGGTGAGTTATTCTTCAGAAACGACTGCTGCTGCCCAGTCTGTAATGTAGATACTGTTTGCCTCCCCACTGTAGTAATAGGAGCCCTTTAACTCAGGGATTCCCAAAAAATAGGTCCTTATACAATGTTTAGTAGTTCTTGATCCCTTTACTAATGTGATGTTTCTTGCTACAAAATAAAATATTAAAACAAGGCAAATGGTTATAAAGATTCAGTTCAGCTTTGGATAAACATTTAATACGTTATGGATTGACCTATTTTAGGACGCCCGGTCAGCTTGGCCCAGTGCTGGGTATCCAGTACATAAACAAGCATTCAACCAAAATGTCTTCCTATCTATGCTTCAGGCTAAGCCCCCTTAGCACATAACAAGGTTAGATATTTATGGAAACATTGGGGTAACAATTACCCTGCTATCATTCCAGGAGAACCCCAGGCACAAATAAGTACTCACCCCAAATCTCACCCTAACTGTTCCAGGGTATCCAGAAAATAAATAATCCACCTCAAATCTCACCCTAATTGGCATTCAGGATGTGCCCCATAGCTTGTGACAAGGTTACAGATATATATATATATATATATATATATATATATATATATATATATATATGTAGATATATATATATATATATAGATATATATATATATATATATATAGATATATATATATATATATATATATATATAGAAACCTTGGGGTATAAATGTCACCCTGCTATATATTATGAGGTTTTGAGCATTTTCTTAGAAAGACAGAGTGGTCTCCCCTAAGCATTATTTCTCTTCATGCTGAAATAGTTGCTGGGCATGAAATGGTTATGTGCTAAACCAACAAATTGGGTAACCCAAGCACAATGCAAACTGCCTCAAGCCTCGCTGCTCATCTGCGGCCAAGTGATTATTAGGCAGCGGAGGAAATGAATATGGAAATGTTGCATTTCTGACCGTAATAATCCAGTGGAGTGGGTCTGAGTGCTCTCCCAGAATAGGCCAGTAATACCTGCACTGCTATACATGCAGCTCTTTAGCTATTTATTCTGCCTGTTATGTTACAAATAAATGGAGCATATCTACTCTTTATATACATAAACCATTACCTTCTGGCGCAGGCTATGCATGGGGAATAAATAATACAGATATAATTTTATGGAGCACTAATTATTCCTTCATTTACAATATGCTATTACTCAAGTTGTTGAGTAATAGCATATTGCATATATAATAATATAGCAATAGCATAACAGAACTTTCCCTATAATTCACCCTTTTTGTTACATATGTCCTTCCCTATAACACCTCTTATTACTCCCTATAACACCTCCTATAACTCCTCCTATTGCTCTATATAACCCTCCCTATAACTCCTCCTATTGCTCCATATAACCCTCCCTATAACTCCTCCTATCGCCCCATATAACCCTCCCTATAACTCCTCCTATTGCTCCTTATAACCCTCACTATAACTCCTCCTATTACTCCATATAACCCTCCCTATAACTCCTTCTATTGCTCCATATAACCATCCCTATAACTCCTCCTATTGCTCCATATAACCCTCCCTATAACTCCTCCTATTGCTCCATATAACCCTCCCTATAACTCCCCCTATTGCTCCATATAACCCTCCCTATAACTCCTCCTATCGCCCCATATAACCCTCCCTATAACTCCTCCTATCGCCCCATATAACCCTCCCTATAACTCCTCCTATCGCCCCATATAACCCTCCCTATAACTCCTCCTATTGCTCCTTATAACCCTCACTATAACTCCTCCTATTACTCCATATAACCCTCCCTATAACTCCTTCTATTGCTCCATATAACCATCCCTATAACTCCTCCTATTGCTCCATATAACCCTCCCTATAACTCCTCCTATTGCTCCATATAACCCTCCCTATAACTCCCCCTATTGCTCCATATAACCCTCCCTATAACTCCTCCTATCGCCCCATATAACCCTCCCTATAACTCCTCCTATTGCTCCATATAACCCTCCCTATAACTCCTCCTATCGCCCCATATAACCCTCCCTATAACTCCTCCTATTGCTCCTTATAACCCTCACTATAACTCCTCCTATTACTCCATATAACCCTCCCTATAACTCCTTCTATTGCTCCATATAACCATCCCTATAACTCCTCCTATTGCTCCATATAACCCTCCCTATAACTCCTCCTATTGCTCCATATAACCCTCCCTATAACTCCCCCTATTGCTCCATATAACCCTCCCTATAACTCCTCCTATCGCCCCATATAACCCTCCCTATAACTCCTCCTATTACTCCATATAACCCTCCCTATAACTCCTGCCATTGCTTCATCTAACCCTCCTTATAACTCCTCCTATTGCTCCATATAATCCTCCCTATAACTCCTCCTATTGCTCCATATAACCCTCCCTATAACTCCTCCTATTGTTCCATATAACCCTTCTTATAACTCCTCCTATTTCTCCATATAACCCTCCCTATAACTCCTCCTATTGCTCCATATAACCTTCCCTATAACTCCTCCTATTGCTCTTATAACCTTCCCTATAACTCCTCCTATTGCTCTTATAACCCTCCCTATAACTCCTCCTATTGCTCCATATAGCCCTCCCTATAACTCCTCCTATTGCTCCATATAACCTTCCCTATAACTCCTCCTATTGCTCTTATAACCTTCCCTATAACTCCTCCTATTGCTCTTATAACCCTCCCTATAACTCATCCTATTGCTCCATATAACCTTCCCTATAACTCCTCATATTGCTCCATATAGCCCTCCCTATAACTCCTCCTATTACTCCATATAACCCTCCCTATAACTCCTGCCATTGCTTCATCTAACCCTCCTTATAACTCCTCCTATTGCTCCATATAATCCTCCCTATAACTCCTCCTATTGCTCCATATAACCCTCCCTATAACTCCTCCTATTGTTCCATATAACCCTTCTTATAACTCCTCCTATTTCTCCATATAACCCTCCCTATAACTCCTCCTATTGCTCCATATAACCTTCCCTATAACTCCTCCTATTGCTCTTATAACCATCCCTATAACTCCTCCTATTGCTCCATATAACCTTCCCTATAACTCCTCCTATTGCTCCATATAACCCTCCCTATAACTCCTCCTATTGCTCTTATAACCTTCCCTATAACTCCTCCTATTGCTCTTATAACCCTTCCTATAACTCCTCCTATTGCTCCATATAACCTTCCCTATAACTCCTCCTATTGCTCCATATCGCCCTCCCTATAACTCCTCCTATTGCTCCATATAACCCTCCCTATAACTCCTCCTATTGCTCCATATAACCCTCCCTATAACTCCTCCTATTGCTCCATATAACCCTCCCTATAACTCCTCCTATTGCTCCATATAGCCCTCCCTACAACTCCTCCTATTGCTCCATATAACCTTCCCTATAACTCCTCCTATTGCTCCATATAACCTTCCCTATAACTCCTCCTATTGCTCTTATAACCCTTCCTATAACTCCTCCTATTGCTCCATATAACCTTCCCTATAACTCCTCCTATTGCTCCATATAGCCCTCCCTATAACTCCTCCTATTGCTCCATATAACCCTCCCTATAACTCCTCCTATTGCTCCATATAACCCTCCCTATAACTCCTCCTATTGCTCCATATAACCCTCCCTATAACTCCTCCTATTGCTCTTATAACCTTCCCTATAACTCCTCCTATTGCTCTTATAACCCTTCCCTATAACTCCTCCTATTGCTCCATATAGCCCTCCCTATAACTCCTCCTATTGCTCCATATAACCCTCCCTATAACTCCTCCTATTGCTCCATATAACCCTCCCTATAACTCCTCTTATTGCTCCATATAACCCTCCCTATAACTCCTCCTATTGCTCCATATAGCCCTCCCTATAACTCCTCCTATTGCTCCATATAACCTTCCCTATAACTCCTCCTATTGCTCCATATAACCTTCCCTATAACTCCTCCTATTGCTCTTATAACCCTTCCTATAACTCCTCCTATTGCTCCATATAACCTTCCCTATAACTCCTCCTATTGCTCCATATAGCCCTCCCTATAACTCCTCCTATTGCTCCATATAACCCTCCCTATAACTCCTCCTATTGCTCCATATAACCCTCCCTATAACTCCTCCTATTGCTCCATATAACCCTCCCTATAACTCCTCCTATTGCTCCATATAGCCCTCCCTTTAACTCCTCCTATTGCTCCATATAACCTTCCCTATAACTCCTCCTATTGCTCTTATAACCCTTCCTATAACTCCTCCTATTGCTCCATATAACCTTCCCTATAACTCCTCCTATTGCTCCATATAGCCCTCCCTATAACTCCTCCTATTGCTCCATATAACCCTCCCTATAACTCCTCCTATTGCTCCATATAACCCTCCCTATAACTCCTCCTATTGCTCCATATAACCCTCCCTATAACTCCTCCTATTGCTCCATATAGCCCTCCCTTTAACTCCTCCTATTGCTCCATATAACCTTCCCTATAACTCCTCCTATTGCTCTTATAACCCTTCCTATAACTCCTCCTATTGCTCTTATAAATCTCCCTATATTAGTGATGTGAGGGTCGGGTTTTTCCCTTTACTTTAGATGACTACACCCTAGTTATACCACATGACATGATTTAAAGCTCCTGCTCAGGATGCATCCATATAATTCGCTTAAGACCGTACATTTAAAACAGTACACATTACATACTCCATATATAATGCCCTTCTGGCAGTAGAATTTCCTGTCTTTTTTTTTTAAACAAATGACTTAGCCTTCTGCATTAATAAAGTGACGCATTTTAAAGAAAAGCCAATAATTTCCCGCCATTTTATCTGACAATCTCGCTATAGAAGTAAGGAGAGGTGCAGGCGGCTGCAGAGGGCGGAGGGGATGTAATCACTCTCTTATCAGCTCTGACACAGAAAACGAGGCAATTATGTTCTAGTGTCCCTGGGGGAGGGCTTGCTGAGAGCAGATAAACTGCTGCCTCTGTGTGGGAGTGGAGGGGGCTCAGGGGCCCAGACAGAACAGGTAAAGGGTAAGCTAAACCAACATACAAGCAGGGATAGTACATGACTAGAAATAGGAGAAAATTGGAGCTAAAAGGAAATATAGATAAAGAAGGGTTCGGGGAGAGGCACACATTATGGGCCCATATTTACTAATGCTATCAAATTGGGAATAGAAATTAACTTAAATGTAAAAACACAAAGCTGCCTAATATTCTCCCTTTTTCTGGTTTGGTTTGGTCACTAAAATGTACTTTAATGCAATGTACAGGCACAGTAAATATACTGTAGCTCAACCTCATTAATACACATAACATAAGGCATAGTTTGTTGCAAAAATATATTAAATGTAAGTACTGAAAGTTGGCATTTGACTGATACCCCCGTGTTTCTAATTGATCCCCCCCAATGTTATTGACTGATCCCCCATGTTACTGGCTGATGCCCCTCAATGTTACTGACCAATCCCCTCAGTGTTACTCACCGATCCCCCTCAATGTTACTGACCCATCCCCCTCAATGTTACTGTCTGATCCCCCTCAATGTTACTTACCGATCCCCCTCAATGTTACTGACCGATCCCCTCAATGTTACTGACTGATTCCCCTCAATGTTACTGACTGATCCCCCTCAATGTTACTGACCGATCCCCCTCAATGTTACTGACCGATCCCCCTCAATGTTACTGACTGATCCCCCTCAATGTTACTGACCCATCCCCCTCAATGTTACTGACTGATCCCCTGTGTTACAAATTACAGGCCTGGATTGAATAATGCTAGAAAATTGGAAATAAAAAAATAAACTGAAATATAACGAGCACTGTGCTGCCACCAACATATTCTCCTTTAGTACTAGTTGGGTCCCCAAAATATCCTTAAAACCCTTGAAAGAAATGTATATTAAATGTTTTTTGCTTTTTACTGTACCTCATTAATAAGGCATAGCTTGTTGCAAAAATATAATAAATGCAAGCAAGGAAATTTGAAGGGATAAACTCTTATAAAAAGGTAGCAGTACATGGACCAATAAAAGTTGCCAACTTCAGCCCATCTAGACTGAGTCCCTTAGAAGGACCTGATATCTATTAAACATGTTTCAAAATGCTGTAGGACCAAGCCAACTTCAGTGCATCAGACAGGCTTGAACAGTGTCGGACTGGCCCACTGGGATACCAGGAAAACTCCCGGTGGGCCCAGATGTCTGTGGCCACTCTTGCTTCTAATCATTTGGCCTATTTCATGGTTATTCCCTATTTCTTTAAGAGGTGTATTAATGAAAGAATTGAATATAGTTTGTACAGATAAATTATGAGAATAAAGATTATGAGAATAAAGAAGTTGAGTGAGGAGAGGAGGAATAATAGTTTGGAAAGTCGGGCCACAGTCTAAGGTTTTCTGGTGGGCCCCTGGCATCCCAGTCCGACACTGGGCTTGAAAAGAATCAGACACCAATGAAATAAAATAGTAGGTTATAGGGGAAAGGAGGTATGGTGTAATCAATGAAAAGTGCTGGGGCAAATGTAAGAGAGTACTAGCAGGATAGTATTGACCGTAGAGAACTTGAGTTTAAAGTGTCTTAGTAGATGCCCGCCATCACATATAGAGAGAAGAGGCAAATAGATGAAGAATTCAAATATTGCAATGGTTGGGGGGGGGGGTTAATGTAGCCAGCAACGCTCCAATAGACATGCAAAGGCTGCTAATGAAAAGTCCATTTAGCCTTAATGAGTAATAAACAATTACAGTGGAAGCAGGGGGAAGCTTTTAAATACTAATTCTAAGAGCAGACAAATATAGTCTTATTTATCTGTGGGGAAGGGCATTAATGCTGTGTGTCTCTTCCCCTTAGTCCTGTCTCTCTATTTGCCCTGTGTATTGCAGCCTTCTGTGTGTCCCTCTCTCAATCCATCTACATTTTTGTCTATGTATGCCTGTTTGTATATCTGTCTATCTATCCATTATATCTATCATCTATCTATCTATCTATCTATCTATCTATCTATCTATCTATCTATCTATCTATCTATCTATCTATCTATCTATGATATATGTGTCTGGCTGTCTCTTGGTATGCCTATCTCATTGTCACTATGTTCTTGCCACTGTGCCCTCTGGTGTCTCTGTACCTATTTCTCTCCTGCTTGGGATGCCAATCTGTTTAGGAGCCTGGGGTGGTGTTCTCAGACGTGGCATTATAAACCAGAGCCACCAATCTTTACCTTGGGTGCATGCAGAGGACTAGGATTGATTATATGTTACAGAATAAAGTTATAAAGCTACAGTATATCTCCTATTTGCCGTGGCACACTTACACAGCGTAGCACCCATTACAGACAAAATACTCTAACATTTCTGTGGTTATGCAGTGACAAAGGCAGACATTTACAATGGTTCACAAACCCACAGCAGCCAATCAGAAATTTGCTTTTAACAGTCTAACTTAACTAGATTGATGCTAGTTAATTGCGGATTGGTTGCCATGACTTACATACTCTGCCTAACTAACAGTGGAATTATTTTGACTTTTGATAAGCAAACTGCCTTGATGGTATCTGAAACATATATAATTACTGCTTTACCTCAGTGCTGGGCACAGTAAGTCCTACTGTGTTCCCCCAGTAGGTGCAGTGGATACATTGACTTGCCCTGAGCGCAGGCAAGAAGTTAATTAAAACAGGTCATACAAAAGGAAAGTGAATAAGGCGGCTGTTCATTTCTCCCAAGCTCCAAGATCACTGGCCGCATTTAACGTGTGGCTGCTCAAGCAGATAACAGGGTCCTTCTACAGGACAATAAATAAATACCGATTCTGACTCACCAAGGTAATTACATTCCTCCCCTTTGGGGAAAAGGGATCTATGCACAGTGTCTGTAATAGGTTTCTGGAAGGAGCATCACTAGTCACTAAATTCTCTATATGCTTTATGTTTTAGATCCAGATTCCTTGGCAAGTTTATTCCAGTCCCGAATTACAAACACTATATTTTGCCTTTACTAATACCATGTGACACATTCAAGTAGAATGCTGGGTAAGTGGGTGGAGCCTGTAACAAGTACTTTATAAGAATAAGAAGTCATCCTTGTATGTCTTATGGCTTGCCTGTATTGATTCAGCAGAATAGATTGTAAGCTCTACTGAGCAGGACTTCGGAAAATGAAGCGCCGCAAGTGCCATCCCGCTGGCGATTTTTCATTATAGGCAGTGGGAAGGTAGGGGAAGGCAGATTCGGGCGACTAATCTCCCCGAATCTGCCCGTGTGCCCTTACCCTTAGGTGGGAATCTCCTACTCAAGCAATCATTTTCTTCAGCATTAGATAAGTTCCCCAACTGTATAATTAAAAATAGTTAGATTTCCCACACTGAATATTGATACCATTAAGACCTTGTTGATGGTGGGGGTAGGGGGGTATCCTGGTCATCACTTTATATACATTTTTTAATCTGACGAGTCCTTGTGCCACTCTATATAACAAGGTCACATAGAGGTCTGCTGGATTAAATCAGATGCTATGGGGTGCTACACCAATGAGGCCACTTGAGAAACTCGCCTCAGGCAGCAGAACCCCACAAGTTACCGGGAGGCAAAAGTCAGTCCTGGTAATTTTAAGAGCATAATTTCAGGTTTTCAAACTCTTCTAATGACCCCCCTCAGCAGCCGGAAAGCCGCCTTGGAGTGCAGAGGGGTCAGGCTCACCCCTGCAGATGCTGATACTTTCCTATTCCATTGAAAATTCTCCTTGTTTTTTATTAGAAATTCCTTTCCTGGCTTGTTACCACAGGTTGCCAGTTTTTTATTGAGGGCTAAAATCTAAGTGGCTATAACTATTTGTGATGCCCATAAACTTGTTTTCATTTTCATTCATTCATGCGGAGTGACTGCAGAACGGGAATGCCCTTTTTATGCCACATTTGTGCAGTGGTCAATAGAACATTTGAATAAATGGGCAAAAGGAGCATTTGGGGCCCACCATTAGATATTTCATCTGCTGTAACTTAAACTGAAGCATCCTCCACAAATGGTAGACCCACATTTTAAGCCACTTAAGGGAAATCCTGCCATAACATGGACATAGTGGTGCCCCAATGAGATCTTTGCCCTAGCTATAGATGCCCCAGAGCCAAATCCAATTTCAACCCTTGTACCCAATAATAAACTTTCTGCCCCTGTGGTAATGGGCCACCTTATTGCCAGTGATGAATTTTTAGTGTTTATGATTGATTAAGTAATTCAGTGGATGTCTGCGCAAAATAATTTGATAATTAAACCACAGAAACTGCCTTTGCCTCACCTATACTTAGGGGCACATTTACTTAGCTCGAGTGAAGGAATAGAATAAAAAATACTTCGAATTGTATTTTTTTGGCTACTTCGACCACCGAATTGGCTACTTTGACCTTCGACTTCAAATCGAACGATTCGAACTAAAAATCGTTTGACTATTCGACCATTCGATAGTCGAAGTACTGTCTCTTTAAAAAAAACTTCGACCCCCTACTTCGCCACCTAAAACCTACCGAACATCAATGTTAGCCTATGGGGAAGGTCGAAGGAAAATCGTTCGATTGATGGATTAAAATCCTTCGAATCATTCGATTCGAAGGATTTAATCGTTCGATCGAACGATTATTCCTTCGAACGTTCGATCCAACGAATAGCGATAAATCTAACTTTAAATTTAACTTCGATATTGGACCCTAAGTAAATGTGCCCCTTACAGTATATGTCTGGGGTTTGTTCTGAGGAAATTGGAAGCCACAGTATGAGAACTGAGACAACTGATTAATAAAGAGAAGGAATGTTAAGTCTCTCAATTCTCAAGTCATGAAACCACAATTCTTACTACAGCAATGACTACAATTCTCCTGCCCTGGAAGTAAAATGGCTAATCTGCACATTTGTTAGAAAGCTTCAGGTTTTTATGCCTCTGCCAAATTCATCCCCTTTGTTTCTTTCATCCTAGAACACGTCTGCCTCTCTCTGATTTCCCATTACACGCATGACCAGGCTGGGAAATCCACAACATCATAAAAGGAGTTTCTGCTGCGGTGACACCACTGTTGTTTGATACCCATGTGAGTCCAGCAGATTAACTGTGAAATGGCTTCATTATGATCCTGCCTGCTCTCATCATATCAACAAGAGGACGGTCTGCAACCAACAGTCTATGCACACAAACACTGACAAAAATAGCAAACGGAAAGGTGTAAATACCACAAACCCCTCATTCTCAACAAAAACTGGGTTATTCAGTAATGGATCTTCAGCATCTTTGTTATTTCACTAGGGTGGGTGGTTCATGGTTCCTGCAATTCAGAACCTTTTTCACCAGGCTTTGGATTTGGCTGATTAACAGAGCAAAAAAGATCTAAAATATTTTCCATGTGATGACATATGCAGACTTTCTCTCTACAGTCTGTTCCTTAATTTGCATTTGCTAATTATGGTTATAATTCTGCCAAATCCTTTCTGAAAGATTTGGCTGAATCCCGAAAATGGGGATTCAGCGCATCCCATGTGATTTCAGATTTTTTGGGGTTCATGTTCTACTTAGATGCACATTTATGGTTAGGACTTCTTTTTCTAAACCCCCAAAAAACTCAGAAATATATCATTGTCATATAGGGACTTACTCAGATTTAGGGATATCCAGAACAACATATCAATTTGGAATCCAAATCACAGGTCAAACCACCATGCCCACAATTAGATTCCTAAAGTTCCTCTGTGAATACATATTGTGGTTTGGGATTCTCTCACCTAAAGTCATTCTCTAGCCACTGCTAGATCTACATTGCCTTTGGTATATTTTCACCAATGGCTTAGAAAAGTCTTATTTTTAAACTTGATCAAAACATATTTGGAATACGGCATATGCCATTTAATGCTGCATTATATACATTATTGAAGCTCTAAAACAAGCCCTTTACTATATTTACTTAGTTGGCTTACTGGAGGCACTGTTGCAGTAGAGCAAGCAAGAGAAATAAGGGGCACAAAATCAGCACTCATTCAGGGAGCACTTCTGTATGGGTCCAGCTGCACTCAGCACCAGCCACAGAGTGCAAAGTCAGTGGGCACAGGCCCAGACATTCAAATTAGGGGACTTGTAGGTGTCAGGAAGGGGGGACACCTATGTGTCGCCTTCCCAAATGCAGTCAGCACTTTATTCATGGGGGGGTAGAGGGTGTGCTCCAAAATCTAACACTGAGACAGATACATTTAGCATTGAAGGCAGGGTGAGTGCAAAAATATTGCATTTTGTGCCTGTTTATTGCACTTTGATCCCTGCCTTCCACCTTGTAAATGACACTTATGACTGTGCACCCAACTAAACAACCAGTATGTAAGCAATTTTTCATGTTATTAAATACAATACAATACAATTTTACAATATATTGCACAGAATATATACTCTAATACAGTGGTCCCCAACCAGTGGCTCATGAGCAACATGTTGCTCACCAACCCCGTGGATGTTCTGAGTGGTCTCAAATTAGGTGCTTATTTTTTATCTCCTGGCTTAGAGGCAAGTTTTGGTTTCATACAAATCTGGTTTATGGCTCCTGTAGGCTACCAGCCCACACTGGTGCTACCAAAAAGTCCATTGTAGCCCTTATTTGGCACCCCCAGGAACTGATTCATGCTTGTGTTGCTCTTAGTAATAGGGGTATCCTAAATGTTTTTATTGTTTTAGAGTTATATTAAAAATATAATTCCACTGAAAGGGATTAAAAACGAACTTGTGCTCATGGTCCCTGGTCACGTCCCACCCAAGTTGCACTGCACCCTCCCTTCTCCTTAAAAGCTGCATGCATCCTTGCGCCTGAGCTGATGTCATCCTGGCAGGCCTTGGTGCAGTCTTACCCCCTACCCCCACAATACTTACACCGCTGTCATTAAAAACATTTACCTTTCTGCTACTTATATTACTGTATCACTGTGTGAAATTACCATGAGGATCATAATTCAGACTCCTTACACTATCTCCCCTCTGTGCCCTATGTTTTTCTCTGGCTCACTGCATTGCCTGTCTTTCGATTCACACTCATTCCTTTTACTATTTACCCTGCTAGTTCAGTCACATGATCTTGCCCCTTAGAGATAGATCACAGCTTTGATATTTACTATCAGAAGGTCAGCATCTGTATAAATATTTGTGTGTATATTAAGCTTCTTTTGCTGTTTGCAAAGGCACTTTTCAAGCTCATTTCTGTGTGTGCTGAGATTCCGAGAACATGAAAGAATGAAGTTTTGGTCCATTACAGCAATATGCAAAGTCCTCAGTTAAGGAAAGCTGGTTTTTACTATTGTTCAGGCAGAATGGATCAGATCAGGGAGGACACAGCAGGGCATGCAACGGGGCTCTTCGATGGCATGGAAAACTGGCTCAGATCAATGGGAATCATGCAAGACCCCTAACTGGCATTTAGGACTAAGAAGCCCAGCTAAAGGGAGGTAGGTAGATCCTTGGAACATATATATTCTTTAGTTTCAGAAAGAGACCTTTGGGCTCTATTATTAGCAACAGACTCAATAGATTTTAAGCTAGAACTGTAGTAACTTCTAGGTGAACTGACTAGGACATCTGATTGGGGAAGTGAGTTTGATTTGGCATAGGGGAAATGAACCCACAAGAATCACAATTGGGTTTAGTCATAAGAATTTATGGATCTATCAAGACAGACATTGGCTCAGCCAATGTTCCTGGATGTGAATGCTCAGTCAGGATACTGGACTTCTGGATCATCCCTAGAGGAACTCTTGGTAAGATCAGTAGCTAGCAAAAAATATATTTTTATGAAGTAATATGCATTTGAATAAGTAGATCATCTCTTGCCAACAAAGGAATGTCTAGATCATTTAAACTGCACTGGTAACATTTCCTTTGATCCATTGACATTGGAAATGTCACTGCAGGAAGATACTAATGCACTATTACTTCTGCACTATTAGTGTGCAAAACTAGCACTGAATCCTTCCTGTAAAGAAAATACATTAGGACCATGGGTAGATTCCTAGATACTTGTGCTTTTTACCCTTTGGTAGAGATGCATAAGATCCCATATTTATATGTACAGATCAGGACTGGGGGTAGATCATAGATTTGTGCAGCTGGTTTTTCAATACAGGTCAGAACTTTAGTGGACAGATCCCTGCTTAGTTGCCTTTACATGAATCAGCACCTTGGACAGATCCTGTATTAGTGGGTAAGTGTTTATTCAAAGAGCAGGACTTTTGTTTATACAGCATTTCCTTAGCGATCAGGACCAAGGACAGATCCTTGCTTTACATGGTACATATTACATGCTAATCATGGCAGTGGGTAGGATTAATAATTATTATTATTATTATTAACATGTATTTATTTAGCGCCAGCATATTTCGCAGCGCTGATAATTGTTTAGAACCAGCCAGGGTCATAGTTACAAATGGGGATTTTTTTCAAGGCCCTGGACAGATCACCAGCATTTATCTCACAAATGCCTGTGGACTTGCTGAGCTTCAGCTTCTTTCCCAGGGACCATTCCCAGCCATTAACCCCCATCACTCAGAGCCTGGTCCCATTCCAGCAATTCAACTAATTGCCTTTTAATAGTGTATTGTGCAACTCTTTATTACCCTGTCATATCTCTCCCGTGAGACGGCAAAGAGATGGAGGGTGACACAGCGGGTGGGGGGTGGGGAGAATTGAAAGGGGCTGGAAGAGGGAAAAATAGATGGAAATGATGTTCAGGTTGCGAAAGTAGAGAGAGAGATGGAGAGAAAAAGAAAAGAGAGAGTGAAAAGGGAGAGATAGAAAAGGAGAGATGGAAAGGGAAATATAATGTTAAAAAGAGGACAGCCTGCAATGTGCAAGATAAAGTGAGAGACCAGAGGTGAGACAGAGAAAGAAGGTATAGAGGGATACATTTACATTTTCCTCTTCTTCTCTGGTTAATATAATACTCCTTCATGAGATCCAATAGTAGGTTATCTAAAGCTCGCTTAGCCAAACTCATATATGCTGCATTCATACCCAGGCAGCTGCACAGTGTCACATTTCAGCCAGGATAATAAAGCTCTGGTCAAACCCAAGTAAACTCCGTGCCAGTCTAAGCTGCCTGTCTGGATTTGTATATTTATATACGGATATACGTGTTTGCACAGGACTCCATGCTCTGCAGGGACAGCTTTGCTCTGAGGTAGAAAAGACTAAACTGGATCTCAGCAAGTCTTGGCTGCAAAACTACCACTCTCAGCACCCATTGTCTTATTTAAAGTTGTAGGTCTGCAATAACCACGATGAGGCTCTGTAAATATGAATTTGACTCAGATGGTGATAGTGGATAATAGAGAAAACAGGCTTGGTTGGTTACTTTCCATTATCAGAAATATCTGAAAGCAGTGGTAACAGTGGGCTTTCCACTGAAGGGTTAATATTCGGGCACTAGCTGATAGAGGTGTTATTTGTAATATTTTGAAGGTGATGTTTGTATCAATGGCACAGATCCCATCTAGGATCTCCCACTGTCATTCCATATTTGGACATGGATGCTTTGGTTGGAGAAGGGCTGAGGGAGGGGTGGTGATGCTTCTGTGCTCACACTGCACCTGCCCTGGGTGTATATATACAGAGAGGAGAGCAGCCTGGCACAGAGAAACAGGGAAATGTTTGTACAAAGTGAGAATGGAGTCTTTCCCCAGTAAGGGAAGCGGTGTGAGCAGGCTGGGGGTCTACAGTGTGGAAAGGAGCAGGCTGCTGTATACAAAAAATGGGAAGGAGAGCAGCTAGGTAATGCACTGTCCCTCTGTCTGTCTGACTTTCCCATTGTCTTTTTAGACTCACTACCCTTTCTCTCTAATTTCTTTGGTGCCACTCTATTTGTTCAGTCTAACCATCTCCTTATACTGTATGTCTCAAACTCTATTGCTTAATGTTTTACACTCTCTGACCCCATTACTGACTCTCTCTCTCTCCCACTCCTGGTTTCTAAAATACATGCTCTCTCACTCACTTTTAACCTCTCTAACTCTGAACCCCTTACTGACTATTGTTCAGTTTTCTTATTCTCTCATATTTGACTCTCTTGTGAATGTGATATGTTCTCTGTGACAGGCTTTTTATGCTATAATTATGACATGCCGTTTCTTTCCTCACTCAGCAGATTTATTGTTTTCTACTTCCCTTACTTGCTCTACCTTTCCTTTGATTGTCCTTTCATTCTCCTTTCTTCTTTCACCTTGTACTCTTTCCAACCTCCTTCTTTTCTTTCCTTCTCTGCTGCTTCCTTTCTTCACTCAACAACTAATTTGTGTTTCATATATATTCTCCCTTCCTACCCTAATCATTTCTTCTTCTGCTTATGTCATTCTTTCATCTTATCTTTGTCTACAAAGTTCCCCTTCTTCCATTCTCCCTACCCCTTTATTAATATTTGTTCTCACAAAAACTTCTCCATTTATTGGTATGTACGGTACCATTGCATCTACTGAAAGGTTCTAAAAGAGAAAGAATAGCAGATATAGACAAATGGATAAATGAAAAAGATTGCTGGATGGAAGAGATATACAATAAACAGATACAGAAACTGTCAAAGAAAGAGAACATTGAAACAGGAAATAATAATTGTGAGAGAAGAAAGAAAGAAAGAAAGAAAGAAAGAAAGAAAGAAAGAAAGAAAGAAAGAAAGAAAGAAAGAAAGAAAGAAAGAAAGAAAGAAAGAAAGAAAGAAAGAAGATTGATTGATTTGTGGAGGGAATTCTATGGTGTTTGCCTCTGCTACCAAAAATATTACAAATGAATTCCACACATATTTTAAAATTATTTCTATAGTTTTATACGCACTACTAAAATACAGTAAAATAGCAAACCTTCCACACTTGATTGTAGTATTGATGCTGACTGGCCATATGTAACTTTAAGATTTCTAACATAAATGTAATTTTGTTTTATGAAGAATCCACATACTGTCAGTGTCATTAACTTTATTTAGTGTGATATGAGACTTTTCCCCATATAAAAGCTTCAATCTGGCATTTGTCCTATACAGACCAGCTTTGTAAAATAACAGGGAAATTGTCCATGTGCCTTTCAGAGTCGGTGACTCATTGGGCATAATGTAGTCAATTGGGTCTGCATGGTTGGATTCAACTTCTATTTCTTAATGACTGACTTCCCAGTACCCAAAGGGGTATCCATTGTCGCTGAACTATTCTTATAACCTTCCCCTGATCTGTGCTAGTCAACAAATCTATTCCTTATTAATTCTGGAAGCTCCTGGTCATAATTCTCAAATACTTGACTGCAATTCCATTTCATTGCAATACATGTCTGGCTGTATGGACCTGAGCTAATTTATGGCTGTCCCAGTAATGGGCTAATAGGCTAGAGCTGAATACAGATGCAGTCAAAACGTTGCAGAATTTTTCAATTCCCACCATCACCACATTTTAAAGCTACATGTAGATCTGAATGTGTAAATCAGCTGTGCCTGTAAGGATTGGTAAATCATAATGTTAACATTATTATATATATATATGATTATGATTGTGTCAGCTTGTGTTAGCTTTAGAAATTGTGTGAGAGAGACTGTGCAATGGCCACTAAAGTGTTTGAGAGTGTGTGTGTGTGTAAGAGACATTGTTAGTATGTGTGCTTGTGTGTCTATAACTGTGTTGATATGAGTATGTGTGACAATACTTGTGTATGTATGGCTGTGTTTGAACAACATTTCTTGGGTAAATGTTTATTACTTAGTATGTGTGTGCCTGTGTGGCCAGGAGTGCTTTAGCATGTGCATAAGTGATACTAAGCAATTCATTTTACAGTGTGTGTGTGTTATCATTCGTGGGTGTGACTTTGTAATTAGAAATGAGTGTGTGGGTATGTGTACATAATATACATCATACAATACAATACAGCATAATATTTGTAACAGATTGTGTGTCTGTTACAGTATGTGCATGTGTATGCCTTACTATGACAGTGTGTGTATGTTTGTGTAAGAGAAGTGGTTACTAATGGCCCAGCTGCCCCAGGGGAGATACAAAGCTTGCACTAATCTTGCTCTTAATACCACTGTACACTATCAAGCCTTCAATAACAGCCTGAAGGAATGTGAGTCACATCCTTTCTTACACAGATATATATATATATATATATAGAGAGAGAGAGAGAGAGAGAGAGAGAGAGAGAGAGAGAGAGAGAGAGAGAGAGAGAGAGAGAGAGAGAGAGAAAATATATAGAAAGATCATAGATAGATAGACAGATAGATAGATAGATAGATAGATAGATAGATAGATAGATAGATAGATAGATAGATAGATAGATAGATAGATAGATATGGGTCGGTCCCCCATGATGACTGAATCACTAATGGAACTGGAGCTTCACAATACAATTGGAATTTCATAATTTCCTAAAATAAAGTACCCCACTGCTCAATTTTCAGATGAGATGATAATGTTCCTAATATATACCCTACCCTTATCCCACATGCCAAAATTGCCTCTCAAGCTTGCTAAAACACTTCCCACACTGCCATTATACAATGCTTCATGGCCCACAACAGTCTCAATAAAGTGCCACTATATTTTACATTGCCCCCCATCTAGTGATCTCAAGAAAAAAAATAAATGCTATTATATTTATTGGGGGATCCATGACCCTTCTGTTTCCTAAAGCAAATGGGTCACCTGAACCCCCTTATAGGACAGGGTATTAGGACCCCACTATCTCAAGCCAAATGGTATATTACATGTGTTTATTTCTATCAAATACTTGACTGGATATGTGTTAATCTACCACATTCCTATGTAGGGTTATCTATGCACAGGGGTTCTGATACACTGTATCTGTACTGTGGTCCAATGTACCTTTACCCCTTTTGCTCCAACAATCTTCCCTCCCTAGGAGTTGTTCTTTGTAATAGATTTGAGCTCTGGAGCATTGATGCAATGTTTTTATTCTCTAGGGTTTTAAAACAATATCCTTGTGCTCCAGGCTTCTGAAATAAAGGGAATGTCCACCTTTAAATTAACTTTTAGTAGGATGCAGAGAGGGATATTCTGATACAATAAGCAAGTTTTTTTGCTTATTAATTATTTGTGGTTTTTGAGTTATTTAACTTTTTATCTGGCAGCTGTGCAGTCTGCATTTTCAGCAGTCTGGTTGGGAGGGCTCAAATTACTAGGGATGCACCGAATCCAGGATTCGGTTCAGGATTCGGCCTTATTCAGCAGGATTCGGCCAAATCCTTCTGCCCAGCTGAACCAAATGCGAATTTGCATATGCAAATTAAGGGTGGGGAGGGGAATTGCATGACTTTTTGTCCCATAACAAGGAAGTTATAAATGTTTTTACCCTTCCTACCCCTAATTTGCATGTGCAAATTAGGATTCAGATTCGGGTTCGATACTTTGTGAAGGATTCGAGGGTTCGGCTGAATCCAAAATAGTGGATTTGGCGCATCCCTACAAATTACCCTAGCAACCATGCATGGATCGGAATAAGAGACTGGAATATGAATAGGAGAGGCCTGAATAGACAGATAATAAATAATAATAAAAAGAAGCAACATCAATACATAAGTAGCCTTACAGAGCATTTGTTTTTAAGATGGGGTTAGAAAAAGTCAGAAGAAGGCATCAAATAATTCAAAAATGATAAAAAAAAAACAATGAAGACTGATTGAAAAGTTGCATAGAATTGCCTATTTTATAACCTCCCTTTAAAGCATTATTTTCAAGGGGTCTAAAAAAAGCGCAGATTCTGACATGGGCATATTTGCCCAAATGCAGTGATTAACCCCCATAGCGACCAATAAAAAATTGCAGTATTCCATTAGAATGATTGCTAATTTCTGCATCAGGGCAAATGTGCCCAATCTTCGTCATTGAGTGCTCTGAGCTTCTGATACAAATGTAACTATCCTCTGGGGTTCTGCTATAATGTATCTACACTCTGGCCCTGCGATTATTCGTATCTCTACCCTGGGGTTGTGATTGAATGTATCTGTGCCATGATATCGCTACCCTCCTCCGAGGATTGTTCCCTATAATAGATTTGAGATCCAGGTCAGGAGGACAAAATATCAAAATGAACCTATTGATTTAAGTCTTTGAATAATAAGAACCCCCTTCTCTTGCCTTACTGGAATAATACACTTCTCCATTATCCGCGCATATTCCTTTCTATCATCTGTTTTTTTTTATCATGCGACATGGCTTATTACTTTGAATAAAAACGTTCCAATAGTCTGTGATCATTCAGCAACTGCAAAAAAAAATTCTGTACATTTCAGCCAAATGTTTGACCTATTTGTGCAATGGCTTGTAAAGATCTGTTTTCTAAAAGAGGAACCCAGCTTGTCATATCATGTTAAACCCTCATTCCTGCTCCTTCCAACGAATAATACATCAGATTCCACCATAAAGCATCACACTCTGAACGAAATTTAAGAAATAAAAAAAAAATAAATGAAAAAAATAAATAAAGAAATAAAAATAAATAACTAAATAATAGATAACGAAACATTATTCAACACGAATAGCATCTGAACCCAATATCTGTATTTCAAAGAAACATTTTATTCTAGTCTATAGTCTGGTAGGGAGCACGTGATGCTAAATATCATCTATGGGATAGTCGTTGCAATAAATTGTTTCTATTCATAGGTTCACATCAAAAAAAGATTTCCGACTTTTCGATCTCCGTTTAAAAACGCTTTGTGATTTGCTTTGTTCTTTTGTTTTAAGAGGTTTCGAAAACTGCTCCTGGGTCACATTTATCGTGGATTTAACATATATATTATATATACTCGTATATATATTATATGTAATATTCTTATATTTAATATTCAATATTCTTATATTTAATATTCAATATTCTTATATTTAATATTCTTTCTGATAAACGTATTCGAATTATCCCCCTCATTCCTGAGCCTGCATGTTCTTTTGATAATGATAATTAGAAAAGCAAAATAATGTTTCCAGCCGCACAGTATATATATAATTATCATCGCCGAATTTACAATGCAGATCGTGTAAATCGTAAGGGATTGGCGAGTATTTATAGGATTTTGACGCAATACTAACGAAAGACCCCGGGCAATTAAGTCATTGGGGTAAATTGCAAGTGATTTCTTAAGAGAATGCAGATAAATAGCTTTGGGTTTCCTTCTAAATTGAAAGCGCTGGTCCTTTAGGAAATAAGAAATAGTCTTTATTTAATTTAGAGGCGGAAAGCCAATACAAGATGAATGTGGGTTGGCAGAAATAGCAAGGGGTGGCATGATTGGGCACAGTGTGGCAGGGAAAGAGAGAGTAAGGTCCTCCAGGTGTGGCTGAATTAGAACTCTCAGCATTCTACAGACATCTGAAGTAGCATTGCTAAGGGAGGGATTGTCCCTTGAAGGTTGGCCAGTCTGGAGAAGGTGTAAAAAGGTGGGCTTGGATATGCTTGGTGATAGGGAAACTGAATGGGAAGGGTGATGTTGTTAGGGTGTTGTGTATGTGCATTGGGGTATTTATGGGATGGTTGGAGTGAGATGGTGTGATTGAGTTGGATCTATTGTTGGCATGGACCTGACTAGTACAGGGGATCTTGAGAGGGCGATGGAATGGATGGTGATGGTGGTGTTGGTGGTGGGATGGGTTTAGGAACTGCAATTGGTGACAGAAAGGGGGTGGTGGTGGTGAGGATTTAGACACTCCCCCAGATATGCAGCAATCATGCAGACACCCTCATAACCCCCCACCCACCACCCCCTTTAAAAAAAACCCTTCCCAGTTTCATCGTGATTGATCACTGTTCCAGTATTAGACAGACTTAGTTGGTATTCAGCAAAAGACTAACATTCTCTGCTCCCCCTCCCCTCTACCTTACCCCCCACCCATCTCTAGGATCCTCTGCATTGGACCGTCGTGCCACTGAGGGAAGGGCATAGTCAAGAGGAGACAAGGACAATACCATTTCCCCATGACTCTGTATTCAAGAAAAGAACATAGAAGTGGATATCATGGAAATGGCCAGTAGATCCTAATTACCTCTGCAGAAGGTGTCATGCTCAGGGAGGCTCAAGGGTGGAAAAGAGCCAGTCTGAGCGAGTGGAGGTAACAGTTTTCACCAACATACCAAGACGGATTCCGTGCATTGTATTCGTATTGAAGCAGGAGCTTGAGACAAGCCACCATGGCTACCCTGATTAGGAGCAAACTATCTAATGTAGCCACCTCGGTTTCTAACAAGTCCCAGGCCAAGGTTAGTGGGATGTTTGCGAGGATGGGATTCCAGGCTGCCACTGATGAAGAAGCGCTTGGCTTTGCTCATTGTGATGACCTGGACACGGAGCACAGGCAGGGGCTTCAGATGGACATCCTGAAGACAGAAGTCCCAACTGGAGATGCCCCACCCGAGGGTGATATCCACTACCAAAGAGATGGCACAGGACTCCCTCCTTCCGCCTCTAAAGATGAAGGATTGTGCTCTGAGCTTTCTTCCTCTGGGAAACCCCAAATCACAGCCTGGGAAGCCGGTTGGAATGTCACCAACGCCATCCAGGTAAGTCCTCTTTCTTCTACAGGTAATGAGCTCCTTTGGGCATAGGATAGACGTGGCACTAGCACTCTCTGTTAATCCTTGCACTGTCTCACCCTGCCCCCTCCCCCTCATCCCTGTCACCCCTCAAAACGCACAAGTTCTGAGACATGATCGGCCGAGGTCAAGTCTCCAAGGTCAAACATTTCTTCTGCCTCTTATATCTTGTCCTACAATCTCAGAAACACAGTCATCAAGGATTTGATTTTGGGGAACATCCTATAGCGTTTGTTGTGCATTAACAACCAGATTGGATCATTTTCTTCCGCTGGAAATTCATTATTTTTTTTTTTTTGCGATTCTGGTTGCGCGCACCTTGTCTCCACAATGTGACAGTTGCGCATCATGTCACCTTCAAACGTACTTATACTATTTAAACCTGGTCCAGGCGATATGTGATGTAGAAACACGCAATTCCCAAGCTTACTCTTATAGCAGTATAACATATAAACCCCCAAATCCGTTCCCAAACGAAATAAACACGATGCTCTTTTGGAATTACTTTGCGTAAAGAATGTGTAACTTGTGTTCATATGTTTTATATATATATATCCCAAATTATAACCATTGTCCCTTAGCTATGTAAGACATGCACATCCATGTTCCTAAACACTAGTATGTGTATATGTAGGGTGTGTTAAATGAATGTTATTTGGGATTATTGCAAAATATATACTGATGACTAGTCATTTGGATTACATGGGATATTGCTGAGGGCGCAGCTTTAAATGAAAGAATTTGTGAAACGAACCCGCAAATATAATTGCTTTCAATCATATTGTGATTTTAATAATTCCAGCAAATCTTTACTGTAATATCTCTTTATAAGGAACAGATCCCCAGTCAGATGAAGCAGGACACTATTCTGGGTGTATTGATAGGGTGCAGCACAGTGATGGAATGGTTTAATATAAAATGCGATTAGGATTTATGTGTGTATAGATATGATCTAGATCCCATTCATCTAATTGGCAGAGCTGATTATTTGCGCATTTCTCTGCCTAGTTTTCCAAACAGTGGCTCATACAGCAGTTCAGACTGTGTCGCTAATATAGAATATTCCTGACTGTCTATATCTGTATAGCTCCCTCTCATAGACACTCACATATTTACAACTGTCTCACGGCTGCCCACATTCAACCTGCCTTTCTATGTCTGAATGCTCTCACACAATGTGCACTCTCAGGCACATGATGACGCAAATTTATAAAGAAAAGCAAATGGCACTCACCACTGCAAAATGTGCTTAATATTCTTGGTTTATTGAGATCTCCACACAACGTTTTCTCATGAGCTCTTACACATAATGACGCAGTCTGTCTGTATTCACACTCGCAAACCTATCTGTTCATTCTAGTTTCTACCCTCATCATTTCCCATTCACTTACCTGCCCATCCACCTATAGATTCCCATATACCATACCCTTTACATTACTGATATTTTCTTAACCATGAACACTTACCCACTCATCCATAATCCATTCAATCGCACATACCCAGTTATCTTGCCACCTACCTACCCGCACTAACCCACCACTCCATACTCCTACCCCCTCATACAGGCACCAGTGAGTCCATACTTCCCCATTCTCCTACGTACTCATCAATCCCTTCTTCTACACCTCTGTGACATTCCATTCATCCATTTATTAATCCCTTGATCTGCACCTATACATACCACAGCATTCCACCATTCAGCCCTCTGCATACACCTTTACCTATCCCTTATCCCCTAATCCCCTAGCCATTCATCTCTCCATCAACAAATTCCCCTTATTTTAACTCCCATCCACTTACTCATCTGTCTCAAAATTTACCTTCATTCTATTCATCTGCTTATTCTTTGCTCCATCTACATCTATTTGCCACCGTCTATCCTTCATGAATTGCAACTTCACCTGCTTCTACCTATTCAATTCTTTATCCTTATCTATACCTCACCCTACCCCATCTACCCATCCCTGCACAACCCACCCCTTCTACCCATGCATGCACAACCAACCCCATCTACCTACCCATCCCTGCACAACCCACCCCATCTACCCATCCCTGCACAACCCATTCCCTCAAAGACCAACATGATGTAGACATGCATCCATCTCTTTCTCATTAAATTGTCTCTGTCCTCTTCTCTCTTCCTAACCAGCATCATGCCAGCCTCATTATATCCCATTGAATCTATTTCAAAATGTACAAAAGGCAAACACACCATTTATGAGATTTAACCCATTTTACATAAAACATGCATGTATTACCCCTTTCTCCTTCTCTTTCCTGCAATTTTCAAGATCTTCTTTATATTATGTATTTTGTATTAATGTATACAATGTCTCCTTGAAGATGGCACCCACAAGAAGATGGCGCTGCACACATTCAGTACAAAAAAAGGGCACAGCGCTGCAGTAAAAAGATATAATTTTGGTTTCAGCAATGCTAACTATAAGATGAATATCCACATTTTTGAAGCAATTCATGTTAAATATTGGTAATTCTTTTCAGCCATGATTCTGAATCTAGATAATTAAGAAATGAGTTTTTCTGTAGAGCCTGTAGCCACCCAGTGGATGCATTAGTAACTGCATGCTATGTTTTTCCTGCCCAAAACCTACATGTAAATAGTCAAGCCACAGCATTCCCACATTAATGTGTACCATGCACCAAGATCAATACTCTTATTTGTGGGGACTTAGCTCAAAATCATTACAATCACGAATGCAGTAAAGAAGGAAGATAAAATAATATATACCTGATGAGGTTATTTAGGCCTTAAGTTACTCAGCATTGCTCATTGTTGTCTTTAGGGGGTTCCACAGTAACCACAGCTCTGAGGCCCCTTGAGAGAAGTTGTAATTGGTGAATCATTGCAATAGTAGCTATTTGTATGTTTTGCCCAAACTGCAATCCTTCAGTGGTTATTGCACAGTATTCATAGACCCAACTTCTGTGAATGCTGAGGCCAAAAAACCAGGAACATACAAAAACACACGTATATTTAACTGAACTAAAACTGCTATAAATTATGACAATATTAAAAAAAAGACACAATCGGATTATTGTTAGATTAATCGCCCTGAAGAAGAGGAGATTTGTCGTTGTTGACTAATCTCCCTGAATCTGACCGTGTGTCTCTGCCCTAAAGGGGCAAAAAAAATAGTTTTGTTATGAAATGTGTACAAATCTCTCATCCCCCTTTACCATCAATATGCTAATGCTACCACTGAAATAGAGGGGAATGGAGATTAACGGAAGCAATGTGGAGTCAACAAGCTTTAAACCATTTTAAAGATATCTCCTCCATTTTTTTTGTTTTTAGCAAATTCACAAAAGTCTCTGTAAACAGCCTTTCACCAAAAAAATTGAGCGGCTGTTGTGTCTGAATTTTGGCAGACTTCTTTTTGTGGATATGGAAATTGTAGTTACACTGGATTTAACACCAATTTTATGCCAAAAAAAATAATTTCTTGACTTTTGTGAACCCTCCCCTATATCTACCTATTGTTTGAGAGAATCTGCAGTACATGCCAAATCATATGACATCAATAAGACAAATAAAGGAAAACTATACCCCCAGGACAATGTCGGTCTCTATAAAAAAATGTATTGCATTAAAGAACTCATATGTAAAACCCTGCTTCATTTAAATAAACCAATTTCATAATAATATGCTTTTTTTGTAGTATGTGCCATTGGGTAATCATAAATAGAAAACAGCCATTTTAAAAATGAAGGGATCCTATCATTTCTGTTGCGCACCAACAAACCAAATGTTAGGTCACATGGGCAAAGTCTTGTGCTTCCACATTTCTTCCTGTTACAGTTAGAGCTGTGGTATTTCTGGTCAGGTGATCATAAAAAGGGGGCTCAAGGTAAAAGGGCAATATTTACTTAATATTCCAGTCGAGTAAGATTCTTTAAAGGAGTTGTTCATCTTCCAAACACTTTTTTCAATTCAATTGTTTTTAGATTTTTCCCCAGAAATAAAGACTTTTTAAAATTATTTTCCATTATTTCTTTTTTACTGTTTTTCCAAAATCTAAGTTTAAATATAAATGTCCCTGTCTCTGGTGTTTCAGTCTGACAGTTTAGTAATTCAGGTACAGACTCTGAACTGTTACAATTTTGCAACATTGGGTTGATACATTTCTCAGCAGCATCTCTAGAGTATAAGCAACTATTGTATCAATTCTAACAGCTGCTTGTAATGAAACCCAGAGATTCTGCTCAGCAGGGACAAAGATAACAAATGTATCAACTAAATGTATCAATTTAGAACCGTTTCCAGGGTCAGTGACCCCCCCCCCTCCCAGGGCTGTTTCAGAAGGTAAAAAATGACACTTTACACTTCAATTTTAGAAAAACGGTCACACTTAGAAAATAGAAAGTCATTGGAAAAAGTTGTTATTTCTGGTGATCTATCTGATAACAACTAGTTGTTTGAAGGTGAACCACCCCTTTAATATGCCTCTTAATTTGATATAAACTATCTGTTGTGTAAGTATTAATTTTGGGGGTATAGTTTTCCTTTGAGTAACATTGCCAGACTGATTGTACAAGTCAATGCTGATGTTGCAGGAGATCTCACCTACTATGTGTTTGTGTTTTGCAGGGTATGTTCGTTTTGGGTTTACCATATGCAATTCTTCATGGTGGATATCTGGGACTGTTTCTCATTATATTTGCAGCTGTTGTTTGTTGCTACACTGGGAAGATTCTTATTGCTTGCCTCTACGAAGAGAACGAAGATGGTGAAACAGTGAGAGTGAGAGACTCCTATGTGGACATTGCCAATGCTTGCTGTGCTCCAAGGTTCCCTAAGCTCGGGGGAAGAGTTGTTAATGTGGCCCAGATTATTGAACTGGTGATGACCTGCATTCTCTATGTAGTGGTTAGTGGCAACTTAATGTACAACAGCTTTCCAAACCTGCCCATATCCCAGAAGTCTTGGTCCATCTTGGCCACTGCTGTGCTCCTGCCCTGTGCATTTCTCAAGAACCTTAAAGCTGTGTCGAAGTTCAGCTTGCTCTGCACCGTAGCGCATTTTGTCATTAACATCCTGGTGATTGCCTACTGTCTGTCCAGAGCAAGAGACTGGGCTTGGGACAAAGTGAAGTTCTATATTGATGTTAAGAAGTTCCCAATCTCAATTGGCATCATTGTCTTCAGCTATACCTCTCAGATCTTCCTGCCGTCTCTGGAAGGGAACATGCAGAGCCCAAGGGAATTCCACTGTATGATGAACTGGACTCATATTGCAGCCTGTATCCTCAAGGGACTCTTTGCTCTTGTGGCTTACCTAACCTGGGCAGATGAAACCAAGGAAGTCATTACAGACAACTTACCATCAACCATCAGGGCAGTGGTCAACTTATTTCTCGTAGCCAAAGCCCTGTTGTCCTATCCACTGCCTTTCTTTGCAGCTGTTGAGGTCTTGGAGAAGTCACTCTTTCAAGAGGGCGCAAGGGCCTTCTTTCCAAACTGCTATGGGGGTGATGGTAGACTGAAATCTTGGGGTCTTACCCTTAGATGTGCCTTAGTAGTTTTCACTCTACTTATGGCCATTTATGTGCCCCATTTCGCCCTGTTAATGGGTCTCACTGGCAGCCTCACGGGAGCTGGTCTTTGCTTCCTCCTTCCAAGTCTCTTCCACCTCAAGTTGATGTGGAGACAGCTACTGTGGCACCAAGTCTTCTTTGATGTCTCCATCTTCGTCATTGGTTCCATCTGTAGTGTTTCTGGCTTTGTGCACTCTCTAGAGGGGCTAATAGAAGCCTATACTTATAATATAGAAGATTAATTCTTAGATGGGTAGGCGGCCCTCTACATTGCAAACAATTATGCATCAGTTTCTACTGACATTCTCATTTTACTTATCCACAAATAAAACCCCTCAGCTGACGGGGTGGCCGATACCACAAATCTTTGCAATGTGATTTCAGCCAGTCTTGCAGTGTAGGGAATCATGGGCTTCATTTTTCGTTTAACTTAATTACATTAACTTGAAATGACAGCTGACATAAAGATCTAACAGTATATGAATTGAAGGGAGATAATTTATTTTTGTTATACTTATTTAATGATGGATAAATTATAGTGGAAATAAAAATATATAGGAGAACAGCTTTACTGATTGCAAAGGAAGTTGGGAGGTTCTCTGAAAGGAAAGCCGGTTTGCATGTTTTTTTTTTAACTCATCGGACATTCTTTAAACCAGCGCATCGAGCAAACCACAAGGATATACAAGTACCACAAGCTAAAGGGAGCTTTTTTGTGTCCTTTTCGTCTGTCTCAAGCTCTTCTAAAAAGATTAGTCAAGAAAGAGGCTGAGATAAATGCTTATATCTGGTGTGTGGCTCTCAATAGCCGTCTCTAGAAAGGGAAGATGTTTTGTCCTAACAAAAATCAGACAGCATGTCTCTACCTTTAGACATGGTTTACATGACTTCAACTATTTGGGGGTGTTCACATAGGTGGTTGCCTAAGTTTCAGCCAAAATTTCCAGTGTGAGCGATGCCTAAAATTGCAGTGGTTACTTTTATGGAACCATCCTACGAACATAGGAAGAGGAACAAACGCACACCAGCGATTTGCACAGGGACGGAAAGTCATTGTGTGCAGTTTTCTTTTCCAAAGTGCAAGGTGTAATACCCGTGAGTGTGTGTGTGCGTGATGTAACTGTGCTCACAGACAAATGTATATCCTAAAACTTTATTGTGGTACCTTACTATACAACAATAAACAGAGAGATTCTTGTGATGGCTATGTGTCTTGAATGCTCACCTTACCCAGCTAAACCTGAAACTCTGATGGTTGACACATTTATTTTCAGTTTAGCAATATATTGTTTATATCAGGGATGTCCAACTGGAGGCCCTAATGCTGGATGTGGCCCTCAAATGTCTTTTATGGCCCCTAGTCTGTCCCAGAGACTTTTTTATATCACTTCATAATAATCAGACCACTATATATAAAGGAATAGGATGGACAGCACTCATGAGAGATGGTCAGTTTGTGCTCTAAAATAGTTAGAGGGAGTCAGGTGTACACTGATGTGTGTTCTCAGGGGTCTGCTAGGGCCCCCCATAAAATATGACATCCTCAGTATCTGTATGACATGTTATCACAGCCATATCCATGTGGATGAGGCTAATAAATATCTTCCCATACCATTGGCTCCATTAACCTACACAAAGCCATAGCTGTCCTAACTGGGAAGAATAATCATATCTGTCATAATTGTTATCTGAATCTGTAAAAATGCAGCACTGTACAGCTACTTAGCATGTTTTGTATTGCTTCAATAAGTGTAAGTGGATACACAGTATTACTGTACATAAGTGCTAAAGCTTGGAAAGCTGTATGAGTTGTCCTCCACTCATAGCATATGGCAGATTGCATGCCAGGATTAAATCCAGGGTCGGACCCGATCCCTACTTTTAGCACTGTACTGGACTCTCCCTACCTCTCTTCATGGCTCAGACGGTGCCCCGACATTCCTCCCTCCCTGGCCCCTATTGCTGCCACAGGAAGGAATAGGTAAGAGCGGGAGGCCAGAGGGGAGTTGTGGCTGGGATGGGGGGCCAGAGGGGGGTTGTGGCTGGGATAGGGGCTAGATGGGGGTTTCGGCTTGGCAGAGGTAGAGAGTGCTTGCAGCTGGGTGGCCCGTGGGTGGTGTGCCCTGGGACCCCCAGTCCGACACTGATTAAATCCGTGGTTGACTATATATAGTTAGCTGTCATGTACATCTGATTGTTTACTGATTGTTTTGCAGACGACTATAACTTCACAATGCAGATCAAGAAACAATAATGATCATATGAGGGGCACTTTGTTAATGCCAGACACCTCTAGGCTTACAGAAGGGATCAGGGTGAGTTGGGTGCAATAACTAAAGGAAACATATCTTAACACAACATATATTTTAGTTATCTAACCTCTGTTAGTGTTCCTTGAAACTTGGCACAGCTGAGCTCTGCAGACCTTTTGGGCTTGACAGTTGACCCCCCTACTGCAGCACAACAGATCCATCCAACCAAGGCATTTGCCCCTGAGATGAGTCCTATTGGGAACACTCACAGGAACATGGGTGCATGTCATACGTATACACCTAGCTTGTTTATAAAGGTAACACAACAAGAGTGCAGAGCAGCTATAGGCATAATTAGTTGGTCATTACAATGCAGTATCTTGATGGAATGGCATCTCAGATCTCAAAGATAGCAGAGTCATCATTTTAAGGTGATTCGCACATGGAGCAGTGTACAGAGTGCAGCACAATGGTAAGTTATTATAAAGTACATTTACTATTGAAGGGATGCATTTGGAAGGCAATTACTTTGTTGTGTTAGCCATCTGTAGTAGTTGTGTTATTTAAATTCCTGATGCTGTTCTCTTGTCTTCCAGATGGTTCAACAAGAGGATCAAGAAATCATTTCAGAATATTGAGGAAAACCCCCCAGAAAAATTAAAAAAATATATATATATAAAATCTTGTTTATAAGCAGCACACACCAGATTTAAAAGGATCACTTCTTTATTCACATAATTTAATAGTGTAAGGATCAATGCCAATCCTTATACTTTTAAAATTATCTGAATAAAGAAGTGATCCTTTTAAATCTGGTGTGTGCTGCTTATAAACAAGATTTTATGGATATTCGCCACCGCAGCAGCATCCGGTTTTGAATGAATTTAAAGGGTGTGTGATAAAGCTCATGTAATGGAGGAGGTTTATGTAGAGCAATAAGAGGAGATAGAGGCAACAGGAGGGGTTGTGAGTGGTAATATGGTGACAGTCAATACAATTTGTCTATTAAAACTCTTAGAGAGACAAATAACTAGAGATTGGCTCAGATCAGTAGAGAGACACAACGCTATAGGGTCAAACTACTGGAAAGCCATATTGCTATAAAGGCTCCTTTGTGAACACAGTGTAAGTGTAAAGTCATTTTGGTGTAGCAGAGAAGCCCTGTGCTTAGCTCTGCATATAGAATCTCACTATATTAGTATATGTTCCCACCTGTATGAAGCCAGTTATCTCTATGCTAAGTTTAGGATGTTACTTCTCACAAATGCTTTAGTCTTGGGAACCCAGGAAATGCTTGTTGACCAACACTGGACAAATTTACAGTAGTTATCCAAGTGAATGGGAAAAGTACACTAGTAATATGAGTTAGGGATGCACCAAATCCACTATTTTGGGATTCAGATGACTCCCGAAACCGTCATGAAAAATTTGGTTGAATTCCTAACCAAATCCTAACCAAATTTGACATGCAAATTAGGGAAAGGAAGGGTTAAGGAGAACCTTGCACATATGGGATGGTTAAAAGTCACATTATTTTAAGGATTCGGATTCCATTTGGCCAGGCACTTTGATTCAGCCGAATCTGAATCCTGGATTTGGTGCATCCATAGAATAAGGACAAAGAAGGGACATTTGCAGCCTAGATGTTACCTTTCTGGACACATAGTACATCGCTATTCTCCTAAAAGCTGTACCTAGAACCACACTGATCCTATGTATTCATTCAAGAGTGCATCCAGCCCCCCCACTCATAAAGGAGTTGTTCAGACACTCTGGGGCAAATTCACTAAGCGCCGAACGCTAGCGTTACTTCGCTAGCGTTTGGCATTTTCGTTACTGCGCAAATTCACTAACGAACGCTGGCGCAGTTTCGCTAGTGTTACTTCGCACCCTTACGCCTGGCGAAGTTTTGCTAGCGACGTAACTACGCAAATTCACTAACGCGCACAGTGTACTGAACGCTACCTTTTACGCTAGACTTCCTTCGCCACCTCAGACCAGGCGAAGCGCAATAGAGTAGATAGGGATTGCTTCAAAAAAAGTCAAAATTTTTTCTAAGTCCCAAAACACGCTGGCGTGTTTTCTACATTATGGGTGATAGGCTGAAAAAGATCGAAAATATTTTTGGGGCTCCCCTTCCTCCCCCCAACATCTCCTGACTCATGGCAACTTACCTAGACAGTGGGCACATGTGTAGGGCAAAATAACATTTTTATTTGATGTTTTGAAGCTTTTCTAGCCATTTGTAGTGCTGATACGTATTCCTCCATTGAAATTTGAATTTGACGCCGTATGCAAATTAGCCTTCGCTAGCGTAACTTTGCTTTACTTAGCGAATCAACGCTAGCGCAACTTCGCAACCTTACGCTACCCCTGAGTGCAACTTCGGATTTTAGTGAATTTGCATAGCGCTGGCAAAACTATGCCTGGCGAAGGGTGGCGAAGGGTGGCGAAGTGCGGCGAAGTTACGCCTGGCGCAACTACGAATCTTAGTGAATTTGCCCCTCTTTTTCAGTTCAGTTGGTTTCAGATAGATCACGAAAAAAAGACCTTTTTTTCAATTACTTTCTATTTTCTATTTGTATTATAATACTGAAGTGTAAAGTTTCATTTTTCTAAACCAGCTCTTGGAGGGGGGTCGCCGACTCTTTAACTGTCCTAAATTGATACATTTAGATGCTCCTGGATCACTGAGCTGCCAGACTGAGACACAGGAGATAGAAACATACAACTTTAATCCAAAATTTTGGGAAAACCGTAAAAAATAAAAGATGGAAAGTAATTGAAAAAAGTCTTTGTTTATGGTGAACAATCTGAAAACAACTCAACTGAAAAAAAGTGTTGGAAAGGTGAACAACCCCGTTAAGATTAAAACTTCCAGACCCACCTCCTAAAATAAAGAGCAGTGTGTTCTCAAACTGGAGGGCGAGCTTGCAGCTCATTAAAATAAGGGGTCATTTACAAGCTGAAATGCACTGTGCAAATTGTGAAAAACGGACGGGCGCTATCCGCCACTGTAACATACTCGTCAATCAGGAACCTTGAAGGCAGCTGGTACTCCCAGACGCGCAAGGAGAACCCTGCGGATTCTGGTGTTCACCGTCGCCCTTTTTGGCCCCAGTCTTTCTGCTGCGGAACCAACAAGGACTTGGTGCATTTGGTAGTAGAAAGTCTGTAAAAGAGATACGGCAAGGATCTAGGAAATTGCAGTCACAAAACAGGCAAAGGTTTAAGGCAGGCAGCAGAAATCAAAGTCAAGAACAGAAGTCAAAAATCAGGAAAGTACAATAGCAAAATAACGCTTCAGCAGGGTCTGTAAACAGAAGCCATCTTGGGCACTGTTAAAATGGAGGAAGGCCTTTTTACAAGTGAATTGATGCCAAAAATTCGTATCCTGCACCACAAAAAATGTCGTGATGACTTTCAGCTTCAAAATGCGAGCATCACAACACTCGCGCCAAATGCAAACAAATTGACACCAGCCTCACTTGCCCATGACCGGAACACGTGGCGTTGCTGGAAGCGCGGGCCTGTGCCCCAGAATCTGGGGGGAGATGTGCTGGTAGGTAAGAGAACAAAGAAATCTCCCGGCGCGTCTTACAGCTACCTTTTGCACTTTGCACACTGCCTTCCTGTTTTGAATGAAAATAAAAATGCAAAGCAATTGAAAAAAGATTTTGTTTATGGTGAACAATCTAAAAACAACCGAACTGAAAAAAAGTGTTTTGGTGGTGAACAACCCCTTTAAAGGAGACCTAAAGCTTAACTAAAGAACTAACTAGAAATGCTGTGCATTATGTTTTATGCTTCTGTACCAGCAGAAGGCAATCACAGCCCTTTAGCAGGCTAGATCTGTGCCCCTAAAGATGCCCCAGTAGCTCCCCACAGGGCCGCCATCAGGGGGGGACAGGGGGGACAAGCGTACCGGGCCCGGGCATGAAGGGGGGCCCGGCAGCGCTGCATTTTTTGAAGATCTGGGCCCCCCTTACGAGCGCCCGAGCTGTACGTCTTCCCTCTGTGCTGCCGAATGCGGAAGTGCCGAAAAGCCGAAGCCGATGCGCCGAAAAGACCCAAAGTCACGGAAAAAGCCGAAGTCACGAAGCGCCGAAAACAGCCGAAGTCCTGAATCAGCGCAAAGACCCGAAGTCACGAAAACAGCCGAAGCCGAAGTCCTGAAGCAGTGAAAAGACCCGAAGTCACGAAAGGAGGTGAAGTTGAAGTACTGAAGCCGTGAGTTCAATTCTACTGAACACCAGTTTGTGTATTTTTTTTTTTTTTAATCTCCTGGCCACCAATGTATTATTTTAATATTCTATAGGCCCCTGCAACCAATCTTTTTTTTTAAAACATGTTTTTTTGGGGCCCCAATTTTTTTTTTAACTCGTAAGGGGCCCCTGACGCCAATGGTTTTTTTTTTTTTCAAAAATTTTTTTTTTTTTTTTAATTTTTTTTTGGGGCCCCAATTTGTTTTTAACTTGTAAGGGGGCCCCTGCCGCCAATGTTTTTTTTTTTTTTTTTCAAAAAAATTTTTTTTTTTTTTCAAATTTTTTTTTGGGGCCCCAATTTGTTTTTAACTTATAAGGGGGCCCCTGCCGCCAATGTTTTTTTTTTTTCAAAAAATTTTTTTTTTTTTTTTTAATTTTTTTTGGGGCCCCAATTTGTTTTTAACTTATAAGGGGGCCCCTGACGCCAATGTTTTTTTTTTTTTTTCAAAAAATTTTTTTTTTTTTTTAAATTTTTTTTTGGGGCCCCAATTTGTTTTTAACTTGTAAGGGGGCCCCTGCCGCCAATGTTTTTTTTTTTTTTTCAAAACAATTTTTTTTTTTTTCAAATTTTTTTTTGGGGCCCCAATTTGTTTTTAACTTATAAGGGGGCCCCTGCCGCCAATGTTTTTTTTTTTTTCAAATTTTTTTTGGGGCCCCAATTTGTTTTTAACTTATAAGGGGGCCCCTGCCACCAATTTTTAAAAAAAAAAAAAATTTTAATTTTTTTTTTTTGGGGCCCCAATGTATATAAGGGGGCCCTGACCATCAATAGCTTTTTACAACTTGTGTGGGGGGGGGTTACTTTTTTAGCGCTGATGTCTGTGTGGTCTTTTAACTGCGATGTGGAGTGGGCGGGAAATGGGGTGGAGCTTGGTCGTCAGTGTGGGCGGGGCCCAGGGGGCCCCAAAAATTTTGTTGTACGGGGCCCCGTGATTTCTAATGGCGGCCCTGGCTCCCCATCTTCTTTTCTGCTGATTCACTGCACATGCTCTGTGCTGCTGTCACTTACTGAGCTTAGGGACCCACTCACAATATACAGTACACATAGAATAGAAATGTCACAATAAAAGGCTGATTGGTAATTAATACAGATAATTACTATATGGCAGCACAGAAACCAGTGCAATTAGCATCAGAATTTAATAATCAGCCCTGTGGCATCAGTTTATATAACAGACCAACCTCATGTTCTGCCTGATAATTAGTGACGACCCCTAAGCTTAGCTTCTCAACAGCTGCTCAGAGCCCACTGAGCATGTGAGTGTCACAGACACTTTCCAAGATGGTGACCCCCTGTGACAAGTTTGTAGTCCTGGATCATTGCTGCTATCGACAAGCTGAAACTTTAGGCTGGTACAATAATTTCAGTATGTAGAATATGGCATTTTTAACCATTTAGATTTTAGGGTTAGTTCTCCTTTAAATGGCCATTTCAGAAAATCACCGCTGGTTTCTGCACTGTGAACTTGATCCCTGAATGTTGGGCAGGTATATCCATATAACTCTGGAATGCAATTTAGCTAAAAGTTTTTAGGGGTTTATTGGAGGATTCTGCATTTGGATTTTTTTTTTTTGGAGTGGGATCAGTGTTATTGGGTATTCTCCTGATGTCATGTGTGAAGGATCATACTTTGGTTAGGGCACCCTTAGCTCATAAAATGGTAACAGATTTAAGAAACATTACTGTATCTAGGACATTGCAGTTTCACCCCAAACCAATCTGCAAGCTGGGCTTACAGGTGAATCCAGTGGAACCCTAATTCTCACCCTGACAGTCTTTCAGGGTATGCCCCCCGGGAAAAAACTCATATATAATATAAGGGCCTCAAATCTAAGTCACACAGGTAACATTTCACTTGATATTAAAGCAGCTTCCCCGGCCTAAACATCCATCAACAGGTCACAGTAAAGTGTAAAGCAATTACTGTAAATACAAGCTCTGAGCTTCACAGTAGACTAAGGGCACACACCACTAATACAAATTATGTGCAAAGAATAAAAGGGACAATCAGAAAGAATAACTTAAAAGAATACCTTAGTAGGTGTCTATTAGTGATGGGCGAATTTGGGGCACTTCACTGAAAAATTTGTGAATTTCCTGCGAAATTTGCAAAACGGCGAAAAATTCAGTTTTCACCACAAATTCGCGCCTGGCAAATAAATTCGCCCATCACTAGTGTCTATGGTTAATCGGGTGATCAGGTCAGACTAATTGAAAAGCAGCTAAGTACATGATACTTTGTGCCTCGCTGCACATGGCTTAAATTATGTCAGAAGGTCCGTTTGCTGGCAATGACAGCCTGAAGTCTTGAACTCATGGACATGACGAGATTCTGGGTTTCCTCCTTTTTAATGCTCTGCCAGGCCTTTACTGCAGCGGCTTTCAGTTACTGTTTGTTTGTGGGACATTCTGTCCGAAGTTTAGTCTTCAAAAAGTGAAATGCAGCTCAATTGGGTTCAGATCAGGTGACTGACTTGGCCATTCAAGAATATTCCACTTTACTTTAATAAACTCCTGGGTTGCTTTGACTGTATGTTTTGGGTCATTGTCCATCTGTATTATTAAACACCTCCCAATCAATTTGACTGCATTTAGCTGGATTTGAGCAGACTGTGTCTCTGAACATTTGGCTGCTTCTGTCCTGGCAGCCATGCACGCCCAAGCCATCACACTGCCTCTGCCATGTTTTATAGATGATGTGATATGCTTTGGATCATGAGCTGTTCCACGCCTTCTCCATACTTTATCTTGGTTTCATCTGTCCAAAGAATGTTTTTCCAGAACTGTGCTGGCTTTTTTAGATTTTTTTTTTTTTTTAGCCCAAGTCCAATCTAGCCTTTCTATTCTTGAGGCTCATGAGTGTCTTGCAACTTGCAGTGCACCCTCTGTATATACTTTCATGCAGTTTTCTCTTTATGGTCAACTTGTATATCGATACGCCTACCTCACTTGTTTGGCTGTTGTGAAGGGGTTTCTCTTCCCCTTGGAATGATTCTGTGATCATCCACCATTGATGTCTTCTGTGGACGTTCAGGTCTTTTTGCGTTGCTGAGTTCACCAGTGCTTTCTTTCTTTCTCAGGATGTACCAAACTGTGGATTTTGCCTCTCCTAATATTCCAGCTATTTCTCTTATGTTGTTTTTTTCTGTTTTTGCAGCTTTAGGATGGCTTGTTTCATCTGCATGGAGAGCTTCTTTGACCGCATGTTGTCTGTTCACAGCAAAATCTTCCACATAAAATCAACCCCCCCCCTCAAATCAACTCCAGGGCTTTTATCTGCTTCATTGATAATGAAATAATGAAGCAATTGCCCAAGCTTGCCTATAAAATAGCCTTTGAGTCAATTCTCCATTTGTTTTTGAGCCCCTAAAATGAAGTGATTGTGTTAAAAAAAAAAGTCTTTAGTTCCTCACATTTTTATGCAATCTTTTTGTGCAACCCACTGAATTAAAGCTGAAAGTCTGCAGATCAACTGCATCTGAGTTGTTTCATTTAAAATTCATTGTGGTAATGTACACATATTTATGGACCTAACTGTAATAATAGAGAAACAATAGTATTAAGAAAAGTTTAATGCCGCCCACACTGGAAGGAAACAACTTGTTCAGTTGACATGTTAAGGCACACGCATGCACTTAATTCTGCTGCTATTGAAAGCCTGGGGTTTCACATCTCGTACCTTGAAAAATGGCCAGATGCATACTGCAGGGCTAAACTGAAACCGATGCAGTCTGTCGCATTTTCCTGATGCCAGCCCTTAAGAATATGGAATAAATCTGTCTGGTTTAAACAAAGCATAGTGTTTTAATAGTGTTAATAGTAATTAACTGGTAGAACTGTTACAAAATGTATTTCTGCTAAGTGACACTAGATGGCACATTAGACACAAAAATAAATGGAAATATTCTCCAACTGAGGCTTCCTACTCTAAAGATATCTCTGAAGTATAGAACTAATGCAGGGCAAGACCTCAGTGGGATACATGTGGCACAAGTCTGGGCCTCTTTTTCCAGGGCCCTTAAAACACAATAAATATGTTAAATGTGTGACTTTTTGACAAATATAAGAGTCCTCTGCACTCAACCCATTATCAATATATTTAATACAATGTGTAACTTTTTGGTGGCAGCCCAGTACTGATGTGAATAAGTCAACATAATGAAAGCTTTGGTTTAAAAAAATGGCACATCTCAGTCATTTTTAGATTTCCGTTAATACATTAAGGTTAATTTACAAAGCATAAATGCGCTAGAGATATGAAGCAGACACAAATCTATTTGTGAATTAACTCCATTACTAGAAGGTACTTGGGCGCAAACATGCTCCTTGCACTTCTATGAATTGCCAAAAATGTGTGAATTTCCAGCAAATTTGCGAAATTCGCAAAACAGTGTAAAAGTTGCGGGATAATCGTGAAATCAGAAAGTTTCACGAATATATTGTGAAATTCGGACAGTTTCACAAAAAAAACTTGAAAATCGGCCATTTTCACGAAAAATTTTGAAAATTGTGAAAATCCAAGCTGATGCGGTCATTAAAGTCAATGGACGTCCGAATAGTGTTTAAATAGTGAAAAGGAGGCTTAGTCCCTCCCAGTGCCCACCCCTCAATCAAGTCCATTGTTTTCATTGTTTTAAAATCAAAAAAAGCCAACAAGTCCATGGCAACAAATCTGAATATGTGACAATGTATCCGAGTGGCAAAAACTAGATAGATTTTCAAAACTGTAATTGTAACATAAAAACTTATAAGTGTGAAAAGATACAATACAGCATTTTGATACAGTATGTGTTATCCAATGCTTAAGTTGTAGCCAAGAGAGAATTGATCTATCAATCCTGAGACATTTCTTGGTGCCATAGAAACATACAGCACTCAGTACTTCACCTGAGACGCTTCAGTGTACTCCCCAATAGGCACCGATACTCAGGGTGTTCATTGTAGATCAAAATCCTAAATGAAAGAACTCACAACTGGTTTAAACAGCATCGAATGTGCCATTGGTGTTTTTGTTCGTGGATACTATTTTTGGGCCCTTGGCAATGTTGGGGCCATTCACCTGGAGGCACCTGATACCAAACAGGTAACACTGGTAGCAGCACTTCATCCCCTGCATTAATTAAAGACCAGGCCTTAATTTGGGTTTCCAAAGCTACTGAAGCAATGCCTTATTTAATTGCTTTATGTAGGCCTGATGCTTGGGTGCTTTCAAATATAGTTCGTAGTGACTATGATGATTTTCATTCATCCAGGTCATGGTATATCTACTATAAGTAATTCTATAACATCTAGACTTGCTGAGTAATCATTGAAGATGTTTCACTACTTTTCCGAGCAGCTTCTTCAGTTCAACTGACTGGTGTGGGAAGTTCTCAGTATATAAACTCTTCCACTAATCCAACCACAATGGCACATTGTAACTCTTCATGGAGGTGACACTTAAAACTCACAGAGGTGTAGATTCTGCAGAGTTACTGTGATAGGATTATCCAATGTGTCCTGTGGTGTTACTTGTGAAAGTATGTCACTTGTGAAAAAGTGAAGATGTGTGAAGTGTTCTGAAACCTCCGGGGTACAGATGTTAGAACAGTGTTGTATGTATAGTTCATAATATTCCTTAAAATATACACAGCATTACTATTTTTCCTAAATGTTTATTGATTATATTATATTCGATTAAATTAGATATATTAATTAGATAATATTGCTGATTCTGGACAGCTTTTCTTTCTGGCACACAAAAAGCTTTTTTTGGGCTTAGTTGTGCCTGCACTGAGAATGATATTCCACCACCACCTTCTCAGCTGCTGGAGTTTGAGGCCATGATTTGTGGAAGAAAACCCCCACTGGGACCAGACCTTGAAACCTCATAACCTGTGCCCCTTCCAGTTTTTGGTTACTAATAAGCTATACGCATTGCTTCCCCCATTACACAAATATGAAAGCAGGGCATTGTGGGCAACTTTATTGTCAGTGTGACATCAGCTTTTTCACTGTCCAGCCTTCTATAGATTCATTCCCTATTAACAGGGGAGAATAAGTATTATTTTTAATGATTGTGCCAGTAAAATACCAGCCAGACTATTTTTAAAAGGAATATCATAATCATTTATTTATCCAGTATATTATAAAAAGTTTTAACTGAGTGTTATTTAGGGGGAATTTATCCTGATCTACAATGATCATTAAAAATAACAAACAAGACTAAATCATGTAAGTCTAGTCTGGGTACCTATTGGATAATGCTTTTACTTTGTGCACTTGTCCCCCTCCAATGTGTGCCTGTATATTAGCTACCAACCCACTTAGACTGTAAGTTCTATAGGGCAGGAACCTCCTTCCCACTCTTTCTGTTACCAAATAGCACTTAAGCTCTGTGTCCTTCCTTATATCAGCTCTGTGTATAGTGTATATTTATTGTATTTATTGAGTACTTTTATATATTGTAGGCACTTCGGCTCCTTAAAAGCACTTTACAAATAAAGTTATACATACATACATATTTGGACAATTACATTGCTATGGTTGCCAAGGATACCCATACCCTTCTCTGTAGCTGGGAGCAAATGCCAAGCCAAAGAGATCCATCATACCTGCCCCTCTACCTAACCTGCCATGAAGGACCTCTTTGGTTGAACATCCCCTCCCTACAAAGGGACCCAGGTGACCCAGAAAGGAGATTTATCCAGCAACAATATTGTTTATATCTTTGCCAATCTAGGTCTATAATTATCTATTGCCCAATAAATAAAAGAAATGTAATCCAATACTGAATTCATTTATCCCTGTTACAGTAGATGCTACTCTAATGTCAAAGCTGCCAAACTCCACTGTAGTATCTAAGCAAAACCACAGTTCTCTTTGCTTTGTGTGAGGGACTATGACTGGATTGGACAGTGTTTCTCACTGGGTGGCTTTCCCTAAGCAAGGTTACTGGGAACTGTTGGTATGTAGGGGTGAACATTTGTGAGAACTGGGATGGAGCAGTCATTGGTGGTGACATAGTTACTGGAGGTGATGAATTGAGAAGATGTAGAAGAACAGGAGGAGGGCTGTGCACAAGGAAGTGCTGGTGCAGGGCTGTAGCTTAAACAGGTAGAAGGCTGTTGGCAATGTAAAGTAGCACCCAATCCCTATTGTCTTAATATTCAAATTGTAACTATACAATGCTAAGTGGAACCTTTACTTGACCTTTAACCTCCAAAAAGAAGGAGGAGGCTTCTGTAAGTTTTTGTCTTGTCCTGAAGACTGTCATCCATTTTTTCCTGCATTGGCCCATGGCCATTTTTAACAGCACCAGGAGCTGGTAGAAATAATACAAGATAATAATGATAATAAAAATGAACCCTAACTGGGATGACGATTTTGAATTTTTTTTTTAGTTGTGCAAGTCCGTGACCCCAATGACAAGACAGCTTTATCTGTTGCAGGTGGGAAATAGGAAAACGTTAAAACATTTTTTTTTAAAAAAAATAATAATTAAAGAAATAATTAAAACCAGTGAAAAAATTACTCAGTATGGGTTACTCTGTAACATACTGAAAGTCCATTTAAAGGTGAGCTTCCCCTTTAAAATAACCTCATGCTATTGTTCATGGCCACATAATGGTAGGGCTGAGAAGGTCAGATACACAGCAGAATAGAAGGAGAAGTCTACTAGAAGGAAAGAGATTGAACGCTGTTTTTTTCTTGCAGACATTTGTAATCTGACTGCACAAATAGGGAGCAACTGCACAGTCACAAGTAAATTTCACATCAGTTCACATAAATAAGTCTCCCCAGTCATGTCGGGTTGCAGCTACAGGGACCCTGAAAAATCTGGAAACTTCCACTAAACCCAAACGGATAATTAACAACCCAAGACCCCTTCACAGGCTTCACTTTCCCCTCAGAAAAGCACCATCAGGAACATTTAAACAATAGATATTACCAGGCTGGAACTGGGATTCAGAATCAATTTCAATTACACAGAGAATGAAACAGTCCCCATAAGCCCCTTTGGCATTTGCCAGAATCCACAAATTGCCAGTTCGGACCTGGCTATACTTATCCTGGCTTCGTAATAGCAGAGTTGCAGAACTGTGTGGTAGGTGAGCAACATCTTACATCAATTTGGGTCCTCTTCATTGTTTTCACCAACACAGAACGTGCTCTTATGGGAATAAGGATAACCCAAAGTGGCACGTGATGCTGCCTACAAACACTAAAGAGTTACAAATCAATTGCTCTTTATTAATTAACATTATCATAACTAATTATGCACAAATTGAGAGAAGTTGTTCATTCATTTACACCCATTCTTGCTCCAGTAGAGCTTACAGTCTGGGGACACAAAGAAGTCACATTAAAGGAGTGGTTAACTTTTATTATGCTACAGAATGGCCAATGCTGAACAACTTTTCAATGGGTCTTCATTATTTATTTTATATAGCTTTTGAAATATTTCTGACTCTTTCCTGTTTTCAAAAGGGGGTCGCCGACCCCATCTTAAAACAAACGCTCTGTAAGACTACATGTGTATTGTTACTGTTACTTTTTATTACTCGTCTTTCTATTCAGACCGTCTACCATTCATATTCCAGTCTCATATTCCAATGCACAATTGCTAAGGTCATTTGGACCCCAGCCACCAGATGCCTGAAATTGCAAACTGGAGAGATGCTGAATAAAAAGCCAAATAACTCAAAACACTATAGAATAAAAACCAAATGCCAATTGTCTTAGAATATCACTCTCTACATGATACTATAAGTTAATATAAAGGTGAACAAAAGGGTTTGTTCGCCATCCAAATACATTTTTCAGTGCAACTGTTTTCAAATTGATAGTTTTTCCAAAATCAAAGTTTAAAGTTGAATGTTTGTGTCTCTAGTGTTTCAGCCTGGCAGCTCAGTGATCCAGAACTGTTACAATTTGCTGCATCAGTTGATACATTTCTTTGTAGCATTTGTGGAATATCAGCAACTATTGTACCCAGGCCCGGACTGGCAATCTGTGGGTTCTGGCAAATGCCAGAGGGGCTGCTATAAGGTCCCATAGAAAGTCACTATTTAGAGGGCTGGTGGGAGCTGTTTGGGCCTCTGTGTTGACAGCTGCCTTTAATGAATCTCAATGAATCTGTTTAGCAGATCCAAAGAAATGTATCAAATAATGTATCAATTTAGAACAGTTACAGCGTCTGCGACCCCCATAAGACAGTAAAATATGAAACTTTTGTGTAGAAAAACAGTCACAAATAGAGAGTAGTTGAAAAAAGTCTTTATTTCTGGTGAACTTTCTGAAACCAACTAACTGAAAAAAGTGTTGAAAGGTGACCCGTTTAAAAGAAGCCTAAAAAATGCCCCTAATATAACGCTGTAACCAATTACATTTTATACAGTTTATGTTCCTAATTGATGATCCAGAAGTTACTTTATAGTACTGCAATACAGTTATTCATCACACAGAGGCACTCACACACCACTGCTGAAAATACTTCCACTGGCTGTGCTACATAGACGGTCGATTTATTTATAAGTAGGGATTTAGCTTGTAGTTTAGGTGGCCATAGACGCACAGATAACATTGTACAAAACTAATTTTCGTACGATATTCGGTGTGTGTATGGTGGGAAAAGAGCCAACCGATATCAGCAGAAAACTTGGATATCGGTCGGCTCGTCGATCGGGCTGGACGTAAAATTTTAATCGGGTGCCTTTGAAGGGACCCAAACATTGGCCATTGTTAGTGTTGAATCGTCAGATACAGGTAGAATTCTATTGTTTCTACCTGTATATCTACCTATATATCCAACAATTTAGCTCTACACGTGTGTATTAAAAGATCTTTTCCAAGAAAGATCATAATTGTTACGTCAATGGCCACCTTTAGTTTTCTAAATGGATAATACCCACAGAAAAGCTCCTATTTTGGTATGCTAGTAAAGTCAGTTTGTATGTTAGTTAATTGAGGAAACAGCCTAATTTTTGGAGTTCCAAAAGGGTGTTTTAAATGTGGCAGGTGCCAGTGTATTACTTAAACTTCTAACAGTCTCATGGGAGTTTCAATCCACAGTTACGGACAAGAAATATAATGTTAAAACAGTTTGGTAATTGTAATAGTTTAGGAGTGTTTCATCCAATTACCTGCAGGAACTGTCGGAAACAATATGTAGGTTGTACCATGAGACCTCTAAACATAGAACATATTAATCAGATTTGCAATACCAAATCCCGGGAAAAGACAAATGTCACCAAACACTTTGCTGAGTACAATGGCGGTGATTTAAAATCCTTTTCTGCATTGGCAATTGAACAGGTAAAAGCAAATATCAGGGGAGGTGATACTGTATGTTAATTCTTCTACACAGATGAGAAGTCTATTGGATTTTTTATTTGCACGGGCTTACATTTAGGGATGAATTTTACTGTTGATGTAACATGTTTGATATGATTGTTTAATATGGATTTCAGAAAACTTAACAGATATGATTCATAAACAGTGTAAGAATGATTATACGTGATACAGAGATAGATTGGATAATGCACCCCAGAATGTGATTATTGTATAAAATCACCACTGAATGGCTATTAGGATGTTATGTGTATTAGCCATTTATCTAACAGATGAGTTGTGTTATCCTGATTGGTTTTTAATGTGGGAGGGTTTATTGAGCGTGTATAAGTATGTGAACTTTTTCTTTTGCTCCTGAGACTCCTATGATAAAGTTCTGGGTAAGCATGAAATGCGTTAGGCTTTTTTGTGGGGTCTAATGGATTTTAATATGTAATAATAAAATTATTTAGTATGGGTCTCCTTTCTAATAATATTGAAATAAAAGGAGGGACATGACAAGGATGCCCTATGTCCCCTCTAATTTTTGCTCTATCTTAGCTAATGCTATTAGAAAGAAGTCCAACATTAAAGGATTTCCAGTAGGGGAGAAAGAATATAAAATTAATCTTTTCGCAGATGATATTCTCCTTACATTGACGTCCCCTCAAACCACATTACCGAACCTCTTGCAGACCACTAGATATAATACCATCTTCTGTAACAAAAATATTCCCCCAGGATGTACACCTACAGAATTCCGACCATGGATAGCAGCTAATCTACTGACCCTACTTATCTGACCAGACAGTTAAGTCATTCCAACAACACAGGGAAGAATATACCGTATACATACCTCCCAACTGTCCCTTTTTCGGAGGGACAGTCCCTCTTTTGACAGCTCAACCCGCAGTCCCTCATTTGTACTGGAAAGTCCCTCTTTTCTATGCACTGAACAGCCAGAAAAAGAAACAAAGTTTCTCACTTAATTGGCTTTTAGCAGAGAGCCCAGAACAGCTAACAGGTGCAAATAAGATACTTTGTAACAATTTTGAGACACAAAAACACAGTTTAGATAAGGAGAAATATTTTCAAACTTTCATAACCTGCCAAATTTAGTAAAACAAACATGGCAATTAGGGGGTGTGGCCACAGAAAGGGGTGTGGTCAAACAAATTGCTGCGCTACGTGCGGGAAAATATTTTGTGTCCCTCTTTTTACTTCCAAAATGTTTGGAGGTATGCCGTATATACTCAAGTATAAGCCGTCCCGAGTATAAGCCAAGGTACCTAATTTTACCTCCAAAACTGGGAAAGCTTATTGACTCGAGTATAAGCCGAGGGTGAGAAATGCAGCAGCTTCTGGTAAGTTTCAATCTCGTTTTTGGATGACTATTCTTAGGCGCCGGCTACTATTCTAAGGCGCTGGCGAATATTCTTAGGCGCCGGCTACTATTCTAAGGCGCCGGCAAATATTCTTAGGCGCCGGCTACTATTCTAAGGCGCCGGCGACCGTTTTTGCACTTGACCCGAGTATAAGCCGAGGTAGAGTTTTTCAGCATATTTTGGGGGCTGAAAAACTTGGCTTATACTCGAGTATATACGGTAATATACCACATACACAATTTTTCCGGTATTTACAAATAAGACACTATATAGAATCCTCGTTTAAAACTCAAACAACCGAGCCCTTTCCTACTTTGAAAAAATGTGTGATAATAAATCATACCCAACCCATCTGATCTCATTACTATACATGCACCTTGCCTCAGATAATATAGACATACACCAGCCAGTGGGAAGAGGACTTGTACAATAGCTCAAGCATTTTGGAAAATGGTAGCGACTCTGCTCTCTGAGGTTCTGCATTGCACTATACAAGCAACACCACACACATTCTTGTTAGGGATGAAGATCAGAGCAAAACACTTTCCACAATCTCGCAAATTAGCCACACACATTCTTACAGCAGCAAGATCTCTATTAGCAGCAAATTGGAAACAACCAAATATTCCAGGGCGTCCAGTGTTAATATCAAAGATAAACTGGATCAGAGCAATGGAATCCATACTGAACAGACTTCAGGATAGAAGCTATGAAGGGGAGTTGGAGTGGCATCCGTGGGCCCAGTACTTGGATGACCTGCAGACCATTTGCTGAATGCAAGATGTTCCATCATTTAATATAACTAGAATCTGATAATTTTCCATCTTTCTCCCCTTTTCTTTCTTTTTCTCTCTACGACTGTCCTCCCCTATACCTAACCTTTCCCCCCCCCCAAAGAAACAATGCAGCACGGTGTGCTAAATCTGGAATATTAAGACAAGAGATGTCTCATTCTAGCATTCATGGATAGAAATGTTTGGATAATATGTTATGCTTCTGACTAATGATACAATTAGATTACAGTATTGTATGTTCTCTCTAGCAAGTTATTCCTTCATTCCATGTGTTGACAATATTCTTTTTTCTGGCAATTAAAATTGAATAAAAATTTTCATTACAAAAAAAAAAAAAGTAATAATAAATTCAGATTCTTAACTTAAATGCATGAGCATATGAATTTTGATTTTCTATAAATGAGGATAAGCAGAGAATGAATATTCTGTGCAAATAGCAGCAGACTAGGGTTTAGTGAAGGTATTACCATCGTCGGACTGGGGGGCCCAGGGCCAGGGCCGGATTTACATAGCGGGCGCTATTTCCACTTCTTGCTAGAAAGAAAACTCTCTACAATGATATATATAAAGAAAATTCTTAATGGTGCCACCAGGAGGCAGTGTGACTTTATTAACAGGGCACTAATAACTTTAGACGGTGCCTTGAAAGAGATGGGTTTAGGTTATTGCTGCATAATATTCTTTTTTTGAGATCTTATGATTCTGCTCAAACATGATCAAGGCCGGCTCAGATAGAACTGGGCCAATGCAATTTAAGGAATAGAGGATACCAGAAAACCAGAACTATGTTGTAAATGATTTTTGAGTGTGTCGCTTTACATTTCGGGACCACTGTTCTCTAATAGTGTCACCTCTTCACTGCAGGTAATGACCAGAGGCTCTCATAGGGTCTGAATCCCATTTACAGCACTGATAAATTACATTTGATAATTGCTTAAAAATACTTTCTCTGCTTTTTTTGGGCGATTGCCCAGGGTGCCCACCTGTAATGTGTTTTACATTCATCAATTGCACGAATTTAAAGGGGCAGGTATTGTCGGATGCTTCAGCATCTGTGGAAGAGGAGAAATTGCCTGGGTAATAAAGCTCCCCCTGTGACAGGGCCCTAAAAATGGCATGATTTACTAATTTGCCTTAGACTTTCGTTCTAACTGCCTATTATCAAAAGAGGTTAAGAGTATATTTCATTTTATAATCATCCCTTTTCTGTAGATTACAGGTAGAGGGTTCGTTATCCAGATACCCAGAAATCCATTATCCAGAAAGCTCTGAATTACAAGAAAGACGATCGTCATTAATTCATGCAAATATTTGTTGTTTTTTGCAACTCTGTTATATGATTTCAGGAAGCGGTGGGTCCCTACAAAGTAATCTGATGGCAGAAGGCTACCAGAACAGATTCATAGTGTGCTGGATTTCTGTCTGATTTAGAATGGTCATGTGGGAGCTGATTATCAGGACATCTGTATGCAGAACTGCCTTTATACCCATTGTAATTAGTCTTCTGATTCTAGAACACTGGCAAACAGTCTTCCAGTGAATGTCTCAGACGCCAATGAAATGCCACCTAGTGAGGAAGAATTAACTTTATTTTTATTTTAAAGGGGAACTATTTCAAAAAAGGAAAATTGAATACAAGCTTCAGCATATTGAAATAAGAAACTTTCTAAATACAGTTAATTAAAAATTCTGTACCATTTGAAATAATCAAGTTTATCTTCACTATTCCTCTCTCAGCATCTGTTTCTCTTCATTCTGTCTTCGTGCAGGAGTTGGGTGTCAGATATTCATCGACAGTTAAATCCAATATATCTTATACGGGGGCTCCTTTTGCCAAGAAGATGTATTAAAGCTCACTCTATTAAAATCACCAGAAATCCTGTCTCTCTACATGCAGAATTTGTGCAAAAGGCAATTATAGAGAAACAGATGCTGAGAGAGGGATACTGAAGATAAACTTGATTATTTCAGAAACAATGCAGAACATTTAATTGATTACATTTAGAAAGTTTATTATTTCAGTACGATGAAGATTACATTACATTTTTATGATAGTTCCCCATTAAAGGAAAACTATACCCCCAAAATGAACACTTATACCCCCAAAATGAACACAAGCAACAGATAGTTCATATCATATTAAGTGGCATATTAAAGAATCTTACCAAACTGGAATATATATTTAAGTAAATATTGCCCTTTTACATCTCTTGCCTTGAGCCACCATTTCGTGACTCTATCTGTGCTGCCTCAGAGATCACCTGACCAGAACTACTTCAACTCTAACTGTAACAGGAAGAAATGAGGAAGCAAAAGACACAACTCTGTCTGTTAATTGGCTCATGTGACCTAACATACAGTACAGTGAATCCTATGATCCCAGGGGGCGGCCCTTATTTTTTAAAATGGCAATTTTCTATTTATGATTAACCAATGGCACATACTACTAGAAAAGTATATTATTATGAAAATGGTTTATTTACATGAAGCAGGATTTTACATATGAGCTGTTTTATGCAATATCTTTTTATAGAGACCTACATTGTTTGGGGGGTATAGTTTTCCTTTAAAGGCAACCAAGGGTAAAGTTGCAGAGATTGCCACTGCATCTTGGTCCTCAAATAGATCTTCAAATAAAACTTCCCCTGCTCCCGATTCCCAACAGCAATGCCCCAATGTCCCAATACACACCCATAATCTCTCCAGCCCCTCCAATGCTCTCCCAGTTTACAGTCTGCTTGTCAAGCTGTCTAGCCCACTCCATGGGGACTATGCTCATATAATGGGCTACTTTACTCACATAGGGTCTAAATGGCACTACAACAATAAAATGGTTGTTTTCATTTTATTTGATGTAGTAGACTATACAAAATAAGCAAAATTGGCCAGTATAGGTCCTGTAAGGTCTGTTATTCTTTAAAGTGATACTGTCATGTCATCCAGCAGGCTTCTGCACTGAAATCTGATTTTCTCATCTGATTTTTTTTAATATTTAATTTTGAAATCTGACATGGGGACAGACATATTATCAGTTTACCAGGTGCCCCCAGTTATGTGACTTGTGCTCTAAGAAACAAAAGCCTGCCTGAAAACAGTTCCATCCTGAAGTGCTGGCTCTTTCTGAAAGCACATTACCAGAAAAAATGACCTGAGCTGGCTGCCTACACCAATATTACAAAATTTATATAGTTAGTTTATAAAAACATTGCACAGCTATTTACAGAAACGTTTCTGTCATTTGCAGCAGTCCTTGTTCCAACAGAAATGACAACTTACACTAGGGTCTGTTTTATCAGACACCGGTTAGGTGTTTTTTGAAGTGAGGGATGAAACCAGATCATTTGGCAGAAACCCTACAAACATGTGTAGAGCAAACGTTGTTCCTGAGTATTTCTGTATTGTAGTAGAGAGCTGTATAATGTTACATGTCCTCTCCCAAACAGAAGCAAATGATACTGTAAATGCAGTAATGAAAATGGCAGCTCTGAGCTTCTGATGAGAAAGCATGCAGTGTATCACAGCAGAGCCTCTAAGGAACAACAGACCAGTGAATACCCCATTTTAACAGGGCTTCTTCTAATATACAGGTATATATACCATTCCAAAGCCAATGCTTTCTCTAGAATCAATCATTCAATCAACATGTAGCAGTCTGACAAATAAGTCTAATTGGGAGATGTCAGGAGAAAGCGACCTGCTTGAAGGACATGTGTAAAGTGGTCTGGGAATAAGGCCCCACATTCCAATGAAAGCAAACATATTGTGCAAAAAACAAGAATGTGCCAGTGCATTATATCATTTTATTTACAGAAGGAATGTCCTGAAAAAAAGTAGTGTTTCAGGCTGATTTATTGATCATTTCTGCAAAAACTCTACTGGTCCCTGTTTCACTTCCTGCAGCCTCCTCTCCCAGGCTGTGTAGGGGAGGCACTTAACCCACTTCACTGTTTAATAGGAACCAATCAACAGCTAGGCTGACCTGATAGGGAACTAAAGACTGTCTTTGCTTTTGCCACTGCAGGTTTGTGACTGACTATTCCCCTCTTACTTTTAAACATGGACAAGGGCCATAGCAGATCTAAGGGGAGCTCCAATGTGGCCTACAAAATTTGAGGGGGAAGTAATCATTGATAATAATTGCTTACCTGAGACACAAGGCTGTGGCTTCTGTTCTCGCTGAACACTGACTGGGCTGGGGTACAACTGTAGGAGCACCACTCTGCAATCTTTGCTTTTTGGGTATTTGCATGTGCATCTAAACCAGGCTGTAGAGAATCCAGAAAGACAATGGTAAATTGGTGCTCCTACAGTACTATGATGGGCTGGTGCAGTTTTCAGTTAACAAAAGCTCCAGCCAGGGTCTCTGGTAATTGATTATAATCGCTGGGGGTGCCTAAAATTAGTCCTTTCCTTCTCCTTTAAATGGGTTATTCACCTTTATATTAAATTCTAAGACATTTTGCATTTGGTTTTCATTATTTGTTGTTTTTGAGTTATTTTGTTTTTTTATTCAGCAGCTCTCCAGTTTGCAATTTCAGTCACCTGGTTGCTAGGGTCCAAATTACCTTAGCAATCATGCGTTGATTTGAATATAAGACTGGAATATGAATATTATTATTAACATGTATTGATATAGCGCCAACATATTGCGTAAAGTAAATGTGTATAAAACTAAATCACATGAATTCTATACATAGAACATATGGAGTTACATAAATCACAATCAATACCGGTACAAAAGGCTAGGAAAGCCCTATGCAGAAAGAGCTTACACTCTATAGGGAAGGGAGTAATACACAAGGTAGGTGGGAGTGGGCAAGATTGAATTAAGTGGGTGAGAAATGTGGTACTGTATGTGGTGTTACGTTTGGTAGTTAAGCGGAGTGAGGGGAAGCTTCTCAAAAGAAGTGCTTTTTTAGAGATTTCTTGAAAGCAGAATAGGAGACGGTCTAAATAGAAAGACGCAGGCAAGAGTCAAAAGAAGAAGGCAAATATTTCAAAATCTATGTAAAATAAATAATGAAGACCAATTGAAAAGTTGCTCAGCATTGGCCATTCTGTGGCATAATAAAAGTTAGCTTAAAGGGGAACCACCCCTTTAAGGAGGCCTGCGCCATGTGTGGCCCTTCATATGATGTCCAGCCAACATTCCAATTAGTCAGATAATATGTGGGATTAACCCATGTCCTTCCTTTCAGTGGAAGAAGAGGCCCTAGCCCCCAGACCACTTTATAGTTGGCATCTTTATTCTCAGTCTTGTCTATCAGACTGTTACATGGTGATTGAATGATATGGTAGAAACCCAGTAACGGAACTACCAGGTGTGGGGCCTGGGTGCAGGCTACACAGCGGGGCCCCTCCCCATCACAGGCAGCAGCAGAATTGTACTGAGACATCTCGAGGTCAGCGTCAGAGGTTTGAAGGTCACTTTATGGGCAGTAGTTTATAAACAGAATGCATGTCACATCTCTGTGCCAGACAGGCATTTATCAGCACATTTAATCCTGCCATCAGGACACTGCATCCAATCTACTCATCATCTTTCTCACAGTCACTCTCCTCTCTCTTCTTCTCATCTCTAGGTACCTATCTGTCATTGTCACTTGTTCAAATCCATTCTCCTCCGCCACTAACCCCCCTTCACATGTCCCTGTTTATCTATATTCGTGCAGCTTCTCTGCTTTCTGCATTCTCTTAACTTCTTCCATTCTGCCTTTTATACTTTCATCTCTTCCCACTCTGTCACTGTCTCCAATCCATCTCTTTTCACTTGTTCTTTTTCCATAAAAATGATCCTCTTTAAGCTAATGCTTCTCCTTCCTTTCTTTTTATTTCTTGTTCATTCTTCTTTTTCAAATGACTCCCTTCCTCATCTCGTTTCTTTCTTTCTTGAATTCTCAGACTCTGCGGCTTTGCCATTGTGGCTCTGTATTGATGTCAAGTCTCTCTCTCCTAGGTAATTTTGCACATTTTTCTACTTGTGAGTTTTTCATTCTCACCCCTGTCTCCATATGGTAACCTCTTGCATTATTAACCCCTTGTATGCTAGAAAGTCCAATCTATGTGCACACTTCACTGATAACAGGTTCCACAAATACGTTCATTATTGGATATTGATTGTTTTGTTTTCTTCCAGTTGCCAATTTGTTCTCACATGAAGGGCTAGAGATTATTTATATTCAGTGTCTTAGAACGACACCTTGTATTTGTTTTTCTAAATTCATTTGCAGGAATGGGTTATGGAGGTGTCTCCAAGGGCAATGAGATTTTAAGAAATGCCTCATTAATCTGAAATGAGTGTAACGAGGTCCGGCGGTTAGATCAGCTCTCACAGGGAGCAGCTTTAATCCTCTTACATGGAAACATCAAAGCCAAATACATTTCAGTAGCTGCGATTTATTTTTAATTGGTGTTTTGTGGCACCTGGGAGATAAAAGAGTAGAAGTTATGAAGCAAGAATTTAAAGCCCTCCCGTTTGTTTCAAAGAAATATCAATGTGTAGGGTATATATATTATTCAGTTCCAGCCTTCGCGTGCCTGCTATTCAGGTTTAGTCCGGGGATCCTCAGCCCGTGCTGTTTAGTATGCATTGATAGCTGGTGGCTGTTGGGGGATTCTGGGAGAAGTAGTTTAAGAACAGTTATAGACCTAAGGGTTTGAAAGGTTATTCACTAAAGTAAAATGGGTATCCAATAAAGTGTGCTCCTTGACATACAAAGTTGCAGTTGGTTGGTTGCACAATCTTCTTTATTGTGAACCTATATTGGTGCTTTTGAAAATTGTTCAACTAACAGTGAATGGAAGGGCTGCCGACCCAGATACATAAGGCCCATGTACCTATCAAATTTGGCAAGTGATATGTACCGAACCATTCAGTCCAGTAACCAATCGGTTGGAGCCGACACGTGTCGGATGTTCTAATGAAAAAAAACAAAAAATTAGAACATCCGACACGTCGCATGCATGCGTCAAGTCCTACCCTTATGTATATAGAAAGTCTCAGCCAGTCAATAATTATAATATATTGTTATTTTATTAGTAGCCCAATGTTTTGGTCACTACCTTTCTACTGATAAAACACTGCTGTCTGCTGTGGACCAGTTACGTGTTATAATTTTAAACTTTTATTTATGAGCACCCAGGCATTTCACTAGGTCTGTAGAGTGCTTGTCTTGGGACATTATTCCTATAAATAGGGTATTTCCAATGTAATGGTGAAGAATGGGTCAACAAGTATTTGACCCACACCAATTATAACCCACCCAAACTTACCCATTACCTGATCCAAGCCAGACTGCCTTCATCATTTATATAGCAGTATGAGGCCTCTCTTAACTTGTGCTGGTGACATCAGGCATATAAATGATGATGGGGAAATGTTGTAGAGCAAAGTTACAGGACGTTATGCCAGCCTGAATCCAACCAAGAGGATATCTTAAAGGGGAACTATCATGAAAATGAAAATGTAATATGTTTCAACATACTAAAATAATTAATAAAACAATTCTCTAAATGTCAGTCACAAATGCTGTCCCATTTCTGAAATAATCAAATTAATCTTCTCTCTCCTTTTCATTCTTTTCTTGCAGGAGTTGTGTGTCTGACTTGGCAGCTTTTAGGAAGGGGGCTCCTTTTGCCTAGTCGATATAGTGGAGCTCACTCTTTAAAAATCACCAGAAATACTCTACATGCAGGATTCATGCCAAAATCAGTAATTTTGTTTGTCCATTCTTTGAGTATGATCTGACATCAGCTAGAAAAGAAGTTTGCCCTAAAATATATGTTGGATCTAACTGTCAATCAAAATCTGACACCCAGCTTCTGCAAAGAAGAAGAATAAACAGATGCTGAGAATGAAGATGTGAAAATGAACTTGATTGTTTCAGAAACTTTAAATAAACAGATATACATGGATATTGTTTTGTCACCCACTGGGGGCAGCAGCAGAAAAGGTCCATTAAAGGGTTAAAGGTCCGTCACATGCAGCTACAAAACAGAAAGGCAGATGCACATTATAATTTTAATATCTTTTCATAGAGATGCAGCAGCATTCATAAACATGAAGACACTTCAGATGTTGAATATTTGCATAAAGATAACTCTGCGCTGTCCCACAGAAAAAAATAATATGGTGCGATATATGGATCTCATTTTTCTTGCTTTACAGATACATATTTTCGTCTATCATTTTTATTTTGAATGAAATGGAACTTTGGAAAAGCATGCCTATGTATAGAGAATTGATTTGTGTAGTAGAGCCAATGGAATGCATTTAAAGGAACATATTTAAAGGACAGCATGTCAGTTCTTTGTAAAATTACTGTGACCTTTTGAAAGTGGCATGTCTTTAATTGGTTCAAGGTAGTCCCACATCAAGCCAGAATGACTTCTTTAATGGGCTCAAGGTTTGTCTCAGTAATGGATCGAAGAGAATTATGAACTGAAAGGCATCAGCACTAAGAGCATTTGCTTTCATGTAATGAGTATCATACAGTTGTTACTCTTAATTTAACCTAAGTTGAATTGTATATTTAATTGTCATATGGCTTACTTTCAGCATGCAAAAATCTCTCTATTATTTAGTCAAGGGAACGGCTTCACTTGTTTATCAAAAGAGCAGATATTGCTCCAATAATTTCATACAAACCTAAGGGGCAGAATTTACAGCTATGTTTAATGCAAATCTTTAGAAAGGGGGCATATAGCATTGTTATGTAGGCAATGATAAACAATGTATATTGTCTAATTCTAATTTGGGTTACAATTATTGTTACCTTAATGAAAAAATAAAAATTAATAAAGGACAGTTGGGACACCTCAACTGGTAGACATGGACCATAAAGTTGTATGGAGGGCCCCAATAAAGATGTACATAAAAATGTATATCTTTATTGGGGCCCTCCATACAACTTTATGGTCCATGTCTACCAATTGAGGTGTCCCAACTGTCCTTCCCCAGAAGCACAAAAGAATGTGGATAGTGAATTACAGCTCTGACTTTACACAGGGAAATCATACAGTGCAAAGACTTGAGTGCAGCCACTCCATTACAAGTGTACAGTAAAGGTATGAGATCCGTTATCCCGAAGCCCTTTATCCAGAAAGCTCCAAATTACGGAAGGAATGCCAACTGACGAAGGGGGCACGCCCCCGAAACGTTACATCTTTTGACTAATAAACGTGCAGGGGATCTCCCCGCTACACCTGCCTTAGTGTTTGGTCATTTTCTGTTTGCGCCAAATAACGGAAGGGCCATCTCCCATAGGGGTAAATTTATCAAAGAGTGAAGTTCCGCCTCTAGAGTGAAATTCCGCAGCTCTCAATTCATTTCTATGGGATTTTGAAAGGCGTATTTATCAATGGGTGAAAGTGAAAGTTGACCCTTTGATAAATACGCCTATAAAAATCCCATAGAAATGAATTGAGAGCTGCGGAATTTCACTCTTAATTTCACTATTAACTTCACTCTTTCATAAAAATACCCCCAGACTCCATTCTAATCAAATAATCCAAATTTTTAACAAATATTTCTCTGTCATAATAAAACAGTACCCTGTACTTGATCCAAACTAAGATATAATTAATCCTTATTGGAAGCAAAACCAACCAAATTGGGTTTATTAAATGTTTACATGACTTTTTAGTAGACTTATGGTATGAAGATCCAAATTAAGGACAGATCCATTATCCAGAAAATCCCAGTAGAGATGGCGCGAACTGTTCGCCGGCGAACTTGTTCGCGCGAACATCGGGTGTTCGCGCTCGCCGGAAGTTCGCGAACGTCGCGCGACGTTCGCCATTTTGGGTTCGCCATTGTTGGCGCTTTTTTTTGCCCTCTCACCCCAGACCAGCAGGTACATGGCAGCCAATCAGGAAGCTCTCCCCTGGACCACTCCCCTTCCCTATAAAAACCGAAGCCCTGCAGCGTTTTTTCACTCTGCCTGTGTGTGCTGAAGAGATAGTGTAGGGAGAGAGCTGCTGCCTGTTAGTGATTTCAGGGACAGTTGAAAGTTTGCTGGCTAGTAATCGTTTTGATACTGCTCTGTTATTGGAGGGACAGAAGTCTGCAGGGGTTTGAGGGACATTTAAGCTTAGGTAGCTTTGCTGGCTAGTAATCTACCTTCTACTGCAGTGCTCTGTATGTAGCTGCAGTGGGCAGCTGTCCTGCTTCTGATCTCATCTGCTGACTGCTGCAATAACAGTAGTCCTTGTAAGGACTGCTTTTATTTATTTTTTTGTTCCAATACAGAGCAGTATCAAGCAGATTACTAGCCAGCAAACTTACTATCATCTGTCCCTGAAATCACTAACAGCTCTCCCCCTACACTATCTCTTCCAAGCACACACAGGCAGATTTTTCAGATACATTTTTGCCCTTGATCCCCCTCTGGCATGCCACTGTCCAGGTCGTTGCACCCTTTAAACAACTTTAAAATCATTTTTCTGGCCAGAAATGTCTTTTTTAGATGTTAAAGTTCACCTTCCCATTGAAGTCTATGGGGTTCGCGAACCGTTCGCGAACCGCTTGCATTTTTGCGCAAGTTCGCGAATATGTTCGCGAACTTTTTTTCCGACGTTCGCTACATCCCTAAATCCCAGGTCCCGTGCATTCTGGATAACAGGTCTCAATCCTGTACTATTAAGTTTTTTTCAGAAATGATAACTTTTAAAGCCACATTCCTTTTATTTATGCAACCTATAAAACAACGGCAAATGCTTCTTTTTGACACTATAAGAAAGTAAACAGAGATAGAAGGGCCACTAACAAACATGGAAGTCCCCCGTGGGGACAAAGTCATCATGCAAAAGCAAAAAATCTGGATATTTCCTATTTGGTGTAGGGGTATGAGCTATTCGGGAGGACTCTTCTTATGTTACTGAATGCTCATGGTTCCAGCACACATCTTACTTGGAAAGGGAGATTGTAAAAACCAGGGGAATGATATATAATGTAACAGGGAAAGGAGGTTGATAAGTTTTCTGTTTTTCTAGAGTAACTTTGTAAACAGGTGCTATAGTAATGTCAGGTTTGTAGGAAATAACTTTATTAGTAAAGCCTAGAATGTCACTCACAGTCACACATAATACATAGTAGTGGGTGACGGTTTAAGTGGACAGTTGAAATCATGAGAATGTATTGCCCTATACATAAAACAATAGGTGGATATGATATAATCTGGGAAGAATGATTCTGTCCTCATGCCCCAGTCCTGTTATTCAAGGGGGCTTTGTTTGCCATCTGTCCAGTTTTGACCAGACAGCCAGGTTTTTCCAGAGGGTGCCCAGGTCAAAACTAGGGATGCACCGAATCCAGGATTAGGTTCGGGATTCGGCCAGGATTCGGCCTTTTTCAACAGGATTCGGATTCGGCCGAATCCTTGTGCCTGGCCGAACCGAATCCGAATCCTAATTTGCATATGCAAATTAGGGGTGGAGAGGTAAATCGCGTGACTTTTTGTCACAAAACAAGGAAGTAAAACAAAATTTCCCCTTCCCACCCCTAATTTGCATATGCAAATTAGGGTTCGGATTCGGTTCGGTATTCGGCCGAATCCTTTGCTTAGGATTCGGGGGTTCGGCCGCATCCAAAATAGTGGATTCGGTGCATCCCTAGTCAAAACCTTATGCCCAGTTTCTAACATTATGATAAAATGTTCAGAAATACCCTGTATTACGTAAAATGGATGCAATAACCCTGCCATGATCACGCCTCCTGAAATGTCATCACAACACTACCCACGTGATAAACCCTAATGAGGGCCCAGGCTAAATGAGATACTTGGAAATTCTTCTAATATTCACTGTGTTCTCTGTGTCCCTGCCTACACATACGGGGCAGATTCACTAACTTCGAGTGAAGGATTCGAATGAAAAAAACTTCGAATTTCGAAGTTTTTTTTGGGTACTTCGACCATCGAATTGGTTAAATTCGTTTGAATTCGATCGAAATCGAACGAAATCGAACGAAATCGAACGATTTGAAGTAAAAATCGTTCGACTATTCGACCATTCGATAGTCGAAGTACTTACCCTTTAAAAAAAACTTCGACCCCCTACTTCGGCAGATAAAACCTACCGAAGTCAATGTTAGCCTATGGGGAAGGTCCCCATAGGCTTGCTAAGCTTTTTTTGATTGAAGGATTTTCCTTCGATCGTTTGATTAAAATCGTTCGAATCGAACGATTCGAAGGATTTAATCGTTCGATCGAACGAAAAATCCTTCGATCGTTCGATCGAACGTTTAGCGCTAAATCCTTCGACTTCGATATTCGAAGTCGAAGGATTTCAATTCGAGGGTCGAATTTCGAAGTATTTTTAACTTCGAAATTCGACCCTTAGTGAATCTGCCCCATACTTGTACAGATAGGAAAGGTTTTTTTTTCAGGCAGCAGGGAAACATACAGATTTCCTTCCCTTCAGGTAAAGAAAATAAATAATAAGTCCCAAACACAGTACTGGGGCCGATTCACTAAGGGTCGAATATTGAGGGTTAATTAACCCTCGATATTCGACTAGGAACTAAAATCCTTCGACTTCGTATATCGAAGTCGAAGGATTTAGCGCAAATAGTGTGATCGAACGATCGAAGGATTATTCCTTCGATCGAACGATTAAATCCTTCGAATCGAACGATTTGAAGGATTTAAATCCAACGATCGAAGGAATATCCTTAGATCAAAAAAAGTTAGCCAAGCCTATGGGGACTTTCCCTATAGGCTAACATTGACTTCGGTAGCTTTTAGATGCCGAACTAGGGTGTCGAAGTTTTTTTTAAAGAGACAGTACTTTGACTATCGAATGGTCGAATAGTCGAACGATTTTTACTTCGAATCCTTCAATTCGAAGTCGTAGTCGAAGGTCGAAAGTAGCCCATTCGATGGTCGAAGTAGCCCAAAAAAAACTTTTTTTACTTCGAATCCTTCACTCGAAGTTAGTGAATCGGCCCGTGTGTTCCCAGTCCAGCGATTGTTAGGCTCTCTTCTTCCCCCAAAAAAGTAAATTCCAAAAGTAAATTGCTGTACACTTCAAACAAATTTTTGAGGGGGAATAAATGAGAAAAATAATATAGTGTAGTATTTTTATTAGTACGTATCAAATATCAACGTACTATCGGACTTTCCCATCTCCCGACCCACCTCTAACCATTCAGATCAAAGTCTTACCATTCCGATCAAATAAAGTAGTAAAAGAACAGATCAGCCAATGTTCTACCTCTAACAGCAATCGTACGATAGCTATGTCTGACAAAGCTAGTGACAGTCTCCCACTGAAAATCGTATGATCGGCAACACACGCAGAGATATTATCGGCAGCCGACAGAAATTTTCTAACCTGTCCGCTCGATCAAACGACCGATCTCCGCCGGACGAAAATGTTGGGACTCTCCACATACATCCGAAAATCGTATGAATCCACAATTCGTACGATCGGATTGTTGCATCTATGGCCAGCTTTAGGGACGCAATACCTATATATGATATGTGCTTTAACTAATTGCTGTCTGTGCGTATAATCAGGACCGCCATCAGAAATCACAGGGCCCCATATGACAAAATTTCCTGGGCCCCCTGGGCTGCGCCCACCGCAAGCCCCACCTACAGGTCCGCCCCCGCTCAACACAGTAAAAAAGCTAAAAAAATATTGGTGGCTAGGGTTCCCACATGTTAATAAAAAAATAAAAAGATATTTGTGGTCAGGGCCCCCCCATTAAAAAATATCGGTGGCTAGGACCCCACATGAGAAAAAAAAATTGGCGGGCAAAATTGGTGGCCAGGGCCCCTTAAACGTCCATGCCTTCCTGAAGTCAGAAGCTCTCAGAAAGGTGGGGGGCCCGGCTAATCAAGTAAGTGTGGTGTGGCCGGACCCCCCTTACCCTCGGGGCCCCCTACAACTCTCCCCCCCTGTCCCCCCCTGATGGCTGCCCTGCGTATAATAGACCCCTGGGAACACCACAGATCATAGTGTGGGTACTAATTATAGTAGTAAATAAATAAAGTGAAGTTGGTAAATATTTGATTAATGTGTACTTAGGAAGTTTCAGTATAAATTGATATTGTGAGACCTTTAGTACTTGATGGAAGAGGGGTTCTTTTCTTTTTGACCTTAACCCCATCCTCTTTCATCCCCTATAACGAACTACACGATTGATGTGCTTTTCCTTCACCTTTTATTACAGTTAAAGATACTTTTGGGGTGCACTAATTTACATAACACTAAACACGTGTTTGGTGATATACTGATTAAAATTCAACACTATATTATTTTTCTGTTTTTTTCCCCCTCAAAAAGTTGTACAGCGATTTACTTTTGAAAAGAAAAGTTCAATTTCAGTGTAAAACAGTGTGTCTGGGGGTCCAAATAAAAAAACTTCCAATGTACACATTATATCTCAGTAGGTCTTAGCTAGATAGAAATATCACATTCAAACATTATCTTATGCAGCGGCCACAACCAACCTTTGGTGGTACTTAGTGACTTTAACCAGAAGCAAACAGTTATCCAAGCTGGGACCAACATAAAGGCTAAAAATCCCACTATAAGAGTTATATGAGAGAGCTTACGGTGATGGCTGGCAAGCCTCTATTTTATATAGCTTATGTAAATATGTCTATATGAGAGATGTATTATGATAGTGTAGAAGCAGGGAACTCAACTGCCATTCACTAGGGTGATATACAAACACCTACCTTCTTCTCACAGAATAAATACAGAGCAGCTCAGGCAGAGATTTGGTGGGTTCCATTGGTGCAGCAACCACACTTAGTATACAATTATAGACACAACTCACATATGCAGACTCACACTCTTTCACATACACTCAAAATCAGGAACAGATAAAGCCCCAAACTAAAGCCTTTTTTCAGCCACACACTCACACAGCATCATGTGACCTGGCTGAGGCTCAGTTACGTGTAACGTGTTTCAATGAACAGTCTAGCAGAGAGAGCTGTAATGTTAGGAGAGAGGCAGAGAATCTGTTCTTACTGAGGTCTTAGACACCATTATGAACATCTGGGGCACTTGTTATTGCCAATGGGTTGTTGAACTGGAGGGGGTGTGGGCCAACAGGAGGTTGCCACATCAGGGACCTGCAACCCCCTAAATGGTCCCTGCTCCTCCATCGCTACCTCTATGGGCCCCCACCCAGGGGCAAATTCCCCTCTGTCCCCGCTTACCCCTCTAGGAGGCCATGATGGAAGCGGCTCTGTTGGGAGCAGAGCTGAGCTAGGTGCCCACAAGGTTTTTTTCCTGGTGTACCGCCGACGCAGTATAACCCTGTTGCCATGTTTGAGGGAGACAGTCAGGTGCAGCGGCAAGTACCCACTCTTGGCCCTTCCTGTGGTAAAATTTGCATCTGGGCAGTAACCCATGGCAACACAACCATAGGTGTGAGTTCCTCCAAAAAATAAAGCAGCAAATAAAAAAAAATACAAAATATTTATTGGGACATATTAGGAAAAGGACTAACGCGTTTTGTGCCTTTTGGGGCACTTACTCATAGGCTCAGTAACCCATGACAGCCAATGAAATGTTTGCTTTCACTGTTCAACCTGCAGCTGGCTAAAAAAAAGCTGGCAATTAATTGGTTGCTATGTACAGTTAAGCCCATAAATCCTTGGACAGAGACAACTTTTTTTCTAATTTTGGTTCTGTACTTCTCTACATTATTTTTAATGAAACAACTCAGATTGTAGCAATTTCTTGGATGGGTTTTTTTCTGCAGCTTAAGGCTTATTTCACTTGCAAGGAGAGCTCCTTTGACCGCATGTTGTCTGTTCACAGCAAAATCTTCCACATAAAATCACCCCCCCCTCAAATCAACTCCAGGGCTTTTATCTGCTTCATTAATAATGATATAATGAAGGAATTGGCCACACCTGCCCATGAAATAGCCTTTGAGTCAATTGTCCAATTACTTTTGAGCCCCTAAAATGAAGTGATTGTGTTAAAAAAGGCTTTAGTTCCTCACATTTTTATGCAATCTTTTTGTTCAACCCACTGAATTAAAGCTGAAAGTCTGCAGATCAACTGCATCTGAGTTGTTTCATTTAAAATTCAGAACCAAAATTAGAAAAAGGTTGTCTCTGTCCAAAGGTTTATGGGCCTAACTGTGTAACTGCCCATATGCACATTTGCCCTGTGTCATAGATGAGCCTCTAGTGCAGAGAAAGCAATAGTGATGTGGCCCTCCCTCAGCCTCCTCAGGAGTCTAAATATAACAGTATGATTTTAGCCGCACAGATAAAAGTATTGGTAGATAAGTAAGTATTTGGCCCAAGGAGCTTTCACTCACCCTTTATATTATTCAGATGAACTACAGCTCTCAGCTCCCACAATTCCGCCTGAGGCAAAGATGAACCAGATGCCTTCCTTTATCAGTGTAGTCATGATATCAATAGCACATTATAAAATAATCAGCTATTCCCCTGTCCCCTCAAGCACACATACGCACAACCCCAGGGGACAATCCCATTGCTAGTCACTCTGGGGGTTAACATCTTGTAATCCCCAATAATCCACCCGCTGTCCCCACACTCCTCTGCTCTCCTGCATCTAATTCTCTTACAGAGCTGTTAATTAATGGAATGACAGTGATATTGACGATGCTTTGATCAATTATGCATTTAGCCTGCGTGGTGGCTGATAGCTATCAGGAGTGTTAACCATACGTGTGCCGCTGTGTTCTAACATGGCATGCAAAGTAGTGCTACTTCAGTAAGTTTATTCAAGAATTATATCCATTTAGTCAGTCTTAAGGTGGCCATACACAAAAAACAAAGACCATAGGTCTTAGGAAAAATTGTTTGTTTTCCCTGCTAAAATAGGAAGCTAAATTGTCAGGATTCAAAAGAATTCTACCTGTATATGGCGATTCAGCATTAATGTTTGATCAACGCTCAGAAACTTTTCATCGAAACCGATCATCGAGGCAACGGATATTCAAGGCCAGAGGAGTAACTAGAATGCGCCTGGTCCCCCTGCAAAAAAATCTTCAAAGGGGCCCGGCGCAGACCGCAGACCCCCCTGTTCCACGGGTCCCCCTGCGACCTCTATAGTTATGCCACTGTCCAAGGCTTTTACTGATATTTGCTTGTCTCCTACCATACACGCACCTATTATGTTGCCACCTGGCCAGTATTTTACCGGTCTGGCCAGTAAAAATGCTGGTTGATCCCAATGTTATTGATAGGGAAAAAAGATAAATATATAGGAAGGCCGGTATTTTTTTCCAGAAAAGGTGGCAACCCTAGCACCTAATATTGTATGAAACAAGGATCGAAGTTCTATCCAACTACATGCATTACTTCAGATACTCTGTATATGTGTTCTGTATATAATGTATACATACTAGTGTATTTTAATTCTTTACATTTATTTACCACTTGAATGGTGTTGTAGCTTGTGTTATCACTGTATACATTTACAGTTGATAGTAATCACATACACATTGCCCATAGTGAGTGCTGTAATTGTATACAGTAGATAATCACAATCATTATGTAGGCTGTGAATTCATTGGCAGTATACTGGCAGTGCCTGTTGCATTGAACTATTTTTTAATCAATACTTGGATATGCTTTGTAGAATTATGCAGTTTAATGCTGGCTGCAGAAGTACCAATAATTTTATGCAATTAAGTCATTTTCTAACCACACTGGATGAGAGTTGGTGTGTTATCCAGGGCAACAATAAGAGAGAAATTCTGCAGGGGCATGTGTGCAGAGTGATAGCCTGCAAGTGCCCATATCATCAGTCTGCAGGGATGTATGTACAGAATGATAAAAAACATCCTGGGGAAGAAATGCAGGGCACTAAGAGACACAAGAGCATGTACAGAACACATGTACAGAACAACAGTCTGCGGCTCCGCCTGTGCAGAGCGACAGACTGTGGCTCCACCCCTGCAGACAACAGACCGCAACTCCACCTGTGCAGAGTAACAATCTAGTTACCCAGTGATAGTTCAAGGCTTTATATATATTGTGCAGTTATGTTTAGTTCATGGAGCTCAAAATAAGAATCTGCTGTCACTTCTTCCCATCTGCATAACTACCCTAAGGGATTTGCATTTAAGTTCCTAATTAATGAATCTTAATATATTCATCTGTTTTGATATGTCTGTGGCTTTGGGAACTTCACAAGCATTTATATTCTTTTCTGCCAATTCACACACACACGTTCCCTTAGCAGTTGCATTCAGGGCAAATGATCACATCTTGTTACAATCTGCCCCCAGATACACACGTCAGACATACAGCACCAAGACAGTTCACACTGGAGTAGTTATATGTGCAGCCCCCGCTTACATGTGTATGGAGCAGCAGCACAGACCAAATCAAGGCAGAGAGTACAGTATACCTGATTTAAACGAATATACCAGGAAACAAGGAGTATTCACAGTTTCTATATTTATCTGTTAGTCATACATTAATATAAGACAATAGCAGCTCTGACACATAGACATTCAAATGTGCATCAATTAAAATGCATAGTGAACACATCTAACATATATATAATTTGCTTGCAAGTAACTGCATTTTATGGGTTCAGCAATCAGTTCTCTATGTTATTCTATTTTTAACTGCAAAAAAAAAAAACCCCAGCCATGGAATGCAACTTTGCCTAAGGAGATTAATTATATAAATTATAGAAATTAACCCATACATATAAATGCTCAGACCTGTATCTTAACAACAAACCCATGATCTGGTTAAAGGTAAAAGGTAAAGATGGACATACTACATGGGCTGGCCTTTGTATAATGTGACCTTCTGTCCATGGTTGGATATTGTACTCTTTTTTTTCTTAGTGCACTGCCCATACGACAAAGTCAACTATCAATATACCATACATCTGCTGAGGAGGGTTATTTTAGTATGGGTAGATCAAGAGCATGCCCAGATGCACAGGCAGTATAGTCAAAACAATCTTAAATCTGAAAGAAAGGTATAATCACAGGGGGCGCCTATATGGGAGACACCCCTCTATGAATGATTATAACTGATAACCTAAAGTGCACCAGCCCAAGGTACTAGGTTACATAGCACTTAAAGGAACAGTGACACCAAAAAAATTCAAATGATTTAAAGTAATGAAAATACAATGTACTGTTGCACTGCACTGGTTTGCTACTATAGTTTATTTAAACTAGCTGTTGTGTAGACATGGGGCAGCCATTTAAAGATTAAAAAGTATAAAAGGCACCGGATAGAAAGCAGATAACAGATAAGCTCTGTAGTATACAATGGGATTGTTCACAACGTATCCGTTATCTACTGTGTATCCTGTGCTTGAATGGCTGCCCCATGGCAATTTTTCAGCTAAGCTAAACAGGACAAATTCGTTCATTGCTACCTCTCACTAGCTAATTCACAGGTTCCCCTTTGCTGAGTTGGCTCTTGCCATGGCCTCCTGTCGATATTTATGGAATTCCAGATTCAGAAAGAGAATAAAAAATGTATTTAAAATGAATATGTAGGGTAAGTTTGGAAATAGTGACATGAAGCACCAGGAGCAGTTACTGTGAGTTACATTTGTGTGTTCATAGGCCTTTAAAATTGCTAGCTTTGGCTATACTAACAACTCTAAATAATGTCATTCAATACAGAATCTGCTTTTCAGGCCAGTGACACAGAGAAGGGCTTGATCAGTGTTGTCGTTGCACAGATCTATCTCAGACAGGGAACAGTTGATAAATCCATCAATCTAGTCACAGAAATTGAGGCCAGAAATGCGGAGGTGTCAGAAAAATAGAAACAGGTCACAATGACAGACACTCCATAAAAAAAAGAGAGAGATAACTGCAAATTTTGTAGCAAATACAGCAATGGGAACACAGCAGTTCGCTTGATGCTGCTGAACTATAACTCACGGTATGCCACCAACACAGGGCTGCCGTCCACTTTTTTCATCCTAGCTATTGTGTAACAATAACTCCCATTATCCACAGCTAGCATTCCTATGATGACATCCCATATCTCCGTTCAGAAACATATAAGAATGAACCTGATGCCACTTTCAGAAGTAAAGATAATAATGGTAGACACAATATAATGATACTGGGTCTGAGTTCAAACAAATGGTACACTTTAACATTGCTCATGGGAATTATTGCTATGTTCATAAATCAGAACTGAGACCATATAAAGGAGCACGAGTGCAGTGTCATATTATTTAAAGGGATATTATACCCACTAATGTAAATTATAAGGATATTTGAAGCCACTGAGAAGTTCTGGGTCCATATAAAGGCACAAGGCTACAGGCTGAGTTATACAGGGAATTCTGAGAATCTGTCATGTATTATAATAAATAAACCCCCTACTGCAAATTATAGTCATAGTAGAAGCCACTAGGAGGTTCTGGGACCATATAAAGGCACAAGGCTGCAGGCTGAGTTATACAGGGAACTATGAATATCATTTATGTATTACAAGTGATAATGTACCCCCCACTGTAAATTATAAGGATATAAGAAGTCAGTGAGGAGTTATGTGACCATTTAAAGGCACAAGGCTGCAGGCTGAGTTATACAGGGAACTCTGAGTATCACTCATGTATTATAAGGGATAATGTACTCCCTACAGAAAATTATAAGGATATTAGAAGTCAAAGATGGGTTCTGTGGCCCCCTACTGTAAATTATAAGGATATTTGAAGGTAGTGAGGAGTTATGTGACCATTTAAAGGCACAAGGCTGCAGGCTGAGTTATACAGGGAACCCTGAATATCACTCCTGTATTATAAGGGTTAATGTACTCCCTACAGAAAATTATAAGGATAAAAGAAGCCACTGAGGGATTCTGTGGCCAGATTAAGGCACAAGGCTGAGTTATTCTGGGAACTCTCAGTACCACTCATTTATATTAGAGAATTATAATAAACTTGCTTTAAGAATTATTGCTGTCCTGGTGACAATGTTCCATCAAACTGCTGACTCTTGATTATTCAAAACAGTTCAGTTGTTTTTGTTGCGTACAGGAGAGAGCAGGCCTCACATATTCAATAGACGAGACAGAATGATTAAACCCTTATAAATTCTCACTGCTATGGCTGTTGGTTGGGAGTATATTGTTATTGACACTGGGGGGCGCTTTAGCACTTTGAATCTGTGCTAGAACATGTGAAATATTCAGGTATGTTAATATTTAATAGGGGTGCACTGAATCCACATTTTTTAAATATTCTAGAATTCCAAATCAACCACAAGAGATTTTGAGGAATCCTAAACCGCATCCAAAACCTCATTTGTTTATGCAAATAATCCTTTTCATTTTCAGTTATCCAATGCTGTAAATTCACGTGAGATAAAGAAAATAAGGATAAACTTGATGGACATTTGTCTTTTTTTTTCAACCTTATCTACTATGAATTTTGGGTGAGACTTGGGGACAAATTTACTAAAGGGTGAAGTGACTGACAGTAGCATGAATTCGCCAATAAATACCACCCACAGGGACATCGCTAATTCACTAACAGGCGTAGAGGACAATTCACAAGCGAAAGAGAGCATTGCTAACGAAGTTTTGTGCCCTCTCGCCAAATGAATTTTCACTCAGGGGAACAATCGTCACACCGCAAATTCACTAAAGTGTGAATTTTCCGTTACGTTACCCAGAGTTTCCTTCGCCAGCTTAGACCTGCGAACTGATAAAATTAAGCTACATTCTCCTTAATCTTATGTCAGTGACATCATATCCTGGCGCTTTTTCATATTTTAAAGTGGGATTTTGTTTAAAAGTTGTAACTGTTAAATACTTTTGTTTTAAGATATTTTTTTTTACCATTTCAAATGCATGACACATTTGTTTTAGGGTGGGCTCATGTCTTGGGCATTAGATGATCTCTTATGTCTAGATTTTGCTTCCTTGAACATTTTTAATAATAAGTGGCCACTTCGAGCATTTGCACCAACATCACTAATAAATACTTATATATGACCTTTATGTACAGAAAGTGTATTAACATGTTTTCCCTAGGCAGAAATGAAAGCTAGAAAGCTATGAAATGCTCGTACTGATGAATTTATGCTATCAGAACTTCGCGGTGTTCAGAAGTAACTTTGCATTTTGATGAATTCGTGTATGAGCTGAGAATTAACGTCTGATGAATTGCCACGAAGTGTGGTGAAGCCTTCGGAGGCGAAATTTCCAGTAAATTTCCCCCATAGTTTGACAAGGCACTTTGATCCTGCAAAAAAGACTGACATTCAGCTAAATCCAGACTTTAGTTCACTCCTTATATATTATATATATATATATATATATATATATATATATATATATATATATATATATTTTATAATAAGCATCAGACCTTTTTCTCCTGTTTCCTAAATTCTCCTGCCCCATTTTTCCCTTTACCCATCCAGCAGCTCCTAGAACTTAAGAAGTCTCAAAGGCTCAATAAAGAGGGGGCTGCTTTCCAAGGTCTTATCATTTCTGAGACCCTATTAGAATTGCCATTAAAGTATAGCAACAAGGCTCCCCAAACCCAGTCAGCAGTTTTTCGGCACCTGTATAGAGGTCCTGTGTATAACTCTCTGCCCTATGTTTAGTACAGATCCCCCAACTGTGTATAAAACTGATGCAGACAGTCCCTCTGTATTGTGATTAAGACAATATATGTTTTTCATTGTAAAATGCAGTTGTGCATGATATAAGCAGGCTGTTTGTCTGATTGGGTTTTATGTTGCACACACTCTGTGCATATTTATACCACTTTTATGCATTCTCTAATTTGTTTTGTGTATCTCATACTGTGTGTTGTCATTGTTCTGTATAGAACAAGCTCTCTTTTTGCCATTCTGTTCAGTGTTTTGTCCGTAATTTATTCTCTTTTGTGACAGGACTGACTCCAATATGCTCATTGTTTTTGTGTATTCATTGGAGTTCTGTTGTTGTTGGGTATAAGAGGCGCTGTGTATGATACACATGATGCTCATACAGTGAGGGCTCTCTGCAGGGAGGTAACTATAGTAGACCCTGCAGGGGGTCCCAGGAGGTATAGGGGGACACATGAGGCCCTAATTAATAAGCATTTTAAATATATAATGGTAATAAAGGACAAATTCTAGATATGTTGGGGGCCCTAAATTAAATTTTCTGTGGGGCCCAGTAACATATAGTTACCCCACTGGCTCGGTGCTTGCTCTTGTGCAGACACCTGTACTAGTGCTCTGATGGCTGCCACTGGCACAGAAGGGGTTAAGCACTTGTTTGATTGCAATCGGCGGAGGACCCACTCTCGGGTTTAATAAAGTGAAGAATCCATTTGGAAACCCGAGGCTGACTCTAAATAATAGATGTTTTTACCTCGATATCCAGGTCTCTCAGGGCCACGGTGAACAGAGCGAGAGATTCACAGGGCGGCAGTAGCTCTGACCTCTCTCGGAAATCACAGCACAATGAACAAGGCAATATATATACACATCCCCGCGCCCTCTCCCTCGACTCCTGATTTCTTTTTGCCCTGCTCGCATTTGTTCCCCCCTCTTTGATGCTCATTTTACTTCACTTTAAACCTCTCCCTCCATTAAATCTATATCTGCTCCAGACTTAAATTATTTATTGCTCTCTTGCCCTTTATTTCCTGCTGCCTGCGCCCCTAATGCCAATTTCTCCCTATTCTGACTGTAGTCATCACCCTGTTCTCTAGACCTAGATTGTAAGCTCTCAAAAGCAGGGCCCTCATTGACCCCCATTATTTGCAGTTGTTTGGAGGCCTCTATACTGTCTGTATTCTCCCAGATTCATTTTCCAGGTCTCTGGAACAAATTAGTGCTTTATAAATAAATTCTAATAATTATCATGTACTCTGCCCATCTCACACTGACATGTTTATTAACCCTGGGCAAATCTGTACCTGGGCAGTAACCCATAGCAACTAATTTGTTACTTGCTTTGTTCAGACTGCTGCAGGTAGAACAATGAAAGCTAAAGTTTGATTGGTCTTCATATTTCCGTATGAAGCCCTTTAAACCTTTTCTTTCTCTATTTCGCTCTTAGTAGTGGTTTTAGGGTAGAATTATTAGAATGAGAGGGGCCACTTGGAGATAAGAAGTACATAGGACAAATATACAGTAAATATAGAGATATCCAACCTGTGTCCCTCTGTTGAGCTATAACTCTCACTATTTCTCCATCAGCTGAACTTGTTAGAACTTAGAACTGGGAGCTACAGGTTGGACATTCCTGACTCCTCTGGCCCCTCAGATCAGGGCCCAAGCCTTTTTCTACTCCCAAGGGCTTAATTATAGCTCTACTTACCTTGTCATCATTCTCCTGATGCCCTTTTTGTTGAGCATGCCTTCTCATTTTCATTCTGTTTTCCTTTTAATTGCACCTCTAGTGAATATAGAAACTCTTCTGTGGATAGTTATCAAGAATGCCTCAACCAAAAGCAAGTGGTCTGAACTCATCCATTTATATGCATACGTTTTAATATTCAGAGATGGGATGTTCTGCACACATCAAATCAATTCACTGTCTGTTTCCACTGTCTAATTAAAAGAAAATAAATAAAGGACGCAATCTTTATTTTTTGGATTTGGCCAAATGATGAGTTATCCATAAAAGATTTGTTTGAATACTGAACTGAATCCTCACTATAGTTTGCAAATAATTTCGATATGTGAGCATATTCAACAAAACCATAGTAGTCCAGTCCTTGAAAATCATAGTCCTAAAACCACCAAAATGTGGACGGGGTAAGTGGGAGTTCTTTTAGGTGCACTGTTACAGTGGGGGGCCTGAACAGGCATAATTTATGGGCCACAAAATAGGTGGGAATTGCTGTGGATGAAATTGGTTGGGATATATATAAGAATTATATATAAGAATTTATTAGGGACATGGTCAGGCATGTTCTACTGAGAGAAGGGTTTCTTTTGGGGGTCTGAACAGACTTGGCAACCTGGTCTACTTGGTTGTCTTGGTTGGCAGGGACAACACGGGAACCTGGGCTGGCAGTGGGTTAACTAAATAAATGTAGAAATAAATGCAGGGGCGTAACTATAGAAGAAGCCGACCCTGCGGCTGCAGGGGGCCCATGAGGTATAGGGGCCCCATGAGGCTCTAATTCATATACAATTTCAATAAATATTGGTAAAACACGACTACCTTTAGACATTTTGGGGGCCTGAAAAATATTTGCTGCGGGCCCAGTATTTACGCCACTGAATACATGGTATATATTATGATACTGTCCCTTCCTGTTTCAGCAAATATTCTCTAATTTCAAATCTTTTAGGCTTTGTTTTGTTTTTTGCATTTTTTACTGTCACTGTCTCTCTCTTTAGCCCTAATCTCTCTCATTTGTATTTCCTGTTGTTCTCTGAATTATTCTGAATTTATTTGCAATCTAACAAATGTCAGGAAATGCAGCCTTGCCTGTGTGAAGATGACACGATGATCTGGAACAGGGGTTTGCACTCCAGGGAGTGGGGTTACTGAAATGATTCATGATTTTGTAAATGAAAAGAATGGACTACAGTGCGGCGAGTTGTATTTTAATGCCAATAAGTGTAAAACGATGCCAGTGTGCATTGGAACAGAAAAGCTAGGATATAGGATTAATGGTATTATAATGTCAACTACTACAGCAACAAATGAACCTGGGAGTTATCATTTTAGATGACAAAGGTGGGTAGACATTGAAGTAAAGCAGCTGGGGAAGCCAGTAGGATATATAATTATACGTTTGACAGCAAGAAAAAATGCTGACAGTAAAGGCAGATCCTCCCCCTAAAATCCTATAAATATCAATTAGTCAGCTTGATCATTCTGAAGCTGGCTATATTAATATGGTCACCCACACGCAGGGCCCAATCAGGCTGAATAGGGCCGACAGTCAGATCATGCAGCAGGACTACAGAGAACTGTTGGACAAGAACTGCATCAAATGGTATTCGTGAACTTGGCCAATACATACCTGGATGAATTCATGCAATTTTGGTTGAATAGTGTTCCCCTAGGTTGAGAGTCCAGCAGTTGACCCTGTAGCTACTATTCCAGCATTTCTGTACCTCAGTATTTCAGGCTCAGTGGTCAGAACTACGAGTGACAAGTAGAAGTCCAAGTCTTGCCCCTGCCTCTGCTCCCAGTCCATTAAAATATATCATACTGTTGACAAAACACTGTATTTGGCTCCAGTGTCACTCTATTGCACCCCATGCAGCCTGATCAGCATATGCGCAGAATTAAGTATCTTACTGGGAATGCGCCAACATGGACATTCAGGTACCACAGGCTCTACCACAATCAGCAAGTAAGGGAGTTTTTCCCTAAAACTATTTTTAAACTATATATGCATATATGTATCATATATGTTAAATATAACCTTGCTCCCAAAGTTTTATTGTGCCCCATTATCAGCTATTAGATCTCATTCCCAGCGCTTTTATTAACCCATGATTTAGAAAAATATGACCCTTTAAATTATCCAAATTTATCCCAGTTATCAAAGGAGTAGGATCTGTTAGCGCCACAGTGTGGCCTTGTACAAGAAAGGGTAACATAGATATCGCTTTGTCTGTTGTTTGCTATAGGTTTTGTTTCTACGGATTTACTCAGTGCATGAATCAGTTCTAGGAATACAGATGAAGCTAAAGAAACTTTCTTTCCCTCCTCTTATAGATTCCCAGCAGTTCACATTTTTTTCACATTTATAAACACTTTTTTTGACAGGGAGGAAAATGGTTTAATAAACTGGCACATTGATCAAAGTCTTTTGACTTAACTAACAATTTTTCAGAAGTGATTCAACTATTTCATGTAAAAGCCTATCCTTTCTTTCGGATCTCAGTGACAGGCCTGAGAGATGCTTCTGGTGAAGTGACATAGCAGTCACGAAACGTGTCGAGCTACATATTCCCCTGCCCGCTGTTTGTATTTTTACTAATATACAAATAAAGCCATATAAGTTTTAAATAATTGGTTCCAATGTGGAAGTTCTTTGGGAAGTCCCTTTGGTCACGCACCTTTTTTGGATTACAGGCCTGATATTTATGTGCTGGTTGAGAATAACTCCATCTGTACCCGACCCAAACCGGCCCAACTCGCGCCCCTCCACACCTGGCTCCCCCTCTATCTGTGCCGCCAATGATGTCACAAAAGGGGCGGGGCAGTCGCATGCCTATAAAACTGGAAGCTGGCAGTGCAAGGTCGCAAATAGTTCCGCAAGGCCAAAACCCACGGGCTGGCCTGCATATCACTAATGTCTGCCTGTAGGGAGGGCCCTATATAGGCCAAGTCGGTTGCTTAAAGGAAAACTATACCCCCCAAACAATGTAGGTCTCTATTAAAAGATACTGAGTAAAACAGCTCATGTGTAAAACTCTGCTTCATGTAAATGAACCATTATCATAATAATATACTTTTTTTAGTAGTATGTGCCATTGGGTAATCATAAATAGAAAATTGCCATTTTAAAAAATAAGGGCCGCCCCCTGAGATCCTAAGATTCACTGTGCACATATACAAACCACATGTAAGGTCACATGAGCCAATTAACAGACAGAGTTCTGCCTTTTGCTTCCTCACTTCTTCCTGTTACAGTTAGTGTTGTAGTATTTCTGGTCAGGTGATCTCTGAGGCAGCACAGATAGAGTCACGAAATGGTGGTTCAAGGCAAGAGATGTAAAAGGGCAATATTTATGTAAATATATATTCCAGTTTGGTGAGATTCTTTAATATGTCATTCAATTTGATATAAACTATCTGTTGCTTAAGTATTCATTTTGGGGGTATAGTTTTCCTATCATTTTAGCTTCAGTCAAAAAAAGAGCTTTCAAGTTTAGGTCTTGCACGGAACCAGATTTTAAAGCCCAGACCTGAGACACGTATTTTTGTTGCCTTGAATATGTAGTCATTTTAATTTAAAACAGTTGAAGGGTCCTTCCAGAGAGCAACTTGTCTTTAAAGGGTAACTCTTCACCTGTGGTATTTGAATCGCCCAGATAAACTGTGCTTTACAGGACTCATGCACAGTTTATTTTGCAGTAGAAACTTCTCCCAGAGATGATTAAATTGGCACTAAACTATCCTGCTTAGTTCATAGTCAGCAAACTGTGGGTCTGATAAGAGTGTAATTTTGCAGAGTCAACTGAGTATACAATGGAAAAACCTGCACAAGATTGAGACAGTTTTCTCTCTTTCTCTGCCCTGAAAAGGATCTCAATTTGTACAAGTGAAAGGTATTGGACTCTTACCAGAAATGTAAACAAAAGGGTATTTTTTCCCCTGTGAAAACGAAAACCTTAAATATAATGCAGATTTTCATTAACAGAGAAGTATAAGCGAGCCGCTCCACCAATACAAAGAAAATCATTTGTACGTTGTGCATTTAACCATTAGGATTGTGTAATTATAATGGTATAATGCAGCAGAAACAAGTCACTCTAGGGGGATATTTGCTTCCAGGGACCAATCACATTATAACACTAGGAGAAATGTTCCCTCTAAGCTGTGCGCACGTGCGCGTGTACACAACAAATTGTGGTGTGCACAAAGAAATTCATGTGAAAACACTACATTTTGCATTTATTCCGACCTGTGCACCTGTGAGTTTTTAAAAATGCACACACTAAAGATTTGTTTTTGCGCACATAGATGAGAAGGAATTATAGGGAACGTTGACTAGGAGCCAGTTAAATGTCACCTGCACACTGTCATGGTTGGCACCTTAAATTCAGAACCGATGACAAGCACCCTGTTCTCTGCATCTTGTTTCTGCCTTTAACAGCCGCCTTTCACCCTCGGCTAGTCGGATGCCGCCAGGTCTTATAAAGAGAGATGCAAAGTGAGGGGTTCTGAACAAGCTAAGGGGCACAACGGTAATGCAAAGTCTTTCGGGCAGAAGGTCGTGGTACAATGCGTAGACAGAAAGCGTAGTCAATCACGCCGGGTCGGGGCAGGCAGAGTACAAACGGAGTCAGGCAGGCAAGGATCAAACCAGGAGATCAATCGGAAGGGTTACGGAATAGAGGAGTCAGTTACCAGGCAGGGTCAGGATTTTTCAAGTCAGAATTGTCAGAAGCAGGCAGGGGTCAAAGCAGGTAATTTTATATCACAGAATAGCAAAAGGCTCAATAGCACAGAAGCACCAGGAAACTCAGGAACAAGATCCTATAATGGGCAATGATCAATTGCGCCTTTTAAACATTTAAATTTCGCTCCATTGCACGCTGACGTAAGCACTCTAGCACGCATGCGCCAATAAGGAAAGCAGAGGCGCCCTAATACTGCAGCTTTAGGAAGAAGAAACAGCTTGTGGCGGGCGTCCCTGCCGTCCCCCCTAGACCACCACGGTCAGTTATTACACACACTTAGGGGCAGATTTATCAAGGGTCGAAGTGAATTCGAGGGAATTTTCGAAGTAAAAAAATTTTAAATTCAAAGTAATTTTTTGTATACTTCGACCATTGAATAGGATACTACGACTTCGAATTTACTTCAAATTCGGTTTGAAGTAAAATAGTTTGAATATTCGATAATTGAAGTACTGTCGCTTTAAAAAACCTTCAACTTCAATAGTTTGCCAAATTAAATCTGCCGAAGTGCTATGTTAGCCTATGGGGACCTTCTACAACCATTTTCTAAGTCTTTACACATCGAAGTAAAATCGATCGTACGCTAAAATCGTTCGAATGGTGCGAATCAAAAAATTTAATCATTCGATCGAACGATTTTACTTTGATCGTTCCATGGCCAAATTCGGTGAAAAATACTTCGACTTCGATATTCGAATTCAAAGTATTTTAATTCGATGGTCAAATTTCGAAGTATTTTACACTTCAAAATTCGACTCTTGAGAAATCTGCCCCTAAGTGAGATGAGTATTATCAAGGCTAGATCCAGTCGCATGTCAGCTACAGTAAATAGGGAATATAGAAACAAAGGTAACACTGGTATGGCAAAACACTACAAGTGCTGTTGAGCTTACACGTGATCTCCTTTTAAAGTTTTAAATCTGTTTCTGAAAAGAAACCTTATTTGAAAGGAGTGTTTTTAGTTGCATTCTTTATATATTTGCTTGACATTGAGAATCAGAATGTAAGCTTAAGTGTGTTTAACACTTATAGCAGGCATGGGAAGGTTGCTGTAAAAGAAAAAAGGTTACGTTTATATGCTTACCTGAGCTAGAAATTGCAGTCAGCGAAGTCCCTGGCTTGATTGAAGTTCCCGGGCGACAGCTGAGGAGAAAAGAAAAATGATTGGTGGTTAGCAATCACGTGACCTAAAGGAAGGGGTATAAAAGCCGGTTCACGGCTAGCTTACCTGTCAGTCAGCGAAGATCGGTGAAGGAGGAGCATCGTCAGCATGCTGTCCAGATTTGCACCCACCCACCCAATTGTGTAGTATATTTGAGTATAAAGTTTTATAAAAAAAAAAATAAATAAAAAAAATAAAACTATTGTCGCAGCTGGAGGAAAAATTTAAGTTTGTTATATAGGTAGTTTCCTGGCCGGAAGAATCAAAAGGCGGAACTATTGGGATAGGCTACCCAATGAAGGAATTGGGCTGGCTAGTTTTATGTATCTGGAAAGTACATGGTATGTTTAAAAATCTACTAATAAATTCTGCTGCGGCCATTCTCCAACTTAGATATGGTGTCATGTGTATTATTGGTTATGTGTTATTTTCTGTGTCTCCAACTAAGATATGGTGTCATGTATTATTGGATATGTGTTATTTTCTGCATTACAGCATACCGTTCCCATGCTAATTGCTAAGCAGTAGTTGTTGGGTTACAAGGAAAAGTAACACCAAAAAGTGGTTTAAAGGAATGACCATATAATGTACAATTGCATTACACTGGTAAAACTGGTGCATTTACTCTATTGTTTATATAAACAAGCTGCTGTTTAGCCATGGGGAAAATATTCAAGCCCAGGATACACAGTAGATAACAGATACGTTCTGAAGAATCCCATTGTATACTACAGAGCTTATCTGTTATCTGCTGTGTAACCTGTGCCTTTTCTCCTTTTTCAGCATTGAGTGGCTGCCCCCATGGCTACACAGCAGCTTGCTTATAAAAGCTATTGTAGAGTTTCTGAAGCAAACACACCAGTTTTACCAGTGCCGCATGACAGCACATTATAATTTCATTACTTTAACAAACTTAATTTTTTCAGCGTTACTGTTCCTTTAAAGGTAGTTTTAAAGTAGCTGGAAAGTGTAACTGGATTCAGCAGTTAGAGATAAGAAAGGTACAGTGGTTAGTAAGAAGAGCTTGAGCTCTAATATACAGCACCAATTACTGTTTTCTAGGTATTCTGGTAAATGGAGATAGTTGCTCAGCTGTATGACATAAGGTAACTTGGTTGACATGCACCAAATCCATACATTTTAGATTTAATTAAATACCAGATAATTCACAAAACATCCAAACCTTAACTTGCATGACTTTATGGGGAAGGTTGCAAACACGTTTTTGTAGGATTGACCACATTCCTCCACTTTAGCCGAGGCAGTGGTTTCAATGAGACATTGGAAGATAGAAAAGTTTTGTTTTTGGTAGGCCTGTTGGTGGACCCCATACACTGACCAATAAGCTGCCTACTTGGTCTGGAGGACTGAAATATGGCCTGCTTTATACTACAGGTAAGGACTTGTTATCCAGAATGTTCAGGACCTGGGGCATTCTGGATAATGGATCTTTCCATAATTTGGATCTTCATACCATACGTCTATCAGAAAATCATTTAAACATTAAATAAACTCAATAGGCTGGTTTTGCTTCCAATGAAGATTAATTATATCTTAGTTTTGATCAAGTACAAGGTACTGTTTTGTTATTACAGAGAAAAAGGAAATTATTTTTTAAAATTTATGCTGATAAAATTGAGTCTATAGGAGATGCCCTTTCTGTAATTCTGGATAACTGGTTACTGGATAACAGATTCCATATCTGTATATACATTCCTTTCTTAGTGTGAGGGGGCTTTGGAATATAACTGCACTGCAGAGAGTAAAATAACCCAGTTATGGGTATAATCAACTAGTGAGAGCTCCATTATCTTTACAAATTCATACATTTTTTAACAGTTTTTGCTGGTTCTTACTGCTCCGCTGTAGCTGATTGAAAGCTCCTAGTACCACTGATGGCAAATCCCTTGTATTCCAATTGTAGCACATGCTTACAAGTTCTGCTTGATTCTACGCTACAGTGTGAGGTGTCTGCACACGCACAGTATACATAGATACCAATGGCTCAGCTCAGAATACCAACAGCTGGTGGAGCCTCCCTTGGCACAGCTGAAGATCTTTCAGTCTAGAGCCTGAGTGACAGTTGGCTTTAATCACATTCCCGAGAAAGCATTAAGTTTCATCTGCAGTGGCTTCCAAGGACTATAGCATTCACTGGATACCTAGATACAAGCATTTTCTTTGATCACTACTTCAGCGGCCCAGCAGTAAAAGCTGGGGAATATAGTAAAGTAATAGTCTGTCCTTAAATAGTGCTTCATACCCTACACTTCTGGGATGATAACTGTAAATGAAGGTTCGGCAGGGCACTGAAATTCTCTTTGCAATCTTTGTTCAGCCAGCTGTCTTCAGACATACCATCATTCTAGGATTAAACTTTGCTTTTGTAGCTTGTCTGATGGAAACATAGTAAATCTATCGCGCATTAATAGGTATTTAAAGTCAAGGGAATGTCTTTATACTATTTTAAACTTTTTTAAAGCTACAATTTTCCCTGCATGTGGGTTGCAGCCATAATAAATGGCCTCGCTTTTTGAGATATTTACATTGCTTTCTGTCTGTGACGTTCAGCAATACATATTAATGCTACTGCTAAAAAAGAACACTATTGTCTAAAGATGATTATTGTTTATACAGTAGAACCCCCATTTTAAATTTTTCAGGGGACCAGAAAAAAATTGTGTAAAATCCAGGAAAAGGTAAAATCAGGGAAATGTATAATGCATAATATATACAGTAGGTGGGAACACAAAACAACAATGTAAAATGAGGAAAAACGTAAAATCGGCGGTTGTAAAATTGAGGTTCCACTGTATTCAAATCTGTAAACCCTGCTTTATCACAATTTATCAGCATGGCATAGTGTGGTGTTTATACCAATGGCCTGTAGAAAGTTACTGTTGTATAATGCCTGCATGAGCCTGCTCATAAAGCACTGTTATACTCTACTCATCCTCGGCTACCCAAAACATAACACATAGCCTATTTAGACTATGTGCGAGTGTGTATATCTATTTTTATTACATCAATATTTATAACTAAAAAAAAATGTTTTCATACCTCCTGAATGATGTGGCAACTCAGTGGCCACTATAAAATAAAGGGATTTATACACCTTTGCATTAACTTTTAGTATGATGCATAGAGCGGTATTCTGAGACAATTTATCAATTGGTTTTCATTTTTTTTTTTTTTAGTTATTTAGCTTTTGATTCAGCAGCTCTCCAGTTTCAGCAATCTGGATGCTAGGGTCCAAATTCCCCTAGCAACCATGCATTGATATGAATGAGAGACTGGAATATAAATAGGAGAAGGCCTGAATAGAAAATTGAGTAAAAAAAAGAAGCAACTAAGAAGGCAAAAACTATAAAAAAGAAAAAAATTAAGACCAATTGAAAAGATAGATAGAATTAGCCATTCTATAACATACTAAAAGTTAGCTTAAAGGGATCCTGTCATCGGAAAACATGTTTTTTACAAAATGCATCCATTAATAGTGCTACTCAAGCAGAATTGTGCGCTGAAATGCATTTCTCAAAAGAGCAAACAAATTTTTTTATATTCAATTTTGAAATCTGACATGGGGCTAGACATTTTGTCAATTTCCCAGCTGCCCCCAGTCATGTGACAGCAGACTGCTGTTTTTCCTTCTCAATGTAACTGAATGTGTCTCAGTGGGACATGGGTTTTTACTATTTAGTGCTGTTCTTAGATCTACCAGGCAGCTGTTATCGTGTGTTAGGGAGCTGCTATCTGGTTACTTTCCCATTGTTCTTTTGTTTGGCTGCTGGGGGGAAAAAGGGAGGGGGTGATATTACTCTAACTTGCAGTACAGCAGTAAAGAGTGATTGAAGTTTATCAGAGCACAGGTCACATGACTTGGGGCAGCTGGGAAATTGACAATATGTCTAGCCCCATGTCAGATTTCAAAATTGAATATAAAAAAATCTGTTTGCTCTTTTGAGAAATGGATTTCAGTGCAGAATTCTGCTGGAGCAGCACTATTAACTGATTCATTTTGTGGTACTTCCATCTCAGTCTCATACACTTTACCATCTATGGTACAGAAAGTATTTTATACTATAGTTTATAGTAATAGTTTTTAAATAAAAATATGATCTCTATTTTGTAATGTGCATGTTTAATACAATATGGCTGAGTTTCATACACTGGGATGTACAACATTGTGTTAGCGCCTGAAGGCATAATTCCACCATTAACAATTTACAGCTTGCCTCTTGCAGCGGACTTAAACGGGCAGTATAGGACCATATAAAACAAAAATTGGACTTGTGCTGAAATGCATCCAGTCTTTATTCTTTTAATTAAAAATAATCATATCTTTCTAGTCTTTTGTTCTTATACAGCACTCATCTCTCCTGTATACAAGGTAATTGAATAACATGGAGATAATGAACTGGTGCCTCCTTAGTATAAACAGACCCATCCTTTCTCTAAGCTGCTGTATTTGTTAGGCTTTGAGCTAAGCTGCAGCTCTTTATTCAGAGCAGGCCCGGACTGGCAATCTGTGGGTTCTGGCAAATGCCAGAGGGGCTGCTGTACAGCTCCATAGAAAATTACCATATAGTGGGCTGGTAGGAGGCTGTTTGGGCCTCTGTGTACTTGGAATGACAATGCCTATTTTGACTCCCAGTCCAGGCCTGATTCAGAGGGCTTATCTGTAGACTTGATATTTGTTTTACTAACTTCTCTAATGGCTAAGCAGAACCAGGAAGTGATTTATTTTTTTTAGAGGACATTAGAAAATGAAAGAGGTTTTATTTTCTTATAAATGATGGTGAACATTCGGCAGTTAGCTTGATCAAAGGCTACAGTGAGGCTAAACCTTGTGATTATGGTTTACGCCATTTTGTTGCCTAATAAAGGCTTCTTTTGAATAAATTCTATAGTGCTCTGTCCACATTTGTTTTTTTGTCCATGAATGAAGTGAGGGTGACTACTGAGAGATGAGCTTCTATACTTATTACGGTCTGAATGGGCTGACGGAACACCAGGACAAAACCCGACTAGAGTGGGGGGGGGAGCGATAAGGAGCTGCGAGGGCTCATAGGGCAGCAGCCCCAGTGGGACTCAGACACCCAGTCTGATGCTCATAGTTGTGGAATAGCTAGCAGTATATTTATCAGCTCTAATAATTCTGCTGGGGAGGAATTGCTTTTGCTGACATACTGTAATGCACAAAACATTACATAAGACAGTGGTTGCATTCTGTGGTGTGGATATGAGTGGTTTAGGCATAGAGTGACTCTCTATGTTCCCATGAAGTGCCCTGAATTTAGCCATTAGACAGTTTACAATAAAGTTTGAAACAATAAAACTGGCCATAGAAGCAAAGATCCGATTGTTCGAATCCTAGAACGATCGGACTTTCCCATCTCACGACCTGCCACTAACCATTCCGATCAAATAAAGTAGTAAAAGAACACATCAGCCGATGCTCTGCCCCTGACAGCAATCTTACGATAGTTATGTCCAACCAAAGCTAGTGACAGTCTCCCACTGAAACTCACACGATTGGCAATACACGCAGAGATATTATCGGCAGCCGACAGAAATCTTTTAACCTGTCTGATCGACCAAACGACCGATCTCCACCACACGGAAAATGTTGGGACTCTCCACTAACGGTCCGAAAATCGTACGAATCGAGGATTCGTACGATCGGATCATTGCGTCTATGCCCAGCTTATGAAGATGAAGTCATCCAGAGTGTTGATGCCAGCTAATAGTTTCTTAAATCGAGTAATCTCTTCTGTCATTTGTACAATGTGTGAGTCTTCGTTTTAGGAGTCAAAGTTTACATGTGCCTTTTTTTTTTTTTTTTTTTTTTTTAAAGCCTTGGAAATTTGTTTCACTAAGTAACGTTTTGTTTATCTGACATGTAAAGTAGTAGCATTTAGTCACCAAGGCAAGTTTGAATTCCTCATAACATTCAAATTTTCTAATGGAGGATAATGTTTAACCCTTAGGGCTGGCAAAAAGTATTTCTAATTTGAATTGTAATTTTTAACCACACCAAGATATTTGATTTATTTAGCTTGATTTAGTGGATGTTTTTGTCTGTAGAAAGTGATCAGGGGTGTTGCGCCAATGAGGAAAGTTGAGAAACTCACAAAATGCCTCCTGGTACCTTTCCCAGCTTTCAAACCAGAAATATAGCTCTTCTATCACAGAGAGCACAATTGTGCTTCTCTAGAGCTAGCATTGTGAACGGAAGCAGTAAAATGCAATAAGATATTCCCTTATTCTTTACTATATAAATAATTAATAGAATATTAACAAGGATGTAACCCCAGCGTACAGCCTGCATAGTTTCTACTTTGGTTCTATTTTCCTTTATTATGCTCCTCCATGAATAATCCTTCCCATCATTCCTCTTCTTAGCAACTTGATATCTCAATCTAAGGCTGGCAACCTGCTTCCCAGAAGTGGCATCCAGAGAGGTCTTTATGAAGTGTGCCAGCTACTAGATGAAACATTGCTTTTTTTTTCCTTTCTTAATCTCTTTGGCTAAGGTTCCCGTTGGTCTACACTATTTGGCTGTGCTCAGCAGTATGTTGGGCAGCTATTGATGTTCTTCTCATGTGTTTAATATCTTTCCTAATCCGACTGGTAATTTATTGACAAATAAAAGAGTTATATGTCCCCGATATGCTGAAGATTCTGATTTTATGCTCCACTTTAATAGTACATCACACGTTAATGGGAAAACTACCATTGAACGTCATGATGCAGAGCTTGTGTGAGTATTTTATAGCATGGTTAAATATATATAAACCTCTTTTCTACTAAACTGAAGATATTTTTTTGGTCTGTGTATTTTTTTTTTTTTTCTTTTGGAATGAATGTGGCCATACAAAAATATTAGGTTGTGAATGTTTCCAGGCCTTGGAATCCATCTGGGACAACACTAAAAACATGGTGACATGTAAGACAAAAATAAAGTGTATATATCTATATATATGTATATATATATATCTATCTATATATCTATCTATATATATATATATATCTCTATCTATCTATCTATATATCTATATATATATATCTATATATATATATATATATATATATATATATATATATACACACACACAGGTATGGGACCTGATAGTTTCATGTAAAATTAAATAACCCCAACAGGCTGGTTTTGCTTCCAATAAGCATTAATTATATCTTAGTTGAGATCATGTACAGGTATTGGACCTATTATCCAGCATGCTCGGGGCCTGCTTTCCGGATAACGGGTCTTTCCGTAATTTGGATCTTCCCACCTTAAGTCTACTAGAAATTCATGTAAACATTAAATACACAAGACGCAAGTTACCAGCACTCACGGTTTTAGTTTGCAGGAAAACCTTGCTTTATTTCAGTCCGGTGATGCAACGTTTTGGGGCCACGCCCCTTTATCAAGCATGATTTATTATAACTAATAATAATTATTATAATATCATGCTTGATAAAGGGGCGTGGCCCCGAAACGTTGCATCACCGCACTGAAATAAAGCAAGGTTTTCCTGCAAACTAAGACCATGAGTGCTGGTAACTTTCTTCTTGTATATTGAATAGGAAGCTGCTGAAACTTCCATTACCAAGCACCAGGAGACTCTACAGGAGGGTATCGTGGGTGTGCGTCCGCTCACACTAATTTGTTTGGACTAACATTAAATACACCCAATAGGCTGGTATTGCTTCCAATAAGGATTAATTATATCTTAGTTGGGATCAAGTACAAGCTACTGTTTTATTATTACAGAGAAAAAGGAAATAATTTTTTAAAATTTGGATTATTTGATTATAATGGATCTATACTGCTCATGTTCTAGTACCAGACCCCTGACAAGCTCCACATAGTGATGGGTGAATCTGATTGGTTTCACTTCACCAAAATGACAAACTTTTCCAGATTGTTCCTCTACCTGTTGGAGACATTGTGGTGCACAAGGCACTCTTTGCTTATTTTTGTTGGAATATGATTGTAACATTACTGTCTCGTCATTCTTTTTCTTGACTTGTAAACTTGAAAACATCTTAATAATAATTTAAAGCTTCATGACAAGTAAGACTAGGTCTGCAAATGCCTTGGCTTTCAACACAGTAGGGGCAATTGCCTGATAATGGGGTGCAAGTGATGGAGCACTCAGTGCTGTATCTAGGCAAAGGTTGCCCCCACCCATACTGCAGTTGCACACGGCAAAAATCTCCCCCTGCTTGCTGCCTGCAATAAAACTTATCATGGCTCTGATGGTCCACAAGGGGATGTGGGTGCAGGTGAGATTGGACCCATGTTAGCTACTCCACTGAGAGCACTATGGGGTCCAAGAGAGTGCACCTTAGTTCTTACTTGGCAAGCACTTACAATTGGGGAAAGTTGTGCTGTTTGCTGGACTGAAGATTTGGCTTAAGGAGCAAAGCACAGTGTCAGGACGAGCAGGTGAGCCCATAGGGCAGGCATTATTGTCCCCATTACTGTTTGTGCCTCCCTAAATTGTATGTTTGAATGTAAGTTAGGGGATGGGTAGGGTGCAAGAGAGGGGACACCTTCCACCTGCCTCTCGAATAAAACACTGCTTAATAGAGGCAGCACTTTATTTAAGGGAATAGCTACAGGTCTCTCTGCTCTGAAATAGAACATAGAGGCTTGCAAACATTCTTCAAGAAAATAATGCAGTGTGCAAAAGGCAGAGCAGAGCTTTTTTGCATTTTCACACTGCGTTGTGCAAACTGAATCCTAAAGAGGTGGACAGGATTACACTAGAACTTAATTTAGTTGATGTGCAGGGAGAGAATACTCAGAAGCCCAATACTTTTAAAAGGGATACTGTAAGCAGACACATCAGTTAGCACTAGATTGCTGCGACCCAAATAGAAGAGGAATGTATCTTATGCAGCTGTTAAGGGAGCTGTCTCTGTGCCTGACCAGTTTGACATTGCTTATTATTCACTTATAGACATTTGTTCACCCAGTATGTTATAGAATGGACAATACTTAGCAGCCTTTCAGTTGGTCTTTAGTTTTTATCTTTTATAGTTTGTTTAATTATTTGCTTTGCTCTTCTGAAGGTTTCCAGTTCTCAAATGGGGGTCTTTGAGTTCTTGTAGCTCTTTGAGGTTACAGTTTTATTGTTAGTGATGCTTATTATTACTGATTCTTCTATTCAGACTCTCTCCTATTTATATTTCAGTTTCTCATTCAAACCATTGCCTGGTTGGTAGGGTCATTTGGTCCCTGTTTTGATTCCAAACTAGAGAGCTGCTGAAACAAAAGCAAAATAATTTGAAAACTATAAATTATAAAAAATGAAGACCAATTGAAAATTGCCTCAAAATACCACTCTCTACAACATACTTGGCGGTATATTTATCAAAGAGTGAAGGTAGAGATCGGCACAGTCCACTAGAGTGAAATTCCGTCACTCTCCATTAATTTCTATGGCATTTTGAAAGGCTTATTTATCAAATGGTGAACTTTCACTTTCGCCTGATAAATACTCTTTTAAAAATCCCAGAGAAATGAATGGAGAGTGATGGAATTTCACTCTAGTGGATTGTGGCGATCTCTAACTTCACTCTTTGATAAATATGTCCCTAAAAGTTATTTAATGCTGAAGAACCCCTTTAATACTGTAAGTGGGTGTTTCTTTTGCACACTGAATCCTTCCAGAACAAAAGGGGCAGCGCTGACCTGCATAACTAGAAAATGATTGCCTATGCATTGTCCTCCCAGGTTGTATGACATATCTGCAGTCATTTACTTTAAAGGAGAACTAAAGCCTAACTAAAGAAGTAGACTAGAAAAGTTGTACATTATGTTTTAGGTTTCTGTACCAGCCCAAGCCAACTACATCCCTTTAGCAGTAAAGATCTGTGCCTCCAAAGACTTCCCAGTAGCTCCCCATCTTCTTTTCTGCTGATTCTTGCTGAGCTTAGGGACCCACTCACAATATACAGTACACATAGAATATACATTTCACAATATAAGGCTGATTAGTAATTAATACAGATAATTACTACATGGCAGCACAGAAACCAGTGTAATTTGCATCAGCCCTGTAGCATCAGCTTATATTATACACAAACCTCATTTTCTGCTTGATAATTTGCAACGACCCCTAAGCTTAGCTTCTCAACAGCTGCTCAGAGCCCACTGAGCATGTGAGTGTCACAGACACTTTCCAAGATGGTGACAGGTTTGAAGTCCTGGATCATTGCTGATATTGAGAAGCTGAAACTTTAGTCTGGTGCAATAAATTTAGTAGATAAAATATGGCATTTTAACCATATTCATTGTTAGGGTTTAGTTCTCCTTTAAGGGCTGCTTTAATGGCAAGATATTTTAATCTGTTTTGTCACCCGCAGAAGGACAATCTCCAAGTGACATTGCCCTTAGGGGGTTAATAGTTTAGTTTTCCATACTGACATCATTTTTTTTTTTTTTTTTAGAAACTTTTCCTCTTCTCCCCATCCTTTGCTAAATAAAAGTTTAGAAGATCACAGCAAGAGAAAGGTCGCTGGGTTAATACTGCATTGTGATTAACGGCCGCATTGTGAAAAGTGATCTTCCTTTTATGGAATACAACCCGTAATAAAATAATCTAGGAATTATCTTCTTCTGCCCGAGTTCTTATCTCCCCTTCCAGTTCTGTATTTGTCTACAGAGTTTATTTGTTTTATGGATATGCCATGAATCTTCGGTGACAAGACAAGCGTATATCCTCTAGATTGATGCATGTTTGCAGCTATATTATCCTCACAATGTGCACCTCATAGAGATAGGAGCATAACAAGAAGAAAAGCTAATAACAGACAATTATAATTTGCTGAAAACCGTACCTCATGTTCACTGACAAATATCAAAGCTTTACTCGATTTATCATACTATATGTTTCTCTTGTGTTTGTACGTTGAATTAACTGGATTTTGCATAATGTGATGCTGCAAAGGACTGCATTCTTAAACAGTCATTTGTGCACTCGGAGTCTAGGAGGGACTGAGCCCTCAATCTCACTGATGCCTTTTGCACTTCCAGGCCTTTTGGGCCTGGAATAGACTGAGCTCAACCATACAACTGCTATTTGTACACTATGGGCCTGGAGGTACTGAGCTCAACCATACTACTTCTATTTGTACACTATGGGCCTGGAGCTACTGAGCTCAACCATACTACTGCTATTTATACACTTTGGATCTAGGAGGGACTGGTCTTAGAAGGTGGGTGGCTGAGCCTTCAGAATTCAGAAGGTAGGTTAAAATGATACTGACACAAAAAAAAATATTTTATCTATAGGTCAGGTTGATTTTTCTCTGATAGCTCTGCTTTTGTAAGTACAGGGTTGCCACCTGTCCGGATTTCATATGGACAGCCTGGTTTTTGGAAGGGCTGTCCAGGTGAAAACGGATTTCCAGATTAGGACATTAGAGCCAATTACTCATCGCCACATCATCAGTCCTGCCCCTGATGTCATCAGCCCGTCCCTTGGTGTCACTGCCCATGCCCTGACGTCATCTGCCCTGCTCCCTGCCCGTTTTCCCTGAATGGAAAAGGTGGCAACCATAGTATGGGACCTTTTGTCCAGGACACTAGGGACCTGGGGTTTTCATACCTTAAATCTACTAGAAAATTATATAAATATTAAGGGGGTTATTTACCAAATTTTTATTATTTTAAAGGTGAAATTTTTTTTCAAGATGTAGATCGGGATCTACCAGTAGACCTTGAGCTGGTGATCAGTAGATCTCAGGACACTGTCAAAAACCACTTGTCTAAATCACCCTCAAGTTTCATTCTTTTCATTCAGATATTTATTCTGCTAACGTTACATAAGAAATAGAAGTTTGTTAAATATAGCAATATACTAACTGTTTTACTCCCTTAATCTACAACAACTCTGGTCTGCCTTGATGCTGCAATCAACTTGTCATCTACAGCCTGATCAGTAACTGGTGAATATTGGCAGGGCCGATCCTATCAAATGTGGGGCCCAATTGGGACCATGTTGGCGGGGCCCCTAGACAAAGTGTTGCTGGCTACTGACACAGCAAGTATTTAGGAAAATAAGGGCATACAGGCACAAAATAGAAAGGAAAGGGGCAGTGTGGGGCCCCCAGAGGTGCGGGGCCCAATTGGGCCCAATTGGTCCAATTGGCCTAAGGCCGGCCCTGAATATTGGCTTCTTGGGAGCTCAGCATTAAGGGCAACAAGTCTTGTAATTTATAATGGCTCACAAGAGATGAAAAAAGTGTTGTATGTGGTTGGTGTGGGTACGGGGGAAGTAATCATTGCTGCCTTTCATCTGATTATAGGCCTGCTTGCATTAAACTTTGCCTGCCTTTACCCTTTGTCTGAATTTAGTTTAACTCTTTGTTTCCTTGCACCTATTTTTCCTAGCCTCTTCTACCCTGCTTGTATTCAGTAACACTATGGCGCAGTTTGGTTCCTTGCTTGTTTGCCTATGTTACTTATTACCTGTCTTGCCTCCATTTCTTGCAGTGGGAGATTACCATAAGCGCAATCCAAGTGGTCGCCAAGGCCAGGTCCCAAGGTTTCCAGGTGGCCAAGCAACATAGAGAGGAGGCTGAGCTGGGGCAGGTTGGGTGCAGACTATGCCCAGAACTTTTGCAGAAGTTTATCTGCTCCTGACTATGCTGTTAAATAAAGAGCAGAACCTTTTTACCAGTATCAGTTGTGTCTGTCCTGCCTATTCCCCAGTACCACCTGTCAGTGGTCTTGACACCAAAGTGTTAATTCTCAAATGTGATTTGCATCATGGATAGGTGCTACTGCTCAACAGGGCTGCTGTGTTTTGCTGTGACCTTACACCCCACTTGAAAGTTAATATGGTCAACTGATCATAGAAATTTGCATGCATTGATGCATTAATTGACTTTGAAAAATTGATTCTCATTTAATTAAACATACAGTCCTTCAGTTATCCCCCCCACTTGTGCCTTTGCATTCTCCATACAGTAGCCATTCATTTGTAATGTGTACCAGGACACTTGCACAATTGGCAACATATACAGCTGCCTTCTTGTGTAAAGGATAGAAGGGAGCCCAGCCAAGAGACTGAAGCATATAAGCGAATGGTGGCAGATTCAATTGGTTACATGTTTGGTGTCATATGGATGCTGTACCTCCAAGCACAATTTCTGCAGCATATTTTATATTCATCCTCTGGTCTTTAGTAGCTCTTTAATTGTGCCGTGCTGATGTGTATTGGTAATGATGCTTTTTTTAACCCTTTTGCACAGACCTTTAATTCTACAACGTTGGGTTTCGAGCTTTTCTTTGTATTACATTTAGTCAGCCCCTCTCTTAGCACATGTATAGGTTATAAATACCTGAAAATATGGCTTTAACAGTCAGTCCTGCTTTAGTTTTCGCTTTTGTTTCATTTTAACCAGCCGTACGGAATATTTATGTTCTGCCCTGGTAGGACACTGGATAGGTGCCAGCCATGGAGAGTAATTGATACTAATGAATAAATTAGGCATGGCATTTGCATGTAGAGTCATGGGGAAGCATTTATGCCAGGGTTTAAACAATACTATAGTCAGAGCTGGGCATTTTTCCTTTTTAAAGGGAAACAAGAAGGATTGTGTTCTTTGCAGTCGCAGTTAAATATGTTGCGGCTGTTGTTTAGTAAATTGTTGCTTCTCTGAGATTATTGTTAGAATGCACAAACTGAATGTTTGATTGGGAAAGGGGTGAAAGTTCTATCATCTTACTCTTGCCAGCTAGGATTTTTTTTAAAACATTGCTGATTCAGAAGTCATTTCCTAGTGCTGCAAAAAGGTTGCAAAAAGGCAGCCTAAATGATCCACTTAAAGCTGCAATCAAAGACCTTGTTGTGTGTGTTTCACCATTTACCACTTTTTATCTTTCTTGCCAAAAAGGAATATGCACAGCAACATGCTGGGAATATTAGCCCATTAGTTTACTTAGAAGTATAAATACACAATACACCGTATCAATGCCATTGATATGATGGCATGGAGAAAAATGCAAATCAGTCATTCCATTTTCTCTGCTTTCTTGTGAGTCATATGAAGCCAAAATATTGTCTGTTTTAAGTATTTGCATTCACTGTTTTGCTATAAATGTTAAATATATAATTTTTTTTTACATACTGATATATTTAATTGCTCATGTTTATATGATCTTTCAAATTAAAATAAAACATCAGCTATCCTCACACTTCTAGAAAAAAAGGGCAACCAGTGGTCAGATAATCACAACAATGCTTGGCTTAACCAAATAAAAACTGCAACTTCTATTATCCTAAAAATTGAAAGTAGCGGGCACATTATTTTTACCAATACTCAGAGTTCCCTTATCTGGTCTTGTGTCTATATGGTCAGTGACTTCCTTATAACATACAGTAACATACAGCCTGCAGCCTTGTACCGTTATATGGTCACAGAACTCCTCAGTGACTTCTAATATCATTATAATTTACAGTAGGGGGTACATTATAACTTATAATACATGAGTGATACTCAGAGTTCCCTGTGTAACTCAGCCTGCAGTCTTGTGCCTTTATATGGTCACAGAACTCCTCAGTAACTTCTAATATCCTTTTAATTTACAGTAGGGGGTACATTATCCCTTATAATACATGAGTGATACTCAGAATTCCCTGTATAACTCAGCCTGCAGCCTTGTACTGTTGGTCACAGAACTCCTCATTGACTTCTAATATCCTTATAATTTAAAGTAGGGGTACATTATAACTTATAATACATGAGTGATACTCAGAGTTCCCTGTATAACTCAGCCTGCAGCCTTGTACCGTTATATGGTCACAGAACTCCTCAGTGACTTCTAATATCATTATAATTTACAGTAGGGGGTACATTATAACTTATAATACATGAGTGATACTCAGAGTTCCCTGTGTAACTCAGCCTGCAGTCTTGTGCCTTTATATGGTCACAGAACTCCTCAGTAACTTCTAATATCCTTTTAATTTACAGTAGGGGATACATTATCCCTTATAATACATGAGTGATACTCAGAATTCCCTGTATAACTCAGCCTGCAGCCTTGTACTGTTGGTCACAGAACTCCTCATTGACTTCTAATATCCTTATAATTTAAAGTAGGGGTACATTATAACTTATAATACATGAGTGATACTCAGAGTTCCCTGTATAACTCAGCCTGCAGCCTTGTACCGTTATATGGTCACAGAACTCCTCAGTGACTTCTAATATCATTATAATTTACAGTAGGGGGTACATTATAACTTATAATACATGAGTGATACTCAGAGTTCCATATGTAACTCAGCCTGCAGCCTTGTGCCTTTATATGGTCACATAACTCCTCAGTAACTTCTAATATCCTTATTATTTACAGTAGGGGGTACATTATCTCTTATAATACATGAGTGATACTCAGAATTCCCTGTATAACTCAGCCTGCAGCCTTGTACTTTTGGTCACAGAACTCCTCATTGACTTCTAATATCCTTATAATTTACAGTAGGGGGTACTTATCCCTTATAATACATGAGTGATACTCTGAGTTCCCTGTGTAACTCAGCCTGCAGCCTTGTGCCTTTATATGGTCACAGATCTCCTCAGTGACTTCTAATATCCTTTTAATTTACAGTAGGGGGTACATTATACCTTATAATACATGAGTGATACTCAGAATTCCCTGTATAACTTGTCCTGCAGCCTTGTGCCTTTATATGGTCACAACACTCCTCAGTGACGTATAATAGCCTTATAATTTACAGTAGGGGGCACATTATGCCTTATTATATATAAGTGATACTCAGAGTTCCCCGTATAACTCAGAGTGCAGCCTGCAGCCTTTATATGGTCATGGATGTTATTCATAATTTTGTGTTTACCCCCCCCCCTTTTTACGCAGGTTCAAACGTTGAAAATGTTAATGAAAACACTTTCCTTTCAGCATATAATTGCCACGCTTCATTATAAACGGATTGTGTAAAAGAAATGTAACCTTTGACGCTGCGGCCATCGCAACTTTACATCTCCCAGCACCCATCGGACGCAGCTTACATGGTGTTGGAATGCAAAGAGTTGTATCTATGTGACCGCTGCTAAATATCTGACCCTATTATATCCAATTACTGCTGCTGCTAACTTAAGAAAACCATTCCCTAACCAACTTGCTTATGGTTCTTCTACTTTTTTGACCCTAGTTGGCCAATGATAGATGCAATGATAAATGCAATGATAAATGCAATGATAGATGCAATGATAGATGCAATGATAGATGCTGGCACTGTCAGGTGTGAATGCCAAAGCATCTGCTATTGCCAGCATGGATCCCATACAAATAAGTGGGTAAAGGTGTCACACTGGACTGTTAGTAGGAGCACAGCTTTGCATTATTTTCATCTCTTGGCCAGTTCATTATGAATTAATGAATTACTTGAAAAAGCATTGTACTCTCTAACACCCCCTACTGCCAGTGACAACGTAAAAAAGGGCACAGTTATTGGGACAATAGCAGCCCTGTACGAAAAGGTTTGCTGAGGCCGGGCTTCATTCATAGACTTTAATTAAAAATGCATTGCATCTAATTGATTGCTAGCAGCACCCGTTCACCTATACATTTTTTTATTTTCTACAGTCAAAGGTCAGGAATATTATATATTGAAGAGCTGAGCAGAAGGTGCAGGGATTTTGTTCTTGCCTGTAAATGCTCTTGCAGAAGAGGGATCAGTCTCACTGATTAAACGAGGATGGATAAGTAGGTGAGAATAATGCCTGTATTATGATTTTCAAATGCTCTCTTTATAACTCCACACACACAAATGGGAAATGTGGGCCTGTGATGGATACAGTTTGTACCAGCTGAAAATTGCTTTTGTATTAGATTTATTTCCCTCACCATCTACCGAAAAATGTATCTGTCCATTGATACAATTAGATTGCTGAAAATATACAAACCTAAAATCTATGGCTTATGAATCGATTAATATTTGTGTCAGTGCATAATGGCTTGGTGGCTATGTACTAGCGCGTTTATTAGCGAGTGTGCAAATAAGTGTAAATGAAGATCAGGTTGTGCTTTATAAACTGTTACAATGTACCTTATTCATAAGTAGCATCTTACATTTAATCTCAGATAGTTAAATGTATTTGGGCGAAACTTTGGCCTGTGAAACGTCCATCTATCCACATTGGCTTTCAACCCTCTTAGTTAGAGCTCCCGCGCTGCTTGCCTTGGTGGAGCTAAAGTAATCCTGATATCCATTCCAGACAAAGCTATGGGTGGCAGGTTGGACATCCTTGATGCATACACACACAGTATATAACAACCGTTTATTTAGTATATTCTTTATGTGTTATTACCCATTGAGCTTGTGTGAGCCTGGGAGGTCGGGCAATTGCTCTGACTGCCCTAGCCTTAAAACATGAATTTAAGGGGCACTAAACTCCTTTATCAACATGAATTTAAAGAAAAGGGCTTGTGTCAAACATACTTTTAGCTTTTTGTTTTGACCATGTTTTTCTTATTTCTGAAACAGGGAAATTGAAGCGACTCCATGTTTGGTCCTTATGAAGTAGATAATTACATTACCAGTATACAGATACTACCTTGGAGCGCAGTGGTGCACAAGAACCCCTAGACCAGGGATCCCCAACATTTAGAACCAGTGAGCAACACTCAGAAGTAAAAGGAGTTGGGGAGCAACACTAGCATGAAAAATGTTCCTATGGCGCCAAATAAGGGCTGTGATTGGCCATTTAGTAGCCCCTATGTGGATTGTCAACATACATTGAGGCTCTGTTTGGCAGTACACCTGGTTTTTATGCAACCAAAACTTGCCTCCAAGCCTGGAATTCAAAAATGAGCTCCTGCTTTGAGGCCACTGGGAGGAACATCCAAGGGGTTGGTGAGCAACATGTTGGTCATGAGCTACTGATTGGGGATCTAGGGCCTAGGCTATACCCTAGGGGCCCAGTGTGATCTGAAGCCCATCTAGCTTTTTTAATTGTTCTTTCTATTTTCTTAATATTTATTTTTATTTAAGCTGCTGGGTCCAGTCGTGCTGTTCCAGTGTTCATGTGGACAACGTAATGGCGAATCCACAGAACATTTTGTAGCAGCTTTGAGAGAGCTGGTTGTTAACGGTGAGTTTGGGACTCTAACAGATGAAATGCTAAGAGACCAAATAGTGGAAAAAACAAACTCACCTCTCATTAGAGAGAGACTGGTCCTAGAGCAGGATTTAACCCTTGCAAAGGCTATTACAGTTGCTAGCCAAATTGAAACAGCAGTGGCAGAGGCTAAAACTCACAGTCGGGGAACTGCTGGGAATGTTCAGATTGTGAATTCAGCACTGTGGCCTAATAATGCCCAGTCACAGGCAAAATACAGTGCTAAGGAAAGGGATTCACCTACACTGCAAAACCGTGCAGCAAATACAAATAGAAAATACTGCTTTCACTGTGGTTCAACACAACACACTGCAAATGTTTATATGCACTGTCAGTGTCAGTACTGATCCTGCTGACAAGGGACACTCCATTAACCTGATGCTTGATACAGGTTCAGCTGTTTCTATACTACCAAAGGATATTTTCGTGATATACTTTGCAAAAGATCCGCTTGTTGCACCTGCCCTGTCAGTTACGTAAAGGATCCAATCCCTGTGATTTTGCCAGTGACTGTACAATTTGAATTAAATACTGTAAAATGTGACTTTTACATTGTGAATAAGGGAACTGCTATACTTGGAAGGGATCTCTTTGCTGAATTAAACCTACAATTAGTTGATGGTCTCATTACTACAGCACCAGTGCCTGCCACACAGCCAGTGTATAAAATTTCACCACAAAGCAACACTTCACTGGGTTGTGCAAAGAACTTTGTACACAAAGTTAAGTTGAGACCAGATGTAAAGCCAGTACAATTTTCTGATTCAGCATGGGAAAAACTTTCTATTGATATTGTGGGTCCTTTTACAGATGCTCCTATAGACTGCAGATTTGCTATAACCTTGATGGGCTATTACAGTAAATGGCCTGAAATTGCATTTGTTTCTCATATAACATCAGCTACAGTAATAACATTTCTGTCTACAGTCTTCAGCAGAGAAGGTAATCCAAAGGAATTAATATCAGACAACGGGCCACAGTTTGTCTCATCTGAGTTTGAATTCTTTCTGAGAGAGAGGAATATTGTGCATAGGAAATCTTCAGTATATTACCCACAAGCAAATGGAGAAATCGAGCGATTCAACAGAAGTCTGAAAATAGCACTACAGACAGCAAATCTTACTGGGAAATCTTGGAAAGTATTTACAGCAGAGTTCCAATATAACTACAGAGCAACGCGCCATGCAACTACCCAATCATCTCCAGCTGAATTATTACATGGCAGACAGATGCGCACTAAGTTACATGTTACAGACATCAAACTTCCACAAAATACTGTGCCTACAAAATCATCTACTGCTGACATTGTGAAACATCCACAAGCCAAATGCAAGGCTTATACTGACAGAAAACATGGTTCCAGAGAAGTGCCCTTTCAGCCTGGATCTTTAGTAGGGATGGAGCGAACTGTTCTGCGGCGAACTAGTTCGCGCGAACTTCGACCGTTCGCGTCCGCCGAACGTTCGCGAACGTTTGGGGACGTTCGCCAATTTGGGTTCGCGCTCGATTAGGTCGAAGTAAACTCGTACGATCGAACGATTTAACAATTCGACCGAGGGAATAGTGTCTTCGATTCGAATGGTTCCGTCGTATCGAGCAGTCGAATATGATCGAAGTGATCGTTGCCCCACTTATATTCGAATCGTTCGATTCGAACGTTTATGCCCCACTTCCTTTCTGACATTTTTTTCATACAGGAAGCCCTCCAGTGGCCATTTTAGGTGCATTTTCGGCCTGATTGCGCACTTGCTATTTAGACTGCACAGGTGGAGGAGGTGTTTTAAAGCAGTTGAAAAAAAAAGCAAATGGCTGGGAGGAGGATTGAGGAGGAGGAGGAGCAGGGGGAACGTCTCTCCAGCCCTGGTGAGGTGCCAACTGCGGCTGGATCCCACACTATGTGGGATCTTGGTCGTGGTAGATGGGGGAGAGAGGAGGGCTGGGGGGTCACCAACAGGGGTTCCTGGGTGGAGGAGGAGGTAGAGAGTCGGGGGTCCTGTAGTGGGGGTGAGAGTAGGGCAGGGGGGTCCCGTAGTGGGGGTGAGAGTAGGGCAGGGGGGTCCCGTAGTGGGGGTGAGAGTAGGGCAGGGGGGTCCCGTAGTGGGGGTGAGAGTAGGGCAGGGGGGTCCCGTAGTGGGGGTGAGAGTAGGGCAGGGGGGTCCCGTAGAGGGAGGGAGGAGCGTAGGGCAGGGGGGTCCCGTAGAGGGAGGGAGGAGCATAGGGCAGGGGGGTCCCGTAGAGGGAGGGAGGAGCGTAGGGCAGGGGGGTCCCGTAGAGGGAGGGAGGAGCGTAGGGCAGGGGGGTCCCATAGAGGGAGGGAGGAGCGTAGGGCAGGGGGGTCCCGTAGAGGGAGGGAGGAGCGTAGGGCAGGGGGGTCCCATAGAGGGAGGGAGGAGCGTAGGGCAGGGGGGTCCCGTAGAGGGAGGGAGGAGCGTAGTGTAGGGAGGGTGTCCCCCAGCCCACACAGGGAGTCCCCCAGGGCACGCTGCGTGTCTCGCTCACCACCATCTGGGGCACGCAGCGTGTCACGCACCCCACCCAGGGCTGAGAGAGGCTTCCCCAGGAGGAGGCCACAGAGGCTGCCGAGCAGCTCGGAGGAGGAGATGGAGGCACCACCACCAACTGCCTCAGAGAGGAGAGAGGAGGAGGAGGAGGAAGGTGATGATGGAGGAGAGGAGGGCCCCACCAACAAAATGGCCCGAAGGTTTACCGGTGAAGAGAATGGAGCACTGGTGGACGAGGTGATAGCGCGATGGGATGTGCTGTTTGGGAGTCAGTCCCATCGCATCAATGCTGCCAGACGCCAACAACTCTGGCAGCAGGTGACGGACAGGGTGAACACTGTGGGCGCTTTACACAGGGATCGGACAACTGTGTATAAGCGCTACAGTGACCTGAAGCGTTGGCTAAGGGCAAAACTTGTTACCAGGAGAGCGAAAGCCCAGAAGACCGGCGGAGGGCGTGTCCCTCCACTCAGACTTCAACCCCATGAGCGCCGGCTTCTGGACATTTTGGCCAAAGAGGGCAGTGAAGAACTGGACACAGACTGGATACGTAAGTAGACTTTTATAGAAACAAATATCTGACTCCTTTTGTTTCACATTCCCATTATTTACATAAATGTCTAATGTTCCCTTTAGCATATCACTTTGTTGGTAAAATATTGCTTCTGTTTTGCATTAGAGGAGTTTTTGTGCTTTTCTTTACAGCTTTGCTGTTTGTTTATTATTACTAGTTATTAAGTGCAGCTGTAACTGACAAAATGGGGAGCCATTTATTTATTAACCATTTCTCCACTATAGCACAAATGTTTAGAAACTGCTTTAAAGGGTGGTTCACCTTTAAGTTAACTTTGAAGTATGTTATAGAATGGCCAAGTGTAAGCAACTGTTCACTTGTCCTTCATTATTTTTTTAAATTACTCTTTTCAGCTTTAAAATGTGGGTCTAGAAAGAAAGGCTCTACACATTGATTTTTTATTACTCATCTAACTTATCAGAACATCCCCAATTCTATTCCAGTCTCTTATTCAGATAAATGCATGGTTGCTATGCTAATTTGGACCCTAGCAACCAGATTGCTGACATTGCAAAGTGTAGATCTGCTGAATAAAAAGCTAAATAACTCAAAAAACACAAGTATTGTCATCTATATAATTCTCTTCTGCTTGTATGATTGCAAATGTATTTAAGTTTTAACCATTCCATCCATAATAGCTGTGCCATTATAGATTCACGTTTAACCATTTCATCTCCCTAGTTGTGCCATTATACAGTAGATTTACGTTTAACCATTTCATCTTCCTTCCTGTGCTATTTCATTGGAGTTAGTATTTCGAATGAGCAATAAAATAGATTTGTAGCATGTGAGAGGTCTGTACACCAGGCTACTAGCCAAGTACACTTGCAATTCTATATTTTTTTTGTCTCTTAATACCTTTTTTCTTTCTTTACTCAAAATTGCAGGACCCCGCAAACATCGCGCCCGGACAGTGACCAGGACCAGGGTGATGCTGCTCAGCAACCCCAGGAAGAGGGTGAGACTGATGACTCTGATAGAGCCCCGGAAGCTCAAGGTACAGACATGTTTAATGTTTGTGACAAATGTAATTGCTCCCTGAACTTGTTTAGAGCATTACTAATGTCCTATTTCACATTACAGAACACCGAGCTGAACGCCGCGCCCAGTCGCCAGCCGTGATTCCTGTGGTGCCCCCCAGACGTAAGATCAATGTTTATAACTAATAAACTCTTCCTTTATTTGTCAGTGTGTCACCAAAGATGCAAGTAATGGTTAAGCTGAGGAGAGGTGGTTAGGAGAACAAAATAGGATCAGACAGGGCCACCATCGGGGGGGGCAGTTGTCATGGGCCCGCACGTGTCTATGGGGGGGCCCGGCCATGCTTCACTTATTTGATTATCCGGGCCCCCCTGTCTTCAGCGTACTGCCAGCTCTCTGTGCACGGAAGCTTTTCGCCTATTAAGATTTCCTGTATCCTCATTGGTCCTTTAAGAATAAGGCCCAGTAAATCTGCATTGGGATTGGATCCCCTTAACGGGACTTATTCTTAAAGGACCACAAGGATACAGGAAATCTTAATAGTAGAAAAGCTTCTGTGCACAGAGAGCTGGCAGGCAGTACGCTGAAGACAGGGGGGCCCGGATAATCAAATAAGTGAAGCATGGCCGGGCCCCCCTTAGACACAAAACCCTCACAAGCAATTTTTCATAAAATTTGGGGGTATCTGAACAATTTTTTTTACTTGCAGGGGGGGCCCTTATCACCAATGGCTTTTTCTAACTTGTGTGTGGGGGGTTACCATTTTTAGCACTGTTGTCTGTGTTGTTTTTAAACTGTAGTGTGGAGTTGGCGGGATCTGGGGTGGGGCCTAGGCTGGGTGGGCAGGCCCAGAAAATTAGTGTGGATGGGGCCCTGAAAATTTTGTTGTACGGGGCCCTGTGATTTCTAATGGCGGCCCTGGGATCAGACAGCAAAAGCAGAGTTTATATGGGAACCAGTAATAATATCTCCTTAGTGGCTGTTACAATGGAGGGTATGTTTAGTATTCTGAGCTGGGAAGAACTGAGCATGCTCATGAGCCAACAGCCAAAGCAAATTCCTGAGGCGGGGAAGAGTGAGTTAGAAGAGGAGAAGGCATTTAAATGATTAAGGGGATACTGCAGCCTTTACTGTTAACCTTTTAAAAACCAGTAGCACGTGTCTGAAGCTTTAAAAGAGGCCGTTCACTGATTACATTTTTGTTGGGAGCGTTTACATGTCCTTTAAAACAATTTTTTTTGTCTAAGAAAAAACATGTTTTCCAAGCTACAGACTGGTATGAGATTTCCACTGTAATGTTGTGTTTATGCCACCCCCCAGACTAAAACACCACCCCCAATCTAACTTGGAACCTTTTGTAACCTTTTGTAACCTTTTGTTTGTTGTGGGTTATGCACATGTCCAATATATATATTTATATTTGATTTTTCTTGTAGATCGTGCTGCTGCTACAGCAATTGGGGGACCACCACAAGAGGAAGGACGGCGACTGGCTGATCAACCTGCGGCACAACCGGGGCTCGTCAACGTGATGCTGGCCATGCTACGCCAGCAGCGCTACCAGGATCTCAGGATGAGGCGGTGGATGGCCCATATCTATGCAGAGATGCGGGAGACCCGGATGGCCATCCATCGAGGATTCCAGGACCTGGTGGCAGCCCAGTCTCACCGACCAAGGGGCCCTGCTGAGGGTGAAGTCCCTGGTCCACCTGCTGCTCCCCCTCCACCCCCTGAAGCTCCTCAACATCGGAGGGAAAGGGGGCATGGAAGGGGACACAGTCCTGTCCGAGGGGACAAACGTCCCTAGATCCAGTCTGTGTCATTTACCATCTAACACTGACCTCTTTGCCTATTTTCTCCTGGTAACAAACTTTGCCCTATTGAAGCTTCAGGTATCACTCTGTCCGTTACCCAGCAATGGGACTGACTCCCAAACAACACATCCCATTGTTTACACTGTGCTCCATTCTCTTCACTGGGGGGTGCCATTTTAACATCTATTGGCACCCTTTCCAATAACATCTGGAAAAGCACTTCAAAACATCTAAGTGCATTTGCTCTAACATATGTATATACGTATGGTGTTATGAGCACCAAGGTGTGCCATATCTTACATCCAATGGCGCCCTTTCCAATAACATCTGGAAAAGCACTTACAAACATCAAAGTGCATTTGCTCTAACATATTTCTATGGTGATGCTGCAGTGTTGCCAAACACATTCACTTGGCCCAAAAAATGTTACATGTAAGGATCAATGCATTCCAATCATTGCAAACACATGACTACACTTTTTATTGTGTATTTATCACCAGTGCAGTGTTGCTTCAAATGTTCCATATGCTAATCAAGCGCTGTTTGTATGTGTTTCTCATGTTAGGAGCATTCATGTAACAATGGCCTATGTTCTGCAACTGTCAAAGTGAAAACAGTGTGCCTTGTGCTTTCCACTATGAAGTATTGATGTTGTCTACCTATGGCCTACTTTGGCTACCCAGCACTCATAATATGTGCTATTGCTGACTACCTCCTCCTCCTCCTCCATCACCTCCTCCACCTGTGGTACTTAAATAGCAAGTCCCAGGTATATGATATGCCTTAAAGGCACAAAGCGTTGGTTGTTACTTTGCACTAGAAAGTATTGTTGTCTACCGATGGCCTACTTTGGCTACCCAGCACTCATAATATGTGCTATTGCTGACTACCTCCTCCTCCATCACCTCCTCCACCTGTGGTACTTAAATAGCAAGTCCCAGGTATATGATATGCCTTAAAGGCACAAAGCGTTGGTTGTTACTTTGCACTAGAAAGTATTGTTGTCTACCGATGGCCTACTTTGGCTACCCAGCACTCATAATATGTGCTATTGCTGACTACCTCCTCCTCCATCACCTCCTCCACCTGTGGTACTTAAATAGCAAGTCCCAGGTATATGATATGCCTTAAAGGCACAAAGCGTTGGTTGTTACTTTGCACTAGAAAGTATTGTTGTCTACCGATGGCCTACTTTGGCTACGCAGCACTCATAATATGTGCTATTGCTGACTACCTCCTCCTCCTCCTCCATCACCTCCTCCACCTGTGGTACTTAAATAGCAAGTCCCAGGTATATGATATGCCTTAAAGGCACAAAGCGTTGGTTGTTACTTTGCACTAGAAAGTATTGTTGTCTACCGATGGCCTACTTTGGCTACCCAGCACTCATAATATGTGCTATTGCTGACTACCTCCTCCTCCTCCTCCATCACCTCCTCCACCTGTGGTACTTAAATAGCAAGTCCCAGGTATATGATATGCCTTAAAGGCACAAAGCGTTGGTTGTTACTTTGCACTAGAAAGTATTGTTGTCTACCGATGGCCTACTTTGGCTACCCAGCACTCATAATATGTGCTATTGCTGACTACCTCCTCCTCCTCCTCCATCACCTCCTCCACCTGTGGTACTTAAATAGCAAGTCCCAGGTATATGATATGCCTTAAAGGCACAAAGCGTTGGTTGTTACTTTGCACTAGAAAGTATTGTTGTCTACCGATGGCCTACTTTGGCTACCCAGCACTCATAATATGTGCTATTGCTGACTACCTCCTCCTCCTCCATCACCTCCTCCACCTGTGGTACTTAAATAGCAAGTCCCAGGTATATGATATGCCTTAAAGGCACAAAGCATTGGTTGTTACATTGAACAACTATTCCAACACATTACCTGGCCAGCACTAACCTCATATGTGCTGATACTTTCAAACAGCCCATTTTGTCATATTGACAAGTGTCATTTATAAATCATATTGATTGTTATATTCTGGTTTTGTACGCAGGGCTCCTTAATGCCAAACTTATTTTGTCTTATTTAATTTATGTAAACTTGCCCAGCATGGACACAGGGGCGCAGTATGAATCTCATGCAAGAAATTCTTGCCTGTAACCCTATAAACCTTTTGTAAAGCTCTGGCCTTTAGTGCTCAATGGGGGCTGTTATATATTGAAATGTATGTAACTTGAGACCACAATTCCTTCTGTATGTTACAGATAGGCTACTTTTTTAATTGTTATTAAGAATGCTTATGTGGTGTTCAACAAACCAACAAAGTTTTGTCACAAATCCATATTGTCATTTTATTCTTATAAAAATGTTTGAGATTTTGTCAGTAAACCCACAAAACCAAAAGCTGTGTCTGTTTCTTTTTTCACTTTTGCTAAGGTGGTTTCAAAAAATGCAATACACATGGATAATGTCATTTGAAACATAGAGCAGGTACATCATTTTCAGGGTATATACCTAACAACCCTTTTTTGCAGAGTTAACACAGAGTTCTAAGTTGGACAACAGAAGAAGGGGTTAAATAGGACCAAAAGCCTCATGAACTGACATAAAAGCCCCATGACAAGACCAACATATTAAAGCCAACCAACAGACTTAGGTATTTGTGCATTTCAGTCATTATTGAGTTAATATCAATGAAGGATAAGCCTCACACACTCTGTGGTTGGTTAGCTTTCCATTTGCCAATATTCCCCACAGTTGACAGTTGAAGATCGTCATTAATATGTGGTGCAAGGCCAGGCTGCACTGCAACATGACAAACATAATGGTGAGGTGCAACACCTTCAAGGGCCAATAAAGCACAGCACCCCCAGTGAGTGAGAGGTAAGTGCAATTAGTAGGAGACGTGCCTTTCCTTCCTTATTAGTTAACTGATTAACACACATCCAACCTCAAAGTCAATCAGGTGCCATTAATTACAATCCCTGCTAAAATCACTTAATTGAAGAAAACTACAAGTCCCAAGATGCACAATGCATGTATTGTTACAAGATTGTAGCTAGTCTATGCCAAATACATGCACATTCCTTTAAATGAATCTGTCAAATGGCTTTATAGAAAATATAACGGATAACTTACCCACAGGCCAGCCCTTGGGCTAGGCAATTTGGAAATTGTCCAAATAGGAAAAATGTTGTGTTAGATGGCAAAAAAAAACATGTTTCTGGTGTCAGTATGTCTCTAATGTAATTCAACAAACCTCTAGTGCAGCTAAAACTAAAGCTTAGAATAGTTCGAATCCTTCAATTCGATTACTTCGACAACTAAAGATCGAACGTTTTCCATTCGATCGAATGATGTTGTAATCGATCGAATGATTTTTATTCGATCGATTGGTTAAACCGTTCGATCGTTCGATTAGAAGAATTTTACCGTTCGATCGAATGAAATTCATTCTATCGAATGATCGATCATTCGAATCGCACTAAAATCGGTCTATCGAATGGCAAAAATCGTTCGAATCGTTCGATTCGAACGATTTTAGCGGGTGTTCGATGTTCGCGAACTGTCCGCGAACGTTCGCATTTTTTTCCGGTGTTCGCGAACGGCGTTCGCGAACACGCCGGCGGCAGTTCGCTACATCCCTGATCTTTAGTCAGAATTAAGAAACCAGAAATACTGAAACAAGGACAATCTAAATTTACTACACCACTTAAAGTGAAACACCAGCGATGACCATACACATATGAACTGTCTTTTAACTCCAAATATCTTCTAACTGAATGGGCCACCTCTTTGAGACTCATTGCGGGGCGAGACCCCCATCCTATGGGAACCACTGACATGCAAATCCAGACAATGATCTTATTGTATTTAAGTAACCATTGGCTCTGAAGGATTTATGTAGAATGGTTAGGATGTGCTTTGTGTTGGATAGAGCATCGGGCCACCATAGGTAATTAAAAATCTTTTCTTGAAAACTGTGCTCAACAGTAAAAAACTCCATTATGTAATTTCCGATGCCAGTTATGAGGACTCCCAAGCTTTGCCCTAGAGAAGCCAAATCCATATTTCTTACTGCTGAGATCTAATAAGAGCCAAACAGTCTAGGAGTTTGAATTGTATAAAGCCTTATGAATATTGACTAGATTGCAGTGGCTCTGGGCTGTGCAGCGGAAAGTATTGTATTTGGGAACGATCCATAATAACAGAGACTATAAAGGGAAATATGAAGCATTGGCAGTTATATGAATATAATATTAGCATTATGCAGCACTTTTTACAGAATATTCCAGGCAGAGTGAAACCTATAAAAGTGCTGGGTTATACAGGGGAATAAGTGGAAGCTTTAGGAAAGCAGTATATAGCAAAGATGATTACCCATGGTGAGGGAAAGTGGGAATGACATTGTGGTTTATATTTATCACCTGGAAACATTGCAAGGCCCAAGAGAACTCAAGAAGCATTGTAGGAGTTGTATAGGAGGAGTTATACAGAAAATGTATAGTGTTTAATAGGAGGATTTATCATATGGAACAATACAAGGAGTTAGAGAGATGGTTATTTGAGGAAGCCAGAATTTGTAGAATAACGCCATATGGGTCTAAAATGAGACTTTTTCTGGCAGCTAAAGAGTTATACTTGCAGAACGGCAACACATAATTTGAGCTTGCTCTAAGCAGGTTGATGGATGATGGCAGCACAAGCTGAGGGGACAGAAGTCAGGAGGTGGAGGAGTTAATTAGAACTATCGGGGGTCACCTTGGAAGGTGAACATTGGAGTAATGTTTTAATAAGGCAATCGTTTATCTGGAGAAACCGTCTCACTGCATAATTACAGGCCATTTAATGTACTAGGAGGGGGATGTCCTTTTTGAAATGTCAGCTCTAAACAGGACGTCTACAAGGAAATCACAGCTTATTCTAGTAGGACAATTCTGTGTTTTGCCTACTTCGGGCAGACTTGAAGCACTTTTCTGTCTTGTTTGTTGGAAGATGCGTATTAATCATTGCAGGCATGGCTTTGCCTGGTTATAAATAAGGTTTATATTTTGAGGATTGTGAGAACTGCTGGTTTTTAGAAATCTGTGTAAGAATAAATGGCATTGCTTGAGTAGGCTGTCTATATGTTTGGTATGTTTGGTCTGACAGGCTGGTTACATGTATACATATTTGGGAGTAGTCTGGCTGTGTGTATGGTAGACCTTTATTGGAGTAGACCTACCACAGTGTATGGTAGATCTTTGGGATGTCTAGTAGGGCTGTCATGGTCAGGGCATGTAAGGTAGAGCTTTATAGGAGCAGGCTGGCTGCTTGTATAGTAAATCTTTATGGCAATGGTTTGGCAAGAACAGCAGCTGTCAGACTGACTGCCTTCACCTGTGTAAATCCACAGAAAAAACTTTTCTTTGAACACAGTATATAGGCTGAAATTTGATTGTAATGGTTATCTATGTTTTAGGGCCTGAACTAGGGGTAGACAGAAGAGGCACTAGGCATGTGCCTCTTCTGTCTACCCTAGTTCCAGCCGTAGACTAAAAGTTCTCCAGGCTCAATAGTGGGGACACTAGGCATGTACCTTTTCTGTTGTTTATCCCTAGTCTGGGCTTGTCCCCTATTGCCCCCTATCGTCCCCCTATTGCCCTAGCCTATTCGTGCAAGTGCTGCCCTTCCATGGATTTGTATACTTATTGATGTGCACACAATCTTTGGTGCATTGGATGGGTGTAATAGGGCTGGCAGGGTTGCCTATTGTTCCAGTCTGTACTGCGCAGTCTATTGTGACTGCAAAGAGGAATTTGAATAACAGATAATAAATGTATAATGTACATTACATGTTGGCCCATTTGCAATGCAGAACAAATTAAGAAATTACGAGTCACATTACAGCTAAATCTGTATAGGCCTGTGAGTAACCTTGAGTCAATATTTAAGATTTTTGTACTTTGTATCCATATAGGGATAACCAGATGCAGCCAATGTGCATGATAGCTAAGCAAAAATCTAGATCCATAGTTGGGTGCCCAGCACACCTGCAGACCAAAGATTATATCGTTTGGCTGAAAAATGACTGAACTTAAAAAAACAAAACAAAAAAAAAAACACTAGTTCTTTCAGCATTCCTTCCCAGCCATAGGCTCCATTGGGTGCAGGCCACACTAATACTATTCAGTACATAAACTCTTTTAGGTTAATCCCAACTGCTTGACGCATGTAAACATGTGACTGTTAGAAGAAGAGAATCTGCACTGGCAAATTGCTGGGAATAAATATGAAAGGACTGAGAGATCATAATACTAAATTAGAGGAACTGAACTTTTCAAAATCACTGCCTAACACTTGCCATTGTCCTGAATCAGAAATGTGTGAAAGATGATTTTTGGGGGTGAAGGTGTTACCATTAAGCCCAAAATTCTGAAGCACCCCAATGTGTCATCTGCAAGAGAGAAGGTCACAAAAGAGAGACAGTGACATAATTTTAAGGGGATATTAAATTAATTAAGTGCAAGAATCAGATAAAATAATAAATGGAATTAGACTTAACTTTCCCTCTAAACACTCTTACTCAATCCCCTGTGACAACATGCCCCCAACACGCACACAGATTTTCCATCATTTCCATCATTCCAAATCCCAGGCATGAAACCCAATTAATTACAGAATTTAATCACCCGGCCGCCCCCCCCCCCACCGAGGCTGTCCGGGTGAATTTCCAGAGCTCTCCCAGATTCGGAGTGACTAACACACCCTCTGAGGGACGTAAAGCTCTAGTAATTAAGTTGGGATTGGGAAAATAATTAATGACTATAAAGTTGTAATTGGTACGATGATTGATTAGTTGTGCGCGTGATGAGATAGCTGTCTATATTCAGATATTGATTCACCAGCTCTGCGCTTGCTGTGTAATTACACAATTCCTTTTCATTAGATTAGCATTAAAGAACATTTTCACATTGAGTAATTTGCAATTAAGAGTTTGTGTGAAGACCTCAAACTAAATTTAAAGGTATAGTAGCCCAGCATGTCAGTTAGCAGAATCTGCACAGTAGATAAATGTAAATCTATAGATGATAAAACCTTTTTGGATAACTCCATTCTATTGCATCTTGTAGTTTTTCATGTTATACCGTATATCTATGTAATTCCAAATTACTTACCTTAGCAGACTTTCTGCAATATAAAGCTGTCTAGTCTGCCACATATAGCCTTATCACTTTTCTGTATCACACTCCTTATAGTGCCTCCAATTGTTTCATAAAACCCTGCCCTCTAACACCTTTTGTTTGCCACCAGTATAAACTTCCTTATGGCTACCGCTATTGCTCAATTTAACCCACATTTTATGTTATCCTATTGTACCATTTAACCCCCTACATTATTAATTTATATATTTTTCCTACTCCTCCTGCTATGTCATTTAAACTTTTAGTTTAACACTCCTAACTGATCCCCTTACTATAACTATTCATATTGCTCCACATAACCCTCCCTATAACTCTTCCTATTGCTCCATATAATCATCCCTATAACTCCTTGTATTGCTCCATGTAACCCTCCTATAACTCCTCCTATTGCTCCATATAACCCTCCCTATAACTCCTTGTATTGCTCCATATAACCCTCCCTATAGCTCCTCCTACTGCTCCATATAACCCTCCCTATAACTCCTCCTATTGCTCCATATAACCCTCCCTATAACTCCTACTATTGACCATATAGCCCTCCCTATAACTCCCCTTATTGCTCCATATAACCCTCCCTATTACTCCTCCTATTACTCCATATAACCATCCCTATTACTCCCCTTATTGCTTCATATAACCCTCCCTATAACTCCTCCTATTGACCATATAACCCTCACTATAACTCATCCTACTGCTCCATATAACCCTCACTATAACTCCTCCTATTGCTCCATATAACCCTCCCTATAACTCCTCCTATTGCTCCATATAACCCTCCCTATAACTCCTCCTATTGCTCCATATAACCCTCCCTATAACTCCTCCTATTGCTCCATATAACCCTCCCTATAACTCCTCCTATTGCTCCATATAACCCTCCCTATAACTCCTCCTATTGCTCTATATAACCCTCCCTATAATTCATCCTATTGCTCCATATAACCCTCCCTATAACTCCTCCTATTGCTCCATATAACCCTCCCTATAACTCCTCCTGCTGTTCCATATAACCCTCCCTATAACTCCTATTATTGCTCCATAGAACCCTCCCTATAACTCCTCCTACTGTTCCATATAACCCTCCCTATAATTCATCCTATTGCTCCATATAACCCTCCCTATAACTCCTATTATTGCTCCATATAACCCTCCCTATAACTCCTCCTACTGTTCCATATAACCCTCCCTATAACTCCTACTATTGCTCCATATAACCCTCCCTATAACTCCTACTATTGCTCCATGTAACTCTCCCTATAACTCCTCCTACTGCTTCATATAACCCTCCTTATAACGTCTCGAGCTTTATATGATCCTCCTTGTTGCTGCAATTTCCTAAGCTTTTGCTTCCAGTAATACAATATTATGTCCCCACCCCACTTTTTGCATATACATTACCTACACTTTCATTGCGCCGCATTATATATAGATTTATAATGTTGGTGTCATTTATAGGGGAATTTCATATAAGTACACTGCTAATAACTATTTATTCTAGAAATATGATCAGCAGAACGGAGAGGGTTTTAGTACTTATTTAACTCACACTGCTAAAGCAGTTGCCTAGGTTACTGAAGACATATTCTAAAATTGTGGATAATGTAGTCAGGGTGAGGGAATTATGTAAAAGGCCCCTTAATTTTAAAGATAAAGTGAGAAACTGAAGCGATGCGCTCCGGCTGGGTGTTGTTACAAATTCAGAGCATCACTTTAGCCTTCCTGGTCATTACACACTAAAAGCTTTTCTATTTAACTCTTATGTGGAAGGAAAATCTGCTAATGGGCCGCTAATGGGATATTACAGGTTTCCCTTTGGTTCAGGATTAAGCATCTGAGTCAAGGTAATGCAGTAGGCCTGCTAGCTAGCACTCCTCCTAATGCACTATATCATGTACCCTATTATTGTCTCAATTGCTCCACATAATTCCCTCCTCTTATAGTTACCTGCAGAGCTGTTTCGGAGCGGGTGGAAGGAGGGGTGGCCAACCCCATGCAGAGTAGCTCTGCCATTCTGAGGGAAAGTAAATCATCTCCACTGTTCCCCACTGATTTTTCTTATTTATATGAAGGGCTGCAACTGTGGGATATTATGTATATAACAGCAAGATGCTGTTAGGAACTTGGAATGAAGTTGTGTATAGTATGAAGGGAGACTTGCCAACCACGCTAAATGTGCATGACCGCAGGGTGACAAATATCCCGAAAAGGATTTCTGCTGCCTATTATTAAAATTGCTGATTTTTAAACCTACGCATCTCATAGTTTCCTCAGGAGGCATCTTTGGACATCTTCGGAAAAACGAAGTGACGTGTAGGTGTTGCCATCCACAATTTCAATTATAGCAGGAGGAGAAGCATTTTCTGAAGATTTGTTGCCCACAGTAATGGTCCTATTAGCCATGGTCCTAAAGGTTTGTAACAAGGGTCAGACTGGGCCAAAGGGACACCATGAAAAAAAACCTAGTGGGCCCTGCCGACCCAGATGCACTCATTTTAATGCCCTGGGTGTATGCAACAAGGTATGTGCTGGGGTAGAGGGAGGGTTAGAGGAGGGGGTTTGCGGTGCAAGGTGGACCTCGCTGTTGGAGGGGGGGCAGCCCTAGTGGCCCTGGACCACCGAATCCAATGCTGTGTGTATATAGTGTGCAGTGTCGGACTGGCCCTCCAGGATACCAGGAAAGCTCCCGGTGAGCCCAGGTGTCAGTGGGCCTCTTGCTTTTGACCATTTGGCCTATTTCATAGTCATTCCTTATTTCTTTAAGGGAACACAGAGGCTTAAAATGGAAGAATAGAGTATAGTATAGTAGTAGAGAAAAGACACTAAGAGAATAAAGAAGTTGAGTAAGGAGAGGAGAGGAGGTATAATAGTTTGGAAAGTGGGCCCGCAGTCTAAAGTCTTTTTGGTGGGCCCCTGGCATCCCAGTCCAACACTGATAGTGTATATATAGTAAGTATCCACTGTATGACGCAGCTTCAAGAAGATTTTGAATAAAAAGCCTTTATTATAATATTTGGCTTCTGATCCGGTACATGCAACGTTTCCGGCCTAATCTCGGCCCTTTATCCGAGATTAGGCTGGAAACGTTGCATGTACCGGATCAGAAGCCAAATGTTATAATAAAGGCTTTTTATTCAAAATCTTTTTGAAGCCGTGTCATACACTGGATACTTATAATTGAGGTGGAAAGTGGAACCACGGAACATGAGCAGATAATTACTGAAACTGGACGCTGGTGGGTGCTGACTGAACTATAACTTCTGTGTATATAGTAAGGCAAGGTAGTGTGTGGGAAAGAGATGTATAGCAAAGATATTGCTTAGATACTGTAACTATGGACCAATGAGCACAATACAAGGTAAACAGTTCCAGCTTTATATCAATGTGCAGTGTATGGCAATACTTTGTGCCAAATGTCATTCCTAGCCCTCCTCGCAGTGATTGAAAGACAAGATATATATATATATATATATATATATATATATATATATATATATATATATATATATATATATATATATGAACTTCAACTCAAAATCAAAATTCCAATGGATTCAGACGGGCAGGTATTTCGGGTGCTTTGAGGCATGTGGGAGAGGTGATTACCCAATGGCAACATAACATTCCATCTGTCAGGGCCCTGATCCCCATTGGTTTCCTTAGGGCATTTCTTTACTGGGGCCTTTTGCACCAGGCTCCTCAGCAATGTCCACCCTGGGTAAAAGTCCAAAGAAAAGAGCCATGTGTGCCCATTATATTAACTACAGGCAGGATTTTTTCATTCATAACACCCTTGGATGAAAAGAGGGTACTTTCCATCCCAAAAGTCATATGTAACAAATACTGAGACTCCGTGTCGGACTGGGATGCCAGGGGCCCACCAGAAAACCTTAGACCATGGGCCCACTTTCCAAACTATTATTCCTCCTCTCCTCACTCAACCTCTTTGTTCTCCTAGTCTTTTATCTGTACATACTATACTTAATTCCTCCATTATTAAGCCTCTTAAAGAAAAAGGGAATGGCCATGAAATAGGCCAAATGATTAGAAGCAAGAGGCCCACTGACAACTGGGCCCACCGGGAGTTTTCCTGGTATCCCGGTGGGCCAGTCCGACACTGCTGAGAGCTGGTGTCTCCTACACAAATGTGCAACCTGGAGGTGCTGAGCTACATTTCCTTCTGGATTATGCGACAGCTGAAGTATGTTGGAGTTCTGGGAATTGTAGTTCATTTATTAGCCTTCAATTTAATATTTTATTCCCTCGCTAAGAAAAGCTGTGAACTTGGTCTTCAAGCGGCCAGGTGGGCAGCTTGAAGTTTGTATTTGTCTGCAACAAAAGTTATGTGTGAGCTTATAAACTAGCCTCCCCCACCATCAGAGTGATGTTAAACTGACTGAACAAAAAGAAGTCTTTGAAACTTATTTGCTTTATATCAAAAGAATATGCTTTCAAAGTTTTTGTTTTATTTACAACTTCATAACCACTGACCATGTCCCCATAAAGCAAAGGTTTAAGCACCCTCTTTACTGCAACAAATGCAGTGGTCAACTTGCACTTATTTTCATTAAAGGTACTGGTGGCCAAATATTCTCTTTGCACTTCCAGATACAGTAATTGTGTGGCCCTCTCTAATTCCTGCCTTCCATTCTGAATTGTGCACTGTTGCACCTATTGTTGCAGGGAACACTGGACGTACTACTTGGACAGGTAGTTCTAGGGTTCCCTAATGCCCTGAGTCAAACACCATAGTACAACTGTGTTTAAAGAAACGGATGCAGACATTGTTTGCAAGCCGAACACTGGAAATGTCGTCAGGCAGACTCTGAAAATAATCTGGGCAACTGCATTGGATTTGTGATGAAGTGCAAGTGCAGTTATGCCCATTTTGACAAACTCTATGCAGTTGCGCCAATTCAATGTTCGCATTGTGCCCAAAATGATGGGGGAATTCTGGGAAAAAATTGTGTATTGTGGGGAAAAAATGTGTTGGGGCATATTTATCAAGGGTCGACTTTCGAATTGAAAAAACTTCTAATTCAAAAAGACCAACCGAAATTAAGTTGAAGTTTTTTTTGGTCGAATAGGTCAGTTTTCCATCGAATAGGTCCGTATTTGGGCAAATTCGAAGCAAAGTTTTCCCCCCAAAAAACTTAGATTTTTCAAAGTCCACCAATTGACTCCAAGTAGGTTCTAGGAGGTCCCCCATAGGCTAAAACAGCAATTCGGCAGGTTTTAGATGGCGAATGGTCCAAGTCGTATTTTTAAAGAGACAGTACATAATAAATTTCGATATTCAAATTTTTTTTAAATTTGAATCGAATTTGAACTATGTCCTAGTAGAAGGACACAAAAAATAGCTTAAAATTCGAATTTTTTTCATTCGAAAATTCACCTCGACCTTTGACAAATATGCCCATAAGTGTATGCACCTTTATATGATTTATGGCCTTTCTTATATTCCATACTGACCTCCCCTTCCCACATAAAGTAAATAAATATATACAGTATTATACAGATAAAGACATAGCCTAACAAAGTGCCAGTGCCAGGCTGTTCTCATAGAAGGGGATATGGGGCAATTACTAATAAAAGTGGGGCTCAGTGTATTTATTTGGCTACTTTAGGGCAAACTAAGTTACTTTGCAATATCCTTATAATTATTTTTCCTACTTCTGCCAGAAACTGCTGCTGCTAAGCCTCATTAGCTAGATAAATCTACAGTGACTTCCACAGCGCGTTTAATATACCCATATATTGAGCTGTGCAAAGATTGGATATGCAGCGGGAGATTCAACTTTGACTTTCCTGTCAGCGGATCCCATCCTCACGCAGCTCACTGAATGGGGATATTAAGTTGTCCAAGGATGGAGCTGTAGATATAGCTAACAAGACTTATCAGCAGCAGCACAGGCACATTAATGCAGACAGAACACTGCTTCCCTCAGCTTAGGCATTACCTATACTTGCTTATAATGTCAGCACATTTCATTGGAGAACTTGCCTAAACCATGACAAGTGATATGGCAGCTTCCACTCATGTACAAATTATGTAGATGTGAAGAGGTTCTCCACTGTATGTGTGAAGGATTCTGGCAACTTAACAGGGTTCCTCTAGTGACGCAGAGGAACCCTGTGATACCATCACCTCTAGACCAGCCGCTAGCTTCAGCTCCCTCTGTCACTCTGGAAAAGGTGCCAACCAGACATGGAAAACTATCAGTGCAATTGTTTCTCATTTACACCATTGTGCAAGCACAATTTTTTTATTTTGATGCACTGGCTACAATTGTGTCAGGCAGGGTCAGACATGGCCAGTGGGACACCAGGAAAACAATCTGTTGGTCCCCGGCCCTCATAGGCCTCGCCAAACCAGACGCACTCACACTGAACCCCTGGGCGGGGCCCCTAGATGGCAACCTAGTTGGCTCCGGACCAGTCTGATACTGGCGTCACACCCCAAGTGACTGGGAACAAACACTGCATTATAGGGAAAAAAACATGGCGCTCAATATTGAACTTTGCTCAGGGTCAAACAGGTGTGTGTACTTTCAAGTATAAGGAGATAGCCAAGCACTTCCGGACGCCATTTCAATAAAATTCAACTTTTATTTCAAATGCATTAAAACCATAATGTCCTGACACGTTTCGTATCTATGCGATATGTAATCATAGGCATGCCTATGATTACGTATCGCATATGGTTTTAATGCATTTGAAATAAAAGTTGAATTTTACCTATCTGAAGTGGCGTCAGGAAGTGCTTGCCGATCTCCTTATACTTGAAAGTACACACACCCCTTGCTACGGGTTCGGGGCGATGCACCCGGACCACTCAAGACGTCGGGTGAGTGAGCCCCCCCCACAATATAAGAAAATTGGTCCCCTTAAACGTCCATGCCTTCCCAAAGTCAGCAACTCTCTGAAAGATTGGGGGTCCGGCTAATCAAGTAAGTGTGGCGTGGCTGGCCCTCCTTACCCTTGGGGCCCCCTACAACTCCTGTCCCCCCCCTGATGGCTGCCTTGCTGGTGGGACTAGGGTTGCCACCTGGCCGGTATTACACCGGCCTAGCCGGTAAAATTCCAGCCAAGGCCGGGGCCGGTATAACAAATTTACCGTCAATGTATTAGCCATTGAATTTGTAATCCCTATTGTTTTGCCTCAGGCCTGGCTCAGAACCACCCCTCTCCCCCACTCCCCATCTCACCTAATCTAAGAGCTGCAGTCCTTTACTGGCTAAACTCCATGAATCCGCCCCCGGAATATCATAACCCCGCCCCCGAAATGGCACAACCTGGCCTGCCCCCACCCTCTAAGTCACCGGCCGGTAGGGAACTAAAAGGTGGCAACCCTAGGTGGGACCCAGACACCCCAATGTGATAGTGAGTGCACTTGCAGATATAAATGAGCCCTAATGTAGTACCACAATATAAAGTGATAGCAGGAGATGGGCATGACTAGGCATAGCTCTGCAGGGCATAGATGGCAAATGGAAAGGCTTTGTGTGGATCTCTCGCCTCATTGCCAGCTCTGTGGGGAGATTATCTTGTCATGTGGAGCCATATCAGAACATGTTCTCAAGCTTAAGAAGTGTGTGGGCAGAACATTTAACCTCTAGGCCAGCTCTTCATCCAACACTATAATAGCACTAAAGGAAAGATAAAGAACTCGTTTATGAGCATTTCATCCTGGATTTCAGAACCTATTGCCCTGGTTGTGGCTGCTGACAAGACTGCAAATCATAAAGGCTTTCAGTGCGGCTGTTTGCTGAACTCTACTCTTAAGTATTGCTGATTAGACATGAAATACTTTAATATTTTAATTAAAGGTTCGTCTGAACATTAATGTTTAATTCTTGGTTAATTTGAAGCTGACATTTGCTGTTTTATTTGTACAGGTTGTGATTTAAGATTTTGTTATGTACTTCTTAAGTTTATAACATATTCAATATATGTATACTACAGATACTCTCCCCTGTTCTTATAATGCAGATACTCTCTCTCTCTCTCTTGATCTGTGTATAATAGAGATACTCTCTCTCCTGCTGTGTATAATACACATACTCTCCCCTGCTCTGTGTATAATACACATACTCGCCCTGCTTTGTGTATAATACAGGTACTCTCTCCCCGGCTCTGTGTATAATACACATACTCTCCCCTGCTCTGTGTATAATACAGATACTCTCTCCCCGGCTATGTGTATAATACAGATACTCTCTCCCCGGCTCTGTGTATAATACAGGTACTCTCTCTCCGGCTCTGTGTATAATAAACATACTCTCCCCTGCTCTGTGTATAATACAGATACTCTCTCCCCGGCTATGTGTATAATACAGATACTCTCTCCCCGGCTCTGTGTATAATACAGATACTCTCTCCCCTGCTTTGTGTATAATACAGGTACTCTCTCCCCGGCTCTGTGTATAATACACATACTCTCCCCTGCTCTGTGTATAATACAGATACTCTCTCCCCGGCTCTGTGTATAATACAGATACTCTCTCCCCGGCTCTGTGTATAATACAGGTACTCTCTCCCCTGCTCTGTGTATAATACAGATACTCTCTCCCCTGCTCTGTGTATAATACAGATACTCTCTCCCCTGCTTTGTGTATAATACAGATACTCTCTCCCCTGCTCTGTGTATAATACAGATACTCTCTCCCCTGCTTTGTGTATAATACAGATACTCTCTCCCCTGCTTTGTGTATAATACAGATACTCTCTCCCCTGCTCTGTGTATAGTACAGTACTCTCTCTCCAACTCTCTGTGTACTTGAGGACTAGAGATAATCCCTCTGCCTACTGCACAGGCATTTGAATGTGCAGCTGTTGAAATGTATTCCTTGTTTATTTAAACATCAATTTCTCTATTTAAATATATATTGGACGTGTGTCGAGTGGAGCTCTGAGTGCTTGCGACTAGACCCAGTAGAATAAAATGGAATTAGTTGGACCAAATATGAAAATTGTATCTGAGATGCCTGTCAAAAGCACAACGATACAGCTGTACATATGGACCGGCACTATAGGACACTGTTGCTTTCTCATGACTGTGGATGATTGATGAACATGTAATACTCAGGATGCCTGACATATTTACAATTTCTGTGCTCCTCATTTTAATATAATCCTAGAGAAAAAAAGCAAACTCCTCTGCTTTGATGTAGGACTTTGCCATGTATTAGCTGTCATTCATATAGAAGCTATAGGAAAGGCTGTGGATTCTCAGCTGCTATTCCTCTACAGTGACATGTTCAAAGCTGTTGCTACTGATTGTGATACTGATTGTTGTGGAATGAAGGGTAATGATATCAATCCATTTTTGTCACGGCAAAAAATTTCTTCCCGTAGTGGCTACAGGAAAAACACTTACAGTAAATTGCATCATCACACAATATTACTTTTGTATGGATTTTCATTCGATAATGGGATTTGAGGATTTGTTCCCTGCAACAATGCTCCGAACCCACCATGGCAAGGAATTTTCTGGCGTTTTGGCATGGCAACAAAACTCCACATGGTCATTGCCCTAAAGGGGACCCAAAAAATAGAAAATGTATATAAACTTACTTTGAGGGTTCTTCTGAGAACTTATTCAGCATAGGGCAATGACTGCTGTTGCTGCAGCAAAACACCTGATAATGTTCTTCCATTAGTGCAAATCACTGCAGGGAGCACACTTAACTGCACATGGCTTCTTACACATTCTAACATGATTGAATTATTTTGCTAGTAGCAATTCCCATTACACAACATGGAAGATGGAGATGTTTGGCTTTTGACGCCTCTACAAAATGCCCCATTTGTCATTTTCCTTACATTAATTCTCTGTTTTTAGTTGACTCCACGATATATGCAGCTTTAGACTGCTAATGCCAGGCTTTTGCAGCAGTTCTCTTTTAGAGCTAAGGGATGTTAGGGTTAATTATGCAGGCAGAGTCTGTTAACCCTAGGGCCGCTGTAATTGTGAATCTTATATTTCAGAGAGTAGAAAAAATATTATAGTTAAGTTGCAAAAGTGTTTAAAGAAGCACTCTGAGTAGGTTTAGATTCATTTTACGTTTATGTTTAGATCTCATTAACAGGAGCATCATTTTATTAAAAGGCCATAATACCTTCCATTTTTACTTTCCCCTTGTTTCTTTAATAATGAAGATTTCTTTTGCGGGGGCAAGTGCACACTAGTTACACCACCTTCCAATGTCCTAACAAGATGAAACGGGGTGTGGCCTTACAGTCCATAAAATTGAATGGCATAAATGGGGGGCATGGTCGGTGCATAGAAATACCGTACGTTTTTTCCAACATAGGTATCACCCAGTAAAATTGTGCGGGGTTAATTCAGGGCCTAGTGGCCCTTTAAAGGTTATACTTGGTGGTGCCAAAAGTTAGGCATCCCCAATTGATTGTATTTACTTACCAGAAACCCTGGCCGGTGCTGCTATCATCAGAAAACTGCACTGGTTAATCCAGTGAGCACCACAAAGCCATCTTCTTCCTTCTTGTGGCTGCACATGCGCAGTAAAGAGAAAAGCCGAACTTTAAGGGTAGGACTCCACAAACGATTTTGTCGCGATCCGATGCGCTGCGACAAAACGCTTGCGACTTGTTTCATGCGACAAAAATAAGGTAAGAGATAGAATTGTCGCATGGTGTTGCAGCGTTGATCCGACGTGTCACGATTGTCGGATGTAGACGCTGCATGCTGCGTCTGCATCCAACAGTCGCAGCGTGCCGGATCACGACAAAATCGCTCGTGGAGTCCTACCCTAAAGGAGACATTTTGAGTAAAAAATAAGAGTGTACCAGTGCATTATACTCATTTAGATACAGAAGAATTGTGCTGAAAAAGAAGTGTTTCAGGCTGATTTATTGAATATTTCTGCAAAAACTTTAATAATCCCTCCCTTCCACTTCCTGCTCCCTGAATTCCCAGGCTATGCAGGGGGGCAGGCGGCTCTCAGCTCACTGCACTGTAGCACAGGAACCAATCAGCAGCTTGCAGGACCTGATAGGGAACAGAAGCCTGTCTGCGCTTGTGTGACTGCAGGGCTGTGATTGGCTGTCCCCCTCCTACTGTGCTTATGGCAGGGACCGTTAGTACACGCCCACCCCTCATTTGAAACACAGACAGGGACCAGAGAACATATAGATGGAGCTCCAATAAAGGGGTTATTTTTAAAGAAAATTTTTAGCACCATGAAAAAGCAACACCATATATTACTTATCATTGCCTACAAAATTAGGGTTTTTTCATTTATCTTATATGCCTCCTTTAACAAAAAAGCTGGCTATTTCATTCTACTGCGCATGCGTCTGCCCCGGGAAATTTGAAGAAAGAAGAAACAGGAAATAGATCGATCCATAGTGCTCGCTGGAATAACCCCGGGCAGGTGCAGTTTTCTGCTGATATGAGCACCGGCCCGGAGTGTCAGGTAAGTAGATACAATCACTTTTAGTACCCCAAGTAAAAATGTCTTTCCTTCTCCTTTAAACCTTTTTGCATTCTATTTAAACATTGGTAGTGGCCTCACAAACAGAAAATATATTTGAGATAGAGATTACTACTGAGCTGTATATGCAACATGTGAGGCCACTTAGTGCCGCATTCTGGGTTGTTGTGGACCTCCTGAGTATATTAATGGCAATTACAATGCCCTTACCTGTGGGAGACCTCTTTCTATCCATTAGAATTGGAAATGATCTACTTATTTACATCAGATGGCCATGGATCTGAGTGATGCTGCAGAACGCTGACTTCTGTTTTATTACATTTTTTTTACCCACTCATGGTGCTGTGTGAATTAGGTTGTGCAGTTGTGATTGCATTGAATGTTTAAATGTTGCCAGCAGGAAAGGGCATTTAATAGTCATTATTCTTAGTAAGCGGCCATTTGTATTAATATGACCCAACGCCATGGCTATAAGTTGTCCCAGCAGCTCCTCTTCCTGCCAATACCAGACACAGCAGTATTTGGTATTGCTCCGGCTGCTCAGTAAAAGTTTCACAAACTAGAAATGAATTACTGTACAGAAGCTCAAGTATGCAGTAGTTAAGATAGTGAACAAGTGGGGTAATATAATAAAAGTTGTTATGTTTGCACAAGGGTCTAGTAACCTATAGCAACCAATCAGATATTTGCTTTATTGCAGTTGACTAGTAAATACTACCTGTTGTGGAAGTGGTGATTAGCAACAGACATTTTTCTCTTAGCAGGGATTTTGTTCTTGCTTTTTAAAATTCCTCTTACCTTTTTATCCATCCTACATTATGTTGGATATATATGTGAAGGACTGTGATATTGAATGATAGAAAAAAAGGCAAGAGGAATAGCAAAAGAAAGGGGAAATATAGAATCCTGACGGTTGGTGAGGGAGCACGAGTCAGCCAGTAGTACTGTATGTATGGCAGTGAGGGGAGAAATAAAGGAGCAAGATGAGAGGTAAACAAGAGGTTAGGCAGCAGGAGGTTAGAGGAAGCCTGATTGAATGTAACACTTGACAGGTAGGGTAATAAATTATTCAATTAAATGCAATGGCTATGAATAAAAAGCTGCAGAAAATCCATGTTCGAGAAATAGATCCTGATCTGTAAAAGTCAGGAGTGAAATGCCATGTCAAAAGTGGAGAAAAGGAGGCAACATATAGAGAACAAATGCAATAAAACAAGACTTGAGGAAATGAATAAGTTTAAGATTGTGGGAACGAGGTAAAATGGTAAAATTGAGAGCGACAAAACTTTTCGGCTCTGTTTGAAAAAATACCAATTGAGAGCACTGAATCCATCATTTTTGAATTTGACTGAATACGTTATCATTCATTATCTATAGATTAAAAAAACCTGTTGCATTGTTAGTCACTAAATGGTGATGGAAATGTGTGTTTTATACATACGCAACTTACTGCAGTAGCAGAGAGGCTCGACGGCTCTGTAGCAGTAATAAACCAGGCCTCCATAACTGCCGACAGAAGCTCACTATCTTGGCCATCTTTTGCAAAATCATCAAGCAGAAAATGAGGTTTGTCTATCATAGAAACGGATACAACAGGGCCAATATTAAATTCTGATACAAAATGCATTGCTTTCTGTGACATGTGATATCTGAATTAATTACTAGCAAGCCTTGCATCATTATATACTGCAAAAAGGGAGGCTGTGGGAGCACTCCAAGGCTGAGTAAAAATATATTTAAATACATTGAAATGCTACTGATCTGGCCAAATTAACTACAAACATAGAGAACAAGAAGGGGATTGATCAAGACACATGTCATGGCCCCCTGTTTCATAAGTAATTCAATATCTATGCAAATGCATGTATGTATATTTACAGGTAAATAGTTAGGGACCACCATATAGGGTTTATCTTGATGTGGTATTATGGCTTACCAATTTTATGATCAAAACTTTGTAGCTAAAAACCCCTGTTTTTGTAAATGAAACAGGGGACTAGGGAATGTGCATTGATCAATCCCCCTTCTTTTTCTCTATCATTATATACTGTACAGAGTCGGTCTCTAAGCTCAGACAGCAGCCTATGTGAATCAGAAGAAAAGCAGATGAGGAGCTAATGGTGCATCTCGAGAGACACAGATGGTCAATGATGTTGTGGTTGCCTTGGGACAGAATAGAATCCCACAACATAACTGTAACCATTTCTAGCATATTTCTTTTTAAAGATGTTGTTCACCTTAAAGTCAACTTTTAGTATGTTATAGAATGGCTAATTCTAAGCAACTTTTCAAATCGCCTTCATTTTTTTATAGTTTTTGGTTTCTTCTTCTTCTGAAAGTTCTGACAGCTTTCTAACATTGCAAAACCCACATATAATAAAAAATGAAAATCAGTTGCATTAGAATATCACTGTCTACATCATACAATAACTTGATTTAAGGAGAACAGCCCCTTTAGATTTAGTTCTCCTTTAAAGTCAGATGCTTTCCCATCAGTTGGGATTCAGCCCAATGCTGCAAAAAGTGCTTGGGTTTGGTCACAACCAATCACGACATTGCTTTCATTGTCTAGCATGCCCTGTACTGATGAGAGCTAATTCCTAAATAGTTGCATTGGGTTTTTCACGTTGGTCAATTTAGTGTTATCTACCAAAAAAACTTAATTACAATTTTAAAAAATGATTGGCTGGCTAAGACTTTTGGGTACTGAAGATTACTGTAGATGAAGATAAATGATCATCATGGCCACATTTAGGGGGTGATTTATTGAAGTCTGAATACTAAAAACTCAAAACATTAATTTTTGGTGGAAAAAAAACTCAAACTTTTTAAGATTTATTATACCCGAGGCAAAAGGTCAGAAACCTGAAAGTCCGCCATCTCAGACCTGCCGAGGTTGTATATAAGTCAAAGGGAAAGGTCCCTATCCTATTTGGGAGTTTCTGTGGTCTGCACTAGAATTAGCTTCTTGGGCAAAAATCCAATTTTAGGGAAAAAGCCAGAAAAAATCAAGTGATTTGGGAAAAAATCAAGTGATTTGAAAAAAACCATATGATTCAGGTTTTCCCTGATCTGATTAAATAGTGCTTTTTTAAATAATAAATAAGGTCAAAGATTCTAATTTTATAATTCAGATTTTGATAAATAACCCTCTAAATGCTTGCCAGCTGAGAGTCAGGAAAGCATGTTTATTTCCAAAGGGGTTAAATCTGCATTGCTCTCGTATCGGGCCTCTAACCAAGGACGCGTCCCATTGCACTAATTGCCTCTTTTTCTCGCATGGGCTGCAAGAGGTAATGAACTTGGGGCTGTAGAAAGGAGCCAGGAACTGACTCTGTCTGCTGCTTAAATGGAATAAATGCTAATTAGTAAGGATTGAGGAGACACGGGCAGGAGGGAAAGGCAGAGATTTGTTTTCTGGAGACTTCGGGAAATACCAGATCATTAATTTGCTTTATGATTAGTGTAAAGGGATTGACACACTAACCTCTTTTTTTCATATTATCTTGTAGGGACGCATGGGTGAGCATCAGCATTCAATTCTTAGTGCTGGAATGTTGGCAGATGTCACATTAACTCAGCATGAAAGGCAAATTCAGCAGAATTATCTGCTACCGTAGCGCTGCCAGCCTGGCACTTCCTTGCCTCTTACCGGATTGTTTGGACAATGTTAACCCTACAACATAAATGTATATATTATATGGCATGGTCTTTTTTTACAAAGCTTTCCACAGTATATATATATTTATATATATATATATATATATATATATATATATATATATATATATATATATATATGTAAAATGTGTTCCATCTCACTGAATGAAGAAACTTTCTAGGAATTCTGTACCATTTTTGCAAGAATCAAATTACTCTTTACTATCCCCTCTGTCTTTCTACAATACAGCTTTGTGTTGGAGATGGTTTACGTTGAAAGACAGCTAGCTCTAATCTAAAACACTGGCTGACCAAAGGGAGTATACACCAATGTATCTGACCTAACTGTCATTCTAAATCTGACTCCGACTCCTGTCTGAAGAGAGACAGATTGCTGAAGGGGAATACTGAAGAATACTTTGTTTATTTCAGAAAAGACATAGATTTTTTAATTATATTTAAAAGGTTTCTTAGTTCCATGAAATGAAGCTCATATTAATTTTTAGTTTTTGCACTAGTTTTCCTTGTTACCCAAATGGTTTTTATAGGAAGCCCAGCAAGCTCTGGTACTCTTACAGGATCTCCCTTGGTGAAATATTATATAGGTATGGGATCTAATACTGGTAAACTTGGGACCTGTGGTACACTGGATAGGGGATCTTTCTGTTATGTGGAGCATGATGCAAATAAAAGCAAATCAACAAGGTTGTTTTGTCAGCAGCATGGATTAATGCTAGCGACAGTTATATAAATAAATATATATATATAAAGTTATCTAAAGTATGAGGTACTGTCTTATTACAGAGAAAAAACAAATTTGTCCATTCACCAAATTACAAAAGTCCAACTAAATGATTCATATTGACTTTTAGACATCTTAAGTCTGCCGTACCACTTTTTTATGGACAATATTCCTATGCCACCTTTTTTTTCCATTCTAATAAAATAAACGCTGTGTTTTATGTGCCCATGGTTGTCTTTAAAACAGAAAATATTTTTTATAATATATTTTATAAATGTATTATTTATAAAGCAACAATAGTGAAGTTAAAACACTCTTCCATATTCCATTCATGTTTGAATTATAGCACCTATTTATAAAAATCGAGACTTTGGAAGGCAGAGGATTATAAGAATATAGTGTAGTGCCAGAATAAGTATTTATTGATGACAATTTTAAAACAGCAAATTATAAATTGTATCCACTTTTTTTTCAATAGCATTTCAGTGACAAAAATATCTCTAGGTAGTAAAATATATATATGACGTTGGCCATTTTTTCAACCTCAATCTTTATAAATAAGTCACTAGTTCTTAACTTTGGGTATCCAGAATCCTTCACAATATTACTAAGCACCAAGGTTGTAACTTATCATAAATTATTTATATAGTGCCAGCAAGTTAAGAAGTGCTTTACATTACCTTTAACAAACAAGCAGGGTCGGACTGGACCTGATCATCGCCAGCTTTCCCCCAAGCTGTAGATCTCCCTCCCCTGACGCGCTGATGGTACTTTAAATTTACCCACATTTATGGGAAAAGGGTGACAGTGGCCCTATAGGGGGTGTGGGTGGAGCAGTAGGGGGTGCAGGGGCCCCTGGGACGGCAGCCCCGGTGGGTCCTGCACCCACCTGTCCGACCCTGCAAACAAGGGTCTTACATGGTTACAAAAATCGTCATCAACAACATTTACAGTATATAGAGCCAGCAAGTTATGCAGTGTTTTACATTAATTTAACAAACAATGGTTATAGAATAGAATCAAGATTAGGTGCCTGCTCACAACTAACAATCTAAAGGCCTTTAGATTTCATCTGTAAATGTGTGAATTTAAATATGTGCTGATTTCTAGCAGGGCTGTATCTACCATATAGGCGTCTGTGGACCCGTACCTTTGGTGGGAGCTTTAGTGGTGCATCTATGGTAGATCATAATATCACAAAATACAATATTTTCCAGCCTGCCACTGGGTACTCCAGGCTAAATCTAAAGTCAGAGCTAGGAGGGAGGCAGAGCAATTGGTGCAAATGCAGATGGCCAATCTGTCCTGCACAACTGCCGGTTCTGGGAGAAGAATGTGAGATAAGGTCCGGTGCCTAATAGTCCTAGACATTAGGGAACAAGTAAAGCTGAAGCCAAGCTTGAGACACTCCTGTTTCTTGTAACTTATAGGCATTCATGTAATTATTAACAAAAACAGTAATTTTCCGTTTCCCTTTAAGTTTTCTTTCTGGAGGATTTAGTGTTGTGCTGAAATGTACTGTTCTACTGGGAGATAGAAAATACCAGCTTTTGCCAGCAGACTATCATGCCGAGCGCTTCCCTTGCTCATACAAATAAACAATGGCAGTCCTCGGTAGCTGGGATCTGTTGATTGTACACATTGCAAGGGACTGTGCCAGCCTCAGAAACATTGCTGCGATGCCCCTTCGCTAATGCAACTAATGGTGCCAGCCATCCTGACTCACTCTCTCCTAAATCTCCTTATTTGCTTACAAGATCGGTGCGATTGCCAAACTCTTTAAGGAATGAACCTATCAAGTCTTTACCAGTATGTGTTATATTTGTATCAGCGTTATCTTCTTGGCAGAATTCACAATGATTTCCTTAACAAGCAAAACAATGCCAGTTATGCCAGGATGCGCTGCTCGGATGGGAAGTGTTAGTTTTGTTTAAAGCCCACACCGTGCCAAGGACTTATTTACATTCAGCAGGCACCGCAAATCCTGCTTAGATTCAACCATGCCAATTCCTTCACTGGAACAGACCCTTGTAGAGTGAACATTTTCTGTTTTTCTGTTTTATGTGAAGAGAATAATTCACCTTCTTAATCTGCTTTTGCCCAATCTTGAATTTAAAGGGGATGTAATACCAAAAATACAATTCAGGCTAACGAAAGAAAATAATATTTTAAGAAGTTCCAATAACAACTGATTGAAAATTTTTCAGGGCTTTTAACTTAGTTACATGCCCTTTTCTTCATTGTTGGTTACACGGTTGAAACACGGTCAGTCGGGTTCAGGTTAACCAATTGGCCCTAGAGGCAGGTTACAGGCCATTCACCAATAACTCAACTGCCCCCATCCTCTCTGCACTGTCCCAAACACACTAGTGGTGGGGCAGTGCTTGTTTATATACTCAGGGAGTCAAGGAGTCACAGTGGGACATGGATTTTTACTATTTAGTGCTGTTCTTAAATCTACCAGGGAGCTGTTATCTGGTTACCTTCCCATTGTTCTGCTGATGGGTAGGGATGTAGCGAACTGTTCGCCGGCGAACTAGTTCGCGCGAACTTCGACTGTTCGCGTCCGCCGCAAGTTCGCGAACGTCGCGCGACGTTCGCCAATAGGCGTTCGCGTCAAAATCGTTCAACCATTCGACCATTCGATCGCTAAAATCGAAGGATTTTCGTTCGAATCGAACGATCGAAGCCATTGGATTGAATGAAATCATTTGATCCAATGGCTTCGATCGTTCGATTCAAACGAAAATCCTTCGATCGAACGATTAAAATCCTTCGATCGTTCGAATCGAACGATTTTCGGATGTTCGAAGTTCGCGAACTGTTCGCATTTTTTGCCGGTGTTCGCGAACGGCGTTCGCGAACACATACACGGCGGTTCGCTACATCTCTACTGATGGGCTGCTGGAGAGGGAAAGGAGGGGGGTGATATCACTCGAACTTGCAGCTCAGCAGTAAAGAGTGACTGAAGTTTATCAGAGCTCAAGTCATGTGACTTGTGGCACCTGGGAAAGTGACAATATGTCAGATTTCAAACTTAAATATAAAAAAATTGTTTTCTCTTTTGAAAAATGGATTTCAGTGCAGAAGTCTACTGGAGCAGCACTATTAACTGGTGTGTTTTGAAAGAAACATGACAGTATCCCTTTAAGCACAGTTTTATTGTGAAGTTTAACTCACCTTGAAAATGCTGAGCAAGATTTATATTTTTGTTTTTATTTTTGGCACAGTCTTTTTCATTGTAAAAAGTTTAAAAATTGTAAATTGAAACCTGTGTTTTTCAATGAAAAAAAATATCTCAAAAATTCAAAAATATTTGGTTGCTCTTTTTCCCGTCACTGCTCGCAAGGTTCTGGGCGGTTGCTGGCAGCAGGACTTGGTAAGAATCAGCAATGAATTTAGTTCCGATCACAGAAAAGCATCATGCATCTGTTTCTAGTGGGTAGAGATGGTCGAATCTGAAAAATTCACGAAACGCATTGAAGTCAAAAATGATTTTTATACGTGCGACTATTTTGTCCAAATGCATTAAAGTTAATGGGTGTCTGAATAATTTTGACCAGCGACAATTTTTATGCACGACAGTCTTTTTTTGTCTCTGCAATTTTTTGCTACAGTTTCACGAAAACATTCGTGGGCCACGAAACGTGGAAATTCACATTGAATCCATGCCTGCCGAATAAATGTGCCCATCGCTACTAGCGGAGCTTCCAAAACAACCACGTATGAAGCTTTTCTGTGACCGGAACTCAGAGTGCCACCGGTTCATTTGATGTCCTGCAGCCAGTGGCCGCCTAGAACTGTGTGAGGTTTTAAATAATAAAAATTATGCATACTTTTTAAATGTAGGTACAATAGAAAGTGGCTTATTTTTTAATAGAGAACATTATTTATTATGTGGTTCCTTTAATTTCAAGGTACACTTACCTGCAAGCCTACTAGAAGGAGAACTATCATTATGTTAAATGGTGTTTCGTTCCAACTTCTGCCTGTTTCTGTGCTCTCTTCATCATCTTCTCCTTTTTTGTTCTTCACTCGCCATCATTACTAGTACGAAAACCCCCCAGAATGCTTCTATCTTCTGTACAAAGCTGAAAACATCCAATTATTGGCCTAGAATGACTTTCATCTCTTTGGAAGAAACACAGACACAAAGCAAGCAGTAGCTGTTCTGATCGGTGGGACGTGGCTATATTATTTACAGGAAGTAAAAATCTGCAAACAACAAACATTGCAAAATAATGGATTTCTGCTTACATCACAAAATCATCTTCTCTTGGACCCGTATACCAAAGATGATCACATGCTTTGTTATAGCTCTCTATTCATAATCCAACCTACCCAACCCCAGTCAAGTAGAATAAGGGCTGTGGTTGGTCCAGGCTGAAATTTGCTCAATCATGTTGGGCTTGGGTGCAGGTCAGACTGGGTTACATACGTTGTTGGTATTGCTCATTATTGATTCCTTGTGTATTGTTTGCCTGAAAATTTAATGTAATCATGGTCTGCCATGGGACCTTAATTCCATGTTAAGCCTTTGGCTGGAATTTAGACAAGGCAGGTTATTCGGGTAAGGGTCAAGAAATTCCTGAATCATGCATCACTACTAGTATTCCAGATGTTTGCTTTCAAACAGCTAACAATTGAACACTACCTGCTGTTGCTCTGGGTGCAGACATTGCAAGTCTTATACCCATAGACCCTCCATAACTGTGTAAGACTGTATACTTATGGGCCAACCTCCAGGTCCCCTCCCCACCCACTGGTATTTCACCTGGTATCCCAGTAGGCCGGTCCAATGCTCACTTAATTTCTAATTTAAGGAGGCTATATACCTCTTTGTTTAACATGAGTTCAACAAATAGGAACTGTGCTGAACTTTTTAGCAGTTATTTAAACTCCAAAAAAAATCTATAGTTTTGGTTATTTCATGAGCTACACAAGAAACATTTACTCCATGTTTGTTTCTTGTGAGTTTAGATTCCCAGTGCATGGATAATCCTCCAGCATAATGGACTACTGCCAACAAAATAGTCACAACAAAAGGATAAGGAAGGGAGAGGGTTGTATATGCATAATCCAATTATCTACATTACAAGGACCAAACATTCAGTCATTGTAATTCCCTGTTTAGCTCAAAAATAGCAAAAACACATAGAGTTTTTTTAAACAAAAGGCAAAAAGATTGTTCAGCACAAATCCATGTATTGAACATATGTTGAACAATGACGACAAAAAGGAACACCAAGAGCCCCAATAGTGTAATATGTTTTTACAAGGAGTAATGGTAGAGTAAACAAGTTAATACTCACAAACCAGGGTTACCGATAGGCAACCACTGTATAGGCAGGTGGGGAGATTATCCTGACCCCACTCAGAAATAAGACGTCGCTCTCTGTAGAAGAAGAAAAAGGGGATGATACCTCTCCACTCGGGGGGGACTCGATATAGTAGTAAGACAAAACAGAGGCGCCAAAAGGATAAAATTAGCTAAAAACACTTAAAAACCCAATGGGTAATTCAGAGGAGGTAGTAGTGGACTTACCTCCTCCAAGCAGACACCAACGAAAGTGGTAATTTTCAGTAATAAAACACGCCAGGCGCCTGGCGTGTTTATACAAAGACACTGTTGTTTTTGCTCCCGTTCCACATTGCCTGATGAAGCAGGAAATGCCTGCGAAACGCGTTGCAATACTGTTTTATGAATAAACTATTACTGAAAATTACCACTTTCGTTGGTGTCTGCTTGGAGGAGGTAAGTCCACTACTACCTCCTCTGAATTACCCATTGGGTTTTTAAGTGTTTTTAGCTAATTTTATCCTTTTGGTGCCTCTGTTTTGTCTTACTACTATATGTTGCACAATGAGGTATACTGCCCTTTAAACACTAATTCAGAGGACTTGGTTTGATCTCCCGATCAAAAATTTAAGTGGACCCTGTTATGTTTGTTATTTGAATGTGATTATAAATGTGTAGGCTCCACTGGGCCAAGCAGGGACTGCTCTGAATGAATAATAACAGTCTTTGCAAAGGGGTGTGTAACATGCCAGTGATATATAAATAAATGATAATAATGTTAAACCATTCTGGGCGCTGTTGTCTAACAACATCAGAACATGAGGAAGCATCAGAAAAAAAATCACTGCTCAGTAAACCTTTTTCCTAACTCTCCAGGGCCAGTGTGGCACCCTAATACTTCTTAAGCTAATTCCACACAGGGACTGATCCTGTATCAGCCCCACATTGACTTTACCATTCTTCTTTTTCTGCTCCAGAATCATTGCATCAGCCCAGATGCAGGTACACAGATCAGATTTAATTGCTGAAACATTAGTGTTTGCATTGTCGTGCCAAAATCTGCCACTAGTGCCTGCACCTGGGCCAATACAATGGTTGAGGCAAAGAAGAAAGCTAATGGTGGCATTGGGGCTGATGTACTTTTCCACATGCTAAAATCAGCCCCAGGGGTGTAACTACAGAGGAAGCAGACCCTGCAGCTGCAGGTGGGCCCAGGAGGTATAGGGGCCCCATGAGGTCCTAATTCATATACAAAAAAGTAGACATATTTTCAAAAACGCTGGCGTCTTTTACTTTTTATAGGGTGATAGGCTGAAAAAGATGAATTTTTTTTAGGGTACTCTCCTTCCCCCCTACATTTGATAACATATGGCACCTAAACTATACTGTGGGCACATGTGTAGGGCATTAGAATACATTTATTAAGGTTCCCTGGCCTTGTGTAGTACGGCCATTGTACTTTAACTGCACGCCGTATGCAAATTTGCCATCGCTTTGAAACGCTGATCATAACATCGCTAGCGCAACTTCGCAAACGGTCGGTAACTTGTGAGCAACTTCGGATCTTCGGGAATTTGCGCAGCCATGGCGAATCTACGCCTGGCGAAGTGCGGTGAAGCCAGCGCTGGTGAAACTTCGAAGGTAGGTAAATTTGTCCCTCTATCTTCATTCTTTGTTCATGTCATTGAAGGAGAAATATTTTTTTTATCGCCAAACACCTAAGCACCACTTTATCTGCCTTTCTGATGTTTGATTACAGTTTAATAGCAGCAAGCCATAATAGCATAGTAATCTCTCTCTGCCAGATAGCAGTGATATTAATGCTCCTCTTGCATCTGTAATTAAGTATTGGAGAATTAATTTAGAGGGCAAAGGAGTGAAAATAGGAGAGGTTTTTGCCACCACTTTAAAAGTGTAAAACATTTAGAAATGTAAATGTATGGAAAGCACTAAAGAGCGTGACCCGCTCCGGTATTTCTTATGGTGCATTACAGTGTGCATATTCCTATTAACTGCCACAATAAAGCCCATTCATTGCTTTAGAATCTAAAAAGGGTTAATAGCGATAAATGAAATAGGCATGTCCCTCTTTAATCTCACACATTTCCATCTGCATTCTAAGAGAACAAGAAAAATCCTATTGGAAATATTGATGTTGAAGCGACAGTTATTGTGTCAGTAAAGAGAGCGAGGGGAAACTGATTAGCAGTAAATTAGTCTTGAGAGAGGCAAGGAGTGTTGCAAGAGCCACAGAAGAGAATGAGCCAATTTTTTCTGGGGCCGGAATGGAGAATGCCTTTTCAGAATAGGGTTAAAGGACAAGGGAAAAAAAGATTTGCTGAACTGCATTATTTTATTTCTCTGAACTGCTAGTAGGAACATTCTGTAGAAAATAGTAAAATGATCTCTGTTTTAATTGTTTTCATTATTCATCTCCTTACAACCGACACTTGGGGGCAGATTCACTAAGGGTCGAATTTCGAAGTTAAAAATACTTCGAAATTCGACCCTCGAATTGAAATCCTTCGACTTCGAATATCGAAGTCGAAGGATTTAGCGCTAAACGTTCGATCGAACGATCGAAGGATTTTTCGTTCGATCGAACGATTAAATCCTTCGAATCGAACGATTCGAAGGATTTTAATCAAACGATCGAATGAATATCCTTCGATCAAAAAAAGCTTAGCAAGCCTATGGGGACCTTCCCCATAGGCTAACATTGACTTCGGTAGGTTTTATCTGCCGAAGTAGGGGGTCGAAGTTTTTTTTAAAGGGAAAGTACTTCGACTATCGAATGGTCGAATAGTCGAACGATTTTTACTTCGAATCGTTCGATTTCGTTCGATTTCGATCGAATTCGAACAAATTTAACCAATTCGATGGTCGAAGTACCCAAAAAAAACTTCGAAATTCAAAGTTTTTTTTCATTCGAATCCTTCACTCGAAGTTAGTGAATCTGCCCCTTATACTTCTTGCATGCTTTACAAACATCCGACTTCCATACAACTCATACATACAAATAGAGGCTATTACAGTAATGTACTGTGGTTTGCTTGGCCTTTAATAGCATTTATAGCTTTAATAAACCACCTGCCCCAATCCCCTCTGGTGTGTGTTGTCTTCTGCGGAGCACAGAAAGGTAAAAATAAATACTATGTCAAAACAAACATCCATCTTGTTGCATTCAATAAGTAAATGTATATGTTTCAACTTACATACAAATTCATCTTTAGAAAAAACCTACAGACCCAATCTCACACATAACCTGTATAAGGATACATCTCTATATATAGTAAGGAGACAGAACAGGTACAATTACATATTACTCTGCAACTACAGGGAAGGTCACTACTCATAAGAGCTTACAATGTAAATATAAAACAACCCTTATTTAAAACACTTATTTTTATAGAATTAAAGCCTTTCCACAAAGAAAGCTATTGGATAGTCCCATAACAAAATTGCAGGTCATTTTAGGTACTTAAATCCATCCCACTGACTCATGAGGCTCTGTGGTCACACAAATCAAGGGCACATATACATTCTCACACCAAAACGATAAAAGTGTTTTGAAAGAATTACAATAGAATGCATTGCTGCCCTGCACTGGTATAGCCATACCTCCCAACATTTTGGAAATAAAAAGAGACACAAAAAATTGTTAGCCCACACCTGTTTTTGGCCACACCCCCTAATTACCATGTTCCTTTTAGAAAATTTGGCAGGTTATGAAAGTTTGAACATATATATATATATTTTTTTCCAGTTATTATAGTTTTGCTAATGAAGGTGAATTAACCTTCAAGCTGTGAGCCTTACTTCTCCCAAGGGACCTGTTATCTTATATTGTTACAATTACTTATTTGCTTATTTCAAAATTGTTTCAAAGTATCTCATCTGCACCTCGTGGCTGTTCTGGGCTCTCTGCCAAAAGCCAATTAAGTTAGAAACATTGTATCTTTTTTTTAGCTGTTCTGTGCAGAGAAAATCGGGATATTCCAGTATAAACCCATGACTGTGGCTTGAGCTGTCAAAAGCGGGACACACCCCAGTGTGTTTTGTAATACACTTTGTGGCATGGCCGCCCGTGGTACAGTGTATAGTTCGCTCTGTTAAGGTTGGTACGTGTTACCCACAGCTGCAGTTCTCTTAGCACAGACTACGGAAGAGTACAAGACAGAGTGTAATGGTCACAGAGGGACTACAAACATGCTGGCTTGTGCAAATGCCATCGCTCTTTATAACAGCAGAGCAAACAGCAGTGAGGGGAATAAGATGCCTTTGCGGAATGGAGGTTTGATTTCCATTCGCAGTGCTGGGTTTGTACAGTATATCTATAGAGAGAATTGGAATAGGCGTATGGTGAGCCTTGCTGGTAAGTGTTAGAAGGCCATGTCTTTGTTGGTGATTGTACGGTACTTACTCCATATCCCTGGGTGCCCTACTGCCCTACTAAGTTGCAAGTGCTTGTAAGTGTTTGGGGCCTCATAAAATGCTTTCTCCAGACCCACATTGCTGTCACTGCACCGTCATGGATGTATTCTTCCCATGTAACAGATGTCTGCATATGATTGTGTGCAGGAACACGAGGATATAGAAGGGGCCAAAATGAACATGACATGACACAGATCGCAGTGGTCAACATCAACAAATGCTAATACAGGTATGGGACCTGTTATCCAGAATGCTCAGGACCTGGGGTTTTCCGGATAAGGCATCGTTCCGTAATTTGGATATTCAAACCTTAAGTCTACTAGAAAATCATGTACACATTAAATACACATAATAGGCTGATTTTGCTTCCAACAAGGATTAATTATATCTTAGTTTGGATAATGTACAAGGTACTGTTTCATTACTACAGAGAAAAATTAAATAAATGTGGATTCATTTATTATAATGGAGTCTATGGGAGACGGCCTTTCCGTAATTCTGTAATGGGTTTCCGGATAACGGGTCCAATACCTGCACCACACTTAGGGGCAGATTTACTAAAGGGCAAAGTGGGTAACACTGGCGACGATTTGGCAACGTTACCACTATCAGGCACCAATTTACTAACGAAAAAGAGAGATGCTAGCCGTCATTCATACTCTATTTTTCGCTCTGGCAAATGGACGTTACGCCTCAAATTTACCAAGATGTGGATTTTAATGAACGTTACCTCTTTCGCCAGACTTTCCTTTGACAGCTCAGACCAGGCGAACTGCATTACAATGCATAGACCTTCCTCAATCTTCTGTTACTTACATCATATTTTTAGTGGGAAAAGTTTCTAAGTCCCAAACAAATGCTGGCATCTTTTCATTTTTTCAGAGTGATAGCCTGCAAAAGTCCTTAAAAATTATTTTGGGTAACCGGGTTCCCCCATACATTTTCTAACATATGGAACATTAACTATACAGTGGCCTCATGTGTAGGACATTATAACAACTCTATTTTCTTTATTAAGGTTCCGTGGACTCATTTAATGTAATGTATTTGCTGCAACATATACGTCCATTCAACGTTATAATTTCCCGCCATATGCAAATTACCTGGAGCTAAGACCTCTAACAAAGTTGCATAATTAAACGCTAGCGCATCTTAGCTTAACCAAAGTTCGGCGACCTGGACACAGCTTTGCATTTTAGTAAATTAGCGTTGTCTGACGGAATTTTTGTCTGGTGAAGTGTTGCAATGGCTGCGAAGATGTCGCTGGCGAATTTTCACCGCTTAGAAAATTGACCCCTTATAGCTCATCATACTTCTCTGAGTGGTTTTTGAGATATTAGCAGTTTTACAATGCTAATACTAGACTCTCAGCTCAGCAGGCAGCGAGATAGTCAGCAACTCCAGGATTCAATTACAATACAGGAACGTTTGGGTCACTTACGCCGCCAAGAGAGATGTTAGTAATTAAACTCTAAATATCTCATAAATCTCTCAATAGATAATTAATATAAATGCAAAAGTGCTCCAAGAATTTTAATTTTACATCAATTCATTGATGGGGGGGTTCTTTATAATAGACAAAATCCACAAAGAACATGTAAAATAGATCTTGATTAATTATGCAGGCATGGGGTCCATTATTTGTAAACCCATTTTGCAGAAAGCTCTGAATTACAGGATGGTCATCTGCTATAGACTTCATTTTAATCAAACAATTCAAATTTTTAAAAGTAATTTCTGTTTTCTCTGTACTAATAAAACAGCAGGGCCGGCATCAAGGGGCATATCTTGGATGAATGTGTGGCTTTTTTATTGTGGTGTGGGTGGGATCTGGGGTGGGGCTTTGAGTCGTGCTGGGGACCAGGGGGCCCATAAAATTTTGTTCTAAGGGGCCCCATGATTTCTGATGGCAGCCCTGTAAAAGATCCCAACTAAGATATAATTAATATTTATTGAAGGCAAAATAATCCTATTGGGTTTAATTAATGTTGAAATGATATATAGTGGACAGAAGGTATGGAGTTACAATTAACAGAAAGACCCCTTATCTGGAAAACCCCAGATCTGGAAGATTCTGGATAATAGCATAGTGATGCTAAGAAATGAATGATGAGTGATTATCTTTTCTATATATATATATAAAATGTATTATGAGGCAGGGACATCCTTCTTCACTTCCTTTTATATTTTTGACACTCAGCCCTTAATCGTTATTAGCTTTGATATTTGTTATTGTAATGAACCCTGTGTGTTCTGTTAATTGTCCAGCACTGTGTGCATAAGCAGCAATAAATAAACAAAAGTATACCTATACACAGTACATAGACATACATATATATAGTGTGTGTGTGTGTGCATGCATTTGAGTATTACACTTGTCTCTAAGGTTTCAAGGCTGTGGCAGTAAATATGTCAGCTGGCAGAGGGATGCAGTAATGGAAGCCCACAGAGTGAAATCCAGGTCACGCACAAACACAGTACCTGATCACCTTTTAAAAGCCTAAACATCATTAAACGGTTAAATGTGAATCTGGCAACTTCGGCTGGCCTCATATATCGTGCCTGGCAGTGAAGGGCATGGAGATATAAATTAGCGTCCCGGCCAGGGGCAGAGGAACATTTTATGTGTGTGCACGTGTTCAATCAATAAGGTTGAGATGTGCCATAAATCACAACCTGTAACTATCCTCCAATTGCACTGCTCCTGGGGAATGGGGACAGGAGCCGCCAGGAGTTATAGGGAGTGATTTTATGCAGTATTAGAATGAATTAAAGGTAGAGGTTATATAGATCAACAGGAGGGCTTGTGGGAAAATAATGTAAGGAGGAATTGATGGATTTATATTGAGGGTTATATGAGAAATAGGAGGGTATTATAGGGAGCTGAGATATAGAACATTTGAAGGCATAATTGGAGACATTATAGGGAAGGTTATATGGGGTAATATCATAGGGAGGGTTATCTTGGGCTATAGGAGGAGTTATAGGGAGGGTTATATGGAGCAATAGGAGGAGTTATAGGGAGGGTTATATGGAGAAATAGGAGGAGTTACAGGGAGGGTTATATGGAGCAATAGGAGGAGTTATAGGGAGGGTTATATGGAGCAATAGGAGGAGTTATAGGGAGGGTTATATGGAGAAATAGGAGGAGTTACAGGGAGGGTTATATGGAGCAATAGGAGGAGTTATAGGGAGGGTTATATGGAGCAATAGGAGGAGTTATAGAGAGGGTTATATGGAGCAATAGGGGGAGTTATAGGGAGGGTTATATGGAGCAATAGGAGGAGTTATAGGGAGGGTTATATGGAGCAATAGGAGGAGTTAAAGGAGGGTTTCTATGGAGTAATAGGAGGAGTTATAGGGAGGATTATATGGAGCAATAGGAGGAGTTATAGGGAGGGTTATATGGAGTAATAGGAGGAGTTATAGGGAGGGTTATATGGAGCAATAGGAGGAGTTATAGGGAGGGTTATATGGAGTAATAGGAGGAGTTATAGGGAGGGTTATATGGAGTAATAGGAGGAGTTATAGGGAGGGTTATATGGAGAAATAGGAGTTATAGGGAGAGTTATATGGAGCAATAGGAGGAGTTATAGGGAGGGTTATATGGTGCAATAGGAGGCGTTATAGGGAGGGTTATATGGAGCAATAGGAGGAGTTATAGGGAGGGTTATATGGAGCAATAGGAGGAGTTATAGGGAGGGTTATATGGAGTAATAGGAGGAGTTATAAGGACGGTTGTATGGAGAAATAGGAGGAGTTATAGGGAGGGTTATATGGAGCAGTAGAAGGAGTTATAAGGAGGGTTATATGGAGAAATAGGAGGAAGTATAGGGAAGGTTATATGGAGGAGAAGAAAGAGTTGCAGGGATGGTGTAGGGGGATTATACAGTAATATACAGCTATGGGGGGTTTCTAGGATACAAAGGTAAGGAGATAAGGGTGTTATAACAAAGAGGCTTTTGGTGGGTTGATTACAGGGGATATGTAAACGTTAAGCACTTTAGTCAGCATTACGGAAATGCTAATGAGAGTGGGCGTCCATATCTGATTGAGCAGTGTTAATCCTTATCCTGTGTTGTTGTGCGACTCTTCTGATGAGGCTGTAGAACTGTGTGTAAATTCTGCTGGCTCAGACACATTTTAGTGAGTCCCATAAACCCCAACAGCCCCTTTATAGCCGTTCAATAGCTTGAATAGAGTGAACGCATTATTCTCCCTTCACATTAAAGATACATCTGTATCACTTGGCAGCTGTGAGCGCAAAGTCCAGCCCTGCCAGAATTCCACCATGAAGCTGAGCCTGGACCGATGACCAGACTCCCCCTGAGGTCTCATAATTACTGTACCCACAGATGGGTGGAGAATCTTCCTTCTGGATGTTATAGCACAGGCCATAGGTCCAATATATAGAAGGAATCAGCTCTAGTTGCAGGATTTGAGGGCATTTGTGCAGAACAAATGAAATAGGTGGTAAGAGATTAGAACATGATACATGAAGCCAGACACCTCTTGTCCCGTCGGCTGAGGGATTAGAAGCAGATATCCAGCTGCCTCAATGCTTGGCTTGCACGATTGCTGTCACTATGACATGATCAGGATAATGAGAAAAGATGTTATTATGCTGAATTACAAGTCTATCTAATCTTGTTAATTATGTTAATTTCCTGCACTGAGGCGCATCAGATTAAACAACAGGAAAACAGGGGACATAGCGGTAAGGAAACGACAGGCGCACTCTGGGATTCTTGCCGCTGCCACCCCTCCCGCTGCCACCGACACAAGGGAGCAATGAATTATAGTGTCTGCCCTTCCCTCTGCAGGGTGACACAGAAATTCACATATACAGAGAGATATTGAGGTTTTCCACAAAGATAAAGGTTCCTTATGCAGGGTATAGGGGAGCCAGGAAATAGGATCTCACCCTCTCCCTGCATGGCAACACACCACATGGGCAATATGGGACATTTACATTTTTAATGCCTACTGCAGGGTGATACAATGTTTATTACAGAAGAGATATAATCGGACTATGGAAGATGCCCCTCTGTATAGGTGTGGGGGTGACAGGGTGACATTCTTATTTATGAGAACCCTAAAGGGGGTAGATTCACACACCAGAGTATTGCTGCTGTTGTATGGCTGCCGTAGCAGTATCTAATACGAATCAATACATGGTTACAGTATAAGTTTATTTATTGTGATGTTGTCCCTTTAAGACCCCAGCCTCTGTGTTTTGGAGAATTCCTTGGAGATGTGAAACTGATGAGACGAAGTTTACTAGCTGATTGTGAATCACTGACATACACGATGGATTTCTGTGATATCTCTATGGAGACCAGAGACAGACGCAATGAGTAAATGACAGGGACCATCTGAAACATAGCCCCGTGTTCAATGAGCGCTGGTGTAAGGGGCATTCTAGGGGACATACAGGTACATTCCATGAACTTTTCTTATACACACATTGCATATATAGGGCATTAGGGCACAGACTATCCGAATGCAGGAACATATACTGGACACAAAGATGGACATGGAATCTAGTTTAACCCTTTAAGTGCCAGCCAAATTACACATTTTGGTAAAGCAAAAAATACATCTTTCTACTGCAAACGACCAAACCGCAAAGTTATGCTAAACATAAGGCTGCTTTTTTTTTTTTTTAAATTTCTAAAAATCATCACAGATTATATACCCCACATTTTGTAATGTACCAGCAGAAGGCATAAATATGAATGCCAGGGGTCTACTGAACAGCTTGATGCCTGATATGCAAAGATAAACCAAACTATGTCGTGCACAGAGACCCCCAAATGGATATATAGCAGACAAAATTTCCATGGGCAAAATGAAGAAACAAAGAACGGAGCGAAATGCTATACAATCACTAAAATCTAACAAAACCACAAGAATCAATGTTTTTTTTTTTTCGCCTAGTGTAATCAGCAGTCAGAATCACAGTTTGACTATTTTACCATGGGCAAATACTGTAGATTTTACAGACAGAAATAAGCAAACAACACCTACGCAAAGCTGAAAATGCAAAAAATGGCTAAACATGCAATAAAATATACCCAAATAACCGAAATTGCTATGTAATCCCCAAAATAACATATAAAAAGTATTACGCAGTGCAATTAGCGAATAAGCTATTCGCAATGGCAATAAAACAGTTTTTTTCAGGCAAAACAACACATGATACAATAAGGAAAAAAAAACAAAACTACAAAATTGTGTAAGTGTGTATATGTGTGTTGTGTGCATGTGTGTGTGCAAGTATGTGTGACTGTTGTGAATGTGTGAAACTCCCTTGATCTCCCAAAAATGTATGTGAGTGTGTGTAAGTGTAAATGTGTGTAATACTGTAAAAAATGTGTGTGTGTGTGTTAACACTAAACTGGGGTTGTTGCAGACAGCAGATCCATCCTCTGCGACGTGGGACAGGCCGAAGACGCTGTTCAACTTGTTCCCGCGAATATCCGGGTCTGGGGTCGCCGATGTGGGAAAGAGGAAGTGCAGGCAGGAACAGGCAGCAGCAGACCCATGTGTCTGCTGTGCCATTGGGGCCCCTGGGTGATCTCGCCCCAAGGGCCACTTTCCAACCTGCTCTGCTCGTTTACTAGGGGCTTCTGAGCAAGCGGGAGGGGTGAGCGGCCCGTATATGCTACAGAACAAAGAATCTACGTTCTGTGGCATTTCAAGTTACTTTGCCACAGAACGAAGATTATCCGATCTGTGGCATTTAAAAGGTTAAAGGGGTTGTTCACTTTTACATTAACTTTTACTATGATGTAGAGAGTGATATTCTGAGACTATTTTTAGCCAGCAGCAAGTTCAGCAATCTGGTTGCTAGGGTCCAAATGACCATAGCAACCATACATTGATTTTAATAAGAGACTGGAATATGAATAGGAGAGGCCTGAACACAAAGATGGGTAATAAAAAGTATTAATAACAGAAAATGTGTAGACTTACAGAGCATCTGGTTTTTGGATGGTGTCAGAGACCCCCCATTTGAAAGCTGGAAAGAGTCAGAAGAAGAAGGTAAATCATTCAAAAACTATAAAAAAGAAAAAATGAAGACCAATTGAAAGTTTCTCAGAATTGGCCATTCTATAACATACTAAAAGTTAAAGGTGAACCACACCATATGCCCTGTATTAGAATGGACAGTGAGTATCTTTATAGGGAAGGGTACACTTACACATAGACTGGCTCCTAAGGACAGTGCAATACAGAGGAATAGGGTTAGTATGTACCCCAGTACTTTAACAGCAGCAGTGAGCAAAGGTTATTGTAATCCATGGGAGAAGGTACAGGGGTTTCCCAGCTTTCTCTTCCACTGCTACATGTGCTGGGAGCAATATTCCCTCTAATTCTATGTGCACAGAAAAAAACTATTTTGGGGAGCACATTTTAAACTTGTGTAAGGTGAAATTTGGGGTTGATACTTCCTCATTTCCTGAATACTCCTTTTTTTAAAGGGGTAGTCCCCACTAAAATTAACTTTTAGTTTGTTATAGAACGATCAGATCGTAGCAACTTTTCAGCTGGTCTTCACTTTTTCTTTTTTTTTTTATAGTTTTTTTAAGATTTTTCCCCCTTCTTGTTCTTCTGACTTTTTCTAGCTTTCAAAAGTGGCAGCCCATAAATTATTTCTCTGTGAAGCTACAATGCTGAAATTCCAAGCTGGAGAGTCACTGAACAAAAAAGCTAAATAATTTAAAAACCACAAATAATATAAAAGGAATACCAATAGCAAAATGTCTCACAATATCACTTCCTAAATCATACTAAAAGGTAATTTAAAGCTGAACAACTCCTTTATTGAACTTAGATGGTGGGTCATGGACAGATTTTGACCCAACCTGTGGAAGATATGCAAAAGAAATCCTATGGGTTTCGACTCACATGTCACTAGTGTGCAAGCATCAAAATACCGATTTCATACAGGTACTGACCAATACAGGTAAAAAGGCTCAATAAGTGTTCAAAATCTAAAACTGATCAGTTCTCAATTTTACTGATCAACAAGTCCTAAATTGTAATGTTGTTCTCTGTTTGATTTTATTGCATAGCAATGTGATAGCAACCTGGAGCAAATTTGCTTGGAAGAATGAACCAAAATCGTGTGCAAAGATGTTATTTCTTTAAAATAGTCCTGCACAGAACACTATGAATGCACCAAATCTTCATTTTTGCATTAGTCCTAATATCAAATCCACCATCAATGATGATGAGACTAAGGGGCAGATTTATCAAGGGTCGAAGTGAATTCGAGGGAAATTTCGAAGTAAAAAAATTCAAAATTCGAAGTAATTTTTGGATACTTCGACCATCGAATAGGATACTACGACTTTGACTTGAAGTAAAATAGTTTGAATATTCGACCATTCGATAATTGAAGTACTGTCTCTTTAAAAAAACTTCGACTTCAATACTTCGCCAAATTAACCTGCTGAAGTGCTATGTTAGCCTATGGGGACCTTCTAAAGCACTTTTCTAAGTTTTTTGAAGTCGAAGAAAAATCGTTCAATTGATGGATGCGATCCTTCAAATCGTTCAATTCGAAGGATTTCATCGTTCAAATTCGGCGGAAAAAACTTCGACTTCGATATTCGATGGTCGAATTTCGAATTATCACTTCGAAATTCGACCCTTGCTAAATCTGCCCTTAAATATCAAACCAAATCAAATCCAATCAATTTGCATATACAGATTTTAACAAAAGCTTCAATACTGACAATTTAAAAAAGAAGGTTATCTTGAATTACAGCACTTTATATTCACATACTTTTAGGGTTTGGATACTTTTAGGGTTTTGCAGTACTTTAGTACTATATATATATATATAGTGATTAAAGTACTATATATATATATATATATATATATATATATATATATATATATATATATATATATAAAAACAGCTGTGTGTCAGCACTCCAACTTGGTCAATTGGGTGCAGGATCAAAAATTAAGTGTATGTTGGTAAAAGCATCCGCACTCTGTATCATCAAAAAAATATACGTTTATTCTCAATTACTGTGCATTCCAATGTTCTGGTCCCCATATATATATATCTATATATATCTATATATATCTATATGATGTACCTATTGTATTGGCAAGCATGGACGTGTGTAGCTTATACACAATAATCCCTCACCGTGAAGGCATAGAGGCAGTGCATTGGGCGCTTTCCAACTCTACCACATATAAGGGTCCCCCTATTGATTTCATTTGCCAACTTTTGGAATTGACATTGAAATTCAATTACTTTCGTTTTGAGAAGCAATATTATTTACAGAAGGAGGGCACGTCGATGGGTGCAGCAATGGCTCCTTCTTATGCCAATTGTTTTATGGCTCATTACGAACAACATAATATCATACCAATGTTTGGGGAATCCTTATTGTTGTACCTACGTTATATCGACGATATACTACTAATTTGGTGGGGGGATGTGAGTGGGTTGTTAAATATGGTTGAATACCTTAATGCCCTTAATCTTCCAGTCAAATTTACTGTTACACAAAACATGCAAAGTATCCAATTTTTGGATGTTGAAATTTTCAAACAGAACAATGGATTAGGGTATAAATTATATCGAAAGCCAACCGATAGGAATACTCTTTTATACACCACGAGTTTCCATCCTCCCAGCTCTAAAAAAGCAGTTCCATTTTCACAATTTTTACGCACTATGCGAAATAATTCTAATCATGATATCCGAGAAAGGCAAATAGTGGAAACTGCCGATAGATTTAAACAAAGGGGTTATCATCAGCATGTAATTACAAAATCTGTTGAACGTGCCCGCGAACATTTAGCACAGACACAAGATACTCAACACATAACAGACCCAAAGGATCAGAACCGCTTTATTTTAACGTCCAGCTTTACTACTGGTTCTAAGGTGGTTAAGAATATAGTTAAAAAAACTGGCCAATTTTGAAATGTGATAAAAAGCTATCTGAATCGCTCACCCAAAAACCTTTGTGGGGCTACAAACGTGGTCCCAATTTCAGAGATCTATTAATGCAAACAGATCCAACTAGATGCTACGAATCCGGTGGCAACATTGTAAGCAAACTAAGTAAGGGTTGCTACAAATGTGCGGGCTGTATTACATGTCGATACATGGTATCAGGCAAATCCTTTAAACATCCCCACACTGGAAAAGAGATCATGATTAGACATCGCATTTCATGTACATCCACTCATGTTATCTATATTATAACATGCCCATGCGGTCTGACATATGTTGGGAAAACACAGAATACCCTTCGTGAGAGGATGGGTAATCACAGGTCATCCATTAAAAAAGCCTTTGAAATCGGAAGATCAGATTTACCATTACCCCAACATTTTTTAAAAATGGGTCACAATCTCCCAACATTTAAATTCATGGGCATAGATCTAATTCCTGAACCCTCTAGGGGAGGTGATTGGGATCGTATGTTATTGCAAAAGGAGGTTTATTGGACCAGAACGCTTAACACTGTTGCCCCCAGAGGTCTTAATGAATATTGTTCGTTTACTTGCTTTCTATGAGTAAATATAAAATTTATACTATTCTATGTACTGCCAAAAATGTCTGAAATGTATTTATATGCAAACTACTGATTTTCTATGTATTTATTACATTGTTTTTAAAATATTTTAGTACACTGCTAACACTTTATTAACTATTCGTCACTTCATAAGCGAAATATTATTATAAATTTTTTTAAAAATAATATCTAAAATAATATTTACAATATATGATCATGAAAATTTTTTTTAATATACTGAACTGTATTGTTTTATGCATTCTGTTTTTCAGACCAAGTTAATACTATCCACGTCTGCTGGACTTTTGGGTCTTCTGGGGTTAAATTTTTCACTTGATATATGGGCGTGTTCTGGTGTATGTTCACTGGTGGGTGAGTCTATAAAATTGCGTACACTTGCACTTTATATGTATCTTGATAAAGGTCCGTGTGTGGACCGAAACGTCGATCCAAATAAAATAAGTTTTTATTTTTGATAAATCCCAGTGTGCGTCAGCTTTCTATATGAATATATGGCTTCTATCTGACTAGCACCTGGGCTTTGCTTCAGTAAGTGTGTGCCACAGCCTTTCTACATATATATATATATATATATATATATATATATATATATATATATATATATATACATATATATATATATATATATATATGTATATAACAATAATTGTAAAATATAAGTATATTAGATGTTACCAAGGAGTTTTGTGATAAAATAAGGGCACAAGGCCAAAGGTCATGGAACTGAATTCTAAAATCTTCATATTTTACAATGGAGAACTATATTTTTTTAATTAAAGTCAAACAGCATCACTAAGAAATTTTTTTAACTGATAACACAAGCATTTTACAGGATATTCTTGAATATTATACATATTTATCAATTCAGTATTATTTATAGGAAGAGTGAGAGAAGGGTGTGATGATACGCAATAAAAATAGTTACAGACCAAAACTTTGTTTACATTTTTTTGCCATTAAATTGACTTTTGACTAATCTAGGTACAATCCTATGTGCACGAATCCGCAGGGACCACTGAAAGGCATTAAATATATCACTCCTCTCTCCAGCCACCGATCTACTGATTAATAATTTATTGGGACAGGCTACTGCGGAGGAGGCATAAGGGGAAAAAAAAGCCTTTAGTTGGAAATAATTTATTTCCGCAGATAAAGGAAATAATATTATTAGGAGATAAAGGTTTGGAATCTGCGTGCGTTGTTGGGGTGAAGGGAAAGCTTACAGTAAGATAGGCAGAATGGAATCAAATGCTGAAATATTCTTATTATATTCTGTTCCTATACCTCTAACTGCATACTTAGCAAGAAGAATTTAGGTATTACACATTGCATTATGGCCCCTCTTATAATAAGAGACTTAAGGCTGTTATGGGCAGAGCTGAATAAATCTTCTCTTCTAAGATTAAACTTTTGCCCCTTATATTTTTTTCTTTGCATCTTTTGGTTGAAGCTCATTCCCTTTGTCTGTAACACCTTTAGAGGCCAAGGTAGTGGCCAGGGAGGTTTAAGTCACATCTGAGATACTCTTCAGTCATCCAACTGGGGCACGGTTGAAAGTATAAAATGCACAGATACATCATGGGAGCAATATGGGAAATGGTATCAAACCTCTGTATCAGATACAGTTAATTCTTTTGGTCAGTTACAATGCAAGAACTGTGAACAAGCCTCTATAGAGGATTTCTTTCCTTCTTTCAGTCGGTATCACCATGAGAATTGTGAAACACGCCTCAATGTGAGATGTAGCACATTAATAAAGTCGGTTGCACCATTTCATGTAATCATTATCACCATGGGAAAAGTGAAACACATCTCTATATGAGTCCAAAGAATATAGTTCCAAGGTCCAACTGTCTCCACAATCCTTAGCCGGCTCTTACTTGTATCCCTTCAAGTCCAAATCTCTAAAATGAAAGCCAGCGCCAAAGGCACAGAGAACAGACAAACAAAAATATAGGGTAATATTGTTTTATAGTGTTGCCACATTCTGTGTTCGATGGGAACAATTATCTCCACCTTTTAAATGCCGCCCTTATTCGATATTTACCACCACCAAAAGATTAAGAACTTTCCTTTAAAGCTTGTTTAAGTGCGTATTCACAAACACATAGGGGCAGATTTATCAAGGGTCGAATTTCGAGGGGTTTTTTTGACCCTCAAAGTAAAAATCCTTTGAATTTGAATATCGAATTCGAAGGATTTACCGCAAATACTTTGATCGTTCAATCAAATAAAAATCGTTCAGTTCGAACGCTTTTAATCGATCGAACGATTTTTATTCAATCAAAAAAAACCTAGAAAAGTGCTGGGGAAGGTCCCCATAGGCTAACATTGAACCTCGGTAGGTTTAAAGTGGCGAAGTATGAAGTCGAAGTATTTTTTAAAGAGACAGTACTACTATCGAATGGTCGAACGATTTTTACTTTGAATTGTTTGAATCATTCGATTCGATCGAATTTGACCCATTTGATGGTCGAAGTACCCAAAAAAATACTTCAAAATTCGAATTTTTTTCAATTCTAATCCTTCCCTCGAGCCCATATTGTCAACTTGCATGTAAAAAATCATGAAGTACATCTCCTGGTAAAAGAGTCCTTTGGAGATTCCCTGTGCTTTCTCTTTGAAGCAGGTGCAGCTCACTCCCAAGCACTTTAGGGCAGTAGCTTGTAGCCAGTCCTTGCTATCAGTGAACTTGCCCTGGTAGCAAGGACTGATAGCAAAGACTGGCTACAAGCTAGAGATTTGGACATCTCTATATGAGACAAAATCCATTCACCCAGCCAGTAGGACCATGGAGCTTGTAACATAGTAACATAGTAAGTTAGGCTGAAAAAAGACACACGTCCATCAAGTTCAACCTTTTAACTATTTTTAACCTGCCTAACTGCCAGTTGATCCAGAGGAAGGCAAAACAACCCATCTGAAGCCTCTTCAATTTGCCTCAGAGTGGGGAAAAATTCTTTCCTGACAAAATGGCAATCGGACTAGTCCCTGGATCAACTTGTAAAGAGCGATCTTCCATAAACACAATGCACAGTCCATTACCCCAGAATGAATACAGTTTACAGTATATCATATTAAGTGGCCTATTAAAGGGGAACTCCGCACAAACATAACTTGAGCATTTTGAAAAGTAAACTTAATTTCAAGCAACTTTGCTAATGGTTTGGAACAGTTACCTAAGCCTAGCCCCCTGCTCTTCTGCTGCTCTTTCTGACTACTTTGCTGAGCTGGCTGATTACTGTTACTTTATATAAGCAGACATCTGTCCTTAGCCCTCATCCTTTAAACCCCACAATTCCCTGCACACGTGATTTTAATAAGGAACAGAACACCATAGTGCAAGGCATTGTGGGTTATGTAGTTCCTGCATGCTGTCTGTAAGCTGTGGAGAAATTGTTACATCAGTGTTTTAGTCCCTCCTTCCCTGCCAGGATTTCAAATGGTGCAGAAAGAGAAGAACTGTTAAACAGCTGGATTTCAGCATAGAAAATGGCATTTTTTCATACTTTTTGAAGAAACAGGTAACTGTTATGGGTATATTAGGGTTTCTGTGTTATGTGGGCCTCTTTATGAAATTTTGGTTTGGAAGCTGGAGTTCCCCTTTAACAATACATGTTTCCCATAATATCTTAGAATTAAAAATAAATAAATAATGAATGAACATTGCAAAAGTGCTTAGAATAGCACTCTCATCAATTTTACATTCACTTATTTTTAAGGTTTACTTGTCCTTTAAGTAAATATTGCCCTATTACGAATTTTACCATGAGCCCCTATTTTGTGATGGTCTGTATGCTGATCAGAAATACTGCAGCTCTAACTGTAACAGGAAGAAGTCTGAGAGTAAAAGACAGAATGTTCTCCGTTAATTGGCTCATGTGACCTAGCATGTATGTGTGCCCTTGGTTTGTTTTTCCCAGTTGTGAATCATATGATCATGGGATGGCCCTTAGAATTTAAAATGGCAGTTTTCTATTCAGGATTACCCAACAGCACCTACCACTTACAAATATATTTTTATGAAAATAGTTTATTCAGACGAGGCAGGTTTTTGCATCAGCTGTTTTATGCAATACATTTTTATAGAGACCTACATTGTTCAAGGGAATAGTTTTACTTTAATTTAGAAATTATGAAGCAAGCTTTTATATAAAACGCGGTTCATTAATACAGCTAGTAGCACCACAAGAGTTGTAAAAAAAAGCCTCTATAGGATATTCCGCCCATTTGTCTAGTCACTAAGAAGACCCTTGAGAAGTTGCTTGTAGAGTAGAATTATGGAGTCATAGGAAATGTGAAACAACTCAATGGAATTAGTTTGTTCGTCCAGTCAGAAAGGTGGGAAGTCTAAAGCTACAAAGATTTCAAAAACTCAGTTTAGAAGGACCAATGAAAGCAAGGTGTAGATTGTTCGTTGAGTCAAGGGAGCCTTGGAAGTGGGAAACCATTTGCAGAAAGAAGTTGGACACATGTCTCTATGTGAGGTTCAGTTCATTCCTGGTCTCAGGAGATCACAAGAGTTGTGGATTATGCCTCCACGAGACAGAATAATTGCATAATGCATGGGCCCTAGGGGAATGTGAAGCATACCTCTCTGAAATGAAGCTCATTCTTGCACCCTGAGACTGAGGAGGGGGAGAAAATATTTCATGCAGTTCATGCATACACTTCTGGGCAGGGAAAGTTTGTCTTCTGAGATGCAGTTGGCACAGACAGGGACTGTGATATACAGTTTCTTCTTAAACGCTGGGACCAAGGGGAACGTAAAACATTCTGCTGAGAGATGCAGTTCATGTGTACACTGAGACCATGGGAAATGTGAAACATTCTTCCCTGAGATGCTTATATATTTTGGGGCCAAGAGTAAAATGTAAAACATTTTGCTCTGAGACCTGGTTGGCTTGGCCTTCCTCTGCCTGAACCTACCACCTGGTTTGGAGGTGGCAGAAGTCTCAGGTTCCCCTACATCAATATACTCAACTTGATTTATACCAGGAGTCAGGAGGAAGGCAGCAGCGCTGGTGAAATGTACAGGGGAGCAAGGAGTATGTGTCAATCCAAGTACCCTTTAAGAATGCAGGGAAAATTATGGACACACAACTGTGGTCCCTCGAGTTTTTGTCCCATAATGTAGGCCTGTAAGGTTAATGGAATACCCTGCAGTTGATACTGATATGCTGTTTTGAAATCAGGAATCTTTTAAATTGCCAATCCCACCAGAGAGTGGAGAAGCCACATGCTGTCTTTTACTGATTGAAGAAAACACCATTGCACCTTATTTTAATTTATTTTTCCTTTTGAAGAAAGCACTGCCTTGTTTGACTTAATTATAATTTTATTTTGGAGCTAGCACTTTGTAGAAATCACTATAGCACTTTAGAACACACATGAAAAATCTGTGCATAGTCTTTCTATGGTTCAAGACACACACAGAATAGTGTTGTAACACTTTGCTGACTGCACTGAATATTAACAATGTTGCAATAGGTCTTGTTATTTGTTTTTTTCCATAGTCTGTGGCGCTGATCTATAACTGTAGGGTTACCATCTTTGCTGGGGCCAAAATCCAGGCACACGGGGGCAAGAGAATGACATTAGGGCAGGACAGTAATGTCAGGATGGGGCTATTATGGCACAACTGAAACCCAGATTGGATTCTTTGAACAGGAAAAACTTGGCTATGCCTATGCGTAAGTGCCCCATTAGGCACGAAACGCGTTAGGTTTTATGTCCTAATAAATATACTTTTTTTAACATAATTTGTTCTTGATTATTGGAGATCCTCACACTCTTCCTTTTAGATTTACTGTCTTAAAAACTTGGCTATCCCTGCTTTAATGGTTATTATGTTTCTTATACATAAGAAATGTATTCTTTTACACATACAGAGAATACCGGGCTTATAATATATTACTGTAGCTGCACAGTGGGCTTTCAGGGGGTTGCTTCTAAAGGGAGAGTTCCCAAAAAGGCTGGTGCACCCAGGGCTGTGAGCTGATACTGCATGTGGCTCTCACTATCACACTGGCATCCCCCATAGGAGAGACGCTTCATTGCAGAACATAGTCTGAGAATGTTAAATAATTGATACATGCTGTTTATTGTCTTGTGTTTTATTTAATCTCTGAATCAGTGAGTAAGACATGTCTCAAAATGTCACAGAGGTGCTGTTAACACTTTCACACTGACGCCCCATCAGAGGGGATTAACAATTTCGGTACCAAAGTCTCTGGCAGAGCAGGTTGCACGTATTAAAGGCTCCGCGGTTCTGTTGAACATTCCTCCCCCTGCAGCAGAAGCAATAACCTTCGTAAAACACAGTTTGCTGCCATGTTGGGTTCTGGTTAAGAAGCCTATTTGATAGCGTGTAGAACAATTTGGTAGAACAGCTGTCTTGTCTCAGCTTTGTTTAAGTCACCTCCAGCAAACTGTCTCTGTAATACTGTGGGACTCCAGCTGCAGGTAATCTACTTCTACCAGCATGTACATTGGAAGGAATTCAGGGTGTTGTAGTTCCAGAATACCTGAAAAGCAGCACGCTGGATAGTCTTCATTCCAAATGCATTCATAGTTTATATCCCTAAGCTTTTATCTCTGTACACATCCATTAAAATACATGGCTCCTGCTGACAGCTGATAAAACCCTTACTCATTCTTCATATGAATGTCATTGTAATGCATTCCTAAACAGAGTGTAAATCTTAAACTGGCCATAGACTCAAAGATCTGCTGGGTTGGCGTCATCGCCAAATGAGAGGATCTTTCCCCGATATGCCACTAACGGCATGGCTATATATATATATATATATAGTTCGAACTTTCGGCCGTATGGTCGAACGATCGAATTACAATACACGAAGGGTCGGTCGGGTAAAAATCAAACCTTCCCGATCGATATCGTGGCCAGATATCGATCGGGAAGACCCATTGGAAGCCCCCATACACGGGCAGATAAGATGTCAAATTGGTCTAAATGTCCGATGTCGGCAGCTTTATCTGCCCGTGTATGGCCACCTTACATTTGAAAGCAGTAGTTTACCTTTAAATGAGCTTTTATTAAGGTATAGGCTTTGCTAATCAATTTGCAATTAGTCTTCATTTTTTAGTTTTTTATTTTTAAGCTTTTTGTTTAGCAGCTCTTTAGTTTGGTATTTTAGCAGCGGTTATGTCATTGCTAGGGTCATATAGCTAGCTGGCTACCAGGCAATGAAACTGTTTGTCCCAAAAATGTAAACATTATATAGTATTGTTGACATGGAATGATGACAGAATACAAGAGGTTCCTTTTATTTGGCTTTCACTTGGAAAGATCTATGAGCGGTTTTGTTGGCAGAAAGGTGTTCTCAACACGCTGCTCCAATCAGATATTGATCAATGAGAGTGTTTCTCTTATTTCTTGTAGGTGGCATGCATTCCAATTATCATTTATGCACAGAGATGTTAAAGCAATCCTCCGCCAAAAAACTGATTTTTGAACAGCAAAGTAATTCCAAGCAGCTTTTCAAATATATATTCATTAAAAAATGTTCATGGAAGTTTATATTATTTCAGAATATGATTGCTTTTGAAAGCTGTGTCTGACTGTATGTATTATCTGCTCTGCTGGCTCTGACTCCATGGTCGCAAGTCAGCTGGTTGAAAGACCTAGAAGAGGACTGACTCCTGCTACATTGTTTTAAAGGGGTTGTTCACCTTTAAATTACTACTTAGTATGATGTAAAGAGTGAAATTCTAAGACAATTTCATGTTTATTTTTTGTTTTAGTATGATGTAAAGAGTTAAATTCTGAGAAAATGTCATGTTTATTATTTGTGGTTTTTGAGTTATTTATTTTGCCTTATTTATTTTCAAGCTTTTTATTCAACAGCTCTCCAGTTTGCAATTTCAGTTGCTATGGTCCAAATTTCCATTGCAACCATACATCAATTTGAATTAGAGACTGGGATATGGATAGGACCCGAATAGAAAGATGAGCAATAAAATAAATTTGTAGCCTTAAAGAGCTTTTATATTTTTTAGATGTGGTCATTGACCCCCACTTGAACAAGATGGAAAGTCAGAAGAAAAAGAAGAAGGCAAATAATTCAAAAACTATAAAAAAGAAAAAACGGAGGCCAATTTAAAGGTTGCTAAGAATGAACCCTTCTATATCATACTAAAAGGTAACTTATAGGTGGACCACTCCTTTAAGAGGCAGACTAAGAGAATTACAAAGAACTTGTAACCATTTACAATCTGTCATGTCATGGGAAAAAAATGTTTTTTCAAAACGCATCAGTTAATAGTGCTGCTCCAGCAGAATTATGCACTAAAATCCATTTCTCAAAAGAGCAAACAGATTTTTTATATTTATTTTGAAATCTTGACATAGGGCTAGAAACATTGTCAGTTTCCCAGCTGCCCCAAGTCATGTGACTTAGGCTCTGATAAACTTCAGTCACTCTTTACTGCTGTACTGCAAGTTGGAGTATCACCCCCCTCCCTTCCCCCCAGCAGCCTAACAACAGAACAATAGGAAGATAACAAGATAGCAGCTCCATAACACAAGATAACAGCTCCCTGGTAGATCTAAGAACAGCACTCAATAATAAAATCCAAGTCCCACTGCATCACATTCAGTTACATTGCGTAGGAGAAACAACAGCCTGCCAGAAAGCAGTTCCATCCTAAAGTGCTGGCTCTTTCTGAAAGCACATGACCAGGCAAAATGACCTGAGATGTTGCCTCCACACCAATTTTACAACTTACAAAAAATACACTTGCTGGTTCAGGAATTCAATTTTATATTATAGACTGAATTATTTGCAGTGTAATTTAGAATCCCTTTAACTAATGGATATTGGAAAGTGATTTCTTTCATTATGCAAAAAAAATGCTTTTTGGGTGGGGAACCCATTAAATAAATGATAATTTACTGATGATAAGAGTTAAGAGTAACTCCATCCCTGGCCAATCAGCATCGCTTTGTTGGTAAGCCCCTCCCTGTTTATTTGACTGGGTACCTGGCAGTAGTCCTGCTTGTTCACGTAGTCCTGCTTGGTCACGTAGCTTTATTGTACATTAAGTCAAACAAATCAACTTTTAGTATATTATAGAATGTTCTATTTTTCCAGCTTTTGAATTGACCTTTGTTTTTTGTTTTTGTTTTTTTTATAGTTTTTTCATTTGTCATTTCCTTGTACCTCTTTCCAGCTTTCTAAACTGAAAACTCTGACACTACAGTTTTATTGTATTGTTACTTTTTATTAATTATGAGGCCTCTCCTATTCATATTACAGTCTCTCATTCAAACCAATGCCTGGTTGCTATGGTAAGCTGGACCTTAGCAACCACAGAGCTGCTGAAATTCAAAACTGGGGGCCTCTGAACAATGAGCAAAATACTTTTTAAAAGTTAAGACTGTGTACATCATATAAAAATTTCATTTTAAGGTAGAATCCAAAGAATTTTGATCACTAGAAAATATTTCAAAAAGCTCCCTGGCTAAAAATGTGATGTTTTATGCTTTTTTAAGGTGAACTTTCCCCATCCAAGTATTGCAAACTATTGCTGCACATGGGGATACATATCACAAAAATACATATACAAAAAAAATCAAATTTTTCAAGATTTATTATGCTCCGAAACTGCTAAATGTCTGAATCTATGGCAACTGTCCCTGTTTTTAAAAGTTGTTTTTAACCTTCACAAATTTTGGGAGTTTTGGGGTGTTTGATGCTGGTTTAAACTAAAAAAACTGCATAAATTGAAACTCGACTAAGTATGAGTAAGTATTAGTAAATTAGCCAAATTCATGGATGGAAGTTAGGTTGAGTTTGTTATTGGTATTTGTTATTGGTAAAATATGAGAAAAAAATATTTTAGTAAATAATCCCCTACACTCTCTCAGAAAATGACTTTTTAGTTTAAGAAAATGGTTACTTGCCAACGATCTTGTTTGGAAATCAGGTTGTTTGAAGTCACTCTACTGCTTCCTCAGTCATGTCTAGTTATGCCCAGACGCACCTCTCATGGGCCCTTAACTTCACTCTTTTTAGGGTAAGCCTTGCCCCTTTGTGTTGAGTTAAAGGAACAATTGGCAGGGATGCTTCTGCATATCCATCTTGAAATGGTCCTTGTTGCTCAGAGCCCCAATGAGCATACACAAAGGCTATACATATAGGAAAATATCAGAGTCTTAGTCGTTTAACATGGAATATTTAGGATAGCAAATAAATGTTCACTCTCAAAACTCACCCTTTAAGTTGTACTTTATGTAGCAAATAACTTTCCATTTAAATCTCACCCCTAGCTAAATGTCCATTAAGCCCACCAGTTTGGAAACATTTACCATACTTTGATGCCATAAGATTATGGTTAATAACCAAATTGAGAACTGAATTTGCCGATGTATGTTGTCAGCAAGTACATGACACATTAGCAGATGCAATATCTGTCTCATCGGCCCATGGGCAAAATTTTAGAAATTTTGAGGTTCAGACAGGATCTTGGCATCTCAAAATTGAGAAATTACTCCTCAAAAATAGGCAGTCACAGACACAATTATTATTATACTGCCTTTATTTGTAGGGTGGCCATCTTTAGTGGGGTGTCATACTGGCGTGGACTGACTGGAGTGGGGGGGGTAGCATCATGGCAGGGTAATGATGTCACAGGGTGGGGTTATGATATGGTGGGGAGGAGAGTGGGTGCATCCAGTGAGTTGCTGTGTAGGATTCGGAGGATTAGGAGCTTTTTGGGTGCAAGTTGGAGGTGAAATTGGGCAGGGAGGAAATTTAGGGGAATGATAAATTTACAGTATTGGTAAATTTGTAATACCAATCTTACCAGGTAATATGCTGAATAGGCTGGTAAAATAAAGGCTGGTAGCCAACCCTATATATCATTAAAGGGATACTGTCATGGGAAAAAAAAAACTCAATGAATCAGTTAATAGTGCTGCTCCAGCAGAATTCTGCACTGAAATCCATTTCAAACAGATTTTTTTATATTAAATTTTGAAACCTGACATGGGGCTAGACATATTGTCAATTTCCCAGCTGCCCCAAGTCATGTGACTTGTGCTCTGATAAATTTCAATCTTTACTGCTGTACTGCAAGTTGGAGTGATATCACCCCCCTCCCTTCCCCCCCCCAGCAGCCAAACAAAAGAACAATGGGAAGGTAACCAGATAGCAGCTCCCTAAAGCTGGCCATAGACACACAGATCCGATCGTACGAATCGAGGATCGTGTGTGGCGTGTGCCGACATCTTTCATCTGGCAGAGATTGGTCGTTTGGTCGATTGGTCAGATTTGATTTTGACCCGACCGATCCCGCCGGAGCCCATGGCACATCGTAATCTGATTGTTCGGCCATACGGCCATGCCTGTTAATGGCATGTCGGGGAAAGATCCGCTCGTTTGGAAACATCGCCAAACAAGAGGATCTTTGCATCTATGGCATCTATGGCCACCTTAATACAAGATAACAGCTGCCTGATAGATCTAAGAACAACACTCAATAGTAAAAACCCATGTCTCACTGAGACACATTCAGTTACATTGAGAAGGAAAAACAGCAGCCTGCCAGAAAGCATTTGTCTCCTAAAGTGCAGGCACAAGTCACATGACCAGGGGCAGCTGGGAAATTGACAAAATGTCTAGCCCCATGTCAGATTTCAAAACTGAAAATAAAGAAATCTGTTTGCTCTTTTGAGAAACGGATTTCATTGCAGAATTCTGCTGGAGCAGCACTATTAACTGATGCGTTTTGAAAAAAACATGTTTTCTGATGACAGGATCCCTTTAGGAAGGCATGGGCGACAATTTTGGAAATACACTCTGCAAGAGACATGCTGTATACCTTTACCTCTGAACTAGTAAATTCAATTTATGAACATGGGACACACACATATATATTCCTATTTATATAACACACCATAGTGTCTTTCTTCCTATTTTTCTGTAAACTCTTATCTGACAACCATAGGCATGCTGTTCCTTATCGAATTAACCTCATCTTCCCCATGTTTTAGGCTGGCAAAAGGTAAAGCCCCCTGTAAGGCAGTGTTCTGTGCTAGGCGCTACAGGCAGCTGGTAGACATATTTCTGTAGGCATCATATACAACACATGCCGAGCCAGCTCTGTGGGTGTATCTGCAGATACCGTCTGCCTGTAATATGCCGGGGTGGATAGGTGCTTCAGTTTGTGGAAACTCTTGGCTCATTTCTCACAGTTAGAGCTTGTTTCTCCTGGCCAGACATGCTAACGAAGGGCAGGAGTCTCAAACCTTGTAAACACTGCAGCGCATCACTGCTTCTGTGTGTGTAATAATTAGTATTTTATTATTTATATGCTGCAGCATATGCTGAATGGCAATGACTTGATTCCCATTATTCCAAATAAGCATGCCCTGGAACTCGCTCGGTGTTTTAACACGGTGGTTTTATGTACCTTCCCCAATTACTCAGCATTCCCCTGTTGCTGACTCTTCACATGGCTGTTTATAGTCCTTCTGCATTGTAATGCCATGATTAAGCCTTTATTCTCACATGCCCTTGTAGCTTCACAGGCATTTCATGTAGGGAAGTACCAATTCTCTGCCATTGTTTTTTACTTTTAAATAAATCATTTAAAGGATATACACATACTTTTTCCTTATATAAATATCTGCTCAGGGTCCCTGTTACCAAAAAATAGGGGTATACATGGCCAATGTCAAACTAAAGCACCTTCTTTTTACTCCTGCTATTGCTCCATATAACCCTCCCTATAACTCCTCCTATTGCTCCATATAACCCTCCCTATAAATCCTCCTATTGCTCCATATAAACCTCTGTATAACTCCTCCTATTGCTCCATATAACCTTCCCTATAACTCCCCCTATTGCTCCATATAACCCTCCCTATAACTCCTCCTATTGCTCTATATTACCCTCCCTATAACTCCTCCTATTGCTCCATATAACCCTCCCTATAACTCCTCCTATTGCTCTATATTACCCTCCCTATAACTCCTCCTATTGCTCCATATAACCCTCCCTATAACTCCTCCTATTACTCCATTGAGAGAATGGAAAATAAAATAATTTAAACTTTGTCTGTATTGTTTTATTCTCTGTTGTTGCAAGCATTTTTTATTTTCATTTAATTTTTTTTAAATTTAACTTTCTTTTAGAAGAAATGTCCCTAAGCAATCTTTCTAATAGAAAGCTGTCAACTTTATTGAAGCAATTCTTCCATGCCGAGGTAGGTTGTGAGATTTTGCTTGTTTGTTGTGCAGCATTGAGCACAAATAGAAGAGATCTGCTTTGGTTCCTTTATCGGTTATTTTATTCAACTTCAACGGCTTAAGGTTAGTAATGGTACAGGTTATTTAAGGTGACTGCAGGGGTCCCCAGCCTTAGTAGTCCAGTTCCCCCTAGTAATACAGGTAGATTTACCTATTTATTTTTAACAATTATTTAGTTATTCAATGTGTTTATTCTCATGGGTGAAAACAAAAATCAAAGGCACAATACCCCCATCACTCATATAATAGTTTGTGGGAATCTGTTTTGGTCCACAGATTAAAGGTTCTATAATTTTATAATTTTTTGGCATACCCTCCCTCCCAACAATAATAACACAACGTGCATGTTCCTGTGTTTAACTTATTAAAGGCTGACAGCTTGTGTTTTGCATAACTGCTTACACACAAAAAAGAAGAGCAGTGCAGCATTTTATTCTAGACACTGTATTCTGTTTTGCCTTATTAGTGATTAGTTACTCAATTAGCTGCTCATGCCCTGGAAGCAACTGACTGGAATGGCTTGGGATTTATGGGGTTAACACCTTGTGTTCTTGGCTTTTGTCCAGCCCCATCAAAGAACATTATGGGAGGGGGGTGTATCTTTTTAATTGGGGCAGACAAGCTGAGGAGAGAGATTTGGCTGCATGCTAGAATAATTAAGTATCTGTATTTGGAACTGAAGGCAGAAATGAAGCAAAGTCAGGATTACTGAGTCCCATGGATGGTGTCAGGCTGAACTCTCCGGCTCTTTCTTTGGCTTCTGCCATTACTTTCCACCTGTGTCCACACCTTTTTGTCTCCACTTTGTAAAGATCTGCTCCTTTCCAGTATCTCTTCTTTCTTGTCTGTTATGAACAGATTATTTTGACTTGCAAGAAAGAACCACTTGGCTCGTACAACCTCCTATTCTCCAAACGGCTGTTGAACCACAATATTTTGTCAGGACATAGAATGGGCTTTGCTGCTTAGAGTGTATCCCAAAGTATTTGTTGGGCAGTCTGGTATTGATCTTGAATATTCTTTAGTTTGAATCTGTAATAGTTTTGATATTCATTTGGCTGAGGAAAGAAAAATATCTATATATACAGTATGAAGAAAAATGAAAATGAAAAGTGCACTGATCAAAATGTTTTCAATACCCTGAACCGTGGACAGGCAGTTTGAAACAAGTCAGTCAGTTCTGTCCATGATGTCCAGTTCCAAACCAGGCAGGGGGCGACTCTAGTGCAAAATTGTGCACCTTAGGACCTATCAATGGAGGATTTGATCCTGTGGATTTATTTTGCTCTCAGGCACAAGGGAACTTTACTCTGTAAGTATAGGGCTGTCTAGTGGTTATAGGCCTCCTAGGGTTTGTCCAAGGCAGGGATCCCCAACCTTTTGAACCTGTGAGCAACATTCAGAAGAAAAAGGTGTTGGGGTGCAACACAAGCATGAAAAATGTTCTCGGGGTGCCAAATAAGGGCTGTGATTGGCCATTTGGTAGCCCCTATGTGGATTGACAACCTACATTGAGGCTCTGTTTGGTAGTAAACATGGTTTTTATACAACTAAAACTTGCCTCCAAGCCTGGAATTCAAAAATAATCACCTGCTTTGAGGCCACTGGGAGCAACATTCAAGCGGTTGGAGAGCAATATGTTGCTCACGAGCTACTGGTTGGGGATCACTGGTCCAAGGCAACACCCAGGCTCTGTCCCCAACTGCAGACAGTTATGTATTGGGTTCTATTCTTGAGAAAAAAAACTTGCACCTACGAGACCTTTTTTTTGCTCTTTGCATCCTACCCTGCCATTGATAGATAAGGACCCTTGTCTCGATATGCCCACCTTTATTAAAACAGCACCATTTAATTTTAGCACAAACCTCATTGTATAACAGTTTTAACACATTGAATTGATTTTAAAAGCATTCCTTGCAAAAATATTTGTGCAGCTGTGAAGTTTTCCAATATTATGGAATTCCGCAGTGTCATTGGTTAGGATAGGATTTTGCTGCCAATCAGGTTTGCACACAAATGGCCAATATAGCCATGCTCAACTCCCTTAAAAGCCCCTACATTAGGAGTTCCCATACTTAACTAATGTGAGGTCTACTAGTGATGATGTCCCATAATGATCTACAGCCATAAAACATTTTTAGCATTCTGTTCCATGGAAGATATTACTGAAATATTGATTTATTTGAAAATGTATGTGGCTATATTTACAACAATTTCTTATGTAACCTTAACGTAATAAATATCTGAATGAAAAGCATGAAATAGGAGGGTGATTTAGACAAGCTGTTGACAATGTCTTGAGATCTACTGATCACCAGCTAAAGGTCTACTGGTTGATCCCGATCTACCTTTTGGCCCCCCACCCTACATAGATGGTTTCTCTCTTGCAACAATGTGCTGCTGAATACTCCTCTTATACTATGAAAGACACATTGTCATAAGCTATCACCCCAATTGGCCTTTAGTCGTGCCAAATAAATGAGGAATCTGCGTTCTTTATGCATTTGGACATAGATATGCATATCACTGACATGAGCCCCTCTAGGGGTAACCCCACAGTTTGGAAACTACTGCCATTGAGGGATATGTGCAAAGCAATAGATTCCAGGATGCTGAACCATAGTATCTTACCTTTGTAACTATGGAGATATTTATAAATCATAGGATGATATGATATTAAGTGAATTTCCAAGGCTATAAAGTTCTGCCAAGGGAGATCGGATCCAGTATCAAAGGCACATCACTTAACACCTTGAAGTCTATAGGTTTTCAGGCTGTGGAGGCTGGCCTCCCTAAGGAGAACTCTGAGAAAATAGATCTGGAGTTCAGTTTAATTACAGTGAGATTTTGGTAAATATACTAACAAGATTCTTAAATTGTATACCAATTCCTAAGGTTCCTATCAACTGTGTCCCATCAAGTCTCTTCTATCAAGGTTTTCTGTATGTTCCCCAGAACCCTGATCTGAATATGATCCTTCCTACACACTGAAACATTGCACAAAATCCTTTCTTCGGCATGCTCTCACCTTGCAGGAAATCTCTCACTGATCTGTAGTCTATAGACTACCAATGCATACAACAGATATTATATGGGTTTGCAATATGATAAAGAAAAGAAAACCATTGTTTTTCATGAATATAAGGCCGATATGTTATAAATGACAATTTAATTTCCTAATATGAGAATTTATTAATCCTTGTGCTGCCAAGAGGCACCCGAAAAGTATGAGTTTCTGTTAGAACAGGCACCGAAAAGGTGCATGCATTATTAATGAGAGAGTACGAGGGAGTAAATTCATTACAAGGTAATAAATAATAAGGAAATAGAGGAGGATTTTTTTATAACTCAGCAGTCCAGACAATAAAAGAAGATACGTTTTAATTAAAGGGAATTTAGTACAGCGTGGCATATAAATAAATGAATTCAATTGCATGGGATTTTGAAATATGATATCCTCTGATCAAAAATGATTCCTAGTAGCTGAATGTACTGTACGGATCACCACACTGCAATAACATGCAAATGGCACGCAGAAATGTTTGTTATTCTCTTTACAGTTACCCGTTTCCAACCCATCATTGAGTCTAATGTCGTTAAGATGCGTTTGTAGACACTAAGCTTCAAATGAGGATTCCTACCATTCATTCTGTGAGGGGGGGGGGGGGTTTGGAATAGAAAATAGAATCTTTCTTTTTCACACTTAATTGCACTCTTGATTTTCAGGATGGTTTCAGTATCAGCCCTAAAATAGTTAATCCAAATTCATTTGCTAAATCGAATGTTATTATCTTTAAACTAGACCTGTATTTTTTTAGGGGGCCTGCTGTATTGGAGTTACTATTAAGTTTTATTCTGTAGTTCACAATTCAACCCCTCCATCATATTTAAGGCCATTATTATGAGCAAGAGTATTTAAGGTTGAGGGACTAGGAGCAGTAGGAGTAGAGGCACTGGGTACACTTGGGTTTCTACCCCAGTAGTTTTTAGCTAGGAACGCTAACAACTGATTCGATTTTGCCAAGGTGCAGCGTGCATAGTTAGGCCAGACTACAGGAATAGGGCTTCCTACTGTTCAGAGTGGGCACCAATGAATATAAGTGATTCTGCATTTACTTTATGACCATGGAAGATATGTGACCCAGCATTTACCAATGTGACCAATGAAGGCAGGTTTTTCTGCATTTCCTCAATGACCAAAGAAGGTATGTAATTCTGCATTTACTCAGTTACCAATGAAGGTAAGTAATTGCATTTACTCAATGACCAGGAAAGATATGTGACTCAGCAGTCACTCAATAACCAAGATAGGTAATTCTGAATTTGCTTAATGCTCAATGAAGATAGGTGGCTCAGCATTTACTCAGTGGCCAATGAAAGTAGGTAATTTTGCATTTACTCATCGACCAATGAAGATAGGCGGCTCAGCATTTACTTAGTGGCCAATGAAAGTAGGTAATTTTGCATTTACTCAATGACCAATGAAGATAGGTGACCTAGTATAACATCTTGCCTAGGCTTAAACTAGTGACCTGTTGTTTTCAGTGCTGTCTGCATTACATTTGCTCTATATGAGATACCTAAGGGTCACTGCTATTGCTGTATTTCCATATATTTATGACTTGTTTTACCTTTTGTTAATCTGCTAACAGGTGTTCTGAGTTAAGGTTGCCATGCACGGAGAGATCCGCTCGTTTGGTGATGTCGCCAAACAAGCGGATCTCTCTCCGATATGCCCACCTTGAGGTGGGCAATATCGGGCTGATCCGATCGTGGGCCCTAGGGCCCAACGATTGAGTCCTAACGAATGGGAACAGGCGGTCGGATCGCAGGACCGCATCAACGAACAGATGCGGCCGCGATCCAACGGTATTTTTTGTCCCATCCGATCGAGATCTGGCCAACTTTCGGCCAGATCTCGATCGGGGAAGCCCGTCGGGGGCCCCATACACAGGCCAATGAGCTGGTCTGTTGGCAGCTTTTATCGGCCCGTGTATGGCCACCTTTAGTCTGACTATGAAAATCTTTGCTCTGTGCTCACACATTACAGGTCAAGCTTGCTTGGTCCTTGGTGCTCTATTTACTATTGGTGTTCCTTTGACTCGTGTCCCTTGTATGACTTTGTGGTTCTGACCCCGGCTTGTTCCTGACCTAGTGTTTGACTCTGATTCTGTTGCTGCTATCTGGTTCTGACTCAGTCTGTCTGACTATATCCAGCTTTGTCCTTACTGGCTATTTGGATCCATTGCCTGCCAACTTGGGAGTACTGGATTCTTGTGCTGTACCCAAGTAACTGAGGGCCAGGCCCAAAGCCAAAGGTAATTGTTATAGGCAGAAGACCATGTTTAGACAGCATCCAGTCACTCCCCTGGGGTTTGGGTTTGCCATACATGACACCCAGCATTAACTTAATGACCTATGAAGGTAAGCAATTCTGCATTTACTCAATGACCAATGAAGCCAATAAAGATAGGTGACTTTATTTACTCAATTATTAATGAAGAAAGGTGGCTCCGCATTTACTCAATGACCAAAGAAGATAAATGGCTCAGCTTGTACGCATGGACCAATTAAGGTAGGCAATTCTTAATTCTCTTAATGCCCAAAGAACAGTTTGACCAACAGTGACCAATGAAAATAGGTGGCTCAGTCTTTTCTCGATGACTGATGGAAAGCTGTCAGCAGAGCTGCGGATCCTTTTATATTTAAAATGTGGAGGTTGCAAGTGCTCTGACTACTGAAGTGTGATGATGGGCCATATGAAGAGTGCAGGGCTGTGCTTGGCTTAGTTAAAGTGGGATTTGTGGAGGATGCCTATTTTTTTTACTAAATAGTCCTGAAAGATTGGGCGAGAGCACTAAACAAATTTGTCCTTTGTTCCCATGACTGATTTCAGTGTCATATAATAAAAAATGACATAATTGTCTCTATACGTAAGATAACAGCAAGATGCCTGACATAATGCTGAGAATCAGCATTGTAATTGGTCAAATCTTAGGCATTTATAATGAAGTTTTTGGTCAGTAGAATTCTTATTGGTGAATATTCTTGCATCTATAATTATGTTTTTGTTGCAACATCTGTAGAAAGCTAGGGGGCACTCTGGGACAGCATTACTGTTGGGCTTTCAACTCCTTTAATCACTTCAACCTCTGTGTAACCCAGAGTATAATTCTTCATGTTGCTCTAAATATTCATACTTGGGTTCAGGCACCCCTTTGCTGTTGAGTTTTTAATCAGTCTCCCTTATATTGTCAGTCTGGTATATCTGGGGCTCATCAACTCCCTCTTGCTGCCACTGCTGCAAACTTCTGTCCAAACCTTTACTCTCATATCCTGAGACCCAGTTTGCACCTTAGCTCATAATAGGAAAACATGATTAAAAATAAAATATTACTCAAAAACTTTAAAAGTCATAGTGCTATTCCAAACAGCCAATAATCAGGGACTCTACATTATATACAATTATTTTTTCATTTCCCCCTATTTTTTTCGCCTTAAGTTGGCAGGGTCAGCCCCAAAGTTTGGCAACCTCTGTCCTGTCCCCCCATCCCCCTCCTATTCTCCATATAAGCCTCCCATACCTCTTTCCTTGCTCTATAGATGATATGCCAGTTCCATTAGAAATAGTGTAACTCGTCCTAACGCTCCACTGAGCCATGCCAACAACACCTCCTGTTGCTACACTCCATTGTGCCACTATCTGATTCCAGCATTACATTTCCACATGACAGTTTGGACAGTGAGGGTCTTTAACCCGTGCAGCCATTGGCTTGCAGTGAGTGCAGCTGGAGGCTGACTGGCATGGGGAGGGGAGGAATGAGAGGGAGGCAGGCATTAGGGCTCCGGGGAAATCTTTAAACTGTTCTCTCTCGCTCGCTCTCTCTCAATCCTTCCTCGATCAGTTTAAGCCACTTCAGTTCCGAGAGGAGCATCTAAGCAGCAGTATCGCTGTCGCTCCCTAACCTGCTGCATCTGCTGCTTAGCTACCCTGCCAAGCAGCTCACCTTTGCCAGCATGCCGAAAAGATGCTAACCCCCAATATCTGCTGCCAGCCTGGCACTCACTGGATACTCTCCGAGGGTTACAATGCTTGAGCCCATCTGCCTGCTCCTCGTCTTCCTACAGCTCTTTCCTGCAGCAGGAGGAGAAGAGTTTGCAGGTAATGGAACAACAAATACCTTTTCTGCCTTTCTTCATACCCATGCCAGCTTCTTCAGTCTCAGGGGCAGGTAGCAGGGCACATATAGTCCTTGCACCTAACATAACTTTACTAGCTATCACCCTGTGTGCTGCAGGGATTAGAATAGGACAAACTGTCACCAGGTACTGGATGTAGGATTTAGGGTCTCTACAATGCATTTTAACAGGCACAGTGTGTTGTTTTATTGTATAACAATTGCGTTCTCCGTAATGCTGTGCTGGGGGTTGTAGTTCCTCAACAGATGTTTCTGTTGCATAGTGTCAAGTTATTCAACTTATCAGGGCTGTCTCAGCTACAGAGTGATCTAGGGGCTGCAGACAACCAGGCGACGCTCAGAATGAATAGTAATACTATATCATAAAGCATAAAGTGACCTACTATACATAAGGACAGTCCAATATACTGCATTGTGTTATATTGTAGAAGGACTACAGAATGACAGCAGTCAGAATGTACACACAGTATTGCCTTTTGACCTGACCTCCTTGTTGCACACAATCAGGAGCAAGCTCAGACGATAATGCAGAACCTTTTGTAAACAAATTATCAGAACTTGCTCAGATACTGATTTGTGTGTACAGAATGTTGCATGGACTGTTGGCTGCTCAGGATGCAAGTGATAGGTTCCCAGTGGCAAGACAGACAGTACTGGGTTACTAGTTTATATGTTGTTGTTGTTACCAGCTTTCTGTTGGAGTGATGTCACTGTTACTAGCTTTCTTTTGGAGTGATGTCATTCTAACTAGCTTTCTGTTGGAGTGATGTCACAGTTACTAGCTTTCTGTTAGAGTGATATCATTCTAACTAGCTTTCTGTTGGAGTGATGTCACAGTTACTAGCTTTCTGTTAGAGTGATATCATTCTAACTAGCTTTCTGTTGGAGTGATGTCACAGTTACTAGCTTTCTGTTAGAGTGATATCATTCTAACTAGCTTTCATTGGAGGGATGTCACTGTTGCTAGCTTTCTGTTGGAGTGATGTCATTCTAACTAGCTTTCTGTTGGTGTGATATCATTCTAACTAGCTTTCTGTTAGAGTGTTGTGACTCTTACTATCTATCTGTTAGAGTTATGTTATTCTAACTAGCTTTCTGTTGGAGTGATGTCACTGTTTTACTATAGTGATGTCATTTCTTTTAACTTTCCGATAAAGTGATGTAATTTTTACTAGCTTTTTCACTAATGTTACAGTGATATCATTGCTGTAGGTAACCATAAAATGTGCTGAGATCTCTTTTATAGAAGGTGGTCTCAGCACGGTCTCAGCCCGGCTCTGCATATATATGTAAAATGATTAGATGTGTGATATGTTACTGTTGACTTGCCTTGCTGCTACAGCTGATGGAACAGGAGAGAAGGGGTAATTGGCTGGAGTCTGCTCATTAATTAATGAAATATAATATCAGAGGTCCCTCACTGTGCGTTTGTAGGGCATAAAGATAAAAATCTGTCCTCTCAAGGTGCTGGGGAATGCAGTTTCTCAGTGAATGAATGGTCTTTTGGGATGTAGACAGCATGAGCTGCATGTGAGGCATCTCTGAGCTTCTTACAAAAGGACTTTATATTCTCAGCAGAAGAAAGGGGGTTCTATGGAATGGGAAGCAGAGGTGCGCGGGGCTGAGCACTGGCAACAGAGCAATAGTAGTAACACGGGCTAACAATATAAACAGTTCAAGAATAATATTAATTGAATTTATATATATATATATATATATTGTTTATATGTAATCATTTTTGGCTGATATTTTGAATTAGCGATTTCCCACATTAGCTCAAAAAAGCCTACAACAGACTCTCATCTCTTTAGAATTGTGCATTAAAGACTTAGCTTGTGCTTTTCAGTGATTCCCTTGAACTTTACATCTTTGCAATATCAGCATTTCTCTATCTTCTCTTCGGGGGTGAATTGGTCATTATTCAGACCCTATCGCCCCCCCCCCCCAGTTCCACGCTAAGGATTGCTGACCGATTTAGCTCCAAAGCTCGTTAACACTCTGAGCTGTATTGTGCTCACAGCTGGTGCCGCGTGAGAGTGCGTCTGTGTGTGTCTGGCGCTGTTATTTCTGTAGCTTTTGGGGGGGGGTAAGGCACACTTGTGTTACATACCCTGCAATCCAGGGGAGTGTGTCAGAAGTGCAGCACATGTGTGTGTGTGTGTGTGTGTTTGTGAAGCCACAGCTTTAGAATTGTTTGAAAAACTGCCGTGGTTCACATCGACTTGTGCCCTGATACAAACAAATGTCCAGTGATAATGAGCTTTCTGCTTTGTATAATGGTACATTTTATTGGTCATATACTGTTCTGTATGATGGTATGGAGTATCTCTGTATTGGTAATGCACACAACACTCTGTATGATGGTATGGAGTATCTCTGTATTGGTAATGCACACAACACTCTGTATGGTGGTATAGAGTATCTCTGTATTGGTAATGCGCACAACACTCTATATGATGGTATGGAGTATCTCTGTATTGGTAATGCACACAACACTCTGTATGATGGTATGGAGTATCTCTGTATTGGTAATGCGCACAACACTCTATATGATGGTATGGAGTATCTCTGTATTGGTAATGCACACAACACTCTGTATGATGGTATGGAGTATCTCTGTATTGGTAATGCACACAACACTCTATATGATGGTATGGAGTATCTCTGTATTGGTAATGCACACAACACTCTATATGATGGTATGGAGTATCTCTGTATTGGTAATGCACACAACACTCTGTATGATGGTATGGAGTATCTCTGAATTGATAATTTACACACAGCTCTGTATGGTGGTATGGAGTATCTTTGTACTTGTAATGTACGCACTGCTCTGTGTGATGTTTGTAGTTTCTGTCAATAATGCTCGTTTCCCTTATGATGTACTTCTGTATTATTATGGGGCAAAACAACTAAATTGAGCTGTATAATAGGACTGAGCATTATGGAATGGTTCTGCATCAAGATACAAGTATCTGTACACAGGTTGCCGTATAGCCCTTTAAGTACCATTATATTGAGCTGCGTCTGTGTTGAGATCCTATAATCAGCAAAATATTATTTAGTTCAGTATCTAACACAGCAAAAGCATGCTGCTCAACATTGAGTATGGAGTATCTGTAACAGAGCACTGCTTACAAGTATCACTGCATGGCTAATTGTCTCCATATTGATAACAAGCAAAGGGCTCTGTATGATATCCCGTCTCATATATAGAAATCACTAAGGTAAATAATGATACTACATTCCACTGCATTGTTAACAAGTGCCCCTGCTTTACAGGATGCAGAGGATGAGGAGCAGCGTCTCCCTTCCTTCATACTGTCTGCTCAACATCAGAATTTATTCACTGATAAACGCACACTGTTTAATGGGTTGAGTATCATCAAAAGCACAATGCACTGTGTAATGGTACTGAGCCATGTCTATGCACTTGCGGTACTGTATGACAAACCTGAGTATCATCATGCGGATACATCACAACATTAGCAATCGATAGGGGTGCTGAGTATCATCATGAGCGTATCCTAGTCTGTAGTGATGGGTGAATTTGTCCTGTTTCGCTTCACCATGAATTTCGCAAATTTCCTATGAAATTCGAGAAACTGGCAAAAAATCGTGAAACGTCGATTTTGACACAATTTAAAGTTTACATCAACGCCCATTAAAGTCAATGGGCTTTGTTATTTTTCATGAATGATATAGTTTTGATACTATCATGCCATTGTCTCCTTTGCAACATATTTTCTTCATCTGCATAACATTTGTTGTCATTTTGATTTCATTTGTTTAATATGAAAATCAAATAAAATATTTTAAACATTAAAGTCGAAGGATTATACTTAGATGGTCGAATATCGAGGTTTAATTAACTCTCAATATTCAACCCTAAGTAAATGTGCCCCTAAGAGTTGCCAGTGCCACGCAGGACTATGAACAAATGGGACAACACGACTCGGACACCATTTTGTCACTACTGTATATCAATTCTCATATAGACATACGAGTGTGAGCCACCTAATTCTTCTGTCTCTACTTGGCAAGGATCTCAAGTGTCACAGAATTTATTCTTCCTAAGGCTCTTGTGGGCCCCAACGTTCATGTTTCCTAAGGAGTGAGTCTGGGCCAGCAGGGCCCACCGGGTTTTTCCCGCTGGCCCAGTCTGATCCTGTTGTTGAGTAACTTGCAATGTCTAAATAAATAAATGATGAGTTTGCCATAGAAAAAAAAAAAAGTCAATGGGCGTCCGTTTATCGCTGAAAAAACTTTGACTTTTCGCCGGCGGCGAAACGGGCAATTTCACAGCAAATTTGCGCCTGACGAATAAATTCGCCCATCACTAGTAGTCAGCAGTGTAGAGCATGCTGTACTGCTCAGTGTTACTGAGTTTCTTCATTAGCTATCATAATCACATTATAAAGATCTATCGCTAATATAAGGATACTGAGTATTGTACTGGTGTATTGTACTGGTGTTCATTACTATTATAAGCTCTGTTGAGCAGGGCTCCTTTAACTTTTGTATTGGTTATTAGTATTTAGTATTTTTTTTTGTATTTTTGTGTATATACCCATCTATATGAAGGTGCTTTGTTATTAATTATTATTAAAAATAATAATAATTAAGGTGATGAGTTTTATAATGACCACATGGCCCAATGGCAGGGTCCAGCTTTGTTGCAGTGTCCTGGGCCCCTTTTGCCAGTATCCAGCATTGGCTTTATAAAAATGCTGAATATTTCTACTACTGGTGATTAAGCTGCTGTTCTGTGAACAAAGAGTCTTTCTTGGCTGGTAATGATCAGTAGGGTTCAGATTCTGTGCCGTGTAGCTGGCTGGTATTTTTGGATCCCTCTCCAGAGTACTATCCCAAGGCGGAGAGAGCCTTATCGCAAGCAAGAAGGGCATTGATAAGACCTAATGATAACAGAATTACTCAGATAACAAAGCCTTTCCTTGGTGGCTGATTGTGGGCCCGAGGGCAGAACGATACTCCTGGGGATATGCACTCGTAGAAATCATTCTGTCTACAGGCGGGGGGACTGGAGGTGTTATGTTCCTGTCTCTTTTTCTGATAAAAAGGTTTCCCAAATGGGAAAAGTCTCACAAGACAGATTCGGGGATAGACAAGTAGTGGGGAGAGATTTGTCATCTAAAAAAATCGCTAACTGGAAACCTTAATTAGGAATACCGTCACGTCTCCCAAAAAATGGTGGTTTCAGAAAGTTACATAGTTTACATATAACAGGTATAGGATCCCTTATCCGGAAACCCGATAACCAGAACGATCCGAATTACGGAATGGCTGTCTCCCATAGACTCCATTTTATCCAAATAATCCACATTTTTAAAAATGATTTCCTTTTTCTCTATAAAAATAAAACAGTAGCTTGTACTTGATCCCAACTAAGATATAATTCATCCTTATTGGGAACAAAACCAGCCTATTGGGTTTATTTAATGTTTAAATTAATTTCTAGTAGACTTAAGGTATGAAGACCCAAATTACAGAAAGATCCATTATCTGGAAAAACCCAGGTCCAGAGCATTCTGGATAACAGGTCCCATACCTGGACACCAGTTTCATGCCAATCTGTCGCTAATGAACCTACTAAGGGCTCGGAATCCTGCTCCAATGTAAACAATGGGCTTAGGCCCACGGTGACCTGAATGCTTTGTCATATGTGGAATTCCAGCCATAAAGCAAGATGGCTCTTATGCAAATCAAAATGTAACTAACTATTTAAACATTTCCATAAATATCTTGTTTTAAATTAGGTTTTTATTATTGTTTCCCCACAGCCAAGTGACTTATATCTGATAACTTTAGAGAACCAGTAACCTCCAATCACATAGCTGTGTCTTCCGAAAAAAGGATTTTTTTTTGGAAATCCTCCAGAAATCAGGTTCAAAAACGTGTCCTGTAAACATAGCGGAAACCTCTGGCTCTTTGATCATCCTGTACACATGGAACTATGAAAGGGAGAGAGAATTACAGAAACAGTAGATGGTTGAAGATCTTAAAGCTCTAAATCAAAGTGCTGGGGTCTCCCAGTGGAACCCAAACACAACCCAAGGGGTCTGTGCCAGATGCTGGGAAATCACAGACATTGTGCACTTTCCTTTGCTCTTACACATTTGGAGGGAACGCTGTGTGCAAAAAACCCAAACCTAATTGCAAGCCAGATTGGGAGGCTGAGTATAGAAAATCAGAGCAGTGTGTTCAGATATATATGTATCCAGCTTGAGGTCAAAAGAAGTAATGGAATTTGTTATGTAAATGAGATATAAGGAGAAAAGTGTATGTTGTTATGAGATCACCTTTAAAACATTCAGTAGTTTCCCACTATCTGTGCTTCCAGCAACAGCAACTTAGTATATGGGGCTACAGGATCCTGACTTGAAAAGCAAAAAATTAAGGCGGAAATACCTGAGTCAGTCCAGACTGAGTCGGCAGCTTATTGGCCCGACAATGTCACGTTAAAAATAAAGTCAGATGGGCACCACAGCAGCACAGTTATTTGGTGCTTAATAATTTGGTCCTTAAATTATGCCGTCCTAGGCCCGGGGCCTTTATGGCCTCGCCACAAATCTGGGCCTGAGTATATTTATCCCCATATCTCCTACAGCTCAATATAATATGAGCCTCCCTATACTTCCCAGTGTTGCGTCATGTTATACCTTCCAATGTTAGTTTGACCAGTAGAGAAAAATATTCATGTTTAGGTTTTTTTTACTAGTGGATTTAATAAATGCATTTTTTACAAACAAAGATACTGTTTATGTTTATACAAATAAAGGCTACTTTGGTTCAAATACCAAATTCTAAGTAAAGAGGAAATGCCATTGCTGTGATTCGGAGCTTTCAGTGTTAGGGGGCTTCCAGTCGGACTGGCCTACTGGGATACCAGGAAAACTCCCGGTGGGTCCAAGTGTCAGTGGGCCTTCTTGATTGTAACCATTAAGCCTATTTCATGGTCATTCCCTATTTCTTTAGGGGGGAAAATGCTACATAATGGAAGAGTATGGTAAGTAGATATAAAAGGCTAGGAGAATAAAGAGGTTGGGTGTGGAGAGGAGGAATAACAGTTTGGAAAGTGGGCTCACAGTCTAAGGTTTTCTGGTGGGCCCCTGGCACCCTAGTCCAACACTGGATATGAAGTATTATCAAAAAATTTGTAGATGTGACTTTGGTTTGTTTTTTTGCACATTGCCTTATAAAACATTTGGCGTGAAGCTCCCCTCTCTGCCCCATATAACCCCTGCTTTGGGTCTTAGTGCAGCAATCAGTACCATGTTTTGCACTATAAACAGCTGCATTGCTAAATAAGCCATTGTAAAGATGTGCAGTGATGGTGCCAGCCCTCCTCTTCTAAACTGTGCTACTCCAATACACATGTCCATGTCCAAACACATGGATACAGTATGTGCCAAGTTTAGCATGCTGTGCCAGACAGAGGGCAAGCCTAGCTACTCAAGCCCCCCCCCCATAGATTAACAGTGTTGCCTATGTGTATCATAAGCAGAGAGTGATGTGACAAATTTCCCAACTGCCGCCTTTGGTTAGAGCATGACTGCCGGGCCAGACCCCCTCGCTGTCGCTCTTGAGGGTTATTAATCCACATTTCTGGCACAAGGGTTATTTGTAGATAGTTCTGCCAGAGAATAGAGTTAATCAGATTATTTGAATTTTCAATGCTGACCATAAGGGGGCACTGCTAGCACACAGCTTATCTAAATGTCTTTTTTTCTTTTTTTTCTTTTTTTTTAAATGCACTGATTTTTAAGTTGATAAAATCTTTCAATTACGGTTCTCATATAACTTGTCCGCTCTCGCCTTGTAAAATCTAACTAACGTTTAGTACGTCACGTGTCAGCGCAGCCTGTGACCGTTTTGTGGGTAACGGAGGGTTGAAAATTTGAGTGGGGAAGGGGCATACCACTAAGAGGGTAGAAATGCATTATACAGGCATTAAAGGAGGTCTAAACTCTAAAAATGAATATGGCTAAAAATGCCATATTTTATATAATGACCTTATTGCACCAACCTAAAGTTTCAGCTTGTCAATAGCAGCAATGATCCAGGACTTCAAACTTGTCACAGGGGGTCACCATCTTGGAAAGTGTCTGCGACACTCACATGCTCAGTGGGCTCTGAGCAGCTGTTGAGAAGCTAAGCTTAGGGGTCGTCACTAATTATCCAGCAGAAAATGAGATTGGTCTGTAATATAAACTGATGCTACAGGGCTGATTATTAAATTCTGATGCTAATTGCACTGGTTTCTGTGCTGCCATGTAGTAATTAGCTGTATGAATTACTAATCAGCCTTATACTGTGACATTTCTATTATATGTGTACTGTATATTGTGAGTGGGTCCCTAAGCTCAGTAAGTGACAGCAGCACAGAGCATGTGCAGTGAATCAGCAGAAAAGAAGATGGGGAGCTACTGGGGCATCTTTGGAGACACAGATCTTTACTGCTTAAAGGCTATGGGTGCCTTGGCCTGGTATAGAAGCCCAAAACATAATGTACAACATTTCTAGCCTACTTCTTTAGTTAAGCTTTAGTTCTCCTTTAAGGCCTGAGCTGGTGTCTCTCTTGATATGGGTACTTCTATAGTGGCCATTCATGTTGACCTAAGCAAAGTTTTATATGTATTTCCTATAACTCCGTAGGCATCTGGATTCTGTGCCCTTACTGCAATCGGAGAATTGTAAAGTTCGCAGACTCCTCTAAAGGTGGCCATACACTGAGAGATCCGCTCGTTTGGCAATGTCGCCAAACGAGCGGATCTCCCTCCGATATGCCCACCTTGAGGTGGGCAATATCGGACCGATACGATCGTGGGCCCTAGGGCCCAACAATCGGATCCTAACTAGGCCTTAACGGGCGGTCGGATCGCGGGACCGCATCAACGAATAGATGCGGCCGCGATCCGACGGGATTTTCTGTCCCATCCGATCGAGATCTGCCCGACTTTCGGCCAGATCTCGATCGGTGAAGCCCGTCGGGGGGCCCCATACACGGGCCAATAAGCTGCCGACACGGTCTGTCGGCAGCTTTTAGCGGCCCGTGTATGGCCACCTTTAGCCTGTTATATATCTGCTGCTGGCACGACAGGACTCAGCAGTGACCTTTAAAGTGTCAGTCCTGAGTTTATTCATGATATCACTGGTGATTTGATTCAGAGTCTGTTGGCCAAGGATTTCTTTAAATCTGCAGGAGAAAGGAAAGACTTGGGCACACCTTATAGAGACGCAAGCATACTTATCACCCTCAGTGATTTCCACATAGGGTATTATATATCCCTGGTACACCCCAGGCACCCCTGTATCCAATGACAGCATACACTGAATTAGAGGAAGGCAAAGAACATAGGCAGTTCTTCTCTGCAATGTTTGCTTTTAATCATAGCATGTCATAAACAATACAGACAGCAATACCAGCTTGCTATGAATCTTTCCTGCAATAAAAATGTGTAATACTCCATACTTTGTTGCAAAAAGCATATTGGCCCTGGGCAAGGTCGCGCTGCCCCTTCCTCTCCCTACTCTTCTCCCAGGTACCTGCCATAGCAGAGAATTTACGTACAAGTTGATATCTGGGCTCCTAAGGCTCCTAAGCAGAAAAGCATGCATGATTATTGCTAAATCTATTATACTTGATTATGGCAGTCTACAATATCATTTTGGGGGGTCTGCAACTCCCTTCTTCAGCTTATGTATGTAATATCAGGCTGCACCATACTATATACCAAAATGCAATAATGTCCGCACTCTCAGAACTCAGAAATGATTTATTGTAGAAGTTACAGTCTGACGTTTCGGCCTGGTCCCAGGCCTTTCTCAAAGTAACAATTCAATATTGAAAATGCATTTTATACACATGATAAGGCGGGAAAACAACAGTCTGATTGACGTGATGTAATCGTCAGAATTTAGCGACTTGCCAATCAAACCAACTTTCATGGCTGCACATCAGTGTTGCTTAAATGGTTAATTTATCTAAACCCATTATAGGGAACCAAAAGGCTACTTTTAAATAACAGTTTAAAACAAAGTCAAAAACAAACCACAGTGTTGCAATGTGACTTGTTGAAATTATTATAATAAAATTGTAACAATCAAATTGTTGCTACTGTGTATAATACATGAAGATCTGATAAGACATGTTCATAATCGTTCACATCGTGCATAATCAATTAGTCATTTAGTCATTTAGTCAATTAGTCATTTGATTTCATCTATTGCAATAGTTGTAGATTATATCAAATGGACACATTTAATATAGAATATACTAAAACGGAACACTTGTTTTTTATTAATTACATTAGTATATGTTTGTTAAATGAAGCACTTTATACACCTGATGTAAAACGAATTGATTATGCACGATGTGAGGGGAGGGTCCTCTGTGGGTGGGAGGTATTTAAGTGTATTGGCAATTGCCACATTTTACATCCTGATGACGGTCCCATGAGGTACCGATATTCATATGATCTAGTAAAGGATTTTCAAGAAAATCTTATGCCGTGAGTGCTTCCTTTCATTCCTAGACACTCACCACTAATTTTTAAAACCATTAGGCGGAGGTGCAATGAGGGTGTCACCACAAAATACACATGGAAAAATACAAGATTCCTCTGCACTCAACCCATTATCAATATATTTAAGACAGCGACATTTTGTGCATACTGCTACTGAAAAATGCCTTACCCTTTAAACAACACAGGGATTGTTTGTCCATATATTGCAATATATTTAAGCTGGCCAACTACGTCAAAGTCTTCCCATATCTAGCCAGTCCTATGCTTAATTTTCATCTGATTCATTAAGAATTCTATTGCTTCATTCTACATTTTACAAAGGGACTAAGTTTTACCTGCAACTTACTTGCTGCTTTCAAAGTAAAACTCCCAAACTTGGCTGCCCTTTTATTAGACACCAGTGGGATCACCTGACTATAGTTGGGAAGGGTGGGAGCTACAACATGGAGCTGGTCACTGCTCCTGTAGAACTATAACAAACAAGGGAAAGTTGTGCTCACCACTAATTTTTAAAACCATTAGGCGGAGGTGCAATGAGGGTGTGACCACAAAATACATATGGAAAAATAGATTCCTCTGCACTCAACCCATTATCAATATATTTAAGACAGAGACATTTTGTGCATACTGCTACTGAAAAATGTCTTACCCTTTAAACAAAACAGGGATTGTTTGTCCATATATTGCAACATATTTAAGCTGGCCAACTACATCCTGATGACGGTCCCATGAGGTACCGAAACACGTAGATATTCATATGATCTAGTAAAGGATTTTCAAGAAAATCTTATGCATATATACATACACGTGAGTGATGTTCTAATAAATTTCACTTTGATTGAATCGTTTGGAGTGCGGATCCATTTTTAAAGATTATATATATATATATATATATATATATATATATATATATATGTATATATATATATAGACACACACAATCACATAAAAAGAGCAGAGGGTATCTGTATTATACAAAAAGCAGGTTGATTTGTCCTGTGGAATTTGGATATTTAGTTATCTCACTTAATCTCCTTTGCACTGTTTGCTGCTCCAGCAGATGATATAACCTGTATTTAAGTAACAGGTGTATTACTGAGAGAATGGAGATTATACTCACCTTATCCATTAATCACCTTACCCATGTAAATGTCAAAACTGTAAGAAGTTGAAGTTTGAAATGACTAGAGCTTTGGTTACCAGGTCTTATAATTAGTCCTCTCTGACGTGAAGAAATATTGATAGAAGTTAGAAGTTTATATATAGTTGTGCTCCATTGTGGTCCAGTTCTTCTGTATACAGTTTGGTCACATATTGTAAGGGTCAAGAATTATCTGATACAATGGAAGATGTGAGCCTCATTATTTCTATAGTTACTAATCAGGGTCGTATTTATATATAGACACTGGGGGGGTGCATGTTTTTTCATTTTATTAACTTGGGGGCCACGGATGGCACCGGACCTAAACACAGCACTGGTGCACCCAAATCTAATGTACAAGTGTCCCCATTAACTTCACTGCTATGTGTTATGTGTGATGTCATCATTGTACATTGTGATGTATCATGGTGCCTTGTTCTCTACTCCTGCCACTCTCAGCACTTTAACCACCACCCTTCTGTGACTCATTTGCCAGATTTTACATGCGTATTCAAATAGGCCAACGGTAGTAAAAAAAAAAATGGAATAGATCGAAATAGAAAATGGTGTATGTTACAGAAATTTGAAAGGCGCACTGTATACATAGAACTAAATGCTAATTTAAGAGGAAATAAAGTTTGTCTGGTATGACAGCCTGTACAAGCCAACAGGCATCACCAGCCTCCCATTCTCACTAATAATCCATGACATATTCAGAATACAGGTACAGTGTGGGCAGTAGACATGCCAACCTCCCACTCACAGACACTGACAGACCATGACATGTAGAAGGCCCCCCCACACCCTCCGAATGCATAATTATATTGCGTTAATTATTTGCAGAAAAATAAATCTGCCTGAAGCAAATGATAAACAGAAATAAAACATGAGTGAAAAATCACTGCGAGAAAAAAATGGCATAAATAAGAGAATTGGACAGATGCGTTAATAATAAAACATACACATTTTTATATATTGACATTTACTTTTTCTTATAGCAAGCGAGACACAATTACCCTAAACAGAATTAGATAATTATAAAAAATGTATGATACACTAAAATTGTCACAAGAAAGCAGTAAACAAAGATTTATATAAGAATATGTGAAAAATAATTTAGGAACACAAACAAAAAAAAACGAGACATGTCAGCCAGAAATGAAAGAGATGGTTTAATGAGAAGTAGACTGTTGTTCTAGGCAAGGGATTTGGAAGAGGATATGGGAGAAATGTTGCCGTTTCCAGAACATAAACATTAAAGGGTGTCTGGGTTGAAGTTTTAGGGGGAAAATAAAAATGGGCATTTGGACACCAGGTTTCAAGGGCAGGAAGATCAGTATCAGTTGGGGAAATTTAGTAGTTGGTTTTCTGAAATGAAGGGACTAGGTCACAGGTTAGAGAACATTCAAACAGAAGAAAAGTTTAGGGCTTTGTAAGGTATATAAAGGTTGGAAAGGTTTCTCAGAAGAAGCATGAAACCCAGAGGTGGGAATGCATCCGATGGGAAAAGATGCAAGGACAAGCTTCCAGAGGAAGTGAGTTTGGAAAAGTCGTAGATGTAGAATCATAGTCAGGTTCATAAGCTCCATCAGAAGAAGAGCAAGAAGCTTCCAAGGCAAAAGTGAAAACATTTTGGAGACTTTTTAGAGGGTACATTACTACATTAACAAACGTGTCATGCCCCTCAATGAAAAGACTTTTCAAATGAAAAACTTTTGTGACTTTCCGGCATATGTCACTGACATCATATTGAGGAGGATGTAGCTTCATATTATCAGTTTGAAACTGTGGCGAAAGAGATAACGTTCTGTAAAATTCGCACTTTAGTGAATTTGCAGATTAACGATTGTTCGTATGAGTATAAATTTCACCTGCCGATAGGGAGCGAAACTACGCTAGCGATGGTCTCTTTCAACAGTGAATTGTCCTCTACGCGATGTGCCTGTGGATGGGATTTCTGGGGAATTTTCCCTAGTGACGGCTACTTCACCCTTTAGTAAATCTGCCCCCTTAGATGGTGGCATCACAGCAATGTGGTCCGATATATATAAATAGAGGAGACAAGAGGTCCAGTTTACAGAGATGACAAGAATGTAACTCCAGGGTTTTTGTTGAGAAAGCCACAGGATTTATAGGATATGGGTGCAGGAAGGAAGTAACATGATTTTGGACTGATGGGTTTGTTGAAAAAGTAATTGGCCCTTTTTGGAAAATGAAGATACAGCCTTGAGAGAATTCCAGACTGTGTACTGAAGTGAATTAATAATATCCATGTGACTCTAGAGATGGAGGGAAAATAGAAATAATTCTGTAGAATAAAGGATTTTAGAGCTATAGATATTGTTCCAGCGAACCATTAATTTAATATAGATAAAAGCATGCGAAAAAGTGAGCCTCCTTGCAATCTGCCATTGGCTTTTAACCTGCATACTCTGCAATTTGATGAGACCTCTGAACCTCTGAACAATTTACACATTCTGAAATAATATGCGCTTTTATAATGTGGGCTGTCTGGTCCAATGAGATGTTGAGAGCAATATAAAATTGCCTTGATGCTACTGATGATTAAGCGAGTGCTGTGAATTCGTAGACCCATATAACATATAATCATTCTGCTAAGAGACTGAGGGCAGTGAGGTCTAAGTAGCAGGCATTCAGCACATCTACTGCATTAGTTGGAAATCTTATTTTACCTTCAAACATGCCTAGTTCATCAGAGGGCAAAAGTCCTGAAAGAAGTAAGCCAATCAGAACATGATTTAGTAAAGCCATAGACCCTCCGTCATGGTGTAGAAAGTCTACTCACAAATACAGAAGCACCTAATAGACAAGGCAGAAAACCCAGATATCTACTCATTATTTGGAAAGTAAGGTTGCAAAATATTTAGCATTATTATCGGGCTGCTGTGCTTTATTACTGGTAATACTGATTTTGTTTAGTTTAGCTAAACCACCAGTACTCAGATATTAAGAGGTCTGGTTCAATAAGGATACTTGGTCTAGTAGGCACCCTGCTTGTAGACCTACCTCAAAGTTCCCTGTATAACTCAGCCTGCAGCTATGTGCTATTATACAGTTGCAGAACCTCTCAGTGACTTCTAATATCCTTATAATTTACAGTAGGGGGTACATTATCCCTTAACATACATGAGTGATACTCAGATTCCAATGTATAACTCAACCTGCAATCTTGTACCTTTATATGCTCACAGAACTCCTCAGTGACTTCTAATATCCTTATAATTTACAGTACGGGGTACATTATACCTTATAATACACAAGTGATATTCAGAGTCCCCTGTATAACTCAGCACGCAGCTATGTGCCATTATATATTTGCAGAACCTCTCAGTGACTTTTAATATCCTTATAATTTACAGTAGGGGGTACATTACCCCATATAATACATGAGTGATACTCAGAGTTCCTTGTATAACTCACCCTGCAGACTTGTGCCTTTATATGGTCACAGAACTCCTCAGTGACTTGTAATATCCGTATAATTTACAGTAGGGGGTACATTATCCCTTATAATACATGAGTGATACTCATGACTTCCCTGTATAACTCAGCCTGCAGCCTTGTGCCTTTATATGAAACTGAACACAGAACTCCTAATTTACAGTAGGGGGTACATTATGCCTTATAATACACACATTTTCTGAATTATAATACATGAGTGATACCTAGAAGTTCCTGACCTGCATAACCTAGCCTGTAACCATGGGGGATTATAATTCCTGAATTTGTTTTCTCTGTGACGCTTGTCTCTCTCTCTTCAGCCCTTACTAATCAGTGAGACCGCATGGAAGAATCTTGCCTGGTGATCAGAGAGCTTTTATTGTATTTTACTTTGCTGTGTAAGAATGCAATATTAAGAAAGAACAGTAAAACGGTAGCAGATAAAATCTACATTAAAATATTAACAACTACATAAGCAATTTCCTTGGAGAATGAACCTTCAAATAACCGAGTTTGAGTTAAACGCGATGTCCCCAGGGATATGGAGATTTTAATAAGTAACCTGTTATTTATGCAAAAGTATTTCATTTTTCTGCACTTTTATTTTTCGCGATTGTTAATATTTTATAAAATTGTATTTTGACATAAAAATATGAAAGGTAATCACTTTGGGTACTGCCACATTGAGCATATAGAACATTACATGAAATGGCAGCCTTTTGTCTCCATCTGTACCCGCAGGTGTATTATAAGGATTTTGTACTGTTGCCTTCCCTTAGCTCCCTGCTGCACAGGCATCTATATCTATCATGGAAACACCTAGCATGAGTGCCAGTACCATCTATATCTATCATGGAAACACCTGGCATGGGGGCCAATACCACTGCAAGCAGAAGTCTATTTATATCAAGATATTTTGGAAATGTGAGAAGCAAGATGGTTCTATAGATAAGAGTGCAATTGGATTTGACATTTGGCTCACACCATTGGTTTGAGAAGGGAAAATGTTATAGCAATGTGCGGCAGAAATCAAAATAAAGGGTGCTCCATCTGTAGCTTTTCCTGCTTTGGAAGGCACAATGGAACCTGTGCTGAATACAGAAACATACCATTTCGGATTGTAGCTCTTTGATCATGACTTTTACTTGAATATTTGAACTAAGAATTAATCTGTTATATTTTAGTTACTGTGAGTAGGGATGTAGCGAACTGCCGATTTGGTGTTCGCGAACGCCGGCAAAAAATGCGAACGTTCGCGGACAGTTCGCGAACTTCGAACACCCGCTAAAATCGTTCGATTCGAACGATCGAAGGATTTTAATCATTCGATCGAAGGATTTTCATTCGATCGAAAGCTAAAATCATTCGAATCGAACGATCGAACGTTTTAAGCATTCGAACGAATGAAAAATCATTCGATCGAACGTTTTAAAATCGTTCGATCGTTCGATTAGAACGATTTTTAGCGTTCGATTGAATGGAAATCGTTCGATTTTTAGCGGTCGAAGGAATTCGAATGGTCGAATGATTTTTATTCGAATCGAACGCGAACTCAAAATGCGAACGTTCCCAAACGTTCGCGAACATTCGGCGGACCCGAACGGTCGAAGTTTGCGCGAACTAGTTCGCAGCAGAACAGTTCGCTACATCCCTAACTGTGAGCGTGCACTTGCAACCCTCAGATTATTTTTTGATTGCAAGCTGTGTGTAAACTGTTAGGGCAGAGACACACACTCAGATTCGGGGGGGGGGAGATTAGTCGCCTGGCGACAAATCTCCTCTTCTTTGGGGCGACTAATCTCCCCGAACTGCCTCCTTCTGCCTTCCCACCAGCTAGAATGTAAATTGCAGGTTGGATCGTTTTCACTAAACAGAGACTGTCCATCATTCACACCCACCAGTCCCTAAGCCCAAGGAGCTTACACTCTAAGGTTCTTATCACATTTACAAACACATACTAGGGTAATTTTGCCTGTATAATGTTGGAGTGTGGGAGGAAACCAGAGTACCCAATGGAAGCCCATACAGGCATTGGGATAAAACTGAAATGCCATGCAAGGTGGTGTCCAGGTGGTGTTTGACCACATACTGCAAGGTAGCCATGATGATCATAGGACTAATATAATGGGACTTATTATGCTGCTTACATATTGTAAAAGTTAGTTTGGTCAGCAACATGTGTCCAGTGTAAGACCTCATTGCTTTTTGGTCCAACCTTACTCCCTACATCAACTTTAGTTCAGGACTCTGCCCTACAATGTTACAAATATCTAAATATGTTTGTGATTCAACCAAGAGTATCTAGGAAAGAAATGTATATATATATATATATATATATATATATATATATATATATATATATTTGGGCCGGACTGATGTAAAGCATTCCTTGTTTTCCAGCAGACAATATCAAGTGACTTACAACAAACCCACAGGGTGCAAAGAGACTGGTAATAACATAAAGTTCAAATAAATTCATATCAGCAAACAAAAAAAAAGGTAAAAATGTTCCCAGGTATTTTATGCCTTTAAGCAATGGAAGTTAATATCATCTCGACACAGAAGCAGCTGCGGTTGCAGATCTTTATTACCGGCACAGAGGAAAGTGATGATACTAAAAGGTTCAGGAATTGAGGTGACAAGTTGAATAAAATTATCAACTTGGAGTCACTTCTGAGTCACTTTCTGTAATGGCCATAGGAGATAATGTCTCTGACCTTCTCTGCAGCCTCCTGTCACATCTTTTACACTTACCACCTACACATAGTCTTCTAATGGTACAGCTGTTGGCACTTTTACCTAGTCTGGTTCACCAGGCAATTTCTGTTGCCTAGTTCTAAAGTGTTTGCAGCTGTGAGCTGGATCTGCATGCACAGTGGAACCCGTGCCATTATTCAGTGAATTAATGTCAGGAGCATTCCGCTTCCTCAAGATGGTGGTGCCCAGCACCTCGCACTGGCGTCATTGTGCATAATGTCATGGCACAGAAGATAGGTGCAAATTTCTAATACAAAAAGACGCTGATGTCATGGGTTCAATGTCACGCTCACTAGTGTTCCTGGGTGCTCCATAATTCTTATTGAATTACCTTGTTCCTGACATCGATCCTGTGCTGTCTGCCTTTGAACTCTTGGGAAAACATACACACGCAAACAAACTCCACATGTGAGGTCAGGTGAGAGCTCTACCCCTCCGTCCAGTTCGAGTGTTCCACTCTGGTCACGTGGGCTGAAGCAAACAAATCAATTAAAGGCGCACTCGCTGGCTCAATGGTAGGGTAGATATGCACCAGTAAAAAAGTAAAAGTAAAATCCACATTTATTAAATCTTTTAAAAACATGTGAAAATTCAAAAATGGATGAGCGAGGCAGGGGAGTGCATGGCTCTACGCGTTTCGTGACTATAATGGTCACTTTGTCAGAAGCCAAAAGCGCCCCCTGCTGGCAACATATTTATACATACATTAAAAACACCAGGGGGTAAATTCATCTAAGAGTGAAGTTCCGCCACTAGAGTGAAATTCCACAGCTCTCCAATCATTTTTATGGGATTTTGAAAGATGTATTTATCAATGGGTGAAAGTGAAATTTCATCCTTTGATAAATACGGCTTTAAAAACCCCATAGAAATGAATGGAGAGTGGCGGAATTTCACTCTAGTGGCGGAAATTCACTATTAACTTCACTCTTTGATAAATATACCCCCAGGTGATTTCAGCAGTACAATTAAAAACGTTGTAGTCACGATAGCATCAATCACATAATGAAATGCATATACGTTGGACATAAATATTGATTTGCATATTAATTTAATTCAATTTAATTTAACTTAATCCAATTGAATTCAATTTCATTAAATCCAAGTTAAATCCACTCCCCTGCCTCGCTCATCCATTTTTGAATCTTCACATGTTTTTAAAAGATTTAATAAACGTGGATTTTACTTTACTTTTTTACTGGTGGATATCTACCCTACCATTGAGCCAGCGAATGCGCTTTTAATTGATTTGTTTGCCTTTGAACTCTTGTCTGAATCCTGACTACTCTTATTCCTGACCCTTTGGCTACCGCAAACTGGACTTTCTACCTAGTGCTTCCTCCTTGATCCGGACTTCTCTGCAATCGGAGCTGCAAGGCCCCTGACAATTAAAAGTAAAGGCCTTCAGACTTTTGGGTTGAGTCTCCCCTTTGCAAACTTTATTTTAGAAACCTGTGTCTCATCTTAAGACTACAGATTTATAAAGAGAGAATGTTAATATTTACTCTTCTACAGGTCTATAAAGACACTCAATCAGCCCAATCTCCCTGATTCATCCCTCTACATGAGCCCTTCCTTACAATTTTAGTTCCAACCACACAGTTTTGTATTTCTGTGCCAGTAGGATTTATATCTTCTTGACATATAGAGCATGTTCTACTCTACTACTCAGCTATAGGGCCAACCTTTCTAGAGAGGGCACTAAAGCAGTGGCTGAAGTCAGTCAGAAGGACAGTTAAGAAGAGGTATCAGGAGAATGCATTTTTGCTCTCATAGATGAACCTGGAAGCCCAGCTTGAAGATTCATTAAAGAATAAGTTAATCTATTATTTTAAAAACCTTAAGTCTGATGTCCTTTCATCCTAGAAATTGAAACCTGCTGTAGAAATCAGTCACTTATCTAGCACCACACCCTTTAGTATATTGAGCCTCGCTTCTTAGTTGGTCAAATAGCTGTCAACTGCACATGCTCGCTGCCTCCTGCTCTAATGGAAATTGTCATGCAGAGTAGAAAGCTCTTTGACCAGCTTCCTATTTATAGAAGAAGGAAGACTCGGTGTACTAAGGGGGACAGTGCTTCATGCTAGATAAGGAAGTAACTGATTTGTACAGCATGGTTCAGCTTCTATCTTTTAGAAAGGACATCAGATTCAGTGTAGGGAGAGAGGTATTTCATTTTGGGGGCTGTTTAGAGTCATTTTAGTGATTTAAAAAATAAAAGTTTATTTATTCTTTAAAGGAAAACTATACCCCCAAACAATGTAGGTCTCTATAAACATATATTGCACTATATAGTTCATATGTAAAATCCAGCTTTGTGTAAATAAACCATTTTCATAATCATATACTTGTTTAGTATTTTGTGCCATTGGGTAATGATAAATAGAAAATAGCCATTTTAAAAAATAAAGGCCGCCCCCTGGGATCCTAGGTGCACAAAAACAATGCAAACAAACCATGCATGTTAGGCCACATGAACGCTAAAAATTCAAATCCAAAAATACTCCAGTTCAAACCTGTCAAAATCATGTAGAAGTCAATGGGAGACGGCCCCTTTAACAATTGGAGCATGTTTTTTACATTCAGGGTTCTCCATAGTTTCAGGCTGTTTGTGCTGGTTTTTATTCTATAAACCAATAAATTCAAATTTTCAGGGCGACAATTCGATACAGTCGAGTGACAATTTGAAAAAGTCGCATGATTTGAATTCGTGCTCAATTTTGTTGTGACTTTTTGTCGCACAGATATTTTTGAGAAGTTTTATTGCTAAATTGAAAGGATTCAAGCAGAATTTTTTTTTTAAAATTAAGTGAGAAAAAGTTGAGTTTTACTAAATAACCCCCTAAATGTTTATAGCTGTGAGCTCAAACTTCAAACCTGTGCAATTATTCACTGACTGCATAAAAAAGGTCTTAGGTTCAGGCTTCCCATTGCAATCTATTATTTCAGATCCTCCAATGGCTAATCATCAGGCTACTGATTTTTGAAAAGAGGTATAACAGTTCTAGGATTATCAAAGGCAGTCATCAGTCAGCCTAAATAGTACCCTAACTATCCTTTACCATGAACCAGTGATGCGTGGGTCAGGCTTTTCCCAACCCGCCCGCCATCCACCACCCGCGCCCGCTCGAGCACAACTTCCGGGTTCCTTTTATAGACCCACCCCGCCTATGACGTCACAAACGCATCTGGACAAGAGGCACGCATCTATAAAAGTTCAACCCGGAAGTCAGAAACCGGCATTTGGAAGGTCGTGGAGGTGCAAGGTCGGCCCTAATTGTATTTTCCCTGAATCAGTTGGATCTCCTGTCAGCTATGAGTGTCAGCCATCTACTTGACAAATAGAGTATATTCTACTTGTTCACCTTTAAATTAACTTTTAGTATGATCCAGAGTGTGATATTCTGAGACAATTTACAATCGGTTTTCACTTTTTAATATTTGTAGTTTTTGAGTTATTTAGCTTTTTATTCAGCAGCTCTGCAGTTTGCAATTTTAGCAATCTGGTTGCTAGCGTCCAAATTACTCTAGCAGTAACTTGTAATTTCCCACTGGAGAGGCTACTTGACCAGTGGTTAGAAGCCTAGACATAACTAAAGACCCAGCTTGAAGTGAAGATCAGTTGAGGTTACATTTCTTTACTCTCCTAGATACCACGGAGCTAATAGTTTCTCGTAACCTTGTTTTCAGCTAATGGGGTCCACAAGAGTGTTTGAGCTTGAACCAAAATATTTGAAAACCATTTTCCAAAATGTTTACAAATCCTTAATCCTGCTGTTAGGAGAATTAATCATGTGCTGCAACCTTTTAAAGAAGATAATTTGTTATAACCACTGCCAAATCAAAACAAAGAGTGAAACTACAGCAGATAATGCAGATAACAAATGAATTTATATTTACTGCAGTTACAGCGCTCAGGTTCTGATCTTCGTGCTGAAATTAGCACAGGCATCAGAGAGAGTGGAGACAGGTACAAAGATAACCAGCAGGCAAACTAGACGCTTCCATTTACATTTTTGAAAGGACAAGTAACATCACACATTGCAATTATTATTTTGGCATATCAGTTATATTTGTTGGGCATATCTGAGCATAAGTAAGTTGAATTTTCCCCATAATTTAGAAAGGTTTGGTCAAGTTTATACATTAATTGGGTGATGTGTATAGTGTATGGTATAAGTGAATATAGCTACATACCTCCCAACATTTTGGAAATAGAAAGAGGGACAAAAAGATTTGCTGGGCATAGTGCACGCCTATTTTTGTGGCCACACACCCCTAATTACCATGTTCATTTTACAAAATTTGGCAGCTTATGAAAGTTTGAACACATTTCTGTGGTTTTTATGTGTTATTACAGTTTTGCTAATGAAGGTGAATTGCCCTTTAAGCTGCAAGTCACAGTTTCCCCAAGAGACCTGCTTATCTGAAATTGTTACAACTGTATCTTTGCTTATCTTAAATTGTTACAATTGTATCTTTGCTAATCTTAAATTGTTACAATTGTATCTTTGCTTATCTTAAATTGTTACAAAAGTCTAAGTCTAAGTCTAAGTGCACCTGCCATTTATTTCTGGGCTCTCTGTCAAAAGCCAATTAAGTTTTAGAAACATTGTATCTTTTTCCGGCTGTTCAGTGCATGAGATCAAAGAGACAGTTTCAAAAAAAATCCGGACTGCTGGTTTAGAACATCAAAATCGGCACTGTCCCATAAAAAACGGGACAGTTGGGAGGTATGTAGCTGTGTTCTAGTCATGTGTGGATTTACCTACGTGATGGGTGGGTTTGGGCTAGGCATGCCGTCTTTTCTAGAATACCAGCCTTTGTATTTTTTACCTTTCTTCCCTATTAAAAACATTGATATCTGGCATCATTTTTACCAGGCAGGTTGGTAAAATTCTGTTCAGGTGTCAACCCCAATTTGGGCCAACTAATTCTCCCTGTAGGCAGGTTGTGGGCATCACTTGTTTATACACCAATGATTGCCCCACCCTCAGATGATGTCAGAGAAGGGGCGTCCCGGGGCAGATGTAAATTCACAAGTGCGGGTTAGGATCAGGTGATCCTATATACATATACAGTAGAACCCTCATATTACGTTTTTCAGGGGACCAGAAAAAAATTATGTAAAATCCAGGAAAATGTAAAATCAGGGAAATGTATTATGCATAATATACAGGTGGGACCACAAAACTACAATGTAAAATGGGGGTTCTACTGTATCACTACTGTGTTCTCTTTCTTTACTGGAAGGGGAAGATGGTTTTCCAGGCAAAATCAAACCCACTACACCAAAGCTTTGAGGCAGATTCTAACTACTGTCAGTTTTCAGTTTTGTATGAATTGATGTAACTACTTAGGGGTGCAGGGGTGCTCCCTCTGGGCCTGTCATAGCCCTGGTAAAGACTATATTGGGGGTCAGGGCAGAGGAAATTTTATGTGCTCACGTCGGGAGGTTGCACCTTTCCAGAGAGGAGAGGCAGGGAGGCTCGGGTGCACATCTTGCATCCAGGCCCGGGTGCCACTGTTTATAGGCCTTCATTTTCAGAATAATATACTGTAAAACACAATGATTTTCAAGACCCCTTCTGTGTATCTTTCTTCTGCAGAGAGTAATCTTTGCTTTTTCAGTGGGACAATGCAACGTGCTTTCATGGATTCTGGAAAAGGGTTTGCAAAATAAATTGCCCTCTATATTATATAGGGAAAACAAAATTGATTTAAAATAAAATTAATGCATAAATTGCAGCAGAGCTGCCCTAAAATTGGCACTTTTCTGCTACTGCTCCTTGTAATTATTACATGCATGATCGACTAGCTGAATGGAACGGCGCTGATAAAAATGGGGCCTGCTTTTTAATCAATAAGGCCTCGGAGAAGTATCTTATGAATTGTTGCAGTGTGCCGTCTTTTTGGCTGCAATAGAAGAATCAATGAATCACAGACAAATGTAGTTTTTGCTCCAGAGGTTACAAAGTGGCACATTTTTACACTGGGTGTATCCGCTTGGAATGTTATATGTAGGGGCATGCCAAGAGTTTGTTATTGACTACTGAGGCTACACCCAGTTTGATACATCTTCTCAAGTCATGGCTGCTTCTATTGTAGGGTATTGTCTTTGCCCCCCTCTCAAAGCTTCACAAGCACCCTACAGGGTTAATGATCTAATCTATATAAATATATCCATTATATATGCTGTTGTGCCATCTGAGCACCCAGTTTATATAAACTGCTTCTATTAAATGTTTGCAAATAAAAAGAAAATGGTCCTGAAATAGTAGAGAAGAGCAAAGAAGGAACGAAAAGGTGGGACTTCCAAGGGTGCAGAACAAACGTCAAAAAATATGGCAATCTGCGCAATAAATTTGCCAAGTATTTTGTCTTGCTTGTAAAAAATTGCATTCTTTTGTGCAGGGAAAAAGCTGCAATTGACTCCAATTTGTTTGACATGAGGAAGAAAGTAGCAGAAACTTGCCCATTGACTCTAATGCATTAAACTTGGTGAAGGTTCACCATTTGGTAACATTTTCTGCAGAGCTGTGGAGTCGCAAAACTGGAGTCTGCGCTGGAGGCAATTTTGTGTATCTGGAGTCGGAGTCGCTAAAAATGTCCGACTCCTAACTTAAATTGCAATAAAAAAAATACAATGCCTTACTCCACTGATAATAGTTATAATAAAGTACTTCTCTGCTGTAAGAATAAAGCCCAGTTTGTAGCTGTTTCACTAGTGTGAAGTTCAGCTGAACTATTTCGGGTTGCCACCTTTCCATGGCCCACAATCCGGTCAGGGGGTGGAGCCATGATGTCAGAGAGGTGGGCCAGTGATGTGGGTGGAGCAAGAGGCATCACAGGGGAGGGGCTATCATATGTCAATTAAGGGAGAGCCTGCCTTCTTCTGCCAACTCTTTTCAATTTTCAAATACAAATTGTTATTGCTACTTTTTGTGGCTCGTCTTTCTATTTGGGCCCTCCCTTATTCATATTCCAATATCTTATTCAAATCAGTGCAAACTCTCTAGATTCAGCAGTCTAGTTGCTAGGGTCCAAATTACCCTAGCAACCAGACCTGAAATTGCAACCTAGAGAGTTGCTGAATAAAGAAAGCTGGTGCCAGAAATACCACAATATAAAAGAGTTTTAAAGGAATTGACATAAAATATACTGTTAGCATGAACTGGTAAAAGCTATGTTTTTGTTCCAAAAAAAAAAAAAAAGGCACAGGTTACATAGCACATAACAGATAAGTCCTGTCCAATACAATGGTGTTTTATCTGTTATCTGTTATGTAACCGGTGCCTTTTCTTCTTTATTCCAGCAGCTGGAATGGCTGCCCCCATGGCTTCACAGCGGCTTATTTATATAAACTATAGTAGTGTTTCTGAAGCAAACACACCAAATGTTTTAAAAACAGAGGACTCTGAGCTGGAGTCGGAGGTACCATAAAATGAGGTGTCGGAGTCTAATGATTTATGTACCGACTTCACAGCCCTGGTTTTCTGTAAATGTTTATATTTTTTTATATCATAAAATTATAAGGAATGAGTACATTTTTTGGCCTCATGCAAATCTGAGGCCAAATTCCGGTTTTTACCAGCGTTCAAGTATTTAGCAGATGTTTGTATTTCGCTATAAGCTTTGTTTCACTTGGCCAATTTTTTGCACAGGAAAGAAATGGCAAATGATTACTGTGCATTTGGTGCTAGAAAAAAATGCCCATTGACTGTAAGGGCAGCGGCAGATGTGGAGATTTGACACCCGCAACTATTTATGAGCGACTGTGGGCGACAGATCTTTCTGGAGGAAAAAAAGAGGAATGCTTCTGGAGGAAACTTCAGGGGCGACTGATGTTGGTCATAGAACCTGCGATTTCAATTATAATCAAATGGAGAGGCATTTTCTGGATATTTGTTGTCTGCAGATGCTCATAAATAGTCTAGTGGAACTAATCTCCCGTCTGCCACTGCCCTAAGGGCTATTCCACACGGGGAGATAGCCACGCGTTTGCGGTCGCGGCGACAAAGCGCCACGACAGTCGCCGCGACCGGCGCAGGCGACAGTTTTGTATGGGCGCCTATGTAAAAACGCCTGTGCTAACCACACGAGGCGATGCGCTTTTCAACAGTCGCCTGAAAATGCCTCGCCAGGCTTTTTCAGGTGACTGTTGAAAAGCAAATCGCCTCGTGTGGTTAGCACAGGCGTTTTTACATAGGCGCCCATACAAAACTGTCGCCTGCGCCGGTCGCGGCGACTGTCGTGGCGCTTTGTCGCCGCGACCGCAAACGCGTGGCTATCTCCCCGTGTGGACTAGCCCTAAGAAAAACAACTCACTCATTGAGAAAGAAAAAGTTCCTACTTGCACCAGAAAATTAAGTTGCCAATTGAATTGCATATGGTTAAATTTTGGCAAAATGCCATCATTTATTGAAATTTGCTGCATTTATTTTTTTAGAAATGTGAAACAGGGCAGTTCAATCAGTTAAATGAATGACATAATCTTAATTCATTATATCTAGTGCTAATGTAACACAGAATTTAGCCCTAAAAAATCCTGCAAGTACAATAGTTACCTTTTAACTGGCTTTTAGGCAGTTCTCTGGCTGCAAAGGTCATTGCTTTGGAACAAGTGCTTATGTACAGTTACATGCAGACAGATTTTTATTCCTTGTTTATATTGATGGTCACAGCCAAATGTTAATTACACTGCCATGATCATGCTGCGCAATTGGCTGCTGAGCTCTGGTCACAGCCAACCATTTACCTGTGTGACAGCCTCACAGCCAGCAAAGCACAGAGAGTTGGTTGACATTTCCCTTATTTTCCATCAAGTACAAGGTTCTGGTTTATTATTACAGAGAAAAAGGAAATCATTTTCAAAAATCTCAATGTATTCCTTAAAATGGAGTCTATGGTATGTGGCCTACCCGTTATTCAGAGCTTTGTGTATAAGGGGTTTCCGGATAAGGGTTACTATACCTGTCTAAAATGTACATTGCTTCAATACAACAACCAATTAATGGATTTTACCAATGTTGATTTATAAGGGGTTATTTGAGAGTAGGGTTGGACTGGGGGGCCCACCGGGGCCGCTACTTCCCAGCCACAGTGGGCAGATACCTCAGGGAGGCAGCGGTAACCTTGTTTGAGAGCAGTCTCCAAACCAGGTGCTACATCCAGGGCATCAATGTCGTCTGCAGCCTAGTCGTGCCCAAAGAATCAGACACACATGCCACTCTTATTGTAAAAGCTGGAAAGAGATGCCAAGAGATCAAGCACAATTTTGTCCAATTCATAGTAAAGCCCAAACATAACTGCATCAATTTTAGCACACTGGCCTCAGTTGCCGCAGGCACATTCCCCCAGTAATGGCAATTACTAGGGATGCAACAAATCCTCAAATCCATGAAGGATTCTGAATCCGGAAGCAAATCTGGAACCTAATTTCCATATTTTCATATGCAAATGTGGAACCTAATTGGTATGGAAGGAAAAAAATTTCAACTTCGTTTTTCACGAGACCAAAAGTCACATGATTTCAAGGGTTAGGATTCAGTTCAGCCAGGAATTTGGATTTGCATGAATCCGAAGCCTGCTGAAAAAAGCTTGGATTTGGTGCACGCCCAGCAATTAAATTGGAATTGTGGGGAAATGTTGCATTGTAGAAAACAATGGAGATTGCGCTTAATACCCTACAGCAGGGGTTAACAAGCTTTTTTACCTGTGAGCAACATTCAGATGTAAAAAGAATTGGGGAGCTACACAAGCATGAACACCGTTCTTGGTAGCCCCTAAGTGGACTGACAACCCACAGGAGACTCTATAACACGCCACGTGTTGTTCACTTCCACACCCCTGTTAATGTGCTCTCTTTCCAAATTGGTCACACCAGCGTTCAATCCATAAGCAATAAAGTAGGATGGAGCACTCCAAACGCAGGCTCTGCTGCAACAAACTTTCATTCCATCACAACATGTTTCTGATCACATGGATCCTTTTTCAAGTGTGAATTCTACAGGAGACTGTTTGGCAGAGCTAAGGAATTCTGTTTGGCAGAGCCAAGCCTGGAATTCTACAATAAGCACCTGCTTTGAGGCCACTGGGAGCAACATCCTTTGGGTTGGTGAGTAACATGTTGCTCTCGACCACTGGTTGAGGATCAGTGCCCTACAGTCTACAGATGCTAGTGCTGAACTTACAGGCAGTCAGTATGGTGGTATCTTATGTAGTGACTGAGAGAGACACTGCTTTTAACATGAGAGGGTAAGAATTATACCCCGATCTTGTCAACACAGGTACTTTGCAGAATGTTTTTCTTCCCATCTCCTTTTGATACATCTATATATATCAGTAACCCTTGGGGGATTTTTCTACCCTGACACTTCCATCTTTAAAAATATCAAAATCTGTGACTTGAGATTTGAGATTTGAGATTCAAAATTGAAAAAGTGGCATGTTGAATAAAAATGTGTGATACGGATATGTGCTAATTTGTACTGCTGAGCTGACAGACTTTATGGGTGCTGACAAGTTCAGGGACAGTGCAAGGACTGTGCCACTGAGGGTAGAAAATCCACCCACTAAAATACTCTGTAGCACTTCAACAAGATATTCATGTCCAGACTAGTGTTGCCACAGGGCCCTTAATTCATCCACTTAGCCAGTAAATCATTTGCTACGACCAGGGCCGGTATGTAATTGTTGAAAACTGAGTAACCCCCTGTTTCCTAAATGTTTCCCCCTGCATCACTTACTGCAGCTCCTGCCCACTCTCCATGGCTAGGACCTCCCCACAGCACTGACACACAAAGTCTCCACTCACCCTGGCATGCCCACTCCCTGCCCCTGACATGCCCACTCCCCGACATGCCCACTCCCCATCCCAAAATGCCCCACTTCTGACCCATGTGACATCACCAATGCCCTCCCTCTGTGCTGGCTGGTAAATTCTGGGGGGAAAGGTGGAACCCTAGTCTAGACTAAGATTTGAATTAAGACCTGGCATTTCAAATAGACAAAGACCCAAAATGGCCCAATGCAATGTGTTGGCCCATTTCCCAGAGTTTTGAGATTGCCATCCTGGGTCTACATGCTGTGTTGGATTTGGGTGGCAGGAACCCTACCCCAAGGTAAAATTAACTACAAGGGATAATGCTGTTGAGATTGGGACACATGGAGTAATTTGGGTTACCAGCCAACTGGAATTTCAACTGCAAAATGTATGATTCCCAGAAAATCTGTGCTCACCTAATGTTATAACCTCTATCTAAGTCAATATAAATTAGGGATGCACCGAATCCAGGATTCGGTTCGGGATTCGGCCTTTTTCAGCAGGATTCGGATTCGGCCAAATCCTTCTGCCCGGCTGAACCGAACCCGAATCCTAATTTACATATGCAAATTAGGGTCAGGGAGGGAAATCACGTGACTTTTTGTAAGAAAACAAGGAAGTAAAAAATGTTTTCCCCTTCCCATCCCTAATTTGCATATGCAAATTAGGGTTTGGCTTCGGTATTCGGACAAATCTTTCGTGAAGGATTCGGGGGTTCGGCCAAATCCAAAATAGTGGATTCGGTGCATCCCTAATATAAATGGCTTTCACAGCTGTCTAACCCCCTCTAGAAACAGTCAAAACCAAAATCCACCCCTATCACCTTCCAATTTATATCACAATACCAACCCATTTACACCACCACTGTGTATTTGTACAGGGTATTGCTATTAGTGGATCTTGGTGGTATAATACAGTCAATGGGAGAAGGCAGGGGCAGTTTTGGGCACTTGAAATTTGATAGCAGTAAAAGACACTTTATATGCCTCCAGCCTAGCAAATATAGAATTCCATATGGAAATGCTTTACTTGCCCCAGTTATGGTTTCATTGTTAGAAGAATAGATGTCCCCAAATAGATCCTGTTCTAGCATGTAGACTTATTAAAAATTGAATTTCTTATCAGCTGCGGCATTGCTCATTTCCACTCCAAAATTTAGCCTAGATTTTATTTATGAACCACATAAATTTTATATAATGTTTTTAAGCTTTTTCAATTAGGCCTCAAATGTCCCCAATTTATTAGGCGGGAAAGAGAGGTGGCAGCTTGATGCTGCAATTCAGTGGTGCAGTCATTCCAGATTTAGCTGAGACAGGGCAAACAGCTTCCTTTTGCATAATCACTGAGTTTAATTGATTGCAAGCTCTTTAAGTTAATTTGGTAGGGCCGTTTAAAGGCATCATTAACAGAGGTTAATGAACGATGTGGTAATGAGACTTTAATGAACGGCCCTATGGAGATTGAACATTGCCACGGAAAGGTACTAATTCTGTATGGCAACAGAGTAATGGCAGGTAGTCCTTTTTTTTAACCCCTTCAGCAAAGGAACGTGATGTGAATTCATGGACTGCTATTGTTATTATTTTACTGATTTGCCTAGGGTAGATTGGCACATCAAAGCTGGCGAGATTAGCAAACAAGCAGATCTCTGACTTAAGGGGGAGGATTTTCTCCAGATTGCTCAACATAAAGTGAAAACAATTCTTTCTTGACTCCAGAAGGAAGCCTTGTAGCTTCCGATGTGCTAAATGGTCATCCAACCCTTCCTTGAAACTACCTACTGTATCACCCAGAGCCTCCACATGGAGAGAACTCCCACACATTCATTATTCAGTACTCAATGTACATAATTAAAAATAGAGAACCTTAACAATGTAGAAGATCTGGAACAGGGATGTTCCATCAGGCAAATACAATGTGCAGCCTTCTAGCTTTTGTTGTATTCCCCCAACAGCCAAAGATTTGCACTCCTATTTCCCCTAAGGTTCCTCTGTAGTTTTGTGGTTCGAGGACAGTTGCCCTAAAACTGGCCCTTCTTAGTTGGGGTGAAGAAATGGTTAATCTTTCCCATAAGTAAGTCTGATTATCTTTCTTTTTGCCCAAGCTGAAGGTCCTCTGGCAGGGCAGGGGGCATAGTAGTTCCCTCAGATGTGAGTAATGCATTGATGTGCAAATAATATACTCAGAAAACCATATGCGAGTGAGGATGCAACCCCATAAGTTCAGGGGCCATGCTATTTGCAGAGGCTGAGGGGTCTAATTTAATTTAGGCAGTGTGTGCTAGCAGAATATATGTGGCCGAGGTCAGCGACTTATATATGTGAGCGAGGGAAGGAAAAGGAAAGGAAGAGTGAAAGGGCAGGTTAATAAGGGAAGGCATTAAAAATTAAATTGAGAAAGGCATGTTTATGGGGCTGAAGAGAATGTAAGGAACACATGGTGAATAGAAAGTGAGAAGAAAGTGTTGTGGGGGCAATAGAGTGTTTATATTACAGAGAAGAATAGAAATTGGTTGGAGAAATTTGTAGAAACAGAGTGAGAAGTATGTGAGGAAAATGGGCTATTAGAGAGAATTCTGATGTTGAGCAGTATGGGAATAGAAGAGAATTGTGATTTCTTAACACACTGGTGCATCCAGAAGTTACAAGGGCTCACCTTAAGATCTTATAGGACCGTTAAAAAAGTCTTGGAAGAAGATGACCAGGTTTACAAAACATTTATGTGTAAAACAAAATCCACTAGGTCTGTTGTCTCTAGGGTTGCCACCTGGCCAATATTTTAACAGCCTGGCCGGTAAAAATGATGGTTGATCCCAATGTAATTAATAGGGAAAAAAGATAAATATATAGGAAGGCCGGTATTTTTTTCAGAAAAGGTGGCAACCATAGCAGTCTCTTGTGCTTGAGTATTTAGGAAGGCAGGAAAGCACTCACTGGTTCAGAGCCAATGGATAGGAAAGATAAAAGGCATTATTAAAAGAGAAAAAGGTTAAGAGAAAGAGATGGAAGGGGTGGGTTTGAATGAAGGACAAGACAATTACATGTTTTCTCCAATAGCAAGGGAGGGAGAGAGAGACACACACACAGTGGGGGAGAAGGGGAGCTGGAGAGACAAGGAAAACACAGGTGTATGGTCAAAATGCTTTATTACCTTTTCACTGATGAATATATTCACTCCCCAAATTCTCTTTCATGTAGGTCTAACAGCCTTCTGCTCTCATTAACCCCTGTTTCTTTGCGTCAGGCCATGAAGCCTTTCTGGGTAAATCTGTATATCCCTGCAGGTCTCTAGAACTAATCTGCAGTCTATAAAAACCTCAAATCATGTTTGTTTCTTTCATTGGCTTTATGCCATATTTGTATTTTTCATGCAAAAGCTGCAAAACCCTATTTTTTCCCTACACCCTCCCAAACAGGTTCTTTTGCTGTGGAAAAATAGTAACAAGCTCTTAATTAACTCTGCCGAGCACAAAGCCCCTTCTAATTTGCAATCCAATTAAGACTAATCTGCTGGAAAACATAATGAGGAAGATGCGTATTTTTCAATGGCGGGAGACAGGTGAGGGGGGGATAAGGTATACGTACTTGTGCTTCAATAGGCAGGGCAAGAAAATGTGTATATTAACAGCCAGGTAAACAGTCTATTATGGTTAGGTGGAGCATTTATGTGACTTATCTCTGTATATTAGGCACGCTGACAGTTGTTGATTTTTTATGGGTACTGGGGAAATAGCCCTGATTTTCCTATAGAAATAGTTACACACGGGCGTTTGTCTGTGCCCTTCCCTGTGTTGAGTTTTTTTCCGTTTAGCCACAGGGGAGCGCAGGAGTGGATGCACTGAATTATTGTCAATGGGGCTGTACTCACACAGACGCATGTAAGCGCCAAATGCAGGTTGGGACGCAGCATGTTGCATTTTACCTGCATTTGGCGCATACATGTGTCTGTGCGAGTACAGCCCCATTGACAATAATTCAGTGCATCTACTCCTGCGCTCCCCTGCGTGGCTGAATGGAAAAAAATCGCAACGCAGGGGAGCGCACAAACAAACGCCTGTGTGTAAGAGCTCTAACATCAAATGTCTTTAAATAATGAAAACATTATGTAGTGTTGCCCTGCACTAGTAAAACTGGGATATTTACTTCAGAAACATTACTATAGTTTATAAAAACAAGCTGCTGTGTAGCCATGGGGGCAGCCATTCAAGCACAGGACACATAGTGGATAACAGATAAGCACTGCAGACTCCCATTGTATACTAAAGAGCTTATCTATTATCTACTGTGTATGATGTGCCTTTTCTCCTTTTTTCAGCTTTGACTGGTTTTGAAGCAAATACAGAACTTTTACTAGTGCATAGTTTATATGTACATGTACTATATGTTATATTTTAGTTACTAGAAAACACTTTAATTTTTTTGATGTTACTGTTCCTTTAAAGGGATACTGTCATGGGAAAAAAAATGTTTTCAAAATGAATCAGTTAATACTGCTGCTCCAGGAGAATTCTGCACTGAAATCCATTTCTCAAAAGAGCAAACAGATTTTTTTATATTCAATTTTGAAATCTGACATGGGGCTAGACATATTGTCAATTTCCCAGCTGCCCCAAGTCATGTGCTCTGATAAACTTCAATCACTCTTTACTGCTGTACTGCAAGTTGGAGTGATATCACCCCCCTCCCTTTACCCCCCCTAGGAGCCAAACAAAAGAACAATGGGAAGGTAACCAGATAGCAGCTCCTAACACAAGATAACAGCTGCCTGGTAGATCTAAGAACAACACTCAATAGTAAAAACCCATGTCTCACTGAGACACATTCAGTTACATTGAGAAGGAAAAACAGCAGCCTGCCAGAAAGCATTTCTCTCCTAAAGTGCAGGTACAAGTCACATGACCAGGGGCAGCTGGGAAATTGACAAAATGTCTAGCCCCATGTCAGATTTCAAAATTGAATATAAAAAAATCTGTTTGTTTTTTTGAGAAATGGATTTCAGTGCAGAATTCTGCTGGAGTAGCACTATTAACTGGTGCGTTTTGAAAAAAACATGTTTCCAATGACAGGATCCCTTTAACTTGTGCATGAATCGCGATGAGGGACATCTATACAATGCCTGGTAATGGATAAGAAGGGCATAGGCGCCCCTGTTTGTTGTGAAAAGAGCCAGATAACCAGATGTCTGTGTATTGTAAGTGGGTGAAAGGCAGATACCCATGTGTATGTGACATATATTGGATTTGAATAGTATGAATTCTGTTCTGCGAGTCCCATATGCCTCTGTCCTTGAGTACAGGGCCGCCATCAGGGGGGGACAGGGGGGACAAGCGTACCGGGCCCGGGCATGAAGGGGGGCCCGGCAGCGCTGCATTTTTTGAAGATCCGGGCCCCCCTTACGAGCGCCCGAGCCGTACGTCTTGCCTCTGTGCTGCCGAATGCGGAAGTGCCGAAAAGCCGAAGCCGATGCGCCGAAAAGACCCGAAGTCACGGAAAAAGCCGAAGTCACGAAAACAGCCGAAGCCGAAGTCCTGAAGCAGCGCAAAGACCCGAAGTCACGAAAACAGCCGAAGCCGAAGTCCTGAAGCAGTGAAAAGACCCGAAGTCACGAAAGGAGGTGAAGTTGAAGTACTGAAGCCGTGAGTTCAATTCTACTGAACACCAGTTTGTGTACTTTTTTTTTTTTAATCTCCTGGCCACCAATGTATTATTTTAATATTCTATAGGCCCCTGCAACCAATCTTTTTTTTTAAAACATGTTTTTTTGGGGCCCCAATTTTTTTTTTAACTCGTAAGGGGCCCCTGACGCCAATGTTTTTTTTTTTTTTTCAAAAAATGTTTTTTTTTTTTTTAAATTTTTTTTTGGGGCCCCAATTTGTTTTTAACTTATAAGGGGGCCCCTGCCACCAATGTTTGTTTATTTTTTTTTACATTTTTTTTGTTGGGGCCCCAAGTTTTTTTTAACTTATAAGGGGGCCCCTGCCACCAATGTTTTTTTTTTTAAAAAAAAAAAAATTTAATTTTTTTTTTTTGGGGCCCCAATTTTTTATAAGGGGGCCCTGACCATCAATAGCTTTTTACAACTTGTGTGGGGGGGGTTACTTTTTTAGCGCTGATGTCTGTGTGGTCTTTTAACTGCGATGTGGAGTGGGCGGGAAATGGGGTGGAGCTTGGTCGTCAGTGTGGGCGGGGCCCAGGGGGCCCCAAAAATTTTGTTGTACGGGGCCCCGTGATTTCTAATGGCGGCCCTGCTTGAGTATGCAGGCCACGGAGAATAGTCATTGCTTATGACAAAGGACACAGGAGGGGATCATTAAACAAGTGTCACACTGCCTTTATTTTCTTTCCCAACTCCCATAAATCAATAGTCACTTTATTGGTGCCTTTTTAGAAGGAATAGTGGAGCAGAGGGAAGCTTGCATGGCAGTCACTGTCTCCTAAGTAGCTGTAGATTAACACATACAGGTTTGTGACCTGTTATCAAGAATGTTCGGGACCTGGGGTTTTCCGGATAACGGATCTTTCCGTAATTTGGGTCTTCGTGCTAGAAATTCATGTAAACATTGAATAAACCCAATAGGCTTTGCTTCCAATAAGGATTAATTGTATCTTATTCGGGATCAAGTACAAGGTACTGTTTTATTATTACAGAGAAAAAGGAAATTTGGATTATTTGGATAGAATGGAGTCTATGGGAGCCATTCCTTAATTCGGAGATTTCTGGATATCGGGTTTCCGGATAAGGGATCCTATACCTGTACCGTAGATATTACTCAAGGGCTTTCATGAATTCCAGGTACCTTACTCCCAGTGAGTGAGGATAGTGACATTTATATATTTGTTGCGGAGATGTGGCGATTTGTTGGTGAAAGTTTCCTTTGCTTAATAAAATTGACTTGCGTTCCCTCACTGCATACATGTTGTGTGGATAGCAATAGAAATTCTGCATTGCAAATGCATAACTGACAGCAATTTTTTAGTTTTATAAATATGTCTGATTTTACATATTTACATTTTATACTGGGTTGGCAATGTACAACACATTTTTTTACAGGGGAACTAGACCTGCTCGGAGGTTTACTTACCCTTTCAGTGTCGGAACTGGGACACCAGGGGCCCACCCAGAAACCTTTGACTAGGGGCCCACCAATAAATCTTAGACCAGGGGCCCACTCTTGGTAATATTATTCTTCCTCTCCTCACTGTTATTCCATCTATTTAGCCACTTTGTTCTCATAAAAATAGGAAATGGCCATGAAATAGGCCAAATGTTTAGCAGCATGAGGGCCCACTGACACCTTGGCCCACCTGGACTTTTCCTGGTATCCCGATGGTCCAGTCCGACACTGTACCCTTTGTTATAGATGAGTTTAGAAAAGACTTGCTCCAGATCTAGTTACTCAAAGCTGCTACTATTTTTTGCTTTCAAACAGTAGATCGTAAATAGCTGGTTGCTATGGGTTACTAGAACTGGTTCAGACTTTGCACCTGTTGTCACAATGCCCCCAAAGACTCCTATCAGTTTTATAGCTCTCACCCCTATCAAAAGGGTCCTGTGCAGATTTCATCTGGTTTTCATTGTTGAAAGACTGGATTATTCTGAAAATGATGATTTCTACAAAGAAATATATATATATGTGTGTATATATAATTTATGTGAAAGTAGGAAGTGGTGTGTGCATGGATGCTGGGTTTAATTTGGAGGGGTTGAACTTGATGAACTTTGTCTTTTTTCAACCCGATTTAACTATGAAACTATGTAAGAGGTGTAGGACACACTGGGGTCCTGTAATTGAGCAACACTGCATTAGATTATGTTGAGGCTGAAAAGGGCACTTTTACCTCTGTCAGGCGATTTCCAGTTGGGTGGTTTTTGGGTGCTTCCCAAAACTTAAGTGTGACTTTGATCACACAATTGGAAGCCTTACAAACTGTGCTCGAAGACTGAGAGCTGTAGTTCTGTTAAAGCCTTAGGCTGCCTATTCCTTGTTTTCAGCATTCAGACACTTAGGGGGTAAATTATCTGTATATGCAGTCTATTTGGAAGTAGCCCTGGTCCTCAGTCCTGTCTCTACCGTCAGGGTGACCTCGCTGTGGAATAAATTGCCAGGGGCTGAAGGTTGCTGGTTTAGCTGTCAGGACGAGTGCTTCCTAAGCAGCCATCACGAGCAGATGAAGAACAGGGGCTATGAACTCCATTAGCAGACAAATTGCTGATGCCTGTCATCCCACAGGGGCTGAGAGGGGATTCCTGACCTGTAGAGCTGACTATCTATAGCAGTGGCTTCCAGACATTCTGGGTTCAATCCCTTCGCGGTTTGTCATGGTTCCCTGATTTATTAAATCATTGTCACATCAGTAATCTTGCTGTGGTTCCAGAAATATCTAGGACATAAACATATTCACTACATATCTCATCCTAACTGGCCTTCAAGCTGGTCCCCCTTAGCTCATAACAAAGTTATATATACTGTGTATATATATATATATATATATATATAGAGATAGATAGGGATCTCTTCCTTGAAAAAGATCCCTATTGGGATCGAAACGTTGGAACAAGATACCATGTCACAATAAAAGATTGTTTGTTTTCACCAAAAGGGAGTGCTGGTCTGGAAACCTTTGATATATATATATATATATATATACATTTGGGTAACAGTCACCGGCTATAGTTCCAGGTAGACATGGTAGACTAAAGAGACCCTTTCTGATAAGACAAAAATGCTCCTATTGGTGGTCAGAACTGTATAAAGAACTAAGTGCTGTGTGGCAAGCAAGAGGTTAAGTCATTATTGACTTACATTAACACAAATGTCCTCCGGTAATCATTTTTTGGTAAATACCCACTTCTATGTTCTCCTCTCACCCTGCTTCTGTGTTGTCCTCCCTCCTCAGGTAGTTAAATATTCCACTTCATTATTATGGTAATTGCTTCCAGTTCCATGCTAATTAATTCAGTGGCACAGTTTGCCAAGTCTCGATGTTAGCTGAAGCTTCTGGGAATCAGTGTCCTTTGTATAGGGTGCCATACAGCATGTGCAACAGTGTTATATGCTACAAGGCACTGTGTATATCCCTATAAACTCTGGTATGTACATTTGTATTATACACAGCGCAAGGGATCAGGTCCGGACTGAGAATTAAAATAGACCCTGGTATTTCAGGTACACAGAGGCCCAATCAGCCCACACAGAGGTCCAAACAGCCCCTACCAGCCCACTAAATACTGACTTTCTATGGCATCTTATAGCAGCCCCTCTGGCATTTGCCAGAACCCATAGATTGCTAGTCCGGCCTGCAGGGGAGAGTATCTGTATTATACGTATAGCAGGGGAGAGTATGTGTATTATACACAGAGGAAGGGAGAGCATCTGTATTATACACAGACCAGGGGAGAGTATTTATATTATACACAGAGCAGGGGAGAGTATGTGTATTATACACAGAGCAGGGGAGAGTATGTTTGTTATTCATAGAGCAGGAAAGATTACGTGTATTATACACAGAGCAGGGGAGAGTATGTGTATTATACACAGAGCAGGGGAGAGTATGTGTATTATACACAGAGCAGGGGAGAGTATGTGTATTATACACAGAGCAGGGGAGAGTATGTGTATTATACACAGAGCAGGGGAGAGTATGTGTATTATACACAGAGCAGGGGAGAGTATGTGTATTATACACAGAGCAGGGGAAAGTGTCTGTGTTATAAATATGGTATTACAGGGTAATTCAGTCCTGTTCTTTGGGTGCTTCACATATGTGTGTCAGTAGTGTTGCTGGTACGGCTGCTGGCCTGGGGTCACTGCATGTGCCTGGGTCTGTTAATCACAAGGAGGGTAATAGGGGGCCAGACTGTTATAGGTTAGATCCTGGCAGGTGCAGTTCTCTCAATGAAATATGACTGGGCCTTGTGCGAGGAGCCGAATTCTGGAATATTAGTAACGGCACAGCAATGTGACAGGGTCTGTGTTCGCTTGGACTACAGTCATGATTGGAATTAGGGAGCTGTACTGCAGCAGAGCAAAGGAGAAATCATAAAAGGCTTATAGCTAAGGCAGGATAGCAGTTTTCAGTGCTGGAGAATGTTAATGCCTTTGTTTTACCCTATCCTTTCCATCATTCCTGTGCTTGTACCAGTATGTCACAGGTTGTGTTCGATAAGGAAGGCAGAGATCTCCTCTTATATATGGCTTTGAGGCAATGCTGTGCTTACAACATGATCGAATATGCATGAATGTTGGCTGTTTTAACTGTTTTTACTTTTATCTTTATATTATCAACTGTCCAACTGGCAGGTTGTTGAGCTTTTTCGGAGAATTGTGGTATAAATTGTCGGAACATCAATGGAAGCACAAAAGCAATTAAGTAAAAAAAACACTTGTGTCCTGCTTAATAACATGACCGACAGTTAAACATTCCAACTTGGATAAAAAAAAGCGTACAATTTTGTAAAACATAACACAATTGGGTGCACTACAGCCCTGTCCCCATTCTGATACACAAGTTAGGGGGCTGGAGAAGTACACCTATATTTATATATATATCTCCACTCCGAAAGATCCGCACTCACAGGGCTTAAAATTGAAAAAAAATATTGTATTGTAGAACTAAAGAATATATATATATATATATATATATATATATATATATATATATATATATATATAAAATAAACCCTCTGTTAAAGAGTTCCATGACCTTTAACAGAGGACACATCTAATATCCTGACATTAACGACGTCCATTGAGTCATGTGACAGAAGTGACATCACTAAGCACTGATTCTAATTGATGACTTCACTAAGCACCATTTATAAAGATATCATTTCCAGGATTTCCATCAGGTATAACTTTTCATTTAAGGTCACTGTGTCCCCAGTATTTCAGCCCAGTGTCTTTAAAAGGGATATGAAGGACATTCTAGTTATTGGAAAAAAAGCCAATGCATGACTTCTGTATATAGCAATTGATTATTGCTAGACTGCAGGCTTTTAGGGGTTAATAATGAATGAATCAGGTCAGAGAATTGCTGACATTGGGCTGAGGGCATTAAGAAACTCATGCAGCAGGTGTAAAGCCTATCATGAGCAGTAAGCCTATTATGTGCTTGTCTGTTACTGGGTGTCAGGATTCCAGCAACACATACACCGATTGACAGCAGATTAACAGAGATCCTTTTCCTTCTCAGCAACAGTTTTCCTTTCTTCAGCCCATGCATGGAAAAGTGTGCTAATTTTAGGTGTTTTGCAATTTTATATAGATCTGTTTATATAGATTAATATAGTTATTAATCTTCCTATCTGATCTTTCATGTTACTGACACCAAACCAGACAACAAGAAAGCAGAGCATACACTTTCTTTGCAGTGAGAGCTGTGATACACAGGGTCGGACTGGACATTGGGGTCTATCAAGTTCCAAAACTTCTGGGGGGCCTGTGCACATGCGGGAACGTTAGCATGCATGCTCAAATGCCGCCGCAGTTTATTTTTTTTCCGGGGGGCACCGCAGATCTGGGGAAGGAGGTCTGGGCTGGGCTTACTGGGTTTTTTCTGGTGTCCCGCTGGCCCAGTCCGACCCTGCTGATACATGAGATAGCTTTAAGAAGGGGTTGGATGGATTTTTAGCAAGGGAGGGAATACAGGCAATGGCATAACTTGATATTGCTGTGCACCACAGCAAATTATTTTTCAGGCCCCAAAATATGTCTAACGGTTGACTTGTTTTACCAGTATTTATTGAAATTGTATATGATATAGGGCCTCATGGGCCCCCTATACCTCCTGGGCCCCCTGCAGCTGCAGGGTCTGCTTCCTCTGTAGTTACTCCCTCCTCTGAATACAGGGTTATGGAAGATAGCTTATAGCACAAGTTGATCCAAGGACTAGACTGATTGCCATTTTGGAGTCAGGAAGGAATTTTTCCCCCTCGGAGACAAATTGGAAAGGCTTCAGATGGGTTTTTAGCCTTCCTCTGGATCAACTAGCAGTTAGGCAGATTATAAACAGACTTAAAAGGTTGAACTTGATGGACGTGTGTCTTTTTTTAACCTAATTTACTATGTAACTATGTAACTAAGTTGTCCAGCTTGAATATATTGCAATATGTGGACAAACAATGCCTGTGTTGTTTAAAAGGGAGGGCATTTTAGGTAGCTTAATGCACAAAATATCTTAATTTCCTCAGCATGCTATTAATATGTGAGTGCAGAGGATCAATCGTCTTTATCTGTATAGATTATTATCGTCTACAGCAGTGGTCCCCAACCTTTTTTACCTGTGAGCCACATTCAAATGTAAAAAAGAGTTGGGGAGCAACACAAACATGAAAAAGTCCCTTAGGGTGCTATTCGGTAGCCCCTATGTTGACAGGCAGCCAACAAGGGACTCTACTTGGCACTATACTTAGTTTTTATGCAATTAAAACTTGCTTTCAAGCTTGAAATTCAAAAATAAGCACCTGCTTTGAGGACCCTGAGAGCAACATCCAAGGGGTTGGAGAGCAACATGTTGCTCGCGAGCTACTGGTTGGGGTCCACTGGTCTACAGCATACCAACAAATAAATAAATAAATAAATGTATATCTGGTCAAAAACCTAGTCCAAGTTATGTATTCACACATGCTAGAACTAGTTTTTTACATTGGAGCTGTCCAGCTGCTGAATGGGAAGTGCTAGGCTGCAACTGTTTGAAGCCAAAGTACATTGGATCATTTACAAATACAAGTGCAGTGTAATAAGTGCAGTTACAGACAGATCATCATGATTTTTTTTTTTTACCCATAGAGTATACTATACTTGTCATATCTAGAGGTCTGTTGTGGGTACCTAAGTAGCTGGTTGGCTGGGGAAGTTATGTATTCACACATGCTAGAACTAGTGTTTTACATTGGAGCTGTCCAGCTGTTGAATGGGAAGTGCTAGGCTGCAACTGTTTGAAGCCAAAGTACATTGGGCTCATTTACAAATACAAGTGCAGTGTAATAAGTGCAGTTTCAGACAGATCATCATCATTTTTTTTTTACCCATACAGTATACTATACTTGTCATATCTAGAGGTTGGTGAGATTCTCATGAATTTCTACAAATAGCTAAAAGCACCTAAAACAGCCCAGTGTGCCCTTACCCTTAGAAACACTGTTTAGGACATTTATTTGTGCCCAGGGAACATCACAGAATGTCCCACTACTTGATGTACTCTTTATCAATGATCTCTTTATCTGGGGCATTTTATCATTGAGGGAGTTACACAACAGTGTCACGTTCACTAATTCTCCCAGAGATCTTCCATTAAACTTGTGTTGTTTGTTGACATCTCTGAGTAATTTATGTCATGTACAGGAGCGATCGACAGTACCACAATTAATTATATTGATGCTAAATTGAAAAACATGCGTGAATGGCAAAATGGCTGTTATTTTCCCGAATGAGTCGTTGAATGAATTAGTCACATATGATTAGAGGCAGTTTCTAAGACCTTTTTTTACTAATCACAACTAATTGATAAATGTCTCACGTGTCAGGGCAATAATGGAAATCACCCTGGATGCCCTGGAGATTGGTGCAGAGCTATTTGCACACAAGCAGCTGGCGTGATAAAGTGTGTTTATAGCAGCAATGAAGAGGCATGCAGGGAGCCCACATGGCAAATAGGTCTAAAATGGCATGATGGATTTTACTTAGGAAATACAATCTCCTCCCGCATGTGGTTTGCAAAGTGCATGTTTTCTGCTCTTTGATGTCAGTTATAAAAGAATGAGTATTTATTTTTGTAACAGAAGAGCAAAGCATGAGTGGCTCACTAATGGAACGGCAGATGAAACGGTGTGCGGATCAGTGCTGGAACAGATAAAATGTTGTGTAGGAGGAACACAGGTGTCTCTGTACCTGTCGGAACAGCTGAGGCTTTGTTGCAGTAACTATAGGAACAACAGAGCCCATTGTAGAGCATTGGTTTGTATCTGTAACTATTCTAACAGTGCAGTTGTGGAGCAGACACAATGGTGTGTAAGTGCATACAGGAACAGTGGAAAGGCTTATAGAAAACAATTGTGTGTGACTTTAAAAAATGTTGTAGTCAGTGCTTGAAGAGCAGGAAGACTATAGTGGAGCAGGAGCAGGAGCTTTGCTCCTGGCGATTCCCATTTCCTCCAAGAACTATATGGCAGGCACTGTTTGCAAATTACATGCACACTACAGATACTCTTAAAATTTATTGACATGCATGAACATATTCATGTGATTTTTACTGCATCAGAAAATGCAAGGACCATCAGTGACCCACCAGCTACAGGTCTGACTTTCATATTGTTCCATATTGTGTTTGTGTGTGGAAGAAGAGTGTGCAGTTTCAAATGCAGGTGTAGATACTTCAATTAAGCTCCATGGGCATCTTTATCTTGGAGTGAAACTAAGACACACCAGAGGGAAGTTTCACCGATCTCTGGCACCAATGTTTTTTAAAAAATATTCTTTGGGGCCCCAGTTTTTTTTAACTTGTAAGGGGGGCCCTGACGCCAATGCTTTTTTTTAACTTATAGGGGGGCCCTGGTCCCCAATAGCTTTTTAAAACGTGTGGGAGGGTTACCTTTTTTAGGGATGATGTCTCTGTGGTCTTTGAACCATGGTCCCTTAAATTTACCCTAGAAACCAAGTGACTGGTCATGGGCTATCCTAGAGCACTTTGGGCAGATGTTGAGGCAGTGGCAAGAAAATAAGGTTCACTGTAGAGCTGTTCTGCTTTGCTTCCAAGTAAGGCACCCTCCATTCATATCTGAATAGCCACTGTTCTCTGTGCATAACTCCAGGGCCTTATCGTTCTGGTGTTGGCATCTAGGCCAGGGGTCCCCAACTACTTGAACTGGGCCACTGAGCTAAGTCCAAATTTGAAGCGGCACGCATAAATTTTGATGCAGCAATTGCGAAATTTAAGCACCGCATGCAGTTCACCGCCCCCCAGTCCATGAAAAACATTAGGGCTTTCCACCGGTCAAAAAAAAGTTGGGGACCGCCGATCTAGGCCTTTTCTACAGTGTGTATCTGCAGCTTTAAAAGCCTCCTCCATTGACATTATCCTGCATCGCCACATTTATTATTTCCATTTCCTGACATGAAGAGTTTGCCATGTACAAAACATCAGGGCTAGAGGAAATCAAAGCCTCTGATCTTGTTCCTGTTTGTTCCTCTTTTGTTTCTGCTTCTTTCCTGGAGAAGGTACTCTGATATTGGCTCATTAATATTCTTGCAGCCTGCTTGTAAAACATCCATTCTCATCTCCTGTAAACATTCCCCCTTTGCCAAAATCTATGCGTTTGAAGAGCAAATTACAGCTTAGTTCATTCTACATTGATTTTTTTTATTACTTTGAGTTTAAAACTGGCGCTGTATTACTTTCCCTCTGCCTCCCCTTTGTTCCTCTTGCCGCCTCAGTGTGATATGTACCGTTTCTTTACATTTGCCTTTGGTTCCTACTAGCCCATGTGATAAGTATAGTATATTCACATTAAAGAAGTCATTGATTCTTGGTGCCAGATACTGAAGTGGTTCAGGACAAAAAGGTAGCTAAATGACTGATTACCTCAGAAATAATATTGTCTACATTAAACTAAAAGGAAATTTGTATTAAATTAAACAATTGTATATTCTTTTTATTTGTGGATATGTCCTCTCACTCCATAAAATCCCTCCTTGTACTCTTCTCATGACTGTGACACTTCCTACTCCACATTTTAAACACTTCTAACTTATATTCCATACTTAATGTTCCATATTACACACTATAACCCTCTCTATATTTCCCCCTATAGCTCCATATAACCCTCCCTGTAACTCCTCCTATTGCTCCATATAACCCTCCCTATAACTCTTCCTATTGCTCCATATAACCCTCCCTATAACTTCTCCTATTGCTCCATATAACCCTCCCTATTACTCCTTCTATTGCTCCATATAACCCTCCCTATAACTCCTCCTATTGCTCCATATAACACTCCCTATAACTCCTCCTATTGCTCCATATAACCCTCCCTATAACTCTTTCTATTGCTCCATATAACCCTCCCTATAACTCCTTCTATTGCTCCATATAACCCTCCCTATAACTTCTCCTATTGCTCCATATAACCCTCCCTATAACTCCTCCTATTGCTCCATATAACCCTCCCTATAACTCCTCCCATTACTCAATATAACCCTCCCTATAACTCCTTCTATTGCTCAATATAACCCTGCCTATAACTCCTATTGCTCCACATAACTCTCTCTATAACCCTCTCTATAACTCCTCCTATTGCTCCATGTAACTCTCCTTTTAACTCCTCCTATTGCTCCATATAACCCTCCATATAACTCCTCCTATTGCTCCATATAACCCTCCATATAACTCCTCCTATTGCTCCATATAATCCATCTTATTGTGCTACATAACTCTCCCTATAACTCCTTCTATTGTTCCATATAACCCTCCCTATATCTCCTCCTATTGCTCCATATAACCCTCCCTATAAATGTTCAGAATATTCTTTATAACTGGTTCTTAGAATGTTCTATTATTCCACTTGTAAAATGTAAGCTCCTTCCTTGCAGCTGTATTAGTGTAAGATTTTAACCAAATAAATGTACAATAAATGGTTTTATTTTTTTCCCTCTTTAAATATTGTATTTAAGGATGAAATTGCATCTTGTGCATGCAGGAGATGTGACAGGAGGCTCCTCATTCAGCCTGTAATTACTGCTCTCCTCTCTCATTTGTGTCTCTCTGTAAGTCCTACTGTTGATGGATTGGGATGATTTGGGGAATAAAAGCGAAGCATCTATTTTCTGAAAGGGAGAAAAACTCGCTGTCTGGATGTAAGATGTATTAAGGGAAAAAAAATATAAATCCTGTAAAAAACATCTCACTCCACAAAATAGGTCACCGATTTAGTTCTCCTGCACTTTGATTGTGGGCCCAGGAGTGTAAGAAAAAGCATACAAATAACATCCCTCTCATCGTCTACACTTTCAGCTTCAGCTGCAGAGGTTAACTGTAGAAGAAGCAGACCCTGCAACCGCTGGGTGCCAATAAATTATAGGGGCCCAATAAGGGTAATAAGTGATAAGCAGTTCAGTAAGTGTTTATGAAAAATGTTTTGTTTTCAAAGCTTAGGGGGCTTTACAATGATTTGGCTGGGGGCTGGTATCCTTAGTATGGGGGGCAGAGAGGAGAGGATTGATGAATGGAGACTTCAGCTCCATTGACATAAGACCATGTCAAATAGATACATGACAGGGTACTAAAGGTTTGATAACATGTTCCCGAGTTTAGCTTTGAGGGACAGACATTGCCTTGAATTAAAGCACTTTTGGCAAAGCCCATTGTTAGGTTTAAGTGTTACCGGTCAGTAGAGCTGTAGTCTCATGAATGTCCCACTGTGGGATCATACATTAGCTCTTCTTGCTGCCCTTTCATGCTGTCTGAGTAATATCCCTCCCTCCCCATCGCTCACACTTGTTGCTTCTCATCTTTCTCGCTGAATCCTGGGGTGGAGAAACCGTGCCAGCCTCTGTAATGAGGTACGAGAGCTGCTGCACTCACATCTAAGGCCTGTCTGACTCCTCAACAGTGAGATGAGAGAGATGGGTAGAACAACAGACAGATAAGAAGCCTAGGCATCACCTTACGCAGGTCTCAAACACAGCACCAGACTACAAAATCACTACCTGTGCTTATGTGTCTGTCAGACAAGAACGAAAGTATCTGCAGCGCAAGTCTCAAGTTTCTTCTGATGAGACCATGGACATCCTAAATACTTTTTGCAGCTAGAGACCGTAGAACGTACAAAAGCTATGTTGCTCAGCAACTTCAACCTGGAATGTATTAAGTATTTATAAGGCACCAACCTATTCTGCAGTGCTCTACAATGGGGTGTATACTTCAAACATACAAATGATGAACAAATACAGGAGGTAAAAAAGGTCCTGCTCATATTTGGAAAGCAGCCTTGGCTTTACTTCTTTCTCTTTATCAATATAATTATATATAATTCAGACTTACATAGCATGATAGCATGACAAGCATACTCAGTTACATGTAGGAATTGGATAGGACTGACCAAAGAGATTTGACTTGATGGGACTGAGAATTTTAAATACTCTCTGGCTATAAAACACTATACCAGGTATGGGATCCATTATCCGGAAACCCATTATCCAGAAAGGCATTCTCCCATGGACTCCATTGTAATCAAATAATCTAAATTTGTTAAAATTATTTCCTTTTTCTCTGTAATAATAATAAAGTACCTTGTACTTGATCCCAACTAAGATTTAATTAATCCTTATTGGGGAAAAAACAGCCTACTGGGTTTAACGTTTACATGATTTTCTAGTAGACTTAAGGTATGAAGATCCAAATTATGGAAAGATTTGTTATCTGTAAACCCCCAGGTCCCAAGCATTCTGGGTAACAGGTCCCATACCTGTATTAAAAATCCTTTTTTTTTATCTAGTACAAGAATATATGCAGCAATGAAATTAGAGGATATAGTGAGCAGATGATGCCTGTCTTTCACAATACCTTAGAAACATCACAAATTTTGGGTTCAGGTTCATGCTTTGATTAACATTTCACCTGCACCCCTTTTCTCCATTCCCCCGGCACCCCTTTACTTCATAACATATTTTCACATAGAAGATAATCTAGCTTTATTAGTCACTTTTTTAGACACTGTTCAGCTTGAATCTACTACAGTAGTGTTTGTTGTTCCCAGGAATATTGGGAGAAAAATTAGCTTTGACATCTTACTGTGATCAAGCTGGACCCCACAGTTCACAGCTTTGCCTCACCAAACAAAATTTGGGAATCTGTTATATAGCCCATTAGCCCCCCGTCCATCTGCCTCAACAATTGCTCCTCTCTCATAGGCCTTAAGATCTCTACTAGCGATGGGCGAATAAATTTGCCAGGTGCAAATTCGGGGCAAAATTACACATTGCGCCACCGAAGAATACATTTGCGAAAATTTGCAGGCAACAAAAAATTTTGGATGCGTGTCGGAAAAGTTGCTCACGTCAAAACCGTCACTCGCAACATTATTCGGACGCCAATTGACTTTAACGACTTTAATTCACCCATCTCTACCAAACAAGGACAGCAAAATATTTGGCAAACTAGACTTGTGCTACTGAAAGCGTCAACGATACACATATCTTTGTTGGTCCCATTTCTACAGAACACCAATGTCAATCAATACCACCTAGAACCCTCTTAATTCTTTACCGATGCAAGGCTTGGCATGAATCAAGAGTTCTACTTCAGAAACAGCTCAAGTGTTGCTGGTTGATCATCCAAAAGTGAGATACTAAAATTATCACTTTTATTAAATGGTATTTGTTCTCTGTACTTTGTTCTATGTATTCTCCCACATGGGGCTCCTGTGATGTTGGGGGCCTAGAACTAAAGCTCTGTTGCCCTAACTCACTTCTTGAGAGAAGGCATCACTGTTAATGTGAGTGCGATGAGCTGTAACAGCTGCGCCTGTATGTGTGACACTAACTGACCTCGCCAGAAGGATGAGTGTGTATCCACGTGTTTGTATGACAATAGCCCTGTAGCTGACTATAAGGAAAACACTATAATTAAGTGTTCTTCCCGAGCTTCTCCCTCTTTGCCCAGTTCATATTATCATGCCTATCCTTTCACATACATAAGCTAACGGGGCCACAGGTGCAGCTTTGCACAGTCTGAAGCTCACTGGGGTCTGGGAATTCATTGGTTCCCCTTGGGTTGTGTGGGGGCTGGACAAGAGCACAGGACGCTGTAGATGCTGCCACTTTCCATTCTAATCAGACGTTTAGTAATTAGAGCTTAATGACAGAGACACAGGGAGATCCAGTAGAACCCATGCAACAGATGTTCAGTGCATAGGGGGGTTGTGTAGGCAGCAGAAGCTAGGATACACATTGAAAAAGAGAGTGGCCATGCTATTCTTCTAAGGGGGATAGTGTCTGCACAGCCCAAGCTTAGAGAAATAGCTGGTGCGAGGGGATAATTGATGAGGCTCACCCTATATTAGAAGCCCTCCTAAAGCTGATAAGTGGTGTCTCTGTGAGCAGAAGTACACTTGCCTTTATCCTCTGACTCTTGAAGGGATTATATGCAACAAGCTACAAATGACACACTCAAAGTATTTCCTTCCTATAATACAAAGAACAAGGTAAAATGGGAAGGAACAGAAAGGACGTGTCAAATATCATGATGCACCTTACCTGGAGAGAGAGAACATTATCCAGGGCATTTATACTTTATGGAACTCCTGCAATAGTGTCGACACCTGGCTGGGAATCTACTGGCCCAGCTGGTCAAATTGATGGTTTATTTATGCCAATGTTAGTAATAGGGCAGAAAGATAAAAATATATGAAGGCCGGGATTTTTTTTCCAGAAAAACCTACCCTCCTTGTCTACATACCATTGTTAGGAAAAAAACATACTTCTAGTAGAGATGGAAGATTGCCTTGAAAAGTACTGTACCTGCAAGTTTGGGTTCTAGATAAGGTCAAATGAAGGGACTAGAAGACATTTTGCCCAGTTTGATTCCTGAGGCTGCTGTTCTGTTTCCTACATATACTTGGAATGCTAATTTTTGGTATAAAGGCAGTGCTATATATATGGCACAAGGTAAGTAAATACCGTGGGGCAAATTCACTAAACGACAAAGCGCCTAACGCTAGCGTGAATGCACCAGCGTAGCGCATTTTCGTTAATTCGTTAATGGATGCTGGTGTAAATTTGCTAGTGTTACTTTGCGCACCTGGCGAAGTGCGGCGAAGTGGAAGATTGCGCAACAACGAATCTTAGTGAATGTCCCACCGTCTGTTTTGAGAAGGCTTTACGCTGCATGTGAAGGGATTATTGGCTCCTTTAAGCGTGTCTTAGGTTCTCTGCTTCGCTATATGTCCTAAGGAGCAGGATTATTATATTTCTCCAGGTCTTTCTTGTCTCATCCCCTTTCCAGTAATATTATGTAGATATTTGAATCAGTGTTTATTTATTAGGGCTATATGGAATTTCTATGCATATTCCCCATGATATGTGTGTGTGGGCAAAGCAGACAGAGCCATGGTATGGCCTAATTACAGCCAAGGTAAGGATGGCACACTTCAATCACTGTTTATCCTAAAGTTGTGGTGGATGCAGACCAGTTGACAGGGGTGAAACAAGGTGCTGGGCTCAGTTTACCTTGTCTCTTCTGACCTACTTTGAAAGAATTTCAACCTTTGGAATCTTTGGCATTTAAATAGCCTGAATGTTCTGACTGTAAGAAAATGACACTGTTGTCAGACAAGCTGATGTTGCCTGATCAGTTGTACTAGTGAAGGTATAGGCACAGAATGCAGGTGCACATGGGACACTACAGGAGCAGTTTCAAGGCAGTGAAAGCTATAGTATATTATAATTAGTACATTGCATCTGGATAGTAATAAACAGTAATAAACATATATTCTGGGATGGTGAATCTCCTTTGCCAAAACAGTTGCACCCAATACACAATGCTCTCCTTCGTCTTAGTTCTGGCCTGAAATCAGATGAGCCGGACCTAAGAGGATGAAGAATGGAGATTGTTGGGCCCCTGAGATAAGTTTTGTTACTTTAGTATCTAGGAAGTGGGACAGCAACCCTGGGCACTGAACATATTAACTGGGCAAAGCTTTCTCTGTGACTTTATTGCCAACTAACCTCTCAGTTGTGAGCACAGATTTTGGCAAGGTTGCAACATTTCCTTAAATAACCTTTTGCGGTTTCATTGTCCATAGACAGCTCTGTGCAGCTGGGGTCTTGCTGTGTTCCCGAAAAAAGCTGGGATGCAAGCCTAAAACCAAATCCACTCATTAACAATCTAGACTTCTCCTAGCCAACCTCCTGGAAATGTTTTTGCTGATACCCAACTGTATGGAAAACCCAGACCTTCAATCTGCTGTCCAGAGAATCTTTAGCTGTGTGATCACTCATGGAAGCATGGAAACAGCCTGCTCGGTGCTTATGATCTCTCTTCATAAGAACAAACCTGACACTGACATTTTATTCAGATATTTGCCAGATCAACATGAGCCTGTAATGATACTGAACCCTATACAAACTGAGCCTGAAAACCCTATTGGCAGCCCATCACTATATATTTGACTGACAGAAGAATGACTGATGAACTACAGAACAATGAATGAGACATAAACCCAACAGAACCAGTTCTCAGCCCAATAACCTGCAGCTATGCAAAGCAAAAGTCATGGTATTACCTAAACTTGTCCATGGGTCTGAAGTCAGATGGCTCTGTTAGGGAGAAACCCAATGCTGGAGTCACAACAAAATGGGGATAAATTGATCTGTGCCTCCCCTAAAAGCTTAATTAATTATACTAATTCTACTATATGTGCTGCAGACACCCATGCAAAATGATTATGAAGATACACAGCTATTACATCATGCTAGCATGATGTAGAGCTAATGTGGTTGGGTGGGGTCCAAGTCCAAGTATTTAGGGCCTCAAACAGCAACCTCCCACCTCTGTGTCATGAATCTCCTAACATGCAGTCATAAGATTACTTTTTCTAACTGTGCCACGCAGCACCCAATGGGTTAAGATCTTTAGTCTCCTCTGTTCGAGGCATCCCACGTGCCTGCACATCTGCTAAATTAAATTAGACAATTAGAGAGAGCTTTTAATTTATGCTAGTCTGGCTGCAACCGCATCCGCTGGGCAAAATCATAAGCAGTTTATAGACTTTATAATTTATTTACTCTGCCGCAGAAAAAGGGAAAGAATAATAGATAGTGATGCTGCTTTGTGCTCTCGTTCTTGCTGCTTACGTTTGTCTGTCTGTCTGGGGTTATTCATATGTATGAGTGTATGGGCATGTTGCACAAAGGGTTGTGAGCGTGTGTGTATATGCATTTATTTATAGACAAGCAAATTCTGACTCAGTGCTACATGGCAGTGCCAGCTACCAGTTTTCTGTATGTTTTATGAAAGCAGTGCGCTGTATTCCCATTAGACTGGCAGCTGGTACAGCCTACCAGGGCCAACCATTGGAAATCACGGGTCCCCGTACCTACCCACCCCGTCCCCCAAGCCCCACCCAAGACCCCGCCCACTCTACATCACAGTTACAAAAACTCTCTCTACCCTATAAGTTAAAAAACATTTGTGCCTGGGCTACCCTTACAAGTTAAAAAAAATTGGGGCCCCAAAGAATATTTTTTAAAAAAACTGGCGCCAGGGCCCCCCTTACAAGTTAAAAAACATTGGTGGCAGAGGCCTATAGAGTATTAAAATAATACATTGGTGGCCAGGGGATTAAAAAACATTAAAAAAAAACACACATTGTTGTTCAGAGGAATTGAACTCCTGGCTTCAGGACATCAATGTTGCCCCCTTTTGTGACTTCGGATCTTTTCGCCGTTTCAGGACTTCAATTTCGGCTGTTTCTGTGACTTCGGGTCTTCTCTGTGCTTCAGGACTTCAATTTCGTCTGTTTTCGGGACTTCAGGTCTTTTCGCCGCTTCAGGACTTCGCCTTCGGCATACTTTCTGCCGCTTCGGGACTTTTGGAGTTTCAGCACTTCCGCATTCGGGACTTCAGCTTTTCGTCACTTCAGCATTCAGGACTTCGGAAGGAGGTGGCACGGCTTCGGCGCTGTCAAGGGGGGCCCGGTTCTTTCGAAGAGTTCAGCACTACCGGGCCCCCCTTCAGGCCCAGGCCCAGTACACTCGTACCCCCTGTGCCCATCTGATGGTGGCCCTGCAGCCTACTACATGTTTCCTAATAATCCTTATACAGGGGCTCATTTATCAAAACTGGGCATAACCCATAGCAATCAATCAGTGATCAACTTTGTATTTTTTCAGACAGCTAAAATTTGATTGGTTGGTTGCCATGGGTTACTGTCCAAATCCCAAATCCAGCATAAAAATTGTGTCGGTGGGCCTGGGTGCACAGCCTGTACCAGGGTCCAGGAACTACTAGTTCTGTTATTGGTTGGGAGAATACCTTGGTACACTGTAGAGGGCATAATAACATGCTTTAGAGATATGTGTCGGGTGGGAGGTCAGGAAGGAGCATGGGATCTGCCAGCCACGGGGAGCGGGTCTGGGTAAATACACCAGTGAAGAAATGTGGAGAATGTGACACGGCCCTAAGTATTTCTCAAGAAACTCCAGTATAACATATACTGTATAGCATAGCCAGAGAACTTGTTAAATGCCTTTAATAGCCACATGTCAGGGCAGCAAATGCAAAGATGCAACGTTTCGAGTGGCACCCCACTCTTTATCAAGCATGCTTGCCACTCAAAAAGTTGTATCTTTACATTTGCTTCCCTGACATGTAACTATTAAAGGCTAGTGATGGGCGAATCTGTTGCAAAATGGCGAATGATTCTGATGCGAGCGACAATTTTTATATGAGCAACTATGTTTTTTTTGTCGCAGCAAATTTTCATCACAATTTTGCAAATTTATTCACAGGTGGCAAAACGCAGAAATTTGCCATAAATCCATGTCTGACTAATTTATTTTCCCATTACTAGTAAAGGCATTTAAAAGAGGAAAGAAATATGAAACGACAAATTCATTGGTGGATAAGCCCCGTGACATGCAGCCAACCAGAAAAACAAAATACAGGGTAAGTGTGGTTTATCTGGAACTGCTTGCCAGAGCACAGAACAAAGGATGGTCACCAAATGGAATGATTCCAACACTAATTCAGCAGATTTGGATTCTACCCTACACTATTCTCTGTGCCTCAATCTGACTGGACACTTTCCCAACAGGTTCCAAGTTGTGCATATACTTCTTATATTGTCTCCAGTCTCTATGGGAAGGTTGGAGCATACCTTTTAATTACATGACTTAAGGAATGTTGTGGGCTACATCTTCGCGAAACGGATTTACTTGACCGGTATTGTCCAGTTGATGGAAAGCATTTCTGAATGCTGGGAATTGTACAGAAGCATATTAGAGCAAATAGAAACTATACAAACTTTTTTATTGAGTGTGGGTGGCGGGAGACAAGCGCTCACCGGTATAAGTGATTTCTAACAACAAGCGGAGTCATTCAGCGTGTGTACAAGATCTAAAGGCATGTTGCAAACCATTTTGCATTAATTAAAGACAACATTACTTTGTGATTAATTCCTTTCAGAAAAAAAAACCCCTCAAGTGGATTTTAAGATCTTTCTTCTTCTATTACACATTCTGTCTGCTGAACACTTTATACCACTGGCACAATGGTGCCTATTCAGCACAAGGAGAGAGAGAGAGTATAGAAATGTGGAGAAATTACAGAATTTTACTACCCGTTTGAAACTTTCATTATGTGTGCAAAGCAAAACTCCGCTGTATAATTATCTGGATTTTCGCAAAATGCCTTTATAACCTAATAAAATGAGGTACCTTATTCTGAGAAGCTGAAATTGAAGGTTGCCTAATAGATACAAGCGATGGGGTGTATTTTTACAGCAAGTAACCAATCAGAGGGCAGCTCTCTTCCCTGTGTCACTGACACTTCCCCTGGTCTCTTTAACTCCTGTCATTTAACTGCAAAAGGAAAATTGCCATTTTTAAAATAAAAGGCCATTAAGGTGCATGTTTTTTTTCCTCTGCAGCTCCTTATAAATAAGAGTAACACTGTTTCAATGGGTAAATGCTCCTTTAGAATCTGTGTGTGCTTGAAGAACATTATTGGGGATGAATAGCTTGCTGGGAGCCCTTTGTAACTCCAGGTTAGAATTTATGATGAAGTAACAAAAGGGGATCTGGGGCCTCGTATTGAGAAATGACATATATCAGGGAAATCCAACTGGCTGCCCTTTAACTGTATTGACTGGCAACTCCCAGCACCGCAGCCTTCGGAGTATCTGATATATCTGAGCATAGTTTGGATTAAACAGATAGTTTTTTTCCACAATAGAGAAATTTGACTGCAAGCTCCACTGTGTAATGTATACACAGATCTAAATAAGGTTGAGCCCTGTATACAAAAATCTTGCGTTTAATGCCCACAATGCATATGTTTATTTAGCAAATATTCTTGTAAATGAACAAGCTTTAGATCAAGTCTCAGCCATATATGGGGAAGAGCATTATTCTAGGTTTATGTATGGCCCAATAGTGTCCGAGTCAGTAACAAAAGCCTGCTGCAGCTGTCCTGGCACATTTAATATGCATTCTGTTGAAATAACACAACACAAACATAAGATCCAAATATAATAACACTTGTCCCTACTGGAGGAATAATAGGTGTTTGTACAAATAATTACTGGAGAATAGATTTGCAATAGTTCCCATGGGTAAATGCAGGGGAAGCAGGGCTGGCCACCAGAAAGAAAGATGGTCATATACATAAGTTCCAGAGACTATTATCCCCACTGCTACTACAGGCACCACCTTTCCCTACTATACCTGCTATCCCACATTCACAGTGCCTTCCCAGAGACTATTATCCCCATTCTTACTATAGGCACCATTTCTCCCTACTATGCCTGCTATCCCACAGCCACAGTCCCTTCCCAGAGACTATTATTCCATTGTTACTATAGGCACCATCTCCCCCTACTATACCTGCTATCCCACAGCCACACTCCCTTCCCAGAGACTATTATCCCACTGTTACTATAGGCACCATCTCTCCCTACTATACCTGCTATCCCACAGTCACAGTCCCTTCCCAGAGACTATTATCACCATTCTTACTAGAGGCACCATTTCTCCCTACTATGCCTGCTATCCCACAGCCACAGTCCCTTCCCAGAGACTATTATCCCATTGTTACTATAGGCACCATCTCTCCCTACTATACCTGCTATCCCACAGCCACAGTCCCTTCCCAGAGACAATTATCACCATTCTTACTAGAGGCACCATCTCTCCCTACTATACCTGTTATCCTACAGCCACAGTCCCTTCCCAGAGACTATTATCACCATTCTTACTATCAGGGCCGCCATCAGGGGGGGACAGGGGGGACAAGCGTACCGGGCCCGGGCATGAAGGGGGGCCCGGCAGCGCTGCATTTTTTGAAGATCCGGGCCCCCCTTACGAGCGCCCGAGCCGTACGTCTTCCCTCTGTGCTGCCGAATGCGGAAGTGCCGAAAAGCCGAAGCCGATGCGCCGAAAAGACCCGAAGTCACGGAAAAAGCCGAAGTCACGAAGCGCCGAAAACAGCCGAAGTCCTGAATCAGCGCAAAGACCCGAAGTCACGAAAACAGCCGAAGCCGAAGTCCTGAAGCAGTGAAAAGACCCGAAGTCACGAAAGGAGGTGAAGTTGAAGTACTGAAGCCGTGAGTTCAATTCTACTGAACACCAGTTTGTGTATTTTTTTTTTTTTTAATCTCCTGGCCACCAATGTATTATTTTAATATTCTATAGGCCCCTGCAACCAATCTTTTTTTTTAAAACATGTTTTTTTGGGGCCCCAATTTTTTTTTTAACTCGTAAGGGGCCCCTGACGCCAATGGTTTTTTTTTTTTTCAAAAAATTTTTTTTTTTTTTTTAATTTTTTTTTGGGGCCCCAATTTGTTTTTAACTTGTAAGGGGGCCCCTGCCGCCAATGTTTTTTTTTTTTTTTTCAAAAAAATTTTTTTTGGGGCCCCAATTTGTTTTTAACTTGTAAGGGGGCCCCTGCCGCCAATGTTTTTTTTTTTTTTTTTCAAAAAAATTTTTTTTTTTTTTTCAAATTTTTTTTTGGGGCCCCAATTTGTTTTTAACTTATAAGGGGGCCCCTGACGCCAATGGTTTTTTTTTTTTTCAAAAAATTTTTTTTTTTTTTTTAATTTTTTTTTGGGGCCCCAATTTGTTTTTAACTTGTAAGGGGGCCCCTGCCGCCAATGTTTTTTTTTTTTTTTTTCAAAAAAATTTTTTTTTTTTTTTAAATTTTTTTTTGGGGCCCCAATTTGTTTTTAACTTGTAAGGGGGCCCCTGCCGCCAATGTTTTTTTTTTTTTTTCAAAAAATTTTTTTTTTTTTTTCAAATTTTTTTTGGGGCCCCAATTTGTTTTTAACTTATAAGGGGGCCCCTGCCACCAATTTTTAAAAAAAAAAAAAAATTTAATTTTTTTTTTTGGGGCCCCAATGTATATAAGGGGGCCTGACCATCAATAGCTTTTTACAACTTGTGTGGGGGGGGTTACTTTTTTAGCGCTGATGTCTGTGTGGTCTTTTAACTGCGATGTGGAGTGGGCGGGAAATGGGGTGGAGCTTGGTCGTCAGTGTGGGCGGGGCCCAGGGGGCCCCAAAAATGTTGTTGTACGGGGCCCCGTGATTTCTAATGGCGGCCCTGCTTACTATAGACACCATCTCTCCCTACTATACCTGTTATCCTACAGCCACAGTCCCTTCCCAGAGACTATTATCCCACTGTTACTATAGACACCATCTCTCCCTACTATACCTGCTATCCCACAATCACACTCCCTTCCCATAGACTATCACCATTCTTACTATAGGCACCATCTCTCCCTACTATACCTGTTATCCTACAGCTACAGTCCCTTCCCAGAGACTATTAACAAGCCCCCAAACAAGCTGTGCTTATGGCAAAATATTATACAAAAGAGGAGAACCTTTAAAAGTGAGAAATGAATAACATTATACCTATGCTCACTGGCTTATAGCACAATAAATGCCACACTATGAGCTTTTACATTTTTGCTGTTCATGGCCTTTTGCTGTATGATTACTTACTGCCAAACAAACAATCGAAAATGGGAGAAATCTGCCATATGGAAGAAATGTAAAATAAAACAATAAGTAAACTTGAAAATGTCTTTGAAATGAACCCAGTACTGATGTAATATATGTGGAGCCAGTGTAGATGCACTTAAGATTCTGCTGCACAAACACATGTAAATTCTAGCCATGAAGAATAGTTCACTTATTATGGATCATAGGATTTTTGTGACATGCTTGAACAGACGTGGATTCTGAACTCATTTTCAGTGCTCAAAGTACAAAGGAAATGTTTGTAGCATCATAGGAGACAGTGATATTTGTAGGCTCTACAGTTACTTAGAACTGCCATTTCTTTGATATACAAAGATACTAAAAAATAAAAAGATGGCTATGAAATTGCCCAAAACATCTATTGTGCTGCCAAATCAAATATAAATATATCCAATATTTATAAGCCATTTCTGCACAATAAATATATACGGTATGGGACCTGTTCTCCCAAATGCTCGAGACCTGGAGTTTTCCGGATATGAGGTCTTTCTGTGATTTATATCACCATCCTTTAAGTCTAATAAAAAAAAGTAAACATTCAATAAAACAATGGGATTATTTTGCCTTCAATAAGGATTAATTATATCTTATTCGGGATCAAGTACAAGGTACTGTTTTTTTATTACAGAGAGAAAGGAAATCGTTTTTAAAATGAAGTCTATGGGCCCGCATGGCATTCCAACGGAATGGTATAAACATCACGCACAGACTCTGACCCCTAAACTCTGTACACTGTTCAACAGAACGTCGCAAGATGCCCCACTCCCAGCGTCCTGTTACATGGCCCATATAGTACTGATACCCAAGACAGGCAAATCACCTGACAGATGTGACTCATACCGCCTTATCTCCTTGTTAAATTGTGACACCAAAATATTCGCAAAAGTTCTGGCGAACAGAGTCAAACGGGTCGTCACTGACCTGGTGCATACAGACCAGACTGGATTTATGCCTTCTAAGGCTACAGACATCAATGTCCGGAGATTATTTAATAACCTGGCCTTAGAACATGGTAATAGTGGGAGTAGGATAGTTGTATCGCTGGACACGGCTAAGGCATTCGATACGGTCTCGTGGGCATACCTATGGGAAATCTTGGTTCGGTTTGGGTTTGGGATGCGGTTTATCGGTTGGGTGAAGGCACTGTACTATAAACACGAAGCCAGAGTCCTTGTCAATGGGGTACTCACTGAGGCTATAAAACTTGAGAGGGGGACGAGACAGGGTTGTCCCCTTTCCCCTTTGCTGTTTGCCCTTGCAATAGAACCTTTGGCAATACGAATCGGAGAGGATCAGGGGATCGAAGGGCTAGTAAGTGGTAGAATTATGGAGAAATTATCTTTGTATGCGGATGACATGCTCCTTTATCTTGCTAATCCTCATAGAGCGCTCGAGACAGCCCTGCATGTTATAGAAGAATTTGGGGAATTTTCTGGACTCCGCATTAACCGGTCTAAATCGGTTATATTCCCGATTGATCCGTTACCTGTGGGCTCTCCAGCACAGATTTGTCACCTACAACTAACACAGTCCTTTAAATATTTAGGCATAACTGTACACATAGATTGCAAAAGGTTTGGGGAGCTTAACTTGTCCCCAATAGTGGAAGCTTTGAAGGCTAAGACAGATGTTTGGCAACAACTCCCACGGGTAGGATTAACTTGTTCAAAATGGTGTTTTTACCCAAATTTTTGTATGTGTTCCACAATTCACCTATATCACCGAGGAATCAATTGTTTAAGCACATAGAGTCCATACTGCGCAGGTTCATTTGGGCGGGAGAGCACCCGCGCATGAGTTTCAATATGCTGCAAGCCCAGGTGACGAGGGGGGGGCTAGCACTCCCTAACCTGAAGCTCTATTTTCTAGCCAGCCAACTAACCTATGCGCACTGGTGGATGGTGCCCCAGGCTGACAATCCCTCCACTACCTTGGAAGCGTCGTCCATGAGGTCTTTTGAAGCCTTGGCCAAATTGCCGTATAGAGGTCCCACTGAACACTACAATATCACCACCCCTATGGCCACAGTGGCGGAGGCATTTAAAAAAGGACTTAAACATGTCCACAGGGCAAGAACTGTATGGTCCCGCTGGACACCTTTGTGGGGTAATGACTCCTTTCTGCACCTGGGTGCGATCCCTGACATAAACACTTGGGCCACTAGAGGAGTGAAAATTCTAGGGGATATTGTGGAGAATGGGGACATCAAAGGGTTCCAAAACCTAAAAGAGAGCTATAATTTGCCTAATTCTATGTTCTTTAGATACCTTCAATTAAGGCATGCATTTAGAACGCAATTCCCCATTCGACCCATTGATATGGTGGACTCCACCCTGGAGAAATATATGCGCAGGGAAGCCCTTGTGAAACCAACATCTTGGTTTTATACCATACTATGCCAAGCCTCCCCCAGACCCCCTAGCCAAGGCGAAAGCAAAATGGGTTAGAGACATTCCAGAACTGGACGATGACATGTGGGAGGATGCACTTAAACAAATCCCTGACATCACAATGTCGATCAGGGACAGGTACATCCAAACGAAGTTCTTTAATAGAGTATATCTCACCCCACATAGGCTTGCGAAGTTGTACCCCACTACTTCCGACCGCTGTGGTAAATGTAATCTTGAAGTTGGCACATATTTGCATGTGTTTTGGTCCTGCCCGCTTATTCAGATGTACTGGGGGGCAGTTCTACAACATATCTCAATCACCTTGAATGTCCCATGTATTAGAAACCCGCTAGTATGTCTTTTGGGAGTGGTGGATGATCTAGGGCTGCAAGCTGGGGTCAAGTTGTGCTATCTCCAACTTTTATACTATGCGAAGAAGGCTATACTACTACAGTGGAAATCCACCGCCCCACCATCATTAGGCTTTTGGCGAACTTTGGTTAACGACACCCTACCTAATCAGAAACTGACCTACATTGCTCGGGGATGCCTGCAAAAATTTGAGAAAGTCTGGGCACTGTGGCTGGAAATGGAGGACATTAGGCCAGGTCCCATTGTCTAATGACACTGTCACTGACTACTTACTTAGTGTAAGGCATGGTATCTCTGATGAATAGACAAAGACATGGTTCCGAGTTACAGGTCATGATATGTATTTTATTTGGCTCCACTGGCATAAACTGCTGTCTTGTATGTTTTTTCTCTCTTCTTCTTTCTTTTCTACTTTCCTCTGTTTAAAAATTTGAAAAATAAAAACTTTTAAAAAAAAAATGAAGTCCATGGGAGATGACTTTTCTGTAATTCTGAGCTTTCTGGATAACGGGTTTCCTGTATGTAATGACTCGGCACTCGCAGGACTTGCTTAATAAAAATCCTTTTATTGTGCAAAATCAATGTTTTGGTCCCATGTTCAGACCTTTATCAAGATGCCTCATATGTATAAACAACCATCTACACACCCAGTGCAAATTTTAGCACCAATTACATCAGAATGATGTCACTACCACTAGGAATGAGTTAAATATTTTGCCTTATTTCACAATGAAAAAACACCCACAGACGCCAGTGTATAGTAAAAAAAAATTGAATTTACAAGTGAAAGAACCTATGAAAAATGCTAAAAACCTTGACGTAACTGGACATTTTCAAATCTGGGCAGCTCCCGTTGATTCCTACATTACCTTGCAGCTTTTAGTCGGCTTTTAGAGTTTTTTTGTGTTTTTTTAAGCTTAAAAAAACATTTTTTTCACATGAAATTCTTACGACATAAACAAGTCATTATGACTGAGGCTCCTAGGATATGCCTTGTGTTCAGGGCTACACCCCTCCCATGTACTAGTAAAGCCTTATCTTTTGCTAAAGTGCAGTGATAATAGGGTCATAGAGTTTATGTACGTTCATCATTGCTATTCTGCCCCTTACACAGTTTTGATAAACTGAAAATAGGTAGAAAATGTCATAAACACACAACCCTTTTAAGTGGACCTGTCACCCAGACATAAAAAGCGGTATAATAAAAGTCATTTTCAAATTAAACATGAAATCCAAAATCTTTTTTTTTTATTAAAGCATTCATAGCTGTTGTAAACTCATTTAAAAATCTCAGCTGCCAATATAATATTGTCTGCCCCTCCTCTATGCCTTAGGCACAGAGGCGGGACAAGCAATTACTTTCACTTTCCATTCAGCACTTCCTGGATGTCACTGCTGTCCACACATTCCCCCAGTTCTCTTCACCATTTAATTGTGTAGCCAGGGCATGGGGTTGGACATCAGGTCCCCCATTCTGGTGTATGAACAAGATTCTGAGATGATACAAGGCTTGCCTTAATAACAGTGTCCACAAAATGGTTTCTGCCTGCTTGCTATATTTATGAATTCCCAGACTGATGGAAACAAGATTCAAACAATTGATATAGTGTAATTAAAGTTCATTTTGCTTGACTAACATGATAAAATAGCATTTAGCATTTTTTGGGTGACGGGTCCCCTTTAAGGCCGATGGTACTCCACTGTCTCCATATTGCCCCAATTTCTCCATCTTGTCATGTCCCTACTTCCTACCTACAACTACTGCTCCCAGGCAGGTCTCTCCTCTTTCAACCATTCAGAAGTCTCCTCTGAAACTTCCCACTTGCTGTTTTTTATTGAAGTGCAGAATTTTTGCACTTACATAAACTCTCTGGGGTATATTTATCAAAGAGTGAAGTTAGAGATCGCCACAGTTCGCAAGAGTGAAATTCCGCCACCAGTGACGTAACTAGAGGGGGGCGGGCCCTGGCGCGGGACGCGCTGCCGGGCCCCCCGCCCCCCTCTGTACACCCGGAAACGCCCGGGAATCGTGGCGCGTGAGCTGCCGGGAGGCCCTGAGGGGGTGCGGGCCCTGGCCCAATCGCACCCCTTGCTCCCCCGGTAGTTACGCCACTGTCCGCCACTCTCCATTCATTTATATGGGATTTATCAATGGATGAAAGTGAAAGTTCATCCTTTGATAAATAAGCCTTTCAAGATCCCATAGAAATGAATGGAGAGTGGTGGAATTTCGCTCTAGCAAACTGTGGTGATCTCTAACTACACTCTTTGATAAATATACTCCTCTGTATCACCTACAACATTCTTAACCTTCCAAGCTATTCCTTCTCACATTTCCACTTGTGTGCCTTCACAGCAACCGCCACTCTCCCCTAATAAAACTTGCTCACTTATCCCCCCCTAATCTAAATAAACATCTCTCAATACAACTATCAAGCCTTTACTAAACACGTCTTCCTCCATGGCCAGGGTTGCTCACAATGAAGCTGATAAACAGTTATGAGATTACTTTAGCATGATGGATAGTGTGTTAGAGATGGGAATAATTCAGAGACCCCACTGTCTCCTCCATAGTAGATCCCAGTAACTGAGCAATGAAAGAATCAGGCTGCTTTGACCTCCATATTTATTATTATGATTATTATGGTTATTATAATCAAGTTTTCTCTCCCTGCTGCCTTGCTTCATGTCTTGCTTACTCCCATCTCAAATAATGACTCCTGGGGCCCTTTCGTCTGTTAATAAGATAATCAAACTGTGGTGTGAAAATCCTAGGTGAAATCCTAACATTTGTTATAATTAGCTAAAGCAAGATAGGAATAACATCAGATCTGTGCTTGAGTAAGTCCTGATGGCATATTAAGCCTTTGTTTGTTTAGATTTAGTGATGGGCGAATCTGTCGCGTTTCGCTTCGCCGAATAATTCGCGAATTTCCAGCGAAATTCGCGAAACGGCGAAAAATTCGCGAAACGAGTCGCGCGGCCCGATTTTGTCGCGCGTCAAAATATTTTGTCGCGGACGCGAGTATGTGTTTTAACGCGCGACGTTATTTTTGACGCGCAGTGCAATTTGATGAAGCCCATCTTCTATGGGTGTTTTGTTTGTATAACCTTTTTTCATCTTTGGGCCTACAAATAAAAATTTTCCCCTTAGTTTCAAGCTTTGTAGTCTGTGATGATAAATGAACATGGTATCTTTTGCTTTGTGTCTGAATGTGCTGAATTGGATTGGACTCCATGGGAAGACCAATACACATGCGTGTTTCACTTAGTATACTGCTACACACATGCCCTGCATTGTTAGAGGACTCCTATCTTGAAAAAATGGCTCCCATTTTGCAAGTTTCTTAAACTTTTAACGTTTGTGGATTTTTTCACATTACCTCTGGTCAACTGGTAATGGTATCTACTACTACTCTATATCTCTGTTTAACCAAAAAGTATCATCTGTACTTCAAATATCTAATAGTAGATTACTAACACAAGTACAACTAATAAATCTGAACAGATAGTATCTGGATGCTTTGTATCTCAGATAAAAATGAATAAACCATATGTTTATGTGAATGAACCTTATATTTACATCATGTAATTGTAATGATTCTGAAATACTATGTAATGTAATTTTAATGACTCCGATTAAGAATAGTCATCGTTGTGTTATTAGAATCCAAACAATTCCAAGTACCATGTGAGTATTAGTTTAGTCAAATGAAAAATGAACTCAAAATATAGAGATATAAAATTTTTTTTTAATTCACAACATATAGCACAACTGGTGCTGTAACAAATAATAAATAAATTAAAGTGGAGGAGGAGGAGGAGGAGCAACAACCCTCTGGAGGTTGTCAACAATGTCCCTAACCTCACCCAGCTCCTGCCGCATGGCATTTACTTGATGAACTAGGGTGACCAGGAGCTCAGTCTGGTCGTAGTAGGCATGCTCTGTCTGAGTGCCTACACTGAGCCCCTGGTCGTCCACTGGTGGTGCCGCCTGGTGAGGTGGTGGTGCCGCCTGGTGAGGTGGTGGTGCCGCCTGGTGAGGTGGTGGTGCCGCCTGGTGAGGTGGTGCCACCTGGTGAGGTGGTGGTGCCGCCTGCTGAGGTGGTGGAGGCGGTGCTGCCTCATCAGGTACAGGCGGTGCTGCCTGGTCAGGTGGTGGTGGTGCTGGTACTTCCCCATCATCATCATCATCAGGATCATCTTGGATCCACTCAGCTGGCAATGAATAAATTTCAGTTTGAGTAACACACCAATTGCATTTGTACAGTATACATTATACAGGATAAGGTGTCATGTTGTAACTACAGGAAAATTAACTTTATTGTAGTTAAGAAGGGAAACCTATTTATTACGTTTAAATAAATCTACCTTTATGTGAAGTAAAATTCTTATTAGCCTTGTCACAGGCCTAAACAAATACACATTTGCTCCAAAATACCAAAATAAATAGGAATCAAGTGCAGGGCAAGATTTACATAGTAGGCATCCCTAGGCCCACTGCCATTCGTCGCCCCTGTCCCCTCCCCTTTATTCGGGAAAATTTTTATCATCTGGACAGGAGCAATGGGGATTGCTGCGTGGGAAACTATTGTATCTCCTGTGCATCCCCAGTGTTTCTGAACCAATATGGGTGTGGTTGGACAGCATGCCGCCACCCTAAAATCTTCCAGCCCTAGGCCCGGGCCTTGGTGGCCTTTTTCACAGATCCGAGCCTGATCAAGTGGCTTTATTGTAGTTAAGAAGGGAAACCTATTTATTACGTTTAAATAAATCTACCTTTAAGTGAAGTAAAATTCTTATTAGCCTTGTCACAGGCCTAAACAATTACACATTTGCTCCAAAATACCAAAATAAATGGGAATCAAGTGGCTTTATTGTAGTTAAGAAGGGAAACTCATGTATTGCATTTAAATAAATCTATTATAATCTGTTTAAATAATCTCCATTTGACAGCTCATTTACTTGTTATTTAACTTGTCTGCAATTATGTCAGTCAGTCAAAGTCAACTGTTCCAATCCTAATTACAGTATTCACTTAAATACATTTTTGCTGTAAAATAGCAAATCATTTTAAGATGTTTTCTTTTTAAATAACTCTACCTTCCACTTCCACGCGCAGCTCATCAACAAATGCGCTGTGGCGTCTTTTGAGATCGCTCCAGATCCTCTGGAGCTCCCTCAGACTTAAGCGCAGGCGGTACTCCCTCCGCAGCCTGCGCCTCAGCCGTTCCATTATGCTCCTCCGGAGCGCCTGGATTCCTCTCACTCCAGGAGGGATATTGTCGTATCCCTCCTGGTGCAGGTACCTGACGAAGTACCGCAGCTGGTCTCGGTTCATCATGCCAGGTCCTGCCATTTTCAAACTGCACTCCTAAAAATGTAAGCACGGGCGGGGCTATTTATAGTGGCGACGCCCATTTTTGACGCGCGCATGACGCGCGTCACATGACGCGTGCGCGCACACGACGCGCGTCACATGACGTACGCGCGCGCATGCGCAAACACAGTTTTGATATGGCGCGCGACGAACCTCGTCGCGCGGCGACGAACCTCGTCGCGCGGCGACGAACCTCGTCGCCCGGCGACGAACCTCGTCGCGACGGCGACGAACCTCGTCGCGACGGCGACGAAATTGATAAATTGACTACTATAACACTCAAATACATTGATTTTTTAAAATAAATTATGATATTAAGTCACACTATATTTTGCAATTAGGCACTATTAGAAGTAACATTATTCCCCTAGCAATCATACATTGATTTAAATAAGAGACTGGAATATGAATAGGAGAGGCCTAAATGTAAAAAAGTAGCAATGACTAACAATACATTTGTAGCCTGACATAGTATTTGCTTTTTAGTTGGGGTAAACTCATTGACCCACATTTAAAAGCTGCAAAGAGTCTGAACTTAGAAGAAAAAGGCAAATAAGTAAAACCAAATTAAAAGTTGCTTAGAATTTGCCATACTATTGCATACTAAAAGTTACCTTAAAGGTGAACCACCCCTTTAAGGGCTTTGCACTGGATCTATGAATACGTTGTGTAAAGTGTTTGGAAACAAAGGATGGCGTGTGTTCTCTTTGAAGGTTATGGACAGCAAACTGGGACAAGACTGCTTGTGAAGTTGAAAGTTGCAAAATAGCAGATGCAGCTGAAAGTGGGATGTAAGATGGACATCATCTAGGAATGAAATTCCTTTTTCCATTAAGCAAACTGTGTTGTCTCGTTTATTTAACTCAAGGACAAAAGCATTCATAGAGGACAAATTCAATCTAAATTATTACTTACAGCATGAATTTAAGTAGAGTTTATGGCTATGTTTGTGTCACCCAGGGTTGCCAGGTTGGTTGGTTTCCAGTCAAATTTACTGGGCTGATGTTTGGGGCCTGTTTGGGCCTCTGTGTAATTTGAATGCAAGGGCCTATTTTGACTCCCAGACCAGACATGGCTTTGGGACTACCATTAAAACATTTCCCTTACTTTTGTACACAGTGATGAATGTATATATGTCATGTTTTGCTTTGGAATCAATGGGAAGAGCAATTCACACCTATGTTCCACTCAGTTACTGCTACACACACATGCCCTCCCTGTATACATTTTTTAGAGCACTATCATTTCAAAAGAAAGAATAATGACTGAGGCAAAGGACTTTTGGCCGCAGTCGTTTCAGGGGTAATAATAGTGTGAATACATTTGACAACCAAGCAGCAAGCATTGTTGTAATCAATTGTATTAGAGCCAGAAGAATTAAATGAGGCAGGCCTCAACCCCCAGAAGAAATTAGCCAAACAATGGGGCTGTATTCGAAGAAACATTTTTATAAGCCATGATAGGCCTCAACCACCAGAAGAAAGTAGCCAACTTAGCGGCAAAATTACAAGCAACCTATTTAGAAGCCATGATAGGCCTCAACCCCCAGAAAAAATTAGCCAACAATATGGCAGTATTCGAAAAAACATTTTTAGAAGCCATGTTAGGCCTCAACCACCAGAAGAAATTAGCCAACAATGTGGCAGTATTCGAAGAAACATTTTTAGAAGCCATGATAGGCCTCAACCCCCAGAAGAAATTAGCCAACAATATGGCAGTATTCGAAGAAACATTTTTAGAAGCCATGATAGGCCTCAACCCCCAGAAGACAGTAGCCAACTTAGCGGCAAAATTACAAGCAACCTATTTAGAAACCATTTTAGGCCTCAACCCCCAGAAGAAATTAGCCAAACAATGTGGCAGTATTCGAAGAAACATTTTTAGAAGCCATGATAGGCCTCAACCCCCAGAAGAAATTAGCCAACAATATGGCAGTATTCGAAGAAACATTTTTAGAAGCCATGATAGGCCTCAACCACCAGAAGACATTAGCCAACTTAGCGGCAAAATTACAAGCAACCTATTTAGAAACCATGTTAGGCCTCAACCCCCAGAAGAAATTAGCCAAACAATGTGGCAGTATTCGAAGAAACATTTTTAGAAGCCATGATAGGCCTCAACCCCCAGAAAAAATTTAGCCAACAATATGGCAGTATTCGAAGAAACATTTTTAGAAGTCATGATAGGCCTCAACCCCCAGAAGAAATTAGCCAAACAATGTGGCAGCATTCGAAGAAACATTTTTAGAAGCCATGTTAGGCCTCAACCCCCAGAAGAAATTAGCCAACTTAGCGGCAAAATTATAAGCAACATATTTAGAAGCCATGTTAGGCCTCAACCAGAAGAAATTAGCCAACAATGTGGCAGTATTCGAAGAAACATTTTTAGAAGCCATGTTAGGCCTCAACCAGAAGAAATTAGCCAACTTAGCGGCAAAATTATAAGCAACATATTTAGAAGCCATGTTAGGCCTCAACCAGAAGAAATTAGCCAACATTGTGGCAGTATTTGAGAAAACATTTTTAGAAGCCATGTTAGGCCTCAACCAGAAGAAATTAGCCAACAATGTGGCAGTATTCGAAGAAACATTTTTAGAAGCCATGTTAGGCCTCAACCAGAAGAAATTAGCCAACTTAGCGGCAAAATTATAAGCAACATATTTAGAAGCCATGTTAGGCCTCAACCAGAAGAAATTAGCCAACATTGTGGCAGTATTTGAGAAAACATTTTTAGAAGCCATGTTAGGCCTCAACCAGAAGAAATTAGCCAACTTAGCGGCAAAATTATAAGCAACATATTTAGAAGCCATGTTAGGCCTCAACGAGAAGAAATTAGCCAACATTGTGGCAGTATTTGAGAAAACATTTTTAGAAGCCATGTTAGGCCTCAACCAGAAGAAATTAGCCAACTTAGCGGCAAAATTATAAGCAACATATTTAGAAGCCATGTTAGGCCTCAACCAGAAGAAATTAGCCAACAATGTGGCAGTATTCGAAGAAACATATTTAGAGGCCATGTTAGGCCTCAACTACTAAAAAAATTTGCCGACAATGCAGCAGTAGTATCTACGATAGCAGTAGGAGCTTTGATAGGCCCCCACCATAAAAAAATTGCCGACAATGCAGCACAGCAGCAGTACTACTAGGGCTAGTAGCAGGCTACAACAGCAGCAGCAGCAGCAGCAGCAAGGGCAGCAGGTGCAGACAGATGGGGAATGGGCAATACTACTGAGGAGGAGAGTATGGGCAGCAATGGAGAGAGGAGGATAAATCTGTGGAGGAGAAGGAGGAGAGGAGGCTAGTCTCTGCTGTCTGCAATGGGCACTTGGATATCCCCGCTTATCCATGCCTCATTCATTTTAATGAATGTCAGCTTATCCACGCTGCCAGTGGATAGCCGTGTCCGCTTCTCAGTGACCACCCCACCTGCGGCACTGAAGACACGCTCTGACAGGACACTGGCAGGGGGGCAAGCCAGCACCTCCAGAGCGTACTGTGCCAGTTCTGGCCACTGGTCGAGCCTCGAGACCCAATAATGCATGGGGTCATCGTCAGGGCGAATGGCATCCTGCACGCTGACTGACCCCATGTAGTCAGCCACCATATGCTCCACCCGCTGCTGGTGGTGGCTTTGGGTGCTGACTGGGCCTGCTGCTGGCCGTTGAGGCTCGAAAAAGCTCTTCCACACACCCATGAGATCTCCGCCCTTGCTGCTGCTGCTGCTGCTGCTAGGCCCCTGTCTCTGCTGGGTGTGTGGAGTAGTGGAGGCCTGAGAAGTGTCAGACTGGGGGAAGGCCTCCACTAATTTTGAGCACAGAGCCTTCCTCAATTGACCCATCCTCCTCTCTCTCTGGCTGGGTACAAGGAACTCCCCCACCTTTCCCTTGTACCGTGGGTCAAGCAAAGTAGCCACCCAATAATCCTCCCGGTCTTTGATAGAACAGACCCGGGGATCGCTTCGGAGGCAAGTCTGCATATGGGCAGCCATGTGCCCCCGACCAACCTCTTCTTGACTGCCCTCCAGATGCAGCAGGTCATCTGGCTCGACCTGCCCCTGCTCTGTACCCTCCCAGCCGCGGACAATAGCTGGGGTGGTTGGGTGGCATGTGCCCTGCTCCCCATGCTGCACAGGCACCCAGTCCTCCTCTCCCTCATCCTCCTCATCAGGCACCATCTCCTCCTCAGCCCCCTCTGCCTGCCTACGGGGCCTACTCTCCTCCTCCTCCTCCTCAGGCACGTCACCCTCCTCTAGCAGCCCATCCAACGTGCGCTTGAGGAGGAACACCAGGGGTATGACATCGCTAAGACACGCATTGTCCCTGCTAACAAAGCGTGTCGCCTGCTCAAAGGGGGCAAGTACTTGGCAGAGCTGCCTCATTTGCTGCCACTGCTCTGCACTAAAGTACCCCAAATCCGCCCCCTGAGTACCCCTGGCACTGTGCTCCAGCAGGTAATTGCTGACCGCCCAGCGCTGCTCTACGAGGCGCTCCACCATGTGCAGGGTGGAATTCCAGCGCGTCGGCAGGTCACAGATGAGCCGGTGGGGTGGCAGACTATGCTGCCGCTGCATCCGTGCCAAAGACGCGCTGGCGGTGGGGGACCTGCGAAAATGGGCACATACCCTACGTACCTTCTCCAGCATGTCACCCAACCCTTGGTAGCTCTTGAGGAAGCGCTGCACCACAAGGTTGAGGACATGTGCAAAGCAAGGCATGTGGGTCAGGTGCCCTAGGCGGATGGCGGCCAGCAGGTTGCGACCGTTGTCGCAAACAATATTACCTGCTTGGAGCTGGCGGGGAGTGAACCACCGCTGCACCTGAGTCTGGAAGGCAGCCATGAGCTCAGGTGCAGTATGACTCCTCTCGCCCAGGGAGAGGAGTTGCAGCACAGCCTGACATCGCCTGTGCTGCACTGAAGCGTAGCTGCGGGGACGCTTCAGGGGTGGCTCATCCATAGTGGAGGAGGAGGAGGAAGTGGACATGTGGGGTTTGCCCTGTACCCCACGGGGAGGCACCTGTAGCCTGAGGGGAGCGCCCCGGCTTGCACCCTCCCCAGCACTCATGAGGGTGACCCAGTGCGCAGTGTAGGTTATGTACCTCCCCTGCCCATGCCTGCTGGTCCACGTGTCAGTGGTGCAGTGCACCCTGCCGCCAACAGCATGATCCAGCGACAGGGACACATTCTCAACCACATGCTGGTGGATGGCAGGGACAGCCTTCCTGGCAAAATAATGGCGGCTGGGGATCCGCCAGTTAGGGGCAGCGCAAGCCATCAGCTGTCGGAAGGGGGCTGCTTCGACTAGCTGATAGGGCAGCAGCTGCACTGCCAGAAGCTTTGCCAGGCAGCCATTAAGCCTCTGCACTTGGGGGTGGCTGGGGGAGAGAGGCGTCTTGCGGCTGAGGAACTGGGGGAGGGAAACCTGGCGGGACAGGGGCCGCATTGAGGAGGAGGAGGCTGCAGAAGAGGCTGAGCTACACAGTGGCTGCCTCCGACTGTGAGCCCCAGAATCCTCTTCACCTGCTGCAGGGTCTGGGGAGCTAGCACCTCTTCCCTGAGGAATGGGAGGAGGTGGACAGGAAGCACCACTGCCACCCGGTGCCCTGCCACTTTGGTGCTGCTCCCACGTCATCCTGTGATGACGTTTCATATGGGAACTTAAAGCTGATGTTCCCATATGTGACCCTGCCTGCCCCCTTCGAACCTTCTGCCGGCAGAGCTGGCACACTGCTATTGCCTGGTCCTCTGCCTGGCACGTGAAAAAAGCCCACACTGCTGAAGTGCGGGCCACTGCCTTGCCTGCTGTGGAGGGTTGAGGATGGTCCCCACCCGTACGCACATAGGCTTTGGACCTAGGCGCAGTGCTGCCCTGTTGCCTGCCCCCCCTAGCAGTGGTCGGTGGAGCCGGCTCTTCATCCTCATCAACAACAAACAGTTCCCCCCCTGAACTGCTGCTGTTATCCTCTGGAGCCGGCTCCCAGGGTCTGTCCCTGTCATCGTCCTCCCCCAGACCAGACCCTGCCTCATACATGGCATCAATACCCACATCCAGCATGCTGGTGTCTGACCCCACACCAGCAACTTGCTGCCCTGCCATAAGGGGACCCTGCCCAATATCCCCTATTGATGTGGGCTGTGATATGACCACCTCCTCCTCTTCATCAGACATGAATGCCCCCCCCATTCCTGCCTGATCATCAAAAAGATCCTGGGTGTCTGGGCCCAAGTCCACCTCAGGATCAAATAAGAGGGATGGGGTGTCATCCCACACTGAGCTAGCAGGTGATGCCACCTCCTGCCGCTCACTGGTGCCTGCTGCAGATGAGGTAGCCTGGGTCAGCCAGTCTACCACTGCCTCTGCCTGCTGCGACCGTATGGGTCGCGAAGCAGTGGCAAAAAAATCGGGCACAGTCCTACGTGGACCAGTTGCCCCGCTGCTGCGACCCACAGCCACCTGCTGCTGTGGCATTTGCTGCTGCTGTTGTTGCGGCTGCTGCTGCTGTTGTTGCAGCTGCTGCTGCTGTTGTTGTTGCAGCTGCTGCTGTTGTTGTTGCAGCTGCTGCTGTTGTTGTTGCAGCTGCTGCTGTGATGGCAGCTGCTTTGATGGCAGCTTGTGCTGCGACTGATTTACAGTGCCCAGACTGGGCATGGCACATGGCTGTTGTGGGGTTGGATGCCCACGGCCAGCACCACGGCCTCTTCCTCGGCCACCCCTCCCTATCCCACCCTTCTTCCCACCACCACCACCACCCATCCCTAACCCACCCTTCTTCCCACCACCACCACCCATCCCCCCTCTCCCACGGCCCGTCATATTGGGCAACTAAACTTAAAAAAAAAAAAATATATATAAGGGGGGGTTTGGATATTTCGGGGAAGGAAAGGAGAAAAAAATAAAACCCTCAACTAAATCCCCTCAGCAGAAGTGTGCACCCACAAGGAGTACACACACCAGCACAGACAAAGACAAAGACAGTTAGCCCTAAAAAGGGCTATTGGGTGGTGAGCAGGCAAGCAGAAGAGGGAAAACAGTAAACTGAAATCCACAACCTCCACTTGCACTGACTCAGAAAAAAAAAAAGCTCTCTACACAAACTCCACTAGCTAAATCACACACAAATCTCTCACTATCCTGCTCTCTCTACCTCTACCAGAAACGCCACGAGTAATGGCCGCCTCTGCAGCTCCTTATATAGCCAGTGGGTTGGCTCAGGGATGGCTCACATCTTATTGGCTGCTGTGGGTGATGTTTAGTTTGTCGCGCGTCTTTTTGTTTTGACGCGCATTAGCGGCGTCGCGGCTCGTCGCGCGACGAAAATTTCGACGCGCGGCGAAACGAGTCGCGAGGCGAATTTTTGCCGCAATTTCGCGAAAAATTCGCCCGCGGCGAAACGCAGAAATTCGCCGCGAATTTAACCATGGCGAATTTATTCGCCCATCCCTATTTAGATTCTATCTTTTCTGGGGGTTTTTTGTGAAGCAGTTTCTCAAACATAAGAAGCCAAATAGTTCCATTAATTAGAAATGGGAATTTCACTCTTTTGCTTCAAAGAACCTATTTGTTACACAGTAATGTAATATTTTCTACTCTTTATTGTGTTTGTAGTTTGCATTCAGCATCATTATTTTTTGGGACTTGTAGTTCTGTAGCTACCAGGGAAAGCAGGCTGCGAATAATATGTAAGAGGAAATGTAATCACTGTCTGTGCTGTTCGGTCTCTGCTGCTGCCAGTTCATACTTTATGCTCTATTCAACATGACAGCACTTTCTAACTGGCAGGGTGAGGCTGGAAAGTTCTTTGTTGGCAGTGCCAGTCCCGTCTTGTGTCTGTTTGGATTCCGCATAGGCCTCCTTCCCCACTTGCTGTGCTTCTCACCTTGTTCTCCTGCTTTATTTTGCCCAAGGCTTATAATATCTGCCACCGCACTTACTGCAAATCTGCAGTCCTTCCCTGCTCCATATCTGGGACAGTTCAAAGGATTCTTCTTCCTTTTCCAGCTTGGGGTTTATTTCCCCTGAAACAACCAGCCGTCCTTTCTTATGATTTACTGAATGTATGGAGAATATGTTAATAAAATATCACCTTGGTTTTGTTGTTTTCTAGATTTTTTGTGCTTCAATTGAGTGTTTTTTATTTTTCATTTCTCTTTGCATTCTGTTCTCTATTTGTTTTTGCTTTCTTCTTTTCCCATTTTGTCAGCCCTCCCTCGTGTCTTCTTTTTTTGTTCACTGCGCTCCCCTCTCTCATGTGCTCCCTCTTTTGGCGGATTTCTGGTCTTCTCTTCTTAAGTTTTTGTTACCATACCTTTTTTATTATCAGTGTGTTTTATTTTTACTTCAGGGGGAGATGTACGGTGTTAAAATGTACATTTGGGGGCCGAGGATGACTATAGCCAAACCAGATTCCAGTTTGTATTTATTCAGAATGCACTTGTAGCGCTGAGTGGGCATGCTCCATTCCCTTTTGCCTATATACTGTATGCAGCACTAGTCATATGTTGCATTGTTTTGTACTTTCTAATAATGACTCTCTGATCTATCCAATGACTTGAGAGTACAAAGTTCTGATTACAATTGTTTTAGCTGCCTTTAATCAGTCCTGTCATGTAGAAAAATCTACCCATCTGTTCTTATTCGTATTTCTCTTGCTTGTCCTCTGCAGGTGGTTGCACATTTGAAGAGCATTACAATAGTTGTGGATACAGTGTAGCACTGGGTACCAATGGCTTCACATGGGAGCAGGTAAACACATGGGAGAGACCTCCGCTGGATCCTTCTATACCAACAGGTGACACATATATCTAGTCACTTGCATGGCCACACTTGTGTTGTCTTTTCTAGTTGGTTGGTGTATTTAGCTCTATTAGCCTGCTTGTTCATTGTATCTATAGATACCTTTCTTCTTCTTTATGTTTGCATTTCATCATACCCTCAACGTCTCACCTAGGTTCTTTCATGGTGGTGAACAGCTCTGGCTTTGCATCTGGACAAAAGGCTCATCTCCTTCTCCCAGTGCTCAAAGAGAATGATACTCACTGCATCGACTTCCATTATTATATGTCTGGTCGCACCAGCCCCGGCACACTCAATGTCTATGTAAAGGTGAATGGAGGACCCCAAGGGAATCCGGTGTGGAACGTGTCTGGTGTAGTGACAGAAGGCTGGGTCCATGCCGAGTTGGCCATCAGTACCTTCTGGCCTAACTTCTACCAGGTAAAACACAAAGGGGGAAAAGTAATAAAATTTGCAAAGACTTTGCGAATAAAAAATTGCAATGTAATATTCTTTTACTAGGCTTTTATTGCATTATGAATCTTAATTGCGCATTGCGAACATTTAACACCTGCTCTGGAGTTTTGTTAAATATTTTGTTGCAAAAAATGGTTTGCGATTGAGACACTTTATTACATAAACTGCGAACGATCACAAAAGCAATTTGGTTGCAGACTTTGCGAGTAAGTCGTTGAGGTCTTCAATCAGTCAAAAATGGTGCAAACATGGTTGCTAAGGTGTTTGCAAACGTTTTTTACACTAACAAAGCATATTACATTGCTATTGAAAGTCTACGTTTTCTCAACTCACAGAACCACAGAACTAAGTTTCATGTTGGAACGAATATTCTCATTGATGCTGTTTGTAAATCCTGTCTCCTTCTGTGGGTTTCCCATAGATCATAATTGAAGCTGTCTCCGTTAAGGATCACTCTGGGTACATTGCTGTGGACGAGGTCCATGTTCTGGCTCACCCCTGCCGTAAGTGTACTTTATGCTATGTACACAAAATCTATGTATCATTTTTATTCCTTCCCATCTCTTTGCTATTTTCAACCTCTCTCTCTCTCTCTCTCTCTCTCTCTATCTCTCGCTGAGCCTTCTCCCCTTTCTCTGTATATTCTTCCTCTTTTTCTGCTCTATGAATTCTCCGATATTTGCCCTTTTCTCTTTTTTACCCAGTACTAATCCTCTTTATTCCTCTCCACATTCATTTTGTTCTCTCTGCTTCACCAAACCTTTTCTGTTACAGTAAAATGTTTCTCTATCTCCCACCACCACCTCCTCCTTCTTTTCTCCCCCCTCTATCATTTCCCTTCCTTCTAAAGGTCAGAAATGTTTAAACACCACTTGCTATTATATTAAAGTACAAATCTTACAAAGAAAAGACATGCAGGTATTACATCCCTCCGCCTCAAGTTTATTATATATTTTTTGTAATTTAATTTCTTCTGCCGCATTTGAGTTTTTGCTTACTTGTCCCTTTTTTAATATTGACACTTGACTTCCGAGCTAATACATTTGCTGCTCATGTTTAAGAAGAGTCAGGGTAGCCGTATATAGTGGTAATGTGCACAACTACAGATCTACCTCCATTACTTGCCAAAATACAGAGTTGCAATTGCACTTTCAAGAAGTTTTCAGCCAGTCAAGCAGTCCTCTACAGTGAGATAAACAGGCTGTCAGATGCTGGAAAGGTCAGCATATATTTTCAGAAATACAGAATATTAGAAACCCTGGTGGAGTTTTTTTAAAACTTATATATGTGGGTTTTGTATAACTGTTTTAATATCTATATAGATGTTTATTTTTCTTAAAGTTGGTGCAAAATGGATATTTCTGATTGTGTTCGCTATTTGTCTTTCGTTCGTTCCGAGTGTGCTAAAGGGGTTAACTGCATAAGAGGCAAAATCTCATAAACAATTTCTCCGAGGCGGGGTATCTCATTACTCGCAGGCTGCAGTCACCTTAAGTGGAGTAAGATTTAGTGTCTTAATAATGCAATGGTGATGGTTAGTAGGGCCTTGGGGGATTGGCATTCCAGAGACTGTTTAGAAATCATGTTTGTTGTTCCTATAAGCGGAAGTTGATTAGAGTACTGTTTTTGAGTGAGATATATATATATATATATATATATATATATATATATATATATATATATATGACAAACTGGCTGTATATTTTGGGAGATGGTGGGACAAATGTGCAGAGGCCCCTGTTTATATCAAACCCCTCAGAACCAGAGACATGGATGTTGCTTTAAGAAGTAATATAATATACACTTCTGACGTAACCCTGGAGGGAATGTTTTTTTTTTTTTTATACCCCTTTCCCTGTTACTCGCTATCAGAATCTTTTCTCCTACAATACAAAAGGGAACAAAATATATTATCTGATGTAATACACAGACACTCACTAACCTTGTGTGTCTCCATCCTACACATAACAAACTGAGTCCCTTACTACATGGAGCCAACTGGATGATTACAAAAACAACTTGCTCAGTGTTGGACTGGGACACCAGGGGCCCACCAAGAACTTTAGACCAGGGGTCCACTCTAAGTACTATTATTCTTCCTCTCCTCACCCAACCTCTATACTCCTAGTCTCTTTTCTTTACATATTATAATCTATTATTCCATCGATTTATTCTATTTGTTCTCATAGAAATAGGGCCATGAAATAGGCCAGTCTGACACTAAACTTGTTGTCTCTACAAGGTCAGTGTTACAACTTATTAGAGGGAATGGAAGAAAACTGTATTGTGTTCTTAATGGGGTGTGTTATAAAAGTTTTAGTTAGCTAATTCTAAGCAACTTTTCAATAGGCCTTCATTTTTTAAATGGGGGTCACTGACCCCATCTAAAAAGCAAATGCTCTGTAAGGCTACAAATATATAGATTTTGCTACTTTTTATTACTCATTTATTTTCAGACCTTCTCCTATTCATATTTCAGGCTCTTATTCAAATCAATGCACGGTTGCTAGGGTCATTTGGGTCCTACTGACCAGATGCTGAAACTGGAAATTGGAGAGTTGATGAATAAAAGGCTAAATAACAAATACATTGTCTCAAAATATCACTCACTTATAAGGGGCAGATTTATCAAGGGTTGAAGTGAATTCGAGGGAAAATTTTGAAGTAATTTTTTGGATACTTCGACCATCGAATAGGATACTGCGATTTCAAATTTACTTTGACTTCGATTCGAAGTAAAAATTGTTTGACTATTCCATAATCAAAGTACTGTCTCTTTAAAAAAACTTAAACTTCAATACTTCGCCAAATTAAACCTGCCGAAGTGCTATGTTAGCCTGTGGGGACCTTCTACAGCATTTTTCTAAGTTTTTGAAGTCAAAGTAAAAATCGCTTGATCGTACGATAAAATCTTTAGATTCAAAGGATTTAATCGTTCAATCGGGCGATTTTACTTCGACCGCAGAATAGCCAAATTCGATGAAAAAAAGTTCAAATTCGATATGCGAATTCGAAGTATTTTAATTCGATGGTCGAATTTCAAAGTATTTTTAATGTCGAAATTCGACCCTTGATAAATCTGCCCCTTAATTTAAAGGTGAACAACCCCTTTAAAAACACAGTGATATTCCCCCCTCCCTATTAGAAACTTGTTCCCAACGATCAGGCAAACTTAAGGGATCTCTTTCGCTTTTATATAAGCTACTACTATCTCAAAATGCTGATACCCCATTAAAAAATATGACGGATTGGGAAAGAAATCTCATTAAAGACTTGGAATTCAACATGGAACTCCGTTACTAAGATCTCCCCCAATACGGCCATAAAAGAATCGGCCTATAAAGTACTGACACGGTGGTACATCACTCCTGAAAGAAAGCATAAAATTAACCCTTCCTCTCCTACCTACGTGCTTTCGAGGATGAGGAGAAATAGACAATTTTATACACATTTCGTGGCCATGCCCAGTGGCAGTCGCATACTGGGAAGATATCTTTAGACATATACAAACAGTATTTCAGAAGCAAATACAAAAAGATATGCACTAAGCTCTACTTGCATTCCCTACCAAGGAGTTAAATAAATCTCACAATAAACTTCTGTCTCAGATGTTAGCAGCAGCCAAGATTAACCTAGCAAAACAATGGTTACAAAACCCAATTTCGATCCATGAGTTTGAGGGAAGAATAAACACTACTCAAAACCTATTGTACTTAAATGCTTTATTGACAGATCAAATGGATAAACATATCGAAATATGGTCCCCATGGCAGAATTATTGCAAATCCAAACAGTAAATGGCTCTAGCATCACAGAAATGTACCGGTAATCTTCTTTCTTTTCCATACTTTCATGGTAGTTTTTATTTTTTTTGTTTCCCTTTTCTTTCTTTATTCTGTTTTTATACACTAAAGTTCCCCTTCCCCCCAAATTGCAATGTTCAACTTGTAACTCGAAGGGTCATCCTAAACTTATATATCATATTAAGACTGTACCTAGTTAATGAAATGTTAAAATAAAAGAGATTTAAAAAAAAATAAAAAAACAGTGATATTATACAGCAAATGGATTATAAATGCAGTACAGGTATAGGATCCCTTATCCGGAAACCTGATATCCAGAAAGCTCCGAATTAAGGAATGGCTGTCTCCCATAGACTCCATTTTATCCAAATAATCCAAATTTTTAAAAATGATTTCCTTTTTCTCTGTAATAATAATTAAATAACATTTTTTATTTAATGTTTAAATGAATTACTAGTAGACTTAATGAAGACCCAAATTATGGAAAGATCCGTTATCCGGAAAACCCCAGGTCCCGAGCATTCTGGATAACAGGTCCCATACCTGTACAGTGAATCCTCAGTTTTACATCCCCTGGTTTTAAGTTGTCTGTCCACCAATATATAATGCATAATAAACTTCCCTGATTTTACACAATTGTATTATGGTCCTCTAAAAAGTGTATAATGGGGTTCTGCTGTATATGAATAATCCAAGACACCCCGAAAGTAAACGTACAATAGTTTGGCATAATGAGTTTGTACCCCCTTTCAAGTATTCCAAGCAGTGCGGCTGTTTTTCTTACAAAATTGGGTTTTTTAGACTTATACCATTCTTTTTGCTCCAGACACACAATCACAGGCACAACTTCTTTTATGGAGAAAGAGGCAATCACATTTATAGCTGTAGTGTTAGAATCTGTCTATATAGAATTCACTAGTAGATAACAAACGTAATTGTGAAGTCTGGCCACTGATCGCTCTACAGATATGGGACCTGTTATCCAGAATGCTCGGGTTCTTCCGGATTTCCTTAATTTGGATCTTCATACCTTTCGTTTACTAGAAAATCATGTAAATATTAAATAACCCCAATAGGCTGGTTTTGCTTCCCATAAGGATTCATTATATCTTAATTTGGATGTTTGTACTGTTTTATTATTACAGAGAAAAAAAAAAGTAATTTTTTAAAATTAGGATTATTTGGATACAATGGAGTCTATGGGAGGTGACCTTTCCGTAATTTGGTGCTTTCTGGATAACGTATCCCAATATTTCATAATGGCTGGGGTCAGCGAGCCACAATTGAAAAGAGTCAGAAGAAGGCAAATAATTGAAATAAAATTATTAGAAAATCATGAAAATTAATTGAAAAGTTGCTTAGAATTGGCCATTCTATGACATACTCAATGCTTAAAGGTGAACCTCTGCTTTGAAGATAGAAAATGTAATTCTAAGCAACTTTCTTATACATGTTTCAGTGATTTTGAAGTATTTTGTAAATGCATTTGCAGTTGAAAGCTGCCTTTATTATTTTTTGTTCTCTGACTCAGTGGTGGATTTAAGAACTTAACCTTATTATCTCATTCGACCGATGCACTGAAATTGTCATTTCATTGGTTCCCCAAGGAAACGCCCCCCATTTTCTGCGCCTGCAAAATGTGGAAGTCAATGTTGGACAGAACGCTACGTTCCAATGCATTGCTGGAGGGAAATGGTCTCAGCATGACAAGCTTTGGCTGCAGGTAAGGTTCCTGAGTGAGCTGGGTCTCTACTCACTATCACTACACTCACCACCATCTGTAAGTGGAGCCTCTGCCATACAGTGATTAGTGATGGGTGAATTTATTTGCCAGGTGCGAATTCCCGTGATTCACTGCTGGAGAAAATTCACCGGCATCAAAAAAAAATGGACGCCGGTGTCCGTTTTTTTGGACGGCGGTGCATTTCCGCTGGTGCATTTGTGCTGGCATCCAAAAAACTGACGCTGTGCCGTTTCGCAAATTTTTCGCCATTTCGCGAATTTCGCTAATTTTTCGGCAAAGCAAAACGCCCCAAAATCGCCCATCACTAACAGTGATGTCTTATGTAATAAACAACACTAAGTATGACCAGGAGCAGTAACCCATAGGCAGCAATATGATGTTTGCTATTAAACAGATGACCAGTAAATGCTACCTGCTGAGTGGTTGATAACGGTAACAGCACCTTTTTTTTACATAAGCACAATACGGGGAATGTAATAAAAGTCGGTAGCCGAAAAACTTTTTGCAAAGCAAAAATGGTGCCTTTGCGCAAACAAGCTGTGCGCGAATTTAATGTAGCTTTTGCAAACCCTGAAACTGTGTAGCGACCACTTACGACAGTGGAAGACCATTTGCGAATTTTATAGTTTGCGCCAATGCGCAGTCAATGTAATAAAACTTCTTACTGAAAAAGTCGATATGTTTGCACCAAAAGATTACGACACCTTCAAGCTCTTCTTAAGAGTGCGCAATTAAAATTCACAATGCAATAACAGTTTGAGGAACAATATTACATTGCGAGATGTGGATTTTCATTCTTATTGGTTGCGAATTGTTTTTCTATTAAGCAGCGTACAAACTGGGCTGACTGAATGTGGAACATTGATGTACTTCAAATCAGTGAGTGTGTGGGCATGAAATACCATTGCCACTCGCCTCTCAGCTTTGCAGTCAGACCAGGGATGCCCACGCACCAATAATATTACGCAAAGAGTATTAACGCCAACGTTCGGAGCATTTACAGCCCCTTGCTTATCTCTGCGGTCACAGTGCTCGGGCTATTAGCAATCAAATTATTTGGCCCCGTGTGGCCACTTAGGTAAATCATCTCTGGGAAAAAAATATTCCCTAAATCGCGTGGTGAGACAACGATGCAGGGAAGCCTTTCATGCATTTCCAGGGAAAGCGCAATTCCCACAGCACCCAAAGGAGGTGTCCCTGTCTGCGGGCCGACATGGCCGGGCTCTTAAATGTGACTCACATCATTTGTTATAGGCCGTGCCACATAGACTTTGCGCGCCCGGCTCACGGGAAGATTTATGACTTTAATTTTGTTTGACCTCCACACATGCATTTATCTTAAACACAAACATCTTTTTTTAAATAGATTTATTTTACTGCTATAACGGGGCAAGATCAGGAAATAACAAGATTGTTTTCCCCCAAAGTTCTACGCGGAATGTCAGCTAGGAAAGAGAAGAAACGTAAATGCCAGTAGTCATGTATAACATACACATTGGCGTTTGAGTTAGCAGCCTGCGGGTCAATATCACACACCGCTTCATGTGTTAAATCTTCCCACCAGTGGCTGTAAATTAGCTGAACAGTGCTTTAAAGTAGGGGAAACATAATCACTGAGTACAACAATCAGGACTAGAATGGCACTAACCACAAGTATTTGTGAAGAAGCAGATAGATATACAGATATAGGATCTGTTATCTAGAAATCCATTTATCCAGAAAGCTCCAAATTACGGGAATGGCTGTCTCCCTTAGACTCTATTTTATCCAGATAATTCAAATGTTTAAAAATAATTTCCTTTTCTCTGTAATAATAAACAGTGAATTTGTCCTGTTTCGCTTCGCCGGAAAATTAGTGAATTTCCAACGAAATTCGCAAAATTTGACGACGCTGGCGTTAAAGTCTGGAGCAAATTCACTAAGCCGCGAAGCGCCGAACGCTAGCGTTAATTTGCTAGCGTTTGGCATTTTCGCTACTGCAACGAACGCTGGCGTAGTTTCGCTAGTGTTACTTCAACCCCTTACGCCAGGCGAATTTTCACTAGCGACGAAACTACACAAATTCACTAACTTGCGCAGTGTACTGAACGCTACCTTTTACGCTAGACTTCCTTCGCCACCTCAGACCTGGCGAAGCGCAATAGAGTAGATAGGGATTGTTTCCAAAAAAGTCAAAATTTTTTCTAAGTCCCAAAACGCTGGCGTGTTTTCTACATGATGGGTGATAGGCTGAAAAAGATCGAAAAAATTTTTGGGGCTCCCCTCCTTCCCCCCTACATTTCCTGACTCATGGCAACTTACCTAGACAGTGGGCACATGTGTAGGGCAAAATAAAATTTATATTTGCAGATTTGAAGGTTTTCTAGGCATTTGTAGTGCTGATACGTATTCCTCCATTGAAATTTGAATTTCGCGCCGTATGCAAATTAGCCTTCGCTAGCGTAACTTCGCTTTACATAGCGAATCAACGCTAGCGCAACTTCGCAACCTTACGCTACCCCTGAGCGCAACTTCGGATTTTAGTGAATTTGCGGAGCGCTGGCGAAACTACGCCTGGCGAAGTGCGGCGAAGCTCGGCAAAGTTGCGCCTGGCGCAACTTCGCATCTTAGTGAATTTGCCCCAATGGGTGTCTAAGTAATGTTGATGTGTGATGGTTTTGACAAGAGCGACTTTTCCGACACGTGTCCAAAAATTTTTGACGTGGGCGAATTTTCACAAATTTATTCGCCCATCACTACCTTGTACTTGATCCCAACTGAGATATAATTAATCCTTACTGAAGGCAATACAAATCGATTACGGAAAGTTCTGTTATCTGGAAAACACCAGGTCCCAAGCATTCTGGATAACATACCTGTAATACAATCTAATTTTGTGTATCGGACACAGGCAACTGGCAGAATTCCAGTCAGTATTATGGTTTACCCCTAAACAACCTACACCTGTCACTACAGGTATAGGATCTGTTGTGTGGAATGCTCCATCTGGGGTTTTCCGGATAAGGGATGTTTGCGTTATTTGGATTACTATACATTTATGGGTGAATGTAATATTGGTTGCTAATGCAAAAATTGTAAGCAATCCTTTCACAATGCGAATAAATGTTCACAAAGTGAAACATTTTGCGTTTGCGAACACTTTGCCTCTTACATGACAGTAAGACAGTAATTGTGAATGTTATAGTATATAAAATATTGCAAACAGAAAACATTGTAACTCAATATTTAACGAAACTGCAGAGCAGGAGTTAAAGGTTTGCAATGCACAATTAAAATTCGCAATGCACAATTAAAATTCGCAATGCAATAAAAGCCTAATGAAGAATATTAAATTGCGACATGCAAATTTTTTGTTTGCAAAGTTTTGCTCTTTGCAAATTTTATTACATTTCCCCCTATGACAACTAAAATATCGTTTTAGCATTAAATAAACCCAATAAGATTGTTTTGCCTCCGATAAGAATTAGTTATATCTTAGTTGGGATCAAGTACAAAGTATGGTTTATTAATAATGAACTTTTTTTCTTTAAAATGAAAATAATTTGATAAAAATGGGAGTCAACCTTCCCTTAATTTGGAGCTTTCTGAATAACAGGTTTCTGAATAACAGATCCAATACCTGTACTAGAAAAGTATTCCTTCTATAACCCAATGAATGTAGGAATACTGTAGATGCACATTATCTGGGAACATTTTATAAGAAAATCTTGTTCTAGTTCTGCAACACCACTGAGTTCTGCAAAATCCCTATGCTATTGATATGCTGCAGCAAAACTATAAGGGTATTCAGGAATCCATTAGTATTTCACAATAGAGTTCATAGGCAGAGGATGATTTTTGAGGGTTAATTATAATTTATAATATTCTGTATGTATTGCCTACAACCCATGGTATATTTAATGAATGAGATAAATCCTATCTGATGTGATGGCACCTAGTAGCATAGATACTGTACAATCCCAACCTTTTATTGAATTCAAGGCTAGCTTGGTTTATGTTGCTCCAGAACCAGTTCATATTTGTACAGAATAATAAATGCAGTCATAATTCAATGTATAATAAAAGCTTGTGAACTCATGGCATTTTAATTGCTGAGACTGTTTTATGTATGATAGCACCCAATACACAGTGGCATTTGTCCTGCTGGTTTGGGAAGGCTTAGCCACCCCAAGTCTTAATTAAAAACCATTCACGATTATATAGGAGAAGTGGGAAGGAGAGGTTGTTGCTGTACTGATCTCATCTCTGCTGACTAACACTGAAACTTCTCTTCCCAGCAATGGAATGGACGTGACACGGCCCTCATGGTGACACGGGTTGTGAACCACAGGCGCTTCTCTGCTACCGTCAGTGTTGGGGAAACGTCTCAGCGCAGTATCAGCAAATACCGTTGTGTCCTTCGCTCATCAGGGGGATCTGGAGTCTCCAACTACGCAGAACTTAGTGTAAAAGGTGAGATCTGCTCAGCTTCTCAACCATGGTGCATGACTTGAGTCTGACTAGTCCTGCAACATTTAATCTAAACTCCTGTCTGGATGGATGTGGCCTTGGTAGTTTCTTCTGTCAGTCTCCCTAGTTTACTTGAAATGGCAAATGATGAATTCTCAGCGCAATCCATTGAGTTTGGCACGTGCTGCAACTCAGGAAATCTGTCTCGTGGTCCCACTGGGGTTTCTCAGATGCATTTTTCTTTGACAAATGTTTAAATCCCAGCATTCTTAATAAATTGCAGGAGAGAAGTATCTCTAAACTTGTAATGCCTATGGCTGAGCCAGGAAACGAAAAGCTCAGTCCCAGATATAAAAAGAAACAAAGCTGTCTCACCACATGGGCTTTATAGTTCTACAAAGTAATCTATATCTATATATATATATAGCCCCCACATAAGTCAGAAATATTAAAAATATTTGAGGCAGACATTAGCAAGCTTGTTTCTAATAGAATAATAGAGACCTCACATCTGGAAAGGGAAAGGCATTCATGACTACTCCCTTCTAAGGTCCTTATGCTGAAGTATTACTGAAAACCCTACTTACATGTAGACACTCCCATATACTGATTTATTTGCAATAATGCAGTGGTGTCATAATCTAGTGCACCTAGGATAATGAGAATAAGGCTTTTATGGTACAAGGTGGAGACGAGCCTGGAACTACCTTTGGCACCTCCCACTCACTTTAGAAGAAAGCAGATGCAGTTCTAAAATGAAAACACTATAATATGTATTTGGGGGAACCAGCTGTAGAGTGGTGTCATTGGGTTTTCTATTGTCAATGGGACGTACTACTAACAGCTCAGTTGCCTAAAATTTGCTGCCAAGGTCCTGGCCTGTGTCTTTAGCCCAAATGTCTGGTTGTTGGCTGTGGGTGATTGCACTGGAGTGACCCTTTAACAGACTTAAGGTTACCAAATGAGTGGATCTTTGATCGTACTCTGATATGCCCACCTTGAAGTCCCTCAGGTCAAGTGATTGCATCAAAATGATGGCACACAGAACGTTGGAGTGATGCATTCCTTGCCTGATGGGATCTTTAAACTTGCTCAGCATGGAGTTGATTTTCGGCCATTGGAGGGTCTCATACACGGACAGATAAGCTGCTGACTTGGTCTGAAGGAGCTGAATCGGCAGCTTATATTTGCCCAGCTTTAGAGCCCAAAGACTTAACTACCTAATCAAAGGTTGGTATAATGTACTCGGTTCCCTTGCACCGGCAGTACTGTGCCTTGGACATAATAAATAGGTGCAAAGGCTAAAGCCAAGATAAGATTATTGGCCAATATCTGCCTAAAAATCCCATCTGTCACAGCCTTTATTTCCAAGCTGATGTGGACCTTGTCCAACAGATTTTCATAGATCCTGCTGTATGATCTGAAACTTTTGTGTCAATCCTATTTTGCCCAGGGCCAGAATTAGGCCAGTGAGAGCACAATGGTTGGGGGGGGCTCTTCGGTGCCTCTTCTGCTGTCCTACCCCTAGTTCAGGAGGATCTCAGATGTTGAGACTTTTCACAATTTGTTTCTCCCACTTGCTACTGGGCACTACCATGGGGGTGCAGCCAAATCAGAGTCACCAAACATGCAGAACTTAGATCACATGTGTCTGTGCATGGGCAGCTTTCTATTTTCATCGCAAGGCACAGGGTTCGTGCCAGGCTTTATCTGCCAAATAATACTTCTTACTAGCTCCAGTCATCACTGGAATGTATGGCAAAGGCAGTTTATTGAAACAATGGCCCCTACTTGCACATTCACCTCAGCCCTGCACAGGCATGCCTGTCTCCTGGAAAGTCCTCTAACCCCCCTGGATTACTGCTGAGATCCTTTTAACTGGAACAGAACTCGTCGAGATTACAGGATTGTGTTAAAGGGAATCTTTTTGTGATAATTAGAAAGCTTAAGGCAACTAACCAACGCCGTATATGAAAGCTGTTTCTATCAACATCATTTCCACTTTACGGAAAAGCCTAAAGCTGGAGAATGGCAGATTACTTGAACTTTTATAGCGATAATACCATCCGGATATCAGTGTATCATCAGAAGAAAAGGCCTTTGGGAGGAATGTTCAGCAATCAGTTATAAGTTAAAGCAGAGCTGTACAATGTGGCCCAGTATGATAGAGCAATTCTCCTACCTTCTTATTAAGCACTCTAGGATATCCTGCAAATATTATACAGGGGAAAGGAAAAGATAAATTGCTTTCTCTGCCTGTCAGGGGGCACACAGGGCCCAAAATGATCAAGGATACAATTTAAGCCCCAGCATTTCCTCTGCTGACATTTTGTCCTCCAGTGGAGTAAACCATTCAGAGGCAGGGTGCACTGAAAATTATTTTATCATTAATTTTCATGTGTGAGAACAGGGACAGACCCCCCCCAAAAAACTGAATAATTATTCCCATTCTTAAATGGGACCTGTCACCTTAAGAAATGATTCCAAATTATTTTCTATAGTGTTATTGGAGCAAAATAGACTTTACTTACACTATATTTATTATTTAAATTGTGTTTTCTTCAGTCTTGGAAATACACGGTTACAGCAAGCAGACAGGAGCCATTTTGTGACAATGTTTTATTAAGACAAATTGTTATCACCTCAAAATCTTGTTTATGCACCAGAATGGGTGACCGAATGTCCATAGTCACAATTATAGAGTGTGAAGAGGGAAGGGGTGTGTGTGAAGAATGCAGTGACATCTACAAATTGCTGAATGGAAAGTGAAAGTAATTCGCTGCCACACCTCTATGCCTCAGGCATAGAGGCGGGGCATGTTATATTTGATTGACAGCTCAGATATTTAAGCAGCTTTATAACAGGTATGGATATTTGAATGAAAAAAATAATTGGGGTTTCATGTTTAATATGCAAAGGATTTTCATTATACAGCTTTTTATGTGTAGATGACAGGTCTGCTTTAAGCACAATGGGGTCAATACAACTTCTGGGCCAGAGCTGTTTAAAATTAGTATTGAGCAGTTTTACTTTCCTACCGGTTAACTCACAGATCAAGCAGATTGGTTTGAAATTTGGGCAATCATTGAGGTTTTGGCTTTGGGGGTGTGCAGTGCAGAAGTGTTGTACAATGGGTGCACGTCCTACAATGTCTACGTTTTGCAGGTTAAGTTAAAGTATGGGTTAAGGTTTTGCAAGATAGGATCAGGTTCAGATTTTTTTCTGAACTAAACATCACTATTTGAAATGGCCTCTACAACTGTCCAAATAGTTGATTAACCTACCTACCGAAATAGCGGCTCTTTCATAATAAATATGGTGACTGGACATTGCCAGAGGCAAGATTTTGTCTGCTTGAAATTGGTGATTTGACTGTGATTTCCCTCCTGCTGGACAAGATGTGGTCCCACAGTTCTGGCCTGTACATGTGTTGGCTGGCAAGTCAACAGGGCAAAAAAAATGTTCATGATGGGGCAAGTCAACATGCGTATCATCAACCCAAGGCCCAATCCACACAGGTACTTTAGCCACAACATTTATTAGCTAGATAGAAATAGGCCTTCTTGGTTCTAATGAGGCCTAGTAGTCTGCTTGTTCTAAAAGCACATAAACCAATATCTGGCCAGAGCAGCTAATAATCTCGTTAAAGGTCAAAGAACGGAGTGGCCCCAACCTCGGACTCCAGCTGCTAAGTGCTGGTAGGTGACCCTATTGTTTATAAAACTTGCATTTTATGTATTCATTGTGACCCATACCTCCCTTCAAAGTGCCTAAAGTTGCTGGGCCGCCCTGCTATACATAAATACATTCTGCTTAAAGTAATCTGTTATGTATATGGAGATTTGGCCCAGAATGAAACCCTGAAGCTCTTAATGTGGTTTTATTTTCAGTGGGAGACCTTCAAAATATAAGATGTAGGCTATTTGTTGTTTGTGTGCATTGGAATTCCCAGGTGTTGATACATTTCCCTTACCCTTTCTTACCGTCAGTACATGATGCCCTAGATTGAGAATGATGGAGAGCCTCTAGCCACCACTATGTGCAGCTCTGTTGGACAACAGGATTTCAGTGTATTGGAAATCTCACACTGTTTAACCCACAGCTTAGCCCACTCACAGAAATAGTACATAAATACTAGAATGCCATCTGTTATCCGGAAACCCCTTGTACAGAAAGCTCTGAAGTAATCCATTTTATCCAAAAAAATAAAAATTTTAAAAATGATTTCCTTTTTCTCTGTAATAATAAAACAGTAGCTTGTACTTGATCCCAACTAAGATATAATAAATCCTTACTGGAAGCAAAGCCAGACTATTGGGTTTATTTAATGCTTACCTGACTTTATAGTAAAGTTAAAGTATGAAGAGCCAATAATGGAAAGATCTGTTTTCGATCGAACAGGCTGGCTGCCTATAATAATCACCCGTGTATATTAATACTTCATTGTGCCCCTCAACATTGTACAGCAAAATGGGCAAATTGCCTCAATTGTTTAAAAACAATACAACAATAATTAGCATTCCCTTTAATTCCATCATTCTGCTCTATATTTCTCTCTCTGGGTCCCATTAATGAGCTTTAGAGTCTCTGTCTCATCCCTCATCATCTTCATTCATTTCTTATTCTTATATATCCCCACATTCCCTTCCACCTCTGTAGTGCTTTATTTCAACCTATAATCCTTCAGTCCCACAGAGCTCTCCATTCTCCTCAGTAATTTTCCTCCATACAGCAAGAGTCCCAATATGCCCCCCCATGCAGCCTTCAACTCCCCTATCCTTCAATTCTTTTCCATGTTTCATTTTTCTTTTTATTGTCCTTGTTTTTGCATGACTCCCCACTGACACTTGCCTTGTGCTGCTTCGCTAGATTTACTATAACCTCCTGCACTCCTGGGGTTTTTAGGAACTGGGGCTATAAGAAGCAGCTGTTAACGGATGGAGCTTAAGCAGAGTGTGTAAAAGCAGTTAGAAGGTGAGTCAGAGACATTGCCAAGTTTTGTAGCAGACAGGGGAGTGGAAATAAAGTCGGCGCAGGACACAGTGATAATAGTAGATAAGAGGAGAGCTTTGGAAGCGCTTAGTGGGGAGGATCATCATCACCATCATTTATTTATACAGTTACCCAGCACTTTACAACAATAAACAAGCACTGCTCTCAACAACAAATGAACAAGGATTACAGAATAGAGCAATAGGATTAGAGAGCCTTGATCACAAGAGCTTACACTCTGGATAATTAGCAGTTTATGAGAGTCTATAGATTTGGGCAACATAACCCATTTATATAATACTCTGTACATAGCTGACTGTAAGAACAGACCATGCAACTACAGCAAAACATTGGCACAGGTTATTTGAATGCCACTGTTATTGTATTTTACTGATAATGGAGTCCTAGACCTAACGAGCACTCCAGTGTAGCGTTTAGAGCCAGCAGGGCTCTAGGAGTAGACAGAAGAGTCATTTTCAGAGGAAAGAAAATGGCATGAAAGATGGTTAGGAGTGGGCAAACAGGTGTCCTTGCCTTGGATACTGTACGTTTTAGGCTTGGCTCTGAAGCCGAGTGAATTTCAAGCCTCAAGGAGGCAGAATTATAAGAGCATGGCACCAGAGAAATAATCTTCCGGAAACTTGGGTTCCGAGCCATAAGAACCAATCAACTAAGGGAGATCTCCATTGTCCATGTTGTACCTGCTCATGCTACAAGGCCCATGTTACAAGATAATTTGGCAGTGTTCATATACATATAACGAGGTGAGGCAATGTCAAAGGCCTGTAATTACTGCAGTTATTAATAAAGGATGAGGATTTATAGAGGGTTTTGCTTCAGCATTGTGACCGATAGCAGCCAACCATATGCTTGCTTTTGCTCTTCTAACAGTGTCAGACTGGACCAGTAGGACTCCGGGAAAAACTCTGTTGGGCCCTAGCCTTCATGGGCCCCTCCAACCCAGTTCGGGGGGGCAGTTCGTGTTAAGAGAGGTGCAAGGTTGGGTGCAGGGAAAAGGGCCCTTCAGTTCCTAAGATGGGCTCTTGAGTCCCAGGCCCAATCGGACCCTGATCCTAACTGCCTTTGACCATTAACAACTGGTTTGTTATAGTTATCATCATAATATAACAAACAAGGATTGCAGAATCAAAAATCTAAGAGCCCTATCCACAAGGGTTTGAAATCTATAGGATTTTCTATGGGTTAGAGGGGTTGGGAGTTGTAGTAAAACAAAATTTACAGGGCTCACTGTTGCCCAGGATACTCTACTTTATATTTAGAAATGATGGGACAATAAATATCTTGTTTTAGATTTGTCATTTCAGGCTGATCCCAAGCTAACTTTATTGCCAGGTATTATGCAAACTGAAATCTGTAATTGGTCACATACTGTAAATATTACAATAAATTTTGCAGAACAGAAAAGAACCTTAGGTTGGTTGTTCTCTATAAGGAGTGCCAAGAGGGTTCATTTGCCTTTTCATGTTACTGGGTCTCATGTGAGACACGGTGACAACTCCCCGCAGGGGACACAGCTTCCAGGAAAGTTCTTCCGCTCAGCAGCCCTTCCCTATAGACATTCCCTGAAATGTGTTGAGGGGAAATTATCTGTGAATGTGCCCCCAGCAAAGAGAGACCTTGGAGTGGGGACACAGCTGGGGTAAACATCACATGCCACGAACCAGGCTTGGACATTGGTGAGGCTGCACCCAATGACAGACACAAAAATAAAACATAGGTTGGTCCTCTGATTGTGATTTTATTTATAAAGCACCAAATATTATACAGAGCATAACAATGTTGGAAAGAGGAACTGAACAAGTTCTATGCACGGTTTGATGCACTAAACAAAGAGCCTGTGAGGAAAGCCACACATCCTCTCACTGACCAAGTCATCTGTCTACCCGCAGCCGACGTGAGGCGAACCTTAACCAAGGTCAATCCACGAAAGGCTGCCGGACCAGACAACATTCCTGGACGTGTGCTCAGAGACTGTGCTGAGGCGAAAACCCTACTGACCGTAAGATGAAACAAGCCAGTGGCCAGATAGTCACAAAGTGTTTGAATGCTTGTCTGGCTTCTCTGAGTAATAACATTTCAACAAAGTTAGAAGTGGGGTCATAATATTACTTATCAGGATCAGCCAAACAAACAATCCATTGTTCTCTGAATCCCTAATTAGTCTGTAGTATGTCTCTTTCTAGACACTGAAATAGTTTACCCTTGCCCAGGGGTATCCCCAAGCTAACCTTTAACTGCCACTACTGACTGCCAGGGACCCAGAGAGTTGCAATAGAAAAACTCTTCAACTCCTTCCATCCCCCCAACGCTTCTGTGCACCCCCTGTCTGGATATTCTCACTACTAATTGTGTCTTATGATTCACCATCAGCATCAGTTCAGGTGCTGTCCTGTAAATCAATTATTGATTGCCTTATTTCTCAGTGGAGATAATTATCCAGGTATTGTTCTTGAGATGCCTATTATTAACCTGGGAGAGACGAACATCTAGAAAAATCTGATATTTTATTTATTAGCAGCATAATTTGCATTATACGGTGTGTCATGGCTAATGATCAGAGAGTAAATACTGAGCGTTCCCTATTACTTTTAGCTGATTTCTATCATTGGACATTACGTTCATTATGTGCATGTAGATGCTGTGAATCATAATCTAATAAGCGTTTATTGAGACTTGGTATGCTTGGAATCATCGTACACAGGGGCGAGCTCATTACGGATGTGCAAGCATGTCAAACTCCCAGCCAGAACATCGCTCCGATTCCCAAACCAACTCAGCAACAGAGAAACACATTTGTCCTTGACAATTTATGGCCCAGAACTATACAATTAGATGTTCCATCTGACAGTTACATGTACCTATTCTGTTAAACAATGAAAGCAGGGAAGCAGATTGGTAAAATAAGATTATTGCTGCATCTCTAGTTACTGCACTGGAGTATGGGAATCACTGGTGTGCCTCTAGTGCAAAGAACAGAAGGTACATTTAATACCACTAAAACCACTAAAAACTAGCTCAAAAAATGACTCACTGATATCCAATCACTATGTGGTACATGAGGTCTGCCCCAAGATTGAGGAAACTATAGTTAGTGGAGGAGCACCCACTTCTGCTGGGAGAAAGTTGTGGCTATGAGGAACCCATAAGCTGGGCATTTGTAATAGACAAAAGCCCAAGTAAGTGCAACAAGATAAATAATGCTCTACAACTTACTTTACCATTCACCCTATTTCAAGCTTTTTCTTTTGCATAGCACAATGATATTTCTAAAGAAGTGCCCATAATGCTACCTACAGTATACCCAGACAGTGTGATAAAAGCATTGCAGTATATCCTTGGCACGGGCACCACACCTCAAAGTCAATGATTTGAAAGAAATAGTCCATTGCTCTGAAGCCATCGGCTGCCACAAATGACATTCAGGGTGGTCCTTAGACTGAGCAGGTTAAAGGAGAAGGAAAGGCTAAAATGTTGACAATAAACTGTCTTGGAGCTTTCCTTCTCCTTCAAGGATAAACTAATTTTCTGCCTATAAAATGTAATCCTGAATTTGCAAGGGGTACAAAGGCACCTGGAAGTTGGTACAAATAATTATTCATTAGGAGTCTAAGAAAGTCTCACGTTATAGCGAGGAGATGCAAATCAAAAACTTGATTTGTTGGTTTGCATCCCCAGAATCAGCCTTTTCCAGGGTACTTGGCCCATCAGGGTATCAGGAGTCTGTGGGTCCTCTTGCTCAACCAACCATGTGGCTTTGTGCTTCTACACAATGGTCATTCCCCATTAATGTATGAGAGAAAGGAAGGGGTTGATATGGAGAGAAGAATAGTGATTGCATATAATGTAAATAAAGAAAAGGTGAGTGAAGAGAGAAGGAAAGATAGTTTGGACAATGGGATTGTGGCCCAAGGCTTCCTGATGGTTCCTTGGCACACCAGTCCAAAACGGGCCTGTTTATTAAGACTGCCCCGTCATACATTTTTTTCAGCTGAGTATAATGGAGACCTAAGTGTAATCTTTCCTTTTTACCTTCCCTGTATTTGTTTTCTTTCGCCATGACTGCAGGGGTAGATGATGCATGGCATGTTGAGGGATATTTATATTGTTTTTTTTAATATGCGCTCACTAATAAAGGTCCTCTTTGTCCATCACTGCAGAGCCTCCCACCCCAATTGCACCCCCTGAGCTCCTTGCTGTGGGAGCCACATACCTTTGGATCAAGCCAAATGCCAACTCTATCATCGGGGATGGGCCTATTGTCCTAAAGGAGGTGGAATACCGAACTACATCGGGGAGCTGGGCAGAAACCCATGTTATGGACGGACCCACTTACAAACTCTGGCACCTGGATCCTGATGTGGAGTATGAAATCCGTGTCCTCTTGACCCGGCCGGGGGAAGGAGGAACAGGACCACCAGGCCCCCCTCTAACAACAAGAACAAAATGTGCAGGTGGGGAGATCTTTTTACTATTATATACTAGTGTGCAGATATATCATATACATGGTGGAGTTCATATTTTACAAGTGGGGGTACATTATTTATTGTATGGTATAGTGACCATGGGATGGGATCCGTTATCTGGAAACCCGTTATCCAGAAAGCCCAGAATTACAGAAGTGCTTTTATATTTGTAGATCATAATGGGACATTATGAAGTAGACCTCACATTAATAAAGTGTGGGAACTCATAATTTACAGAATATTAATGCCTCTTGTGTATGATATGTATGTGTGTGTGATCATTGTGTGCAGATACCTATAGGGGCAGATTTACTAAAGGGTGAATTGTCGCCAGCGGCCGCTTTGCACGCATCACACCACTTCGCTACTACTATGCTAATTCACTAATATGCGAAGTTGGGCCCTGGGCGCCGAACGCTGTCCCCCTATATGCTGTGGTGCAGTGTGGAATACTTATCCTATAGCAAGCAATTGGACTTGTTTCTAGGCAGCTACAAGTAGCAGCTGCAAATCTACTTGTTATCATTATAAAAGTGCTTTATTGTCTGTGTATAGTTACTGAGCAGCTTCATGAGCTAAAGAACCTCCTTTATACTCTTTATAATTATGTTATCAAGTGCTGTTATTTTTATGAATGTAGGAGCTTACAAAGAGAGGTGAGCGTTTATAATTAATGTGTAGATACCCCTTATGAGAGTATTTTGTGCTTGTTATCAGTGTAGAGGCCTTTCATGGCATTATACAATCATATGTGGAAAGTATAAATGTATATATAGTCATATCATTACAGAGGGCTTATTATCATTGTCTAATTCATTGCCATTATACAGCAAATCTCAGCTATCATTAGAACACGCCTGGGTTATAATGCTGATTAATTGAATTCAACAAAATTCACAAGTTAAAGGGAGGAACTCCACAATGTGTTTGGTGCCGATGCCATGCGACGAAATGTATGCGACGTGTTGGATGTTGTGAGCAAACAGGAAGTGAAGGAGAATCGCATGTAAGAACTACACGCTGCGTTTTCATCCGACAGTCGGATAAGTGTAGTTCTTACATGTGATTCTCCTTCACTTCCTGTTTCTTCACAACATCTGTCATGTCGCAATGCGTTTTGTCGCATGGAGACGTGTGGACAACAAACACATTGTGGAGTTCTTCCCAAAGAGGTTATTCACTTTTAGGGTAGAACTCCACGTGCGATTTTACCTGCGATACCTTCCGTTCCGACACAATGAGACTAATCGCAGGCGTCACGTCAGATGCGCCAAATCTAATGTAATTAATAAAAATGTGGCACGTCGAAGTTGATTGCCTCCGACACGACTGTCGGACGCAAACGATGCATGTTGCGTCTTCATCCGACAGTCATGTCATGTCGGATGCAATCAGCATCTACGTGCGACATTTGTATTACTTACATTAGATTCGCCACATCCGACGTGGCGCCTGCGATAAGTCTCATCACGTCGGAACAGAAGGTATCGCAGGTAAAATCGCCCGTGGAGTTCTACCCTTTGTATGATGCAGAGAGTGATATTCTGAGACAATTTACAATTGGTTTTCAGTTATTTAGCTTTTTATTCAGCAGCTCTCCGGTTTACAGTTTCAGCAATCTGGTTGCTAAGGTCATAATTACCCCAGCAACCATGCACTGATTTGAACAAGATACTGGAATATAAATAGGAGAGCTGCTAGGATAAGATCCCTTATCTGGAAAACCCCGGGCCCAGAGCATTGTCCCATACTGTACTAGTCAAGGTGGCCATATATGGACGAAAAAGCAGCCAACTCAGATTACTGGCCCATGTATGGGCCCGCCCAATCAATTTCTCACCAAACATTGTCCAGATATCAGGTGGACAAGCTTAGTTTTTCCTGTCAAAGCCTGAATTTACCTCCATTATGACCCAAATGTTGGCTCATGGGTGCTGAGGGCCTGTACATTGGGTGACATCTTAAGAAGGGTGATAGAAATAGATATAAAAATGGGGAATAGGGTGGGATTACTCTACAAGAGGAACAAAGTCTGTGCCCCTAGGCAGCTTATATAAGAAATTTGCATTTGGAGACTGTTCTCAGAGTGGCCAGATACTCAGCACTGTTCTACAGCGTAGCATGCTCTGGTTGAGCACAGTGCCAGGGAAGAAATCCGAGTGTCAGACACAAATGGGAGAAGCAAAGCATCTGCTTCAGTACAAATCCCCCCACAGCCTGTCAAGTGTCAATGAGCTGATGATCGGCCCAGATGTAAAAGGGTTATTTAATAATGACACTAAACTACTTCACACCTCCCAGGCCCTCATCTAATGCTTTACAAAAGCCTTCTCTCTTAATTGACACTTTCAGCAGGATTCAAGTGGCCTCTGTGGGAATCAATGGGGGACTGGTAGGCAAATCCAGTATTTAGGGGCTGGAGGTGTGTGACATCCTAATGGTCTTTTGCTACAGACTGGTACTCCCTGTCCATTCCTGCTGAGTAGTGAGTACCTCTCACTGTATTTCCCATGAACTTGCAATAGTGTGTCACACACACACACACACACACACACACACACACACACACACACACACACACACACACACACACACACACACACACACACACACACACACACACACACACACACACACACACACACACACACACACACACACACACACACACACACACACACACACACACACACACACACACACACACACACACACACACACACACACACACACACACACACACACACACACACTGGAACCTCCCACACACACACACTGGAACCTCAATTTTAGTTATAGTGCTCAAGTGAGAATGGGTACTCACAAACCCTCAATAGAGTTTAAAGGGATACTATCATTTCAAAACGCATCAGTTAATAGTGCTGCTCCAGCAGAATTCTGCACTAAAATAATTTTCTCAAAAGAGCAAACAGATTTTTTATATTTAATTTTGAAATCTGACAAGGGGCTAGATATATTGTCAGTTTCCTGGCTGCCCCCAGTCATGTGACTTGTGCTCTGATTACTTCAGTCACTCTTTACTGCTGTACTGCAAGTTGGAGTGATATCACCCCCTCCCTTTCCCTCCCAGCAGCCTAACAACAGAACAACGGGAAGGTAACCAGATAGCAGCTGAGCAGCTCCCTAATACAAGATAAAAGCTCCCTGGTAGATCTAAAAACAGCACCCAATAGTAAAATCCAGGTCCCACTGCGTCACATTCAGTTGCATTAAGTAGAAGAAAAAATAGGCTGCCAGAAAGCAGTTCCATTCCTAAAGTGCTGGCTCCTTCTGAAAGCACAGGACCAGGCAAAATGACCTGAGATTGCTGCCTACGCACCAATATTACAACTAAAAAAATACACTTGCTGGTTCAGGAATTACATTTTATATTGTAAAATTAATTATTTGCGGTGTAAACAGTTTAATTTAGAAATAGTACATCATAAAAGAGTTGAATCACAGTAGTTACTGTAACGGCAGGAATCATAGTCAAGGGTCAGGCAGGAGTCAAAAACAGGATAATAAACAGGAACAGATAACTGAAACCAGCTTGGGCACTTTCAAAATGGAGACCTGTCTTTTTAACCTTACTTTAAAACATTTTAAAAGCAAGTATTGCACTTAGAAAGTTAAAAATGAACAATTATTGTGTCCCCCTTAGTCTCCATTCTGCATGGGTGATCCTAGTGCAAATGCAACCTGAGGTGACGTTTGTAACGCAATTCCGCTCTGCACTAGAAAAGCCAAATTTCCTGTTTTTTAACCAGAAATACAGCTCTTAAAGTTGCCAGGAGCTGCTTTTGTTGCCGCCTCTGGCAACTTGTAGGCAACTGCCGCCTGAGGAAACCCTGTGCCAGTTTGGGCTGTCAGGGATTGCATCACGCCTGACGCATTTCAACTTGCTGGCTTCTTCAGTGTCATTTTTATTAAAAGCTGATTTGCATCATTGAAGAAGTCCTAGTAACTACTGTGATTCAACTTGTGATAATCTTAAACCCTACCGAGAGTCTGTGAGTGTCCATTCACTGTTGAGCACTTTATAAAAGCTGTCGACAAACCAATTCGGCAGCTTATCGGCCCGTGTGTAGAGCCCCCTTGACGAGTGTCCCTGATTGATGTATGGCCGAAAGTCGGGGAGATGCCAATCGGGCAGGTTAAAAAATCCCGTCAGTTTGTGGCCACATATTTTCGTTGATGCGGTCCCGCAATCCGACTGTCCGTTTGGCCTCCGTTCTGATCCGATCGTTGGGCCCTAGGGCCCACGATCAAATCAGCCTGATATGTCATATATGAACTTCAATGTGGGCATATCGGGGAGAGATCCGCTCATTTGGCAACATCGCCAAATGAGCGAATCTCCCTGTGTATGGCCACCTTAAGTTATAGATTAGAGAGATCATTGCTCCTTTCCATTTGAAACCACTTGGTTCTGAAGGGATGTACATTTAGTAATTACCCTTCTCTTCCTTCTTAATTTACTTTCTTTTTCCCCACTGAGCACTGTCATAAAGTAAAGCACCTGAGACACATTGCACAAAGATATAATTGTATTGTTATAGGATACTAAACTAAATGAAAAAATGTTTGTGTTACTTATATCCCATAGCCTTTGCTGCTGGAGTTTCCTACCTGATTACATTGATATTTATGCATATGAGTATAGGTGTGAATAGGGTTGGCTGAGTTACCAGCTCAGAAGCAGTTAAATCCCTAGATTCCATTTCCCAGTCCCCCATTCCTGCACACTTGCTGGGGAAGGGACAGGTGCTGGATCCCGCAGGTAAAATGAGGCGTATTTATTGTAATGAGAGAAGTGCAGCTCTGTCTTGCCAAGGAGAGACGAGCACCATGCTGCGCCATGCACAATGATTTCTCCCCAGGAATCCACTCTATCTCTCAGCCCCCCATCCGGCTCTGTGATTGTGAATAAGATTTCTTCCTAATCATCCAGATCTCTGAAAAAAAATGGGCTGCAGTGTTTAACTCTGCCATAACCAGAGATGCGTCTGTTTAACTCCATTACAATCCGTTATAATGCAGAACCACACTAAACATGGCATGTTCAACGTGCAGCCCTCCAGCTGAAATACAGTCCCCCAGTCTCCCTACTTGGTGAGGATGGTCACTGCAATGTTTGATTGGCTGCACCCAAAATTAGATCCTGTCCCACCTAAGTGGGTAAATTGCATTCCCAATCCCACCAGCTTTACACTTTACTGCACTTTGGATCTTGGCTATTTGGCTAATTCTTCCATGTTTCTAGTTCTCGCGGCTTCCTGCAAGGTGATGCACGGGTGCCAATTACATAAATGGTTCACAACGGCAGGGAAAAAAGCATTGAGTGTAGGGGATTATAAAGACTTGAAAGGCTTAGCTCCCTCCCAAATAGAATAAAATAGACATTCATGCTATATAAATCTCCCAGGGAAAGTCCATTCTTAAAATAGGGGTCCTTGCATGTGCTTCTGTGTGCACCAGACTTTGTGTTCTTTGTAAACAGTTACACTAGTGTTTTGTATATGATGACACATGTGAATTCAGGTGGCAGTAAGGTCACTGACTGTATCACACTGTCTCCTGTCACTAGCAAATGATTGTGGCACCAGTACATACCAGTACAATCTACCACACATCTTTTTCCCTGTCTCTAATGTTCTTAATATTGCACCATTTGGTTCCAGGGCTATTTATATTCTCCATTCAAAGTCTGCTACTCAACTTTTTTAAACACCCATGTATTCGTTCCTGATAATGCTTTCACTGACTATCCATTTGCTCATCAGTGTTGCAGTAGAATATTACTTGAGGGCCACAGGTAGGATTTCCAACTTTTTTGGAAAAAAATACAGAAGTTCACGAAGTTTCCGATTTTTTTTGGAAACTTCGTGACTTTAGGCGCATGTGCAGTAGAGTACAGGGAGAAAAGCGATCTGATGAAGATGGCGCCCGTGAACTTGGCAAGAGAGGACCTGCAGGGAGGGGTGGCTAACAAGTTAGGGGCATTTGCCAGGGGGGGGGGTGGAGGTAGGCCGGGGGAGGAGGGAGGGGGGCCTACCTCCAGGGGGTAGGGGTTTTGCTCCAAAAGGGTTTCCTTCTCCTTTAAGGGGCTCATTTATAAACACTGGGCAACTTTGTCCCTAGGCAGTAAACATACCTCCCAAAAACTCTTGTTTTTGGAGGGACAGTCCCTCTTTTGACAGCTCAACACACAGTCCCTCCTTTGTACTGGAAAGCCCCATTTTTTCTGCACTGAACAGCCAGAAAAATAAACAATATTTCTAATTTAATTGGCTTTTGGCAGAGAGCCCAGAAAAGCCACAGCTGCAGATAAGATACTTTTGTAACAATTTTGAGATAAGCAAATAAGTAATTATAACAATATAAGATAACAGGTCTCTTGGGAGAAGTTAGACTCACAGCTTAAAAGGCAATTCACCTTCATTAGCAAAACTGTAATAACTGAAAAAAAACCCCACAGAAATATGTTCAAACTTTCATAACCTGCCAAATTTTGTAGAATTAAGATGGTAATTAGGGGATGTGGTCACAAAAATGGGCGTGGTCCAAAAAATTGCCTCACTGTGCGCCGCAACTTTTTTGTCCCGCTTTTTATTTCCAAAATGTTGGGAGGTATGCAGTAGCCCATGACAACCAATGATTTTTATTGTCACTGCTCAATCTGCAGCTTGCTAAAAAAAAAAAAAAAAAAAAAAATCACTAATAGGTTGCTATGGAATACTGCACATGTGCAATTTTGCCCAGTGTTTATAAATAGGCCCCTAGTACTACACAAGTGTTGAGTAACTAAGTGAACCTTACAGGAGACAGAGTACTGAGACAGATGCTGTCCAGAAAGTCTCACCTACTGATTTCTGGGCTTTGGCCACCGAAGGGTCCATTGCCAAGCTTCCCAAAGCTTGTGTAGAGATGACTGCTTTGTGCTGATAACAATTCCAGGGCCTGGCAGCATGCAGACAACAACACACATAAAGGGCAGTGGCAACCTAGCTGTTGTATAATGTATGAGGTGACTCGCTATTGATATATGGGAATAAGCGTCTGCATCGAGCCTTCCTGTGCACACTGGCCTTCTTTCCGTTTTTTATACATTAATTCAATATATAAGAATTTTCTATATTTCTATTCCCTCTTTCCACCTTGTCGCATGTGTCCCTCAAACCACATTTTCTAATTCTATGCACATTCACATAGACTCACATCCTCAATTTGCACCCAGCCAGTACCTGCATTGCACTGTCCATGTCCCACTGGGTGCCTTCTAACCCATGGCGTTCTCATCACCCTGCCATACAGATGTTCTTTGTGCAAATTGCGCTGAACTGTAGACAGATGTACAGATAAACCATCTGCAGCAAGATGTTCTTGCAGGTCTTTGGAGGTGATCTTTGGGTTGTCTGTAACCATTCTCACAATCCTCAGAATATGCCTCTCCTGTATTTTTCTTGGCCTGCCAGACCTGGGTTTTACAGCAACTGTGCCTGTGGCCTTCCATTTCCTGATTACATTCCTTACAGTTGAAACTGACAGTTTAAACCTATGAGATAGCTTTTTGTAGCCTTCCCCTAAACCATGATACTGAACAATCTTTGTTTTCAGATCTTTTGAGAGTTTCTTTGAGGATCCCATGCTGTCACTCTTCAGAGGAGAGTCAAACAAAAGCACAACTTGCAATTGGCCAACTTAAATACCTTTTCTCATGATTAGACACCTGTCTATGAAGTTAAAGGCTTAACAAGGTAATCCAACCAATTTGGCATTGCCAGTAATCAGTATTGAGCAGTTACATGCATTCAAATTAGCAAAATTACAAGGGTACCCACATTTTTGCCCAGTCAGTTTTTCACATTTGATTTAATTTCATACAACTGAATACTGTTTCACCCAAAATCTTTGTTCAGAAAACACCCCAGTACTCAGATGTTCCTGGGAAATGAAAGACATACCACTGTTATCTTTTTTGTTGAAAGAAGAGTAAATTATTATGCAGGCTGAGAGGGGTTCCTAAACTTTTTTATATGACTGTAGAGTTGACCAATTTTGCAATGATTTACACAGTTTAATCATTAGACCCTGCTCCAGTGAGCTTACAGTCTATTCCTTAAAACATGCCCACAGGCACACATAAATGGAACTTGAGGCCTAGAACTCCAAGCCAGCAAAGCTCACTCCCTATGGTTGCATTTTGGTGCTGTTCATGTAGCTATATCACAGGAACCAAACTTGCTCGAAATTCTGCAACTCCATTATAAATGCCCCTCCATGTCCTGGGGCATTGCCCCTGGTCAGTAACCCATGGCATCCAATCAGATGTTTGCTTTCATTGTTCAATGTGCAGTTGGCTGAAAAAGCTAATCACTGATTGGTTGCTATGGGTTACTGCCCGGATGCAAATTTGCCCAGTTGTCTGCATCATTTATTTCTCTCTCACCAGTAACTGTCTCTATATTTTACCTCTCCAATGTCCCCCAGCTCTTCATTTCTCCCTCATTCTTTATATTTATCTCTATTTTTTAGTTTCTACCCTCTTCTTGCCTTCAGTAGATCTTTTAAGGGTCCTTTCTCCCATTACCTATTCATTGTTCCGCTCTAGATTTGAGTGCACCCACCTTTCAGTTACTTCAGCCTCTTTGTTTAATCTCACTTTCCTTTATACCCTTTTATTTTGTTCCTTCCATCCTCTCTCATTGTCCCTATATTCCGTTCTCTTCCTCCCTGTATATCCCACATTCCCATCTCCTCTTGTTGTTCTTCTCTTCTCTCCTTCTTTCCTCCCTCAACTTTAACATTCACTGCACGCTCGGAGCTGGACTGATTTTCTCTCCGCGCTCTCTCCACTCTCGATAGCTCTCACTTCCATGAGTCAGCTCCGAGAGCCGCGGCCCCATTGTCTGAGGCTGCGAATATGTCATGATGAAAATGTAATCACACTGAAAATAAGACACACAATTTTTCCAGGGACAGAGCAAAATAAATGAAGCAGAAAGTGTATGATAATGCGTGGAAATGACTTGGATCCAAATGCATTCGGGTGAGATTTAAATAGGTCTAAGGGAGGGTTTAGCAGTTAACCCTTTCCAAGGCCCTCATTAAGGTCACTCGTATTCGACTAATATGATCTGTTGAGAGCTAGATGTAGTGTAAATGAAATAGTATAGGAGTTTAAAGGAGAAGGAAAGGCTTGTAACAGTTGGGGTGCCAAATGTTAGGCACCCCTAAGTGATTGTAGTTACTTACCTGAAACCCCCGGGCCAGTGCTCCTATCAGCAGAAAACTGCACTGGCCCGTGGTTACACAGGTGAGCACCATGGAGCGATTGCTCTGTGGTGCTCACTGGTATAACCCCAGACAGGTTAAGGCAATAGAGTGGTGGGTTTTTATACCAATGTGTGGAAATCAGACATGTTGCCCTACTACTAAGCACTGTCCCACTGCTGCCATCTGGTTTCTTAAGCAGGTCACATGTTATTCGGTTAAAAAAGGAATGTCAGCTTGGCAAATACTCGTGGACTATAACTCCCAACAGCCTTCAGCTCTCTGTTGGATGCTGGCTAATATAAAGTAGATGCTGGTAAAATAAAGTAGAGCAAGAGGACCACAGGTTGGACAGCTCTGGCTTAGTGGGTCACTTCCTAGGAACCAATACAGAGGCAGGGTTAAAGAATAAAGGAGGAATGAAGTGGACTGAGAATTCTGAGTTTGATCCCCGAGTCAGCTGCCTGTGGTGTTGCATATACTGAGTAGTAGCTGCTGTCATGGTTTTAAATGGCACCCTGTGGTTGTGAGTGTACAATAGCCAAGGCCGCCATTAGAAATCACAGAGCCCTGTACAACAAAATTTTCCCCAGCCCCCAAGCCCCACATCACAACTTCGGCTCCTTTTGTGGCTTCCGGTCTTTGCGGGGCTTCAGGGCTTTAACTTCGGCTCCTTTAGTGGCTCCGAGTCTTTTCGCATCTTCAGCTATTTCGGCAGGTGCGGAATGGCTTCAGCATTGTCAAGGGGGGCCCGGCTATTTCGAAAAGTGCAGCACAGTTGGGCCCTGACAATAGCTCTGTCACATGACTTGATGGAGTGCAGCCTTGCAGCTCACTTGGAACCAGGCTTGAACTGGCTGCCTGTGGATTCTGGCTGCTGGAAGATGCCATAGACAGTCACTATTTATTGGGCCTGTGTTGGGTGATTTGAGCCTCCACTCTTGAAATGCCAGGGCATATTTTGAATCCCAACCCAGAGCTCCTTGGAATGGTTTCACACTCATTAGAGCTTGATGCAGAACAGAGTAATTACACTGACCTGCGTTTTTATGCTTTTACTAGGCAGTGCAGGCAGTTTGAGGGTACAAAAGAGCTGCAATATGTATCAGGTGGCAGTCTGCTCAGGCATTTGTTGTATGTTTATGGATTTGAAATATAACCCTCAGTTGGTTATGAATTGGCAGAGCTTATTGCGTTGGAAGGATGGGTGCCACATGATTGTGTTGCTGGGCTGGCATGAAAGGGTTACAGCACCCAGGAACATCAGTTATTTATATTTAACCTTGCATGGGCACCATCCTTTCATGTCCAACACAATGTCACCTTTCAGCGGCAGGCCACTTCGTCAAATGAGAAAAGCAAAGGACAAAGGAGAGGAGTTTTAGCAAAAGATGTTATCGGTAATAAACCTTATCTAGATTTCCAGCCTACGTTTGGCCCTGCTATTGTGTCGTTACAGTGCGCTTAAAGGACACCTGCTGTTTCTCAGCATTGGTTTAACCCTAAATAAGAAGTTATCCTGATGGTGCTGCCACTGCTCCAATAACCATAACATTATAGGTGCCTAAGTAGACCTGTCAAAAAAATTCAATTGCACCAGCAAAACATAACAAGGCAAAGATTAAACTTGTTTTTTTTTTCACATTTTCTATGTACGAATAGTTGCCAGACAATGCTTTCGGGTTTTTTCAATGAAATACTCCAATTAGGTGAATTCCCATATATGTTGCCCGGATTCTTTTCAGGTAATAGAAGTAAGCCTGGGGGCTACCCTTTTTCCTGACGTTAATCTACTTTTAGCCCTATGGCATAATGCTGTTCTGACTGCTGTTGACATCTGCTGGAAAACATTAGCAGTCAAAATGTCCTTGTACACAGGTCTCTGCTTGTAATGTTTAGCAATTAAAAGAGTACAGACAGATGGACCTCAGTGCAAAAATGCTCAGCTAAGCTAAGCAAGGAAATTGAAGTTCCGCCATGTTTGTTCCTTGTAAGGTAGATAATTAGATTACCAGTATACAACCCTCTCCCTTTGTTGTGACTGTTTTGTAATTATAAACCTCACAAGGACCAAACATGGAGTACCTTCACTTTCTCTGTTTAGCTCAAAAGATACATACATTTTTCCTGATAAAAACAACAGACAAAAAGTATTTTTAGCACAAGCTCTACTCATTGCACTTATGAGGGTATACTGCTGCCCCTTCAAGGGCAATGGCACACAGGGGCTTTTGTCTCCCATGCCAGAATAGGGGGGAGGGGAGGGTGCACTTTTTTTCTGCCTGAAATCAACCCCATATATGCAGTGACAGGTGAATCTCATTCATTCCTGTCCCTTTGCTTATAGGACAGGTGCAGGACGAATCACCTTGGAGGAGAAAACACACCGTGTGACAAACTTAAAAATGGTATAAATGGAACATGCAGGGCCCTCTGGCTAAATAAACTGGAAGATCCTAATCTGAGATTACCCCATACTGGGTGCTGACAAAGTAATCGATGAGTGGGAGGTAGAGATATGATTCTTGGCCCATGCCTAAAGGGTATATAGAAATGACAAGAATGGTGGCAGCAGGGGGTGATTTAGAATGAAGGCCCAAAATAAGCTGCAATGCCACATCAGTACATATCTCACTCCCCCCTTCCTTCTCCTGATTTACATATTCGATAGATATGGCTTCATAATGGCTTTCTGCCTCTTGAGTCAGTGTAGCCTATTTATCTTTGACTGCAAAGAAATCAGTCAGGTGTCCAAATGAAGACACAAAAGCCCTCAGAGACGCTTGTTTGCCCCTCAAACTACAGGCTACAGACTTAAGGGTCAGGGCACATGCTCAGATTCAGGGAAATTAGTGCCCGGCGAAAATCTCCTCTTCTTCTGGGGAAGACTAATCTGCCCGAGTGATGGCACTCGGAGCGATTCATTTTCCGAAGTCTCCCAAAGTTTCCTCTGTGGCAACTTCGGGAAACAAATAGCTCCGAGTGCCATCCCGTCTGCGATTTACATTCTAGCTGGCGGGAGGCAGTTTGGGGATATTTGTCCCTGAATCTGATCGTGTGCCCTGACCCTAAAAACTAGACTCTTTTGTGGCAATTAAAGTGGAATAGAGTCTCAGGACTCTCCTATAGTAGTGTGAGATAGGGATGTAGCGAACGTCGGAAAAAAAGTTCGCGAACATATTCGCGAACTTGCGCAAAATTGCGAGCGGTTCGCGAACGGTTCGCGAACCCCATAGACTTCAATGGGAAGGCGAACTTTAACATCTACAAAAGACATTTCTGGCCAGAAAAATGATTTTAAAGTTGTTTAAAGGGTGCAACGACCTGGACAGTGGCATGCCAGAGGGGGATCAAGGGCAAAAATGTATCTGAAAAATCTGCCTGTGTGTGCTTGGAAGAGATAGTGTAGGGCGAGAGCTGTTAGTGATTTCAGGGACAGATGATAGTAAGTTTGCTGGCTAGTAATCTGCGTGATACTGCTCTGTATTGGAGGGACAGAAGTCTGCAGGGATTTGAGGGACATTTTAGCTTAGGTAGCTTTGCTGGCTAGTAATCTACTGTTCTCTTTAAACAACTGCCATACGTTGACCTTGTAGGCATTGTTTGCCCAGTTTTTTTGGACGCAGCCACTGAAGCACAGTTGCCAGAAAAAATATGCCATATAAATGCTGAAAATAGTCATTTTTCGCCATACGTTGACCTTGTAGACATTGTTTGCCCAGTTTTTTTGGACGCAGCCACTGAAGCACAGTTGCCAGAAAAAATATGCCATATAAATGCTGAAAATATAAATTTTTTTGGTTGCAGCCACTGAAGCACAGAGGCCAGAAAAATTATGCCATATAAATGCTGAAAATATAAATTTTTTTGGTTGCAGCCACTGAAGCACAGAGGCCAGAAAAAATATGCCATATAAATGCTGAAAATAGTCATTTTTTGCCATACGTTGACCTTGTAGGCATTGTTTGCCCAGTTTTCTTGGTCGCAGCCACTGAAGCACAGTTGCCAGAAAAAATATGCCATATAAATGCTGAAAATATAAATTTTTTGCCATATACGTTGAGTCAAGGTATGGCAAAAAATGACTATTTTCAGCATTTCTATGGCATATTTTTTCTGGCCTCTGTGCTTGAGTGGCTGCGGCCAAAAAAACTGGGCAAACAATGCCTACAAGGTCAACTTATACACTACTACAGCGATGGATACGGATTACGTAAAATTTATTATGGCTGCTTGAAAAAAGTCACTCCGGTGTTTTTTCTGGAGACGGTAATATTATGGATATTTAGACAGAATGTGAACACGGGCACACAGCTAGATAGCAGTTGGTTGAATAACACACTGGGCAAAAAATGCCTACAGGGCAAATAATGCCTAAAAGGTCAACTTATACACTACTACAGCGATGGATACGGATTACGTAAAATTTATTATGGCTGCTTGAAAAAAGTCACTCCGGTGTTTTTTCTGGAGACGGTAATATTATGGATATTTAGACAGAATGTGAACACGGGCACACAGCTAGATAGCAGTTGGTTGAATAACACACTGGGCAAAAAATGCCTACAGGGCAAATAATGCCTAAAAGGTCAACTTATACACTACTACAGCGGTAGTAAAATAAAAAAAAAGTTAAATAAAAAAAGAATGAATATTAAAAAAAAAAAATTAAAGTTGGTGCTGCTGAACTACTAGGAGCAGCAGATTAGCACACCAGTCCCACTCCCCAACACTGCTAGACTAATAGCACTGGGCTCTTATAGTAGTAGTAGTAGTAGTAGTAGTAGTAGTAGTAGTAGTAGTAGTAAAACAACAAAAAAATAAATAAAAGCAGTCCTTACAAGGACTATTGCTATTGCAGCAGTCAGCAGATGAGATCAGAAGCAGGACAGCTGCCCACTGCAGCTACATACAGAGCACTGCAGTAGAAGGTAGATTACTAGCCAGCAAAGCTACCTAAGCTTAAATGTCCCTCAAACCCCTGCAGACTTCTGTCCCTCCAATAACAGAGCAGTATCAAAACGATTACTAGCCAGCAAACTTTCAACTGTCCCTGAAATCACTAACAGGCAGCAGCTCTCTCCCTACACTATCTCTTCAGCACACACAGGCAGAGTGAAAAAAAGCTGCAGGGCTTCGGTTTTTATAGGGAAGGGGAGTGGTCCAAGGGAGAGCTTCCTGATTGGCTGCCATGTACCTGCTGGTCTGGGGTGAGAGGGCAAAAAAAAGCGCCAACAATGGCGAACCCAAAATGGCGAACGTCGCGCGACGTTCGCGAACTTCCGGCGAGCGCGAACACCCGATGTTCGCGCGAACAAGTTCGCCGGCGAACAGTTCGCGACATCTCTAGTGTGAGATGGGGCATCAGGAAAATCAATGACTTCTTCACCAAACCTTTATTGTACTTAAGCCTACACACAGAATAATGCAATATAAAGGTGTATAAATTGCTGGGTACATGGGAATACCTATGGTCTCTTGCTGCTTTACCATTATTCATTATTCTACATTAAATGCGCCTTGTAGGTGAGTGCAACCATGAATGCATTTAGCATCTGTTTGCTTATGCAGACTAAAGGCTGTAGCAGTAAATGATCTGTATATTAAAAGAGAACTTACCCCGGAAAATGAATATGGCTAAAAATGCCATATTTTATATAATGAACCAGCCTAAAGTTTCAGCTTGTAAATAGCAGCAATGATCCAGGACTTCAAACTTGTCACAGGGGTCACCATCTTGGAAAGTGTCTGTGACACTCACATACTCAGTGGGCTCTGAGCAGCTGTTGAGAAGCTAAGCTTAGGGCTCGTCACTAATTATCTGGCAGAAAATGAGGTTGGCCTGTAATATAATCTGGTACTACAAGTCTGATTATTAAATTCTGATGCTAGTTGCACTTACTTCTGTGCTGTCATGCAGTAATTATCTGTATTAATTACTAATCAGCCTTATATTGTGACATTTCTATTCTATGTGTACTGTATATTGTGAGTGGGTCCCTAAGCTCAGTAAGTGACAGTAGCACAGAGCATGTGCAGTGAACAAGCAGAAAAGAAGATGGGGAGCTACTGGGGCATCTTTGGAGACACAGATCTTTACTGCTATAGGGATGGGGTTGCCTTGGTACAGGAATCCAAAACATAATGTAACACATTTCTGGTCTTCTTCTTTAGTTAGGCTTTAGTTTTCTTTTAAATGGCCTATCAGTTTATTGTCTACAAACTATACAGCCTCCAAATATGTACTTAAATCCACACTTCATTAAGCACCATAACAACACTTAACACTGTTACTAGTGTACTGTTTGTTTCTCCCCCTATGTTATAGTTTGCTGGTAGGGAGGATTCCAGGCCTGACATTTTTACCATTAAAGGGACAGTATATACCTAAAACACCTAAGGCACAATAAATAGAACTTGCATTAAAAATGCATTACTTATTCTAGCAATTTACATTATTAATTTTTTAAAAATCCATATTTTCGTGAGGTCTGTATGCCCTCCCCCTCTCCCCTTATAAACAATGGAATATGTTAAGAGTACCCTTATCTGTCAAACACAACCCTTCCCTAAATTACAGTCTTTGAGCTGCTCTTTATCAGAGGGCTTCTCTGTAATTACTTTTAGTAGATACTCCTTTGCTTGTCAGAACCAGGAAGTGCTAAAGTGAAACTGTTTTCATTATCTTCTTCTATTGACAGAAAATACAAATCCATAGATATTTCCAAATTAAAACAATAGGCAAGAAGTATGTTTAGCAGCACAAACCCTATTCACTGAGCTCATGTTGAAATGAGGTGTATACACTCCCTTTTAGGGTCAGTCCACACGAGCAGATTCGGGGAGATTAGAGTCCATCGACAAATTGCCTCTTCTTCGGGGCGATAATGTCCGAAGTTGCCTCACGAGGAATCTATGGGCGACTTCGGAAGACGAAGCACCGCGTGTGCATTGCCGCAGCCAGTGAAGGGCAGGGGGAAGGCAGTTTGGGGTGATTGTCGCCCCGAAGAAGAGACGAATTGTCGCTGGGGCGACTAATCACCCCGAATCTGCTCGTGTGGACTGACCCTTAGGCTAATGTCAGACAGGTAAGGGGGAAACGCAGCTGGTATCTGTTCCTCCAGCTACAGCTGGAATTACAATTTTTTTGTAATGGCACTGGCAGTGGTGGTAAATTTGCAATTACCAGTTTCCACCCCTAAGTTTTGCTGCTAAATTCTGCCTTTAAAACTCTCAATCCCCTTTCTAAACATTTCCATTCTCCCCTGTCTATTACTCTCCCTCTGATTTTAGGTGCCCCATGCAAAATCAATCAATCAGCACCTCCCCCTGAATGACAGTAAAAGTCTACTGGAAAGGTAACCCTACACACATCCACTCGATTCTGTGCCTTTTGGCTAGGACCAAGTGTAGCTTATGGGGAGGTCAGTCTACCTTGATCTTTTGGTCAAAAATCGGCACAGCATGAAAGCACTTTACTTTTGTTTTTAAATGTTGGATCCATCAGTGTACACACATACAGTATGCCCCATTAGTCTAACAGGACAGTTAAGCTTAGACAGGTTAATATTTTGTCAATGATTATTTGGCATACAGCCTACATTCAAGATTTAACTGCCATTCACTTGAACATTGCTATCTCAACCCCCCCCCCTTCCCCACTTCCACACAATCATAGAACAGACCAAAATACATCAGGATTGTCTCAATTAGTTACTATAATGAGCTGCAAATCAGCCCCAGAAAAATATTTCTGACAAAACCATCAAACAATGAAAATTGATTATAGCATAGAAATAGATGTGTCCTTGATACTAAGCGCTGAAGCAAGAAGGGAAGTTTTTCTTCTTTTCAATGGCCATTAAAATGTTAGAACAAATATGTATTGGAAACAAATGGAATAATAATCTATCCTATTTATTATCCGTTTAACGTTCCAGTCTTCCGATGTCTATTCAGTTCAAGTATGAAGGTTCAGCTATGTGCTAAAGTACATTCCTTCCCTGCATAATTGTCTATACAAGTAGATGAGGGAACCATATTGGCTACAGTATATCATCTAAAGTATTCTCTATAGTACGTCACCCCTAGTGGTCATAACTAGATGGTGCTGTTCTGCATTCTGGGGTGTTTCTGCCATAAAGCGATTCACGCGAACTTACAGGCACTCAGCATCCATTTTTTTAATGACAGCAAACCTGCCTATGCAATGCCTGGTTCAGAGAAGGAGTACAGGGTAGCAGTTTCTGAGAGGTGCAAGGCAGATGTTATGTTTTGGGTAGCCAAGGATGAGTACAGTATAACAGTGCTTTATTAACAGTCATGCAGGCATTACACAACAGTAAGCTTTCACTTTCACCTTTAAGCTACCAGGAAGTATGCACAGTATAAGTCTGAGCACAGTGACATCTACAGGCCATTTGCATAAACACCACATATTCCCCCTATAGTAGGAAAGCATTTGGGCAAATGTAATAAACAACAACAATGCATCTTAAAGCAATAATATACATTATTCACATCACATAGTCCTGGGTCCATGCTGGTAGTGTTCTGATTCTCTCAGTACACCTTATAGGTTCACTTACTTCAAGCCAATTGTAGTTGACATCAGGAGTAAGAAAATGTCCTTCGTCAAATGGAGCTTCTCCAAAGTCATATCTAACAGGAGCAAGACGACTTGCATTCCATATGCGTCCATCAGACAGTTCATGTGTGTATGGTCCTCACAGTTGTCTCACTTCAATTGGTGTAGTAAATTTAGATTGCCCTTGTTTCAGTATTCCTGGTTTCTTAATTCTGACCAAAGATCCAGGTTGAAAGTGTACTTCTTTTGCACCATGTTTTCTGTCAGTATAAGCCTTGCATTTGGCTTGGTGACGTTTCACAATGTCAGCAGTAGATGATTTTGTAGGCACAGTATTTTGTAAAAGTTTGATGTCTGCAACATGTAACTTAGTGCGCATCTGTCTGCCATGTAATAATTCAGCTGGAGATGATTGGGTTGTTGCATGACACGTTGCTCTGTAGTTATGTAGGAACTCTGTTGTAAATACTTTCCAAATTTCCCAGTAAGATTTGCTGTCTGTAGTGCTTCTTTCAGACTTCTGTTGAATCGCTCGATTTCTCCATTTGCTTGTGGGTAATACACTGAAGATTTCCTATGCACAATATTCCTCTCTCTCAGAAAGGATTCAAACTCATTTGAGACAAACTGTGGTCGGTTGTCTGCTTCGGATTACCTTCTCTGCTGAAGACTGTAGACAGAAATGTTATTACTGTAGCTGATGTTACATGAGAAACAAATGCAATTTCAGGCCATTTACTGTAATAGTCTATCAAGGTTATAGCAAATTTACAATCTATAGGAGCATCTGTAAAAAGACAGAAAATATCAATAGCAAGTTTTTCCCATGCTGAATCAGGAAATGGTACTGGCTGAAGTGGTGGTGTATGTGTGATAGCTGTTTTGACAAGTAACACAAGAATGAATGGTAGTTACCACACCAGCATCCATTGCTGGCCACCAGTATAGTTCTCATAGTCTTTGTTTTGTCCTTGATGACTCTCATTTGCAAGTTGTATGAGCTTTTCTCGCAAGGTCTCTGGTACCAGTAAACGATGAGCTCCACGGACAACATAACCATCCACTAAGGACAGTTTGTGTCTAATCCTGTAGTAAGGTTGAAGATCAGGACTGTTTCTTCTCAGCCTTTGGCCATTTCCTTTGTAAGATGTCCCGTAGTTTTACTTCAATTGGACATGTGAGGCAAGCTTGCTTAAAATCAGCAGCTGTAACTGTAAGTCAGTCAATGCTACAACTATCACAAATACAAGAGTCCTCTGCACTCAACCCATTATCAATATATTTAAGACAGCGACATTTTGTGCATACTGCACTGAAAAATGCCTTACCCTTTAAACAAAACAGGGATTGTTTGTCCATATACAGTGGCGTAACTACCGAGGAAGCAGACCCCGCAGTCGCGGGGGGGCCCGGGGTTCAGGGGGCCCGGCGGAGCCTGCTTCCTCAGTAGTATGCACAACCATCAGGGAGCATTTTAGAGCATGGTGCGGCCAATCCGTACCGCTGCAAAGAGTGCCGGCCTTAGGGTAATTTCGTCCAATAGGGTTGCCACCTTTGAATTTTTTATTTTACCGGCCAGCAGGGGTAAAAGGGGCGGGCCACATCATAAAAGGGGCGGAGCTACATCGCGCGAGCGCAAGATGAGGAAGGAAAGGTAAGTACAAATTCGGACATCTCCCACAGAGTGTGTGTGTGTGTGTTTACCAGTGTGACTTCTCACGTTTAGTTAGTAGAAAAGGTGGATAGTATAAGTATCCCTTTGTTGATACTGATTTTGTGCGTCTTTTAAGTTCCTGACTGTATGACAATGTGTGTGTGAAAAATATCAGCATTTAGTGGGGGTGTCGCCCTCACTGGCTCTCAGATAAAGGTGCTAGTGGGTGCGCCTCTTACCTTGATTTTCTCATATGTACCAGATTCATATAAATCTAAGTCTATTTGGAAACTGTGGGGTTACAACAAGTGTTGGAAGCAGTGAGTTTGTTGTTGTTCTGTACAAAAGATTAGGGTTCCCCTACCTCCGCCCTTGTATGTGCCCTACTTGTCCCCTGCCCCGAGTATTGCTGCCCTCTCACACACCCTGACTGCTCGCTGTTGCCTTCTCACAATCCCAGCTTCGCCTTCAAACTGTTGTAACAGCGCAGCATATGGCACCCTTTAAAACCAAAAAGAGAGGATAAAAGCAGATATGATTAAGATGTATTTTTACATCTTCAACCATATAGCACCTACTTCTTATTACTGGGACCCTCTAGAACTGCAACAGTTTGCCTCTTGCGCCTCACTGAACAGAAATAAATACTGGTTTAAACACCCCAATGCTGATTAGGCCCCTACAATTGTTCCCCTCTACTGTCTGCTCTATTTACCTACATCTAACCAATCTATTCTCCTTTGCCCAACTGACACTGCCTTTCCCAACACTCCATGACGTCACTTATGTCCCAATGCATTCCATTCCAGAGACTTCCAAATGACGTGATCACGTGACAATGACGATTTCGCAAGAATGCCTGCCCTTCCTTCTGCAAAGGACCCCCAAAAAAGATGTAGTTACCCTGCTTGGGTACTCAGGCTGATTGCAGGCTACATTCCCCCCATCTCCTCTTGTTAAATATAAGGAGCAGCAGAAGAGCCAAGCGGTGACAGACTCATGATTTGAATTTCCCACCCACACTGGCTCTGTAAGCTGGGCTATGGACTTGCTAATATTGCATTTTCAAATCATGTGAAATTGTGACTGTACCATCCTTCTTTAGTACTGGGGTGTTTATTCATGGAATTGCTACTGTGCCATACTTCTATGAGTTCTGGGGATATTATACATGACATTCTCCCACTATTTTGTGCAGAGGGGGCCCTGAAGATTTTTTTGCAGGGGGGCCCTGGCATCTGTAGTTACGCCACTGTCCATATATTGCAATATATTTAAGCTGGCCAACTACTTCAAAGTCTTCCCATATCTGGCCAGTCCTACGCTCAATTTTCATCTGATTCATTAAGAATTCTATTGCTTCATTATACATTTTACAAAGGGACTAAGGGGTCCGTTTACTAAAGTGCGGTAAATCTGACTTTAAGTTTCCGCATGTTATCGCTGAGAATATTTTTAACGCCAGAATATTCGCAGCGACTAAGTTTACTAAACAGCGATGCACTCAGAAGTCATTGCGATCACTTGCGGTAACTACATTAAGGAACCAGCTTATCTTAGCGGTAATTTTAGGGAGTTGCGAATTTTCTGGCAAAAAATTACGTTTTTGGGAATATTTATGCTATAAAATAGTCTTGTTTTATGGCGGTTATTATGGCAATTTTTACTGTGACATTTATGGCCAGAAATGCATCTTCAAAACTCATAAACTTTATTAACTGATGATTATACCATCCAATAACATCACCAGAGTAACACCAATGAAACATGTCTGCATCCTCTAAACCCAATAGAATCATAGGAACAAGAAATCATACCAGTCAATCTCTTTGCTTTATAGAAATGCACAGTTTAATGTAGCCAATCACAATGAAACCAAAAAAGCGTATAGGCTGACGAATCCTTGGACTGTGATGCCCACTGCCAATAATACGACTCTGAGCTGAAACTGCTGCTGTTGCAACAAATAGAAGCAGAAGCCAAAACATCCTGTCAGCAATAGCTACAGATGTCTCTCTCCTGTCAGCAAAGAATGATGGGTAAAAAAAAATGGGATATTTCCTGCCCCTTGAGAATTTTCTGGTGAAAAAAATACTTTTACGCCACTACATAGGTGGCGGTAAAAGTTTGTGAATATTCTGGCATTAATTATGTCTTTAGCACATTTCGCTGTTTAGTAAACCAGGCGTTAATGTGTACGTAGCGTTATTTTCAGTGAATGCGATAACTGGCGAACAATTATTCTTGCGCAAGAAAATTTGCAAATTTATATTTTACCGCAGGTTAGTAAACTGGCGATAACATATTTGGCGAAAATTCTGTCTATATATTGTGCGAATATTTTTAACGCACTTTAGTAAACGGACCCCCAAGTTTTACCTGCAACTTACTAGCTGCTTTCAAAGTAAAACTCCATACTTGGCTGCCCTTTTATTAGACACCAGTTGGCCAGCTTAAATATATTGCAATATATGGACAAACAATCCCTGTTTTGTTTAAAGGGTAAGGCATGTTTTAGTAGCAGTATGCACAAAATGTCTCTGTCTTAAATATATTGATAATGGGTTGAGTGCAGAGGACTCTTGTATTTGTCTATATGTATTTTGTGGTCACAGCCTCATTGCACAACTTTCCCTTGTGTGTTAATGCTACAACTATGTCCTCATCCAGTGTATCAGAAGCTGCAGGTAAACGTGACAATCAGCAGTAACATTTTTCATCTACAGGCCATTTGCATAAACAGCACAGTAGACATTTTGAAATATTTTTTGGGGGCTCAAGTAGCCTTGGTAATCATTATTATGATAACTCAAATCTATTTGTATAAATACAAATACAGAGAGAAAAGGAATGCTGGCTGAATGCTGAATGTACTGTCTCAGAGCAACAACACAGCAGCTTCTACCTTTATGCACAAATAAAAGAGAAGGAGAACTTGGAGCACACAAATAAGCAATAACTCTATGCTTTACTGTCCTTTTAAGGGAAGATAAATGCATCTGTTCTTTTAAGCCATTCACGTGCATGATTGCCTGTTCTTTCAAGATAAATTGGATTTATTTTTATACTATTTTTTCTCCTCATGAAAAAGTAACCAGAAATCATTTTAAAGCAAATTGTATTATTTTATCGCTGCATATCTGTCTATATGCAATTTCCCACTCGCACTTTGTCCCCAAAACACAATGGGAGTCCAGGTTGTTATAAAAGAGACACACACAGTCAATGAAATGGCATTTTGTTTTCCCTTCTGCATTAGGCCCCACTGTCCCCAGAGGGAATGGGTCTCATGCACCCAGACTGTGTGTGACTACAACAATGCAGCTGTAGTCACATCAGACATCTAAACAGGTCTCCTAAGCAGTTTGGGACACCATGAGAAACCCAAGCAAATCAGTAACAGATAGGGTTGCCATCTTTTCTGGAAATAAATACCAGCCTTTCTATATATTTATCTTTTTTCCCTATTAATAACATTGGGATCAACCATCATTTTTACCAGACAGGTGGCAACCCTAGTAACAGTCAAATGCATATTACTGACACCCAAATATGAATCTGGACAATGCCCTGGCCTATGTTATTGTGTGCTGTCCTGTGGCCTCCCATTGTATATATATCACGGCTGTTCCCCTTTGGAAATGGGGCTTGTCAGTTGTCACAAGCACTGGAGGGTTGGAGTCACCAACAGCTGGGTATAAGATTGAATTGGTTCTACAGAGAAGTCACAGGGAAAGCCTTTAAAAAACGGAGCCTTCTCACGTTAGATATGCTTGTACATATTTAACCCCCAAATCATGGAGATGGACTGGAACATTTGCTGCAGCCAATAAGAGGTGTGAGAATAGCAGATGCAAGGTCACTCAACAAATGTTCCATCAGAGGAACCGTATGGAGTCTACTCTTGATTGAATACAGTTCACACGCGGCATTTGTCAGATGCCAAAAATAAGCTCCCTGCTATCAAACATCAGTGTGAGACACCCCAATATCATTAGCCAGTGGAAGAGACGAAAGCAAGCAGAAAGCTCTGCCTACAGTTGTGGCTGCTACAGGTGGAAAAGACAGTAGGTGTAGTAAAAATATGCATGCTCTTTATCTGTCTGATCTGTGCCACTGGGACAGAATGCTCTGTTATACAGATAGCTAGAATGTCAGCCATAAAGCAGGGCAGGACTGCTGCTTCCAATGGGCATCAGATAGGATATGTGCCACTGGGACAGAATGCTCTATTATTGAGATACAGTAGCTAGAAATTCAGCCATAAAGCAGATCAAAACTGCGGTTTTGTGAGAAAAAGTAAGAAAATAATTATACTATAATATATATATATATATATATATATATATATATATATATATATATATATATATATATAAACACTCGCACTCAGATCCAGTCTTGGAGATACTGTGGGTGCTGGGTCAAAGCTTCAGCATACAATCATTGGATAAGGACCCGCACTCCAATATTTCGTGGAAAAAAGGTTTTATTACAACTTGTGCATCCAACGTTTCGGCCCTTGTCTGGGCCTTTATCAAGGATCCTGGATAAAGGCCCAGACAAGGGCCGAAACGTTGGATGCACAAGCTGTAATAAAACCTTTTTTCCACGAAATATTGGAGTGCGGCTCATTATCCAATGATTATATATATATACACAAAAGTTCCTGTGAGGCACTAAAACATTGGTCTAATAAACCCTCACAATGCTTTAATTTTGATCTTGTTGTTGATATGTCCCTGGAGTGCCGTCTACTTTTCCAGATATATATATATCTGTTTGCCATCCCCTTCCCAGAACTAAATCCACACTAATCTCACTCCCCTGGTCTCTTGCTCCTCTTGTCCATACAGTCCCCTCCCATTGCTCCCCTGCTGATCACACCCTCCATCCGACTGTGCCCAAGAAATGTTCCCCTATTTTGGGCCCTGTTATGCAAGCACCAGTGAAAACAGTTCTACTCAAGTAAACCTTTTTATGTTCCTTCAAGCTTCTTATACATTTTGATAATTTCTGTTTATTACGTTAACTGGAGACATTTAAGGGAACTTTATAATATACTGATGGCAAGTTTTGTATGTTCTTTAACTGTGGCACTGCTCCAGCTGGTTTCTCTATGCTTCACTAGTGTAAGGTTAAAAGGGTTATTAGCAGCCCCCCTTGGGGCAGAGAGTGATCTGCAACTCACAGCTCAGTGATAAGGACAGGCGGTGTGACCCGGAGCGTAAGTGACAGCGCGAGTGGCAGGTTCTGGAAGGGTAGCGAGACGTAAGCTTGTGTGAGTGACATCAGCCGTCTGACATTAGTTGTTTGGGGGGGACAATAACTAGCCGCCTCCACTGTATCATCCTATTAGTCTGTATGGAGTATGGAGGGAAAAGAAAGATAGAAAGAGAGTGAAAAGAGGGAAGGAGAAAACAAGTGATAGGCTGTGGGCAGGGGGCCACACACAGAAAATGGGAAAGAAGCTAAGATGGAAAAGGCAGGGGGGTGAGAGAGTGTAGGGGACATTGATAAGGACAGAAAGACAGGCAGAGAGGAATTCAGGTGAAGGAAGAAGATAAGCCTATAGCAGAGAGGATTACAGGGGAAAAACTGAAAGAGATAGGGAATGCTGGGAAACAATTACAGAAGGAGAGGGAATTACTGAGTGCACAGAGAAAAGGGAATTTAATTCAAAAGACACAGGAGATGGACTGAAAAGAGAATGAAAGGATGGAGAAGAAAGGTCTGTATTGGTTTAAATATAATATCAACTGGGGCAAAAGGTAAACAAAGATTGGGATTATGAATAAGTGGATGTGGGAAAATATTATGCATAGTACAGTCTGTACATATTTAAAGGGGATCACACATAAGCCAATTTCCAATTCAGTTGGTTGTCAGCACCCAAATGACAGTGATTACTACTGGAGCCTGGCCGCTGCCTATTTACATTGGCCATAACCTTTCATTTCTGGATAGTCAGTTGTACTGCCATCATTCAAACCACTTTAAGGGCCCTATACAAGAAGTAGGTTGGCAGTGATAATTAGTAGCCAACTTCTATATCTCAATATTATGCACAACACTACACACAAAGCATTAGTAGCTATGCACAGTTTCTTATTTCTCCCACAGACCCCGTCCATGGGCCCCAGAATGTGGAGCTGGTGGACATCCGAGCCAGGCAGCTAACGCTTCAGTGGGAACCTTTTGGCTACTCGGTCACTCGATGCCATAGTTACAACCTGACCCTTCACTACAGTTTCCAGCTTGGGGAAGAGCGAGTAGAAGCAGAGGAGCTGGTGTTGACCTCCAGCCATTACACCCTGCGTGGCCTTCGGCCTCACACCGCCGTCTACTTACGCCTTGCTCTCTGCAACCCTGAGGGGAAGAAGGAAAGTGGGGAAATTGTGGTGCATACTGAAGAAGATGGTGAGTTTGCACCTGTGTTTTGGGTTGTAATATGAAAAAATATCTGGCAAAGTCAATGGACTACTAGTTGGTGTTGCATGCTTCATATATAAACTGACATTCATTTCAAAGGCTTGGGAACATGGACAAGGTTTAATTACAGGACTACAAGGACGAGGAGCCAGGCCAAATATGTATAGCAGTAGCCAACAAAAAGCCAGCCAAAAATAATAGCTGTATAAAGGAGGACAAGCATTTAACCGTATGGAACACATCATATTCTGTTGAAAACTGAAAATCTGTTGCTTTTTCCTTTCTGTCAGTACCTGGATCCATCCCATTGGAGTCAATACAGGGGGGTCCTTTCGAGGAGAAGATATACTTACAGTGGAAAGCTCCAAATGAGACAAATGGGGTCATCTCCATGTATGAGGTACCAGGCGAGTGGGAAATGCCATTCATTGTCAGACATTACACAACAAGACCTGTTAGCAAACATGGGTCACACCAATAATCTTCGAACCATTAGGGTTAGTCCACACGAGCAGATTCCCGAATTGCCTTTGCGTGTCTTCCGTCCACTGTAATGAAAAGTCGCCTGCGCTAAAGCACACGCGACGCTTCTATTTCCGAAGTCGCCCAAACTGTGAACAAAGCGCAGGCGACTTTTCAACATAGCAGACGGGAAGACACGTAAAGGCAGTTCGGGGAGATTGTCGCCCAGAAGAAGAGGACTAACTCTAAACAGACATAGACTGCAAACAAAGTAATTAGCCCTCATGGGGTCAAGTCTAACCTCTATAAACAATGCTTCCACCAATGACTGTAGAGTACACAAACACATAAAATATTTTTAATTCACTTGCATACAACAATGCCAGCCATCCTCGCCAAGTGACAACCTACCTCTAAACCTCTCTTCAAATCAGGTTTCCTACAAGGCAGTGGGCTCCTTGGATCCAAGTGCTGATCTGTCCAACCAAAAGGGCCGGATAGTCAAGCAACGCAATGAAACTCACCACCTGTTTGTTGGCTTGTACCCAGGATCGACCTATTCCTTTACCATCAGAGCCAGTACCAGTAAAGGATTTGGGCCACCAGTCACTGCTCATATCGCCACCAAGATAGCAGGTTCTCAGCTAATGATTTTATATGTTGCTACCATTGTCCATAAGCCCACAATGTGACATTTCTGCATTATAACTTTCCAATTAGTGTAGTTTTCTTTTGTTAATCTCCTTTGTGACTAAGTCCTTTGTAACTTGCTAAATGTCACCCTTCATCTTACATTAATACTTCTGATTTTCCATCTTCTGTCTGCCTTGCAGACATTCTTTATCCCCTTCATAGTCTTCCATTTTGAAAGAGTGGGTGATTTAAAGAAAAGTGGAGCTTTTTGTATTTCTGGTTTAATCGTAATGATCTGTCTTAATAAAAATAAACCAGTCAATTGATTTCTATAGATTTTTCTTTCTGAGAAACATAAAGCAATTATTTTGTAGCAGAATGACTTATCCTTCATATGCATACAGTATGGCCAGTCTCTAAGCCAGCAGTCTACTCTGTATGCTAAAAACGTCAGTCTAACCATCTGCCTTGTTTTGTTTTTCCCTAACAGCCCCATCTCTCACAGATTCTGAAGCTGAGGGCCCCTTCAATGAAACCGAAACCACAATTACAGTTTGGCTGAAGCCAGCACAGTCTCGAGGGGCACCTGTAAGGTAATCACAGCCCAGATCTATCATGTAAAGCACTTCATTGAAACACCCTCCAGTACTAATTACTTAACACCCTAGTATGTCCCTTAAAGGGGATCTGTCATCCTGACATAATAAGCTATATGATGAAAGTCATTTGCAAATTAAACATGGAACCCAAATCCTTTTTTCATTAAAACATCCATACCTGTTATAAAGGTGTTTAAATATCTGAGCTGTCAATCATATATTACCTGTCCCGCCTTTATGCCTGAGGTAGACAATTACTTTCAGCATTGCCTAGATGTCACTACACTGCTCAAATTACCCCTTCCTTCCTCATGCTCTGGTGCCTACACAAGATTTTGTGATGATACACACCTTTCCTTAATAACCGTGTCCACAAATATGGCAGCTGCCTGCTTGCTGTGATTGTTTAACTCCAAGACTGAAGGAAACAACATTTACGTAAAATATATGGTGTAACTACAATTTATTTTGCTCAACTAGCATGATAGAAAAGGATTTGCAATTATTTCTTAGGGTGCCAGGTCCCCTTTAATTCCTTTGCATACTTTAAGGAGCTAAAGCGAATCGACCACTACATGGTGTACCTCTAAAACTCCTGGGGGATCATTTATAAACACTGGGCTAATCTGCACTGTCCAGTAACCAATTGGAAGTTTGCGTTCATTGTTCTACCTGCAGCTGGCTCGAACAATCTAATCACTGATTGGTTGCTGTGGGTTACTGTCCAGGTGCAAATTTAAACTTGAACACACTCATTTGCAATGAAATATGTTTAGCGTGTTCATGGCTTGAGCCGACACAAGGGTTCCAGAAGCATAAGAAGAATTGGATAATGCTCATAGTGAGGGCTGGAGATGGTCTGCGGATTTTTTGGCCCCTTCTGGCCTTAGCCTTAAAAGCTTTGGCCTCTAGGATCTTGCCATGCTATTTGTTACCAGACACTGGAAGCATAATATCTACTGCTCTGGCAGTCAGTGTGCCATAGTCCTAAACTGCAAAATTGGTGCAAACCAGTTTGAACCTTCAATTTAAAGCCTTAGTACATGTCCAATGATCGGCTTCTCATTTCCCTTTCTTCTCTGGTCTTATATTTCCACTATACGTGTTCTTTTGGCATCATTACATTTTCCTTCTTCTTGACACAGTTCATACCAGCTTGTGGTGAAGGAGGAGAGGGCGCAGAGGTCGGGGAGGGCAGCTGATGGTGGTGGATGTTTCCCAGTGCCAGTAGGCTACAGAAATGCTTCAAGCCTGGAGTCTACTCATTACTTTGCAGCAGAATTAAAGCCGTTGCAACTTGCAGTCACTCAGCCCTTCACAGTGGGCGACAACAGGACCTACAATGGATACTGGAACCCGCCTCTGTCACCTGTAAAGAGTTACAGCATATTCTTCCAGGCCCTGAGTACTGCCAATGGGGTATATCAACCTATTGTCATTTTCTATACCCATTTGCATTGCATCGCAGTTAGTGCAAGAAATACCATGACTACACTTAACATCTGTAAATAACCGTAGAAGGCCAAGTACGTTTAGACAGATATGTGTAAAGAAGTGGTTATTGGCAACATCAGGTAAAGTCAATAATTGGGTTGGGATTTTTAATGAAGGATAATCCATTTGACTACAATCCAGGGCAGGATGAAAAAGACACTTACTGTACTATAGCACTCTTAGGTTGGTTCACATATATTTCTGTGCACAAGTTATATTAATTTAGTTTAGTTATAGTACACAGCATGCTTACTTGCCATGCAAAATATATGTATGCTAATATACATGAGGTTAGTGGCTATATGTGCAATACACAAATATGCATATACACACACAGCTGCAGACACACACATACAGAAATCTTCTCACCCATAAACTCTTAGGAGCCAGGGGGTAAGGCCGGCTATTTGTCATTGACTTTTTCTTTTTTTACAGGAGACAAAGATTGGCTGTGTCCGTCTGGCCTCCAAAGGTAAATCCCTTGTGGGGGAAAACCGTGATCATTCTGTGAGATAAACTGTATAATTTCTTTTTAGTTTCTTTTTTTGCACTTATTAAAAGATGTGCAAATTTCCATAACAAAACTATGGATACCAAGCATTTGGAGCAGCTGTTGAATTGGCGAGATGTGTCTGATAAATTCCTGCAGACACTAGGCTTATTGCAAGCGGCTGCTCATAAAGGAATCACTAGCAACAAATCACAAAGTTTGATAAGCCCATGTCAGCTAAATCAGAATGACTGAATTTTACTATGGAGACCATCAGCCAACAAGGTTTCAGAGTAAATATGGCTACACTTGGGCCGATAAAAGCAGCCAACACAGTCCCTCCATGTACAGTGCCAGCTGAAGCGCCTGCTCAAACAATATCTGGGCCAAAAAATGGCAGATATCCATTGGGCAGGTTTGAGTTTCCTTTTGGATTAAGGACAGTAGCTACACGTTGATGCGGTCCTCATCTCATTAGGAGCAATTATAATCTAATCATTGGACCAACCAATTGGATCAGGCTAATCTTGGGTGGGCATATCATTGAAAAGTTCTGCTCACTGGTGACCTAACCAAACAAGTGGATCTTTACACAAGTATTGATTTTTTCACAACTATTCCCGTTGAGTTCGGTACTATGTTACTATATATATATATATATATATATATATATATATATATATATATATATATATATATATATATATATATATAAATATATATATATATAATACATAAAAGCCATGAATATCTTGTAAATTATATCCTTATAAACAGTGAGTTCTGATGTCATCATTTATAAACGGTGAGTTCTGATGTAATTTATGTCACATGACTCACTGAAACTTGTGTATTATAATAAATAAAGTACCCCCAGTTGCAAAATATGAGGATATTAGAAGTTATCATATATATATATATATATATATATATATATATATATATATATATCACGGCCCAGTGAGCATCCGCACTCCAAGGCACACTGTTGTGGCTTATCCAGCTGGGGTGCACGGTTGAGATATATATATCAAATGTTCAAAAGAACCAGCACGCCCATATATAAAATATTTCTGTTGCATCAATTTCCAACGTTTCGGTCCCTGTTGTCCTTGAGAAAGGTCCCAACAGGGAACGAAACGTTGGAAATTGATGCAACAGAAATAAATATATAAATAAATATATATATATATATATATATATATTATATATATAACAGACAATTTGTAACTGGTGCACACAGCAAAAAAATTCAATGCCTGTGTGCTGGTTCAAAACAATAGTACTATTAATTAGACAAAAAACCGCACCAAACAGGACTTAATATAATGTCAAAATATCAAAATGTATTTTCTGTGGCTCGAGCCGTCTTCAGGAATAAAAGTATTGTGTACAAACATACAGATTTAAATCCCTCAAAAGCCCGCCAAACAGTAACGTGACGTGTGTAACTGAGAGTGAATGGTTCCAACCCCCATCATGACGTACTAATTGACATAATAATTTAACCGTGAAATACCCATTGTGTCAATAACGTAAATATACATCCGATATTAAGTGTGGAGTAATGGCATCGTTAGTACCCGACTATCAGGAGCACTGCAAAAGTCTATTACAATAAAGAAGTAACAATAAGAAAGGTAATTGCCGCGTCCCCCCAAGATTCCAAGTAGGGCTGTTGTCGGATGTATATTTACGTTATTGACACAATGGGTATTTCACGGTTAAATTATTATGTCAATTAGTACGTCACAATGGGGGTTGGAACCATTCCATCTCAGGTGGCCATACACGGGCAGATAAAGTTGCTGATATGAGTCGTTTGGACCAATTTGACAGCTTATCTGCCCGTGTATGGGGGCTTCTGATGGGTTTGATTTTTAACCGACTGACCCGACAGAGCCTCTTGGCGTATCGTAATTCGATTGTTCGGCCATAAGGCCGAACGTTCGAATTACACCCGATATAGCCATGCCGTTAGTGGCATATCGGGGAAATCACGCGGATCTTTGAGTCTATGGCCAGCTTTAAACACATCACTTCACTGTTTGGCTGGCTTTTGAGGGATTTAAATCTGTATGTTTGTACACAAAACTTTTATTCCTGAAGACGGCTCGAGCCACAGAGCTAAAACGTATATAAATATATATATATATATATATATATATATATATATATATATATATATATATATATATATACATACATGGAGGAGCACTCACCAAACAAAAACACAGCATGCCTGGTGCAGGTAAATTGTGTACAAAAAATACCACACTCAACAGGCTCAGTTAGAGTAACTGAATTTAATAGAAAAACAAAAGAAAGTCCAACATTCATTTCAATCACATCATAGTTATCTTCCTGAGGGAAAAAACTAACAAGAGTGTAAGCAGTGCAAACCCTTAAGAATATATATATATATATATATATATGTCAGCTATGACTTAAACTTAGTTCTTTAATTTTTTAAATACAAAAGAAAGAAGTAAATACATTACAAATTGTTTTCAGGACTACACTGCTAAATCAAAAAAAAAAAAATTGGAGGATGCTAATAAATGATAGTCCACCAGAGAATTCTGCAACCTGCAGCTCTATAGTATTTGCTAGGCATCCCGTGGAGATACATCAATACCTACTGCAGGAGGGTCAGCAGGTTAGACATCCCTGAAGGAATAATCTTGGCGTTACATGTGCCGTCCAGCAAATTCCCCAGCATTAGCACCCGCATTAAGCACAGAGATGCGAGAGGTATAAAAGAGTATTCTTTAATGAGAAAATCCACATCCTCTTATTTACGTGTGCAACGGTCAGTGCTGGATGTAATGACAAGCACAAAGTGCTGACACCATTGCTAGTTGCTATTAAGCCTCCCAACAGGAGATCTTTAAAGGAGGGATTATATTTTTCCTCCAGCCGTGTCTCTAACTCCAGCGAAAGGACCCCTGCAGAGTACATTTTGCTCTTTAGATCTCTTTGAGCCTCCTCCTTCTATAATGAGGGACTAACCCCGCCGGGTATTCTATATCAGCTCACGCACTGTGATTATTGTTTTCAAAAGCACCTACATATACCGCAGAGCTGTACAGTGCATTCTGTACTATTTGCAAGGGCATAGTTAAAGGGTGTCATGTCAGTGCTTGTACTTTATAATACTGTTTGTTGTGTATATATAGGACAACAAATTCAAGTGTACACAGAGCACTAAAAGTATAAAGAACATGTCATGGCTGTGTGTGGTGCAGAAGCCCTTGTTTGAGAGCTGAAGAACATGGGGTGCTTTATAGTGGTTGTCACATTCCAAAAAATGTGGAAAAAAGCTAGGCCGTTTTCAGATTGTTCTTAAGAAATAAAAAAAGGTTTTCGATTGCTTTCCATGTTTTATTTTTCACCATTTTTTCAAGATTGAAGTGTAAAGTTGAATGTTCGTGTCTCTGGCAGCTCAGTGATCCAGGCGCAAATTCGGAACTGATACAATTTGCTGCATTAGTTCATGCATTTCTCAGCAGCATCTGTGGAATATCAGCAACTATTGTATCAATTCTAACAGCTGCCTTTAATGAAACTTAGGGATTCTGCTCAGCAGGGCCAAAGATAAGAAATGTATCAAAACATCTTTAGAAAAACATAAGAATGTAAATAGAAAAACGGTCACAAATAGGAAGTGGAGAAATGAAGTCCTTATTGCTGGTGAACAATCTGGAACCAACTAAACTGAAAAAAGTGTTGGCAGGTGAACAACCCCTTGCTGAGAAAGTGTCAAGCAAAGCACAGGAGAATCAGTGCTGTAGTTGTACAAGCCATATTAGCCCTTAGCTTACTGCTGACACCCTAAAACAATTTTTTGGGGTGACAGTTGCGTCCAGAGGCTGCACAACAGAAACAGGCAGCAGGAAACTCTTTTTGAATTCAGAAAGCCTCCTGTGCCATTGCCCTTACAAAGTTGGAGACTGGACTCTTCCTCATCCCCTGTAGACTCCTAATGCCATTTGTGGGGAAGAATAGCCAAACACTAGCTGCTGTAGCCTTCTTCAGCTGTCCTCCCATCTCACTCTTTTTTCCTCTCCTGCATGCTTTCTGATGGGATCCCTCCCTTATGCTACTTAGCGGCAACTGTTGGCCTGTTTCCCATCACCCGCCACCCCCCAAGCCAACCAGTCACAGGTGACTATGCATCCTGCCATTGCACAAGCTTTTTTTTTAATAAATTTAATTTTATAAACCCTCAATATTCTGCTTTTACTTTCCCATATTATACAGGCCATGTTTGGTTATCAGATCACTTAGCCTTTTCTTCGGGCGACTAATCTCCCTGAACTGCCTCCCTGCCAGCTAGAATCTAAATCGAGGGCGGGATGGCACTCGGAGCACTTCGTTTTCTGAAGTTGCCTCACGAGGAAACCTCATCGACTTCGGAAAACAAGTTGCTCTGAGTGCCATCCCGCCGGCGATTTCAATTCTAGCCGGTGGAGAGGTAGTTCGGGAAGATTAGTTGCCAGAAGAAGAGGAGATTTGTCACCGGGCGACTAATCTCCCTGAATCTTCTCGCCTGTCTCTGCCCTTGAATCCAGTGTGCACTAGTACATAATTACTATATTTTTCACTCTCTCTTCTCTTAAAGGGGCCTCCACACATAATAGCAACACCGTAGAACCTGAGAAACCGGCGGACAGTACAGTACAGACGGCTGGCGTGATTGCTGGAATGTTAATGTTCATCATTATCCTCCTTGGTGCAATGATGACTATAAAAAGAAGGTTAGAGAAAGTTACATGATATCCGAGTCTCAAAAAAGTCAATAAGAAAATAGTGTTTTCACACAATATTCTTTGTTCGCACCACAATTTGTTGTGTGCCTAATGCCTTCAAAATTTGTGTGCACACCTTAGAGGGAACATTGGTCCTCGCCCCAAGAGCCTGCAATCCAGGCGTTGTGGATAAGGAGGGCATATTGGGGAAAAATCTGCTCATTTTGCAACCTTGTCAAACAAGCAGATGGGCAGCTTTAGTCTTTGGATTTACCCGTTATCCAGAAAACTCTAAATTACGGAAAGGCCATGTCCCATAGACTCCATTTTATCCAAATAATCCAATTTTTTTTTAAATGTATTTCCCTTTTCTCAGTAATAATAAAACAGTACATTGCACTTGATCCCAACTAAGATATAATTAATCCTTATTGGAAGCAAAACTAGCCTATTTGACTTATTTAATGTTTACATGATTTTCTAGTAGACTTTATATTATAAAGATCCAAATAACAGAAAGATCCCTTATCCGGGAAAACCCCAGGTCCCAAGCATTCTAGATAATAAGTTCTATACCTGTACTGTAGAATGCAGGTGATCACTAAGGTATGTGTCTAAGCAACAAGCTACGTTCAGATTACATTAAAATGTTTAACATATGAAATATCATAATCTAACCATTCTTGCAAACATAGTTTTGCATTTAAAAGCCAAGGAAAGCATTTACATAGACCCCTGTGTGACCATAGTCACTTACTCTTTGATGGATGCCTGCAATGCTCTTTTGAATCGAATCCCCAACACCCCATAACATACAAACTGTCGCACTGTGCTAGCAGGTCAGGTTAATGGCAGCAGGATTTTACAGGCAATGTGCTGCACATTACAGTCGATAATATGCAGGTGCGCAGCCCTATCCTATTCCTGAAAGATGAAAATGTAATTGCAAATGTTAATTGGTTTTCGCAGAAATAACCAGATGCAGCACATTGTTTTCTATTTATATATATCTATATATATATGACATGCCATAGCACAACTTACTGTTGTATTTTAAACAACACCTCATTGTGACATCACATTCTGATTGATTGCTACCACCCAGCTGTTTTCTGATGCCTGTTTATCTTACAACATGTAAAGCTTCCCTTAACTAAATATAAATATTATATATATATATATCTTCCATTTTCTTTGCCCGTAAGTCTTTTCAGTTCCAAGCCACTGCCTTTTGCTGAAAATTAAGACCCTCTGCCGTGGTCTCCCCCTGTGTTTCTTTTTTTTTCTTTTTTTTTCCTCTTTCTAATGTACAGGCTGCCCCTTCTCACCTATACTGTGTTGTTTTCTCCACTTCTATGCGCTGCTCTTCCCCCCCTCTATCTCCTCCTTTAGGCAGAACTGTTATACCTTTGTGTAGTAATTCCATTTCCCAGTATGTACATGCAAACTGTGTATTGTGCCGAGTTTAACATCTGCTCTCTAAATGTGAATAATTTGTTGGCGACCACCCTGAGCTCAGTTTTAGCTCAATCCACATCCCTAAGGGTGTTAACCCTTCACTAATGGAGCAATACACACTGCACTGCAGAGAAAGAGAATCCTATGGCCTTCTCCAGGATCTGGAGGCTATATACTGGCTTCTGTGTTTTTGGAATGGGTTTGCGCACATGCTATGGTCATGCTGCATGACTGTGAATGAACAGAATAAATTAAAACCTTTATGTACAGCAGCAATTCCCTTTTATGAACCATGCTGCCTTCTGTCACCCAGCAATACTAATTGTTCCTTGCGCACCACCCAGGGTCGGCCCAGAACTAGGGTTAGACAAAAGAGGCTTTGCCAACAGAGGGGTGGTCTGTGAAACATGTTGGAAGCCAGTGATCAGTAGGGAGATGTGGAGTGACCGACTCGGGTGGTGGGTGCAAGCTACTGCCAGTGGTAGTGTGAGGGGGTGCCGTGCCTTGGGTGTCTATAGACCTTGTCTTGGAATTGCTCTAAGTTGTGTAAAATAATGCCATCAAATCCAGAGTTTGAACAATGCAAAATACACACACCTTGGAATTCGACATTTATCGCTTTAAACCTCTTTTTTTATTGTTAATCGTGTTACACGGCATAATAAATGGCCCCCTATATTTCCTGTTGGGCAACTCAGACTTATGGCGCACTGGGTATATCCTCTGCCAGGATTCTTTAGCCAGCAAGCAATCAAATGCCCTTCTAAAGCTGACTGCAAGCTCCTCAGGCAGGTTCTGGAGCTTATTAACTGTGGGAAATATGAGGCTAATGTCACACATTGCATTTCTTGACATGTTTTTTAGAGCACACTTTCTGCATTGCCTAGAAATGTTTACCAGTGTTACCACCAGGCAAGTTGACATTTGTGGCCAAAAACATGGTGTTAGTGAATATGTGGAGAATCATGTGACTGTGGTGTGAAAATTAAAAAATGCAGCAGAAAAGACAGATGTGTGACATTAAACCCCTAAAGTCATACTTGTAATACCAACATTCTCTTATATAGAGTGGGGAGAGTGAGAGATAGTTGTGTATCATATAGAGAGAGAGAGAGCGAGAGAGAGGGGAGAGTGAGAGACAGTTGTGTGTCTTATAGAGCGAGGAGAGAGTGAGATATAGCTGTCTTTTATAGAGATTTTTATTATAAAAATACACTTACATTAATTCAAAACGTTAACATATCAGAAAATCAAAAAAGGAACAAGCCCACCCATACACCCTGCTGCCCGCAGAGTCCATCCCTCTGTCCATGGGCAATAGTCCAAATCACCAAATTACAAGGCCAAACTTGCAAAGTCTTGTTTTTGTCCATATGGCCTTTGCACCACCCCAACACAAAAACAATAACTAAACTCCCCCACCCTTCCAGAAATGCATGAAGAACAATCTCAGGACATTTCTCTGCTCGTACATTGTGCTGTGCAATATCTCTGCCATCACCCTGAGGATAAAAGGAGAGCAGTATCAGTGTAGGGAGACAATACCAATACAACAGTTTCCATACAGTGTTTAACAAGATGCAAGTTTACGGAGGAAGGTGCACCCATCGCCATCGCTTTTCATTAGCCACAGACCTTCTTATATCATTTTCCTTCAGGAAACTCAACTGAACCAGAGTTGCCCTAACAATGTTATCAGGAGTAGCACCAGCAAATCCAAAAGTTCTCCTGCACCTATGCTGCCAGATCTGGTATTGTGTGCAGGCAATGATAATGTAAAGGGTCTCACAGTCCAGTAGATGTTGCCTGACAGAAACCCCATAGGCTGACTCTGTATAGGTCAAGTTTTTCAGGGCGGGAACTTTAAGAGCAGTGGCTAACTGACCATACACATCTCTAGTCACAGGGCAACTGGCCAGAAAGTGATCCTGGGTCTCTTCCTCTTCACATTCCCAGGGGCAATTTTTGCTGCCAATACTAAGATAATTTAAGTTGCCCCGGACATAAAGTTTTCCTTGGAGTGAAAGCCAACAGTTGTGCTGTCTTTTATAGAGAGAGAGGTGAGAGTGAGAGATAGCTGTGTATCTTATAGAGAGAGGGGTAGTAGTAAGTTCCCATTCTTGCACTCTCATTTGGAGGTCACATTCACACATCTAATTATTCCTTGTTTTTCTTTTTATTTCATGTTTTTGACCCCCATGTGACTGCTCTCCATCCTAGAAGAAATGTGTACTCCTATTCATACTATCTGTAAGTACCTGCGGGAGATCTCAATCCCCTTATACTGCCATTCATCTGCAAAGAAAGTCCTTAATTTCCATCCATCCATGCCCAATACATTGCCTTTTCACTCATCTCTCACAGTTCTCTCAGGCTTTTATTATTCAAGAACAGCCTATATGGAGGCATGAATGCAGGGTTCTGCATTATAGGTTCCCCAGTAGGAGTTATATTGAGCAATAGGAGGAGTTATAGGGAGGGTTATATGGAGTAATAGGAGGAGTTATAGGGAAGGTTATATGGAGCAATAGGAGGAGTTATAGGGAAGGTTATATGGAGCAATAGAAGGAGTTATAGGGAGGGTTATATGGAGAAATAGGAGGAGTTATAGGGAGGGTTATATGGAGCAATAGGAGGAGTTATAAGGAGGGTTATATGGAGCAATAGGGAGGGTTATATGGAGCAATAGGAGGAGTTATAGGGAGGGTTATATGGAGAAATAGGAGGAGTTATAGGGAGGGTTATATGGAGCAATAGGAGGAGTTATAAGGAGGGTTATATGGAGCAATAGGGAGGGTTATATGGAGCAATAGGAGGAGTTATAGGGAGGGTTATATGGAGCAATAGGAGGAGTTATAGGGAGGGTTTCTATGGAGTAATAGGAGGAGTTATAGGGAGAGTTATATGGAGCAATAGGAGGAGTTATAGGGAGGGTTATATGGAGCAATAGGAAGCGTTATAGGGAGGGGTATATGGAGCAATAGGAGGAATTATAGGGAGGGTTATATGGAGCAATAGGAGGAGTTATAGGGAGGGTTATATGGAACAATAGGAGGAGTTATAGGGAGGGTTATATGGAACAATAGGAGGAGTTATAGGGAGGGGTATATGGAGCAATAGGAGGAATTATAGGGAGGGTTATATGGAGCAATAGGAGGAGTTATAGGGAGGGTTATATGAAGCAATAGGAGGAGTTATAGGGAGGGTTATATGGAGCAATAGGAGGAGTTATATCGAGGGTTATATGGAGCAATAGGAGGAGTTATAGGAAGGATTATATGTAGCAATAGGAGGAGTTATAGGGAGGGTTTCTATGGAGCAATAGGAGGAGTTATAGGGAAGGTTATATGGAACAATAGGAGGAGTTATAGGGAGGGTTATATGAAGCAATAGGAGGAGTTATAGGGAGGGTTATATGGAGCAATAGGAGGAGTTATATCGAGGGTTATATGGAGCAATAGGAGGAGTTATAGGAAGGATTATATGTAGCAATAGGAGGAGTTATAGGGAGGGTTTCTATGGAGTAATAGGAGGCGTTATAGGGAGAGTTATATGGAGCAATAGGAGGAGTTATAGGGAAGGTTATATGGAACAATAGGAGGATTTATAGGGAAAGTTATATGGAACAATAGGAGGATTTATAGGGAAAGTTATATGGAACAATAGGAGGATTTATAGGGAAGGTTATATGGAACAATATGAGGAGTTATAGGGAAGGTTATATGGAACAATAGGAGGAGTTATAGGGAGGGTTATATGGAGCAATAGGAGGAGTTATATTGAGTGTTATATGGATCAATAGGAGGAGTTATAGGAAGGATTATATGTAGCAATAGGAGGAGTTATAGGGAGGGTTATATGGAGCAATAGGAGGAGTTATAGGGAGGGTTATATGGATCAATAGGAGGAGTTATAGGGAGGGTTAAATGGAACAAGGGGCAGTTATAGGGAGGATTATATGGAGCAATAGGAGAAATTATAGGGGGGATAAGCAACAATTGGAGAAACTACAGGGAGGATTAAGTTGAACAACCAAATTTTTGCAAGGGAGGATGTGTTGCTTTATGAGTTATTACTGAATCTTTTTCTGCTTCTCAATCAGTTTGTTTATTTCCATATTGCTCAACAGTCTGTCTTGTTTTTAAATCAAACCTTGTTTTGTCTGGTCAGAATCACCCATCCTAATTAGATCCTTCTTTGCCTCCCACATCTGTTTTCGCCAAACCCCTAGGGAGAGATTTGCATTTTAACATACTTTAACTGCCTGGCAAACTGCAGAATATAACATCAGCCAATTGACAGTTACAAGAGACAGTAATTCAGCTTATGACATCTTGAAAAACCAGAAGCACATTGTGGGGATACAAAGGTGATAAAAGAAATTACATTAGAAAGAGAGGAGACAAAGGAAATAAATGAGTGAGCGAGTGTAATAATGCAGAGGAGTGTGTAAGTGACTACATGGTGCCTAAGTGTGACTGCTCATTTGTGCAACTGAATTTTCTATTAGGAGTAAAAATAGAAATAGCCTCCATATATGTTGGCATAAACCAGGGGTCCCCAACTTTTTGACGAGTGTGCCATAATGTAAAACTGTTGGGGAGCCACACAAGCATGAAAATAATCCTTGGAGATTCCAAATAAGGGCTGTGATATGCTAATGTGCATGTGTGCCTACATTCCTCCAAAACTTGAATTTAAAGTGGACCTGTCACCCAGACATAAAAAGCTGTATAATAAAAGTCCTTTTCAAATTAAACATGAAATCCAAATTAAAGTGTTCATAGCTGTTGTAAATTCATTTAAAAATCTCATCTGTCAATCAAATGTCAATCAAATATTACCTGCCCCTCCTATATGCCTTACTCCTCACGTTCCATTCAGCACTTCCTAGATGTCACTGCTCTCCCCACATTACCCCAGTTCTCTTAACAATTTAAATGTGTAGCCAGGGCATGGGGATGGACATCAGGTCCCCCTTTCTGGTGCAAAAACAAGATTCTGAAATGATGCAAGGCTTGTCTTAATAACAGTGTTCACAAAATGGCTGCTGCCTGCTTGCTATAATTATGAATTCCCAGACTGATGGAGACAAGATTCAAATAATTTATACAGTGTAATTAAAGTTAATTTAGCTTGTACAACATGAGAAAATGGAATTTGAAATATTTTTTTTGGGTGACGGGTCCCCTTTAAGACAGGAATTTTAAGATTGACACTTACTTTGAGGCCATTGGGAGCAACATCAATGGGAGTGGAGAAGAAGACTTAAGGTATGAAGATCCAAAATTATGGAAAGATCTGTTATCCGGAAAACCCCAGGTCCTGAGCATTCTGGATAAGAGGTCCTGTACCTGTAGTCTATGACTAAGTGCATTGCAGCACGATATGTGTAAGTCTTTTTATGGACTCAAAAAAAATATTTTTTTACTGGGATTTTTGGAGTGTCTGCATAATTTCTGCAATTGTTCATTCCCTTGGACTCTTTTTGATTGTACAGGGAGTTGATCATTTGCATAACAGTATGAAAAGATCCATATATCTGATTTTCATCCACTGGACTTGCATGCGTAATATGTAGTAGGGCTGCCAAATCAATAATCAGCTTTTATTGAGCTACAACTACCACATGTTAAAGGTTACAGGTTGGGCATGAAATGTTACCATCACTATTTTGCCCTATAATACTGCTGTCCCTTGCTAATCCTTCATACAGCTGCTCTTATGCATCTATCTGTATACTCTGGGGCCTAATAACTATTATTCTTCCACTATGACTGGCACAATGTTCTAGAAGGCCTCGCCCTAAATGGTTGACCTGGGATGTCCAACTTGCATCTTTATTAGACTTCCCACCAACCATCAAACACCACAGGGATGCAGGTTTGACAGTCTAAACCCTCTGTTAATAGGACAAGGTTACTTTCAAGTCAACCATTGTCTGTGAGACTTCCCTGCCAATAAATATCAGATTTTCTTAATGAGACAGATCCACTAGAAAAGCATCAGCTTCATTGTTATAAATATTGAAGTCTCACAAGAGCCACTTGAGCCCACATTTCCTAATTAACATTTGGGAGATGTTTGTTATTGATATACTGATTAGTACCTCCATGTTTGCAGGAGAGGCTGCTATTCACCATGATTACCCATGGCAACTCAAAATTAGGGTGCCAGGGGGATGCAGATTTTGTTACAAGGGTTAGAGATAGATAAGTATGGAAACTGAACAAAGCAGTTTCCTCACAAATCTTAATTATATAAATCCTACAATCACACCTAGCTGCTGTTGAACAACTCCCAGCATCCCCAGACATCCTACAGCTAAAGCTGACTATACATAATGTGAACACAAAGAAAAATTAAAAGCCATTGTATTAAGTTGCCTCTTGTTATTTTACCAAGGGGATTGTCTGCCCACAGAGGCTGAGGGCAAGGACAAATGTCCCATCGAGAAAGCAAATTATAATTGTATGTAAATGTACATCTCTGTTGGCCATTACTTATTCTCAGTTGGAGGTGGATAAGGCTTTTGTATCACCATATTTCAGAGCCAGATACCCTCTTGTTTACTTGCTCCCTTCCTTAATGGTAGGCATATCAGAGCAATGGGTGCCCTCTATCTGTGCCATTGTATCTGACCATGATTTTCTCAAGGTTCCCTCTCTCTGCCTTTGTTTTCTAAAATATTCTTCTCTCCTCTGTGTATAGAAAACTGGCGAAAAAACAGAAGGAGACACAGAGTGGGTCCCAAAGAGAAATGGGCTTGGTTGCTTCGGATAAGAGCTCCAGCAAACTAAGCTCCACTCGCAATGAGGACACTTTCTCCAGCTGCCAGGACGTGAATGGATTCAGTGAGAGACACATGTGGTGTGGGGAGGGTGGTCCTTATGAGATAGAAATAGACAAACTACAATACGCTAACTTAAAAACACTACAACCTGTATAAACCACAATCATAACATGGAAGACCAAGAGAAGCAGGTCTGGTTACAGGCCCTGGCATTTCATACAAACAGGCCCAAACAAATATACTGTGTATGGCATCTTACAGCAGCCCCTCTGGGATTTTCCAGAATATACAGATGGCCTGAAAAGAAGTCATGAAAATACAGATAAATAAATTATATTAGCAATACCATGACCTGGATGAATGAAAATCTTCATAGTCATACATATAAATAGACTTGCATGCATGTGTACATATGTGGACATGCACTATAACATAGGTGCAACATAGGGAAAGCGGAGGGGTGGTTTGGGGCAGGGGAGGGAGGGCCAGACAGAGGAGGGCGAGAGAGAGGGACAGAGGAGCGAGCGACAGAGGGGGTAGGCAATACCTACAGAGGGGAGCGAATCTGCACTAGGGGTATGCAGAAGAATCTTAAACAGGCACCTGCCCAGCCGCTGCCTCTTCTGCCTACCCATAGTTCCGACCCTGGGTGTCATCAAAATACAGTCAACTCTTTTCCAATATCACAACACAGTTATTCATTGTAAAATGTGAAGATATTCCCTGTGTGTTGGTTTATAATTATTTCCCTGTTTCTCTGCAGGCACATCCTCTCCTTGCTCCTTTTCTGTACAAAGCAAGAACCTCCAGGGTAAATCCCTACTCAGCTCCTGTTACTCAGGTGAGGCAAAGTTACATGTCCAACAGTGAGTGATAGGAAATTTTAAATATACAGTACACTACATGCCAGCAGTGAAGGAAACTATAATCGACCTGTGAGTGAATAATGTTGCAGGGCAGTGCTGTCCAACATCTGTATGGCGGGTCAAATATTATCAGATTATTATTGGTTTTCAGTTGGACAGTCCTGTTCTGGTTAAAAGGGTTTGCGTTGGGTCTAATCTTGTTCTGATACTGTGCTTTGTCCCTTTTTCCCTCACATACTCCATGGACCTCATCCTGCTGCTCTTTTCTGCCAGTCTCCTCAGACACCGTACCATCCTTAACCCTTCTAGGTAACAACATCAGTCCATGAAGGCAGTCACCATTTTGCAGTGGTCAGGGTGCTGGAGATATCTCAGTTCTACTGGATTATTCTCTAGAATAATGAGATATGAAACCATAACTACCAACACCGCGATTCATTCACCATCTCTTTTCATTCTCCTAATGTTACCTGTGCCATATCTCCTATACCATACAAAAAGTACTGTTCAGAACTGCATCTCATCACAAATCCAGTGTCCATGTCCTGACAAAGAGCAGTCCTTCATTCCCCGTTCCCCTCTATGTTATCACATCCGAACAGACATGTTCTGCCTTGTTGCATTTATTTGCATGGATGGACTTCCAGGTGTGTTTTAAGTCATAGGTGTGCAACTTTCAGATCTTGTCCAACTAATTGTACCCCCTCCCTGGCAGTCACTTGTGGGATTCTGTTATAAAGGACATGTCAACCCAAAAAATAAATTTTCGCCTAATAAAAGAAAACACAATTATAAGCAACTTCCAATATGAGTCTATCATATAATATCTGTGTTTTAAAAGTTATTTGTAAATGTAATAATAAGTATTTGCTTAACTACTGGTTGTTACTTTTTTAACAATGTTGCAAAATACCAGTCTCCTCCAGGAAGACAGGTCTGTGAATGTTGGTTTATGTTACGTTGTTTCAAAAGCCTTTTATGGCTTGGACCTCTTGCTTTCCCATTTGCCCTTATGTGTACACTGCTTTATGCATGCTATATACCTGGGATATCCATCATTCCTCTAAAGGTGGCAATAGATGTAAAGATTTTTAAAAGATCCGATCGTCATAGTGAGACCACGATTATCTCGAAATGATTGTACGAATTGTCAACTAAAAAGACCATTTCAGGCGATATTGCCAGGAAAACAAAGGGTACCTCCCTGCTTGTCCCTGCAAATATAGATAGATTGCACTGGGATGGCCCAAAAATCGTAAGATGTACGTCGTTTGAATCCCCCTAACCGCATGGTAATTTAGAAGGATCGTTCGGCAAGAAAAATCTTAGCGTCTATGGGGACCTTAAGTCTCTCTTTTCCTGAAATATCAATTGTTTCAATAAACAATTTGTCCATCAACTAAAACGTCCATTTCATGTGATATCGTCGTGTTGAAGCTAGGACAACTGTGGGTAGCTGCCTGCTTGGCCCTGCAAATACATTTCGCAGTGAACAATAAAAATTTTCTAACCCGACTGACCGATTTTCTGACTGATGGATGAAAAATAGTTAGATGCACAATTGTTCGGCGCCCACTAACCTCGCGATAAATTGACAGATCTGTCGGATTGCACTAAAATTGGTCGTTAGAGGGAGAAAAATCTTAGAGTTGGGGCAGACGAGCAGATTCTGGGAGATTTAGTCGCCTGGAGACTAATCACCTCTTCTGTGCCTTCCGTCTACTTGAATGAAGAATCGGCTGCGCTAATGCACTCGTGGCACTTCGATTTCCGAAGTCGCCCAAAGTTTCCTCGTCAGGTGACTTTGGAAATCGAATCGCCGCAAGTGCATTAGCGCAGGGATTCTTCATTCAAGCAGACGCAAGGCAGTTCAGGGAGATTGTTGCCACGCAGAAGAGGCAATCATAATGAATGCATATTGCAAAGTTGTTTCCAATGATGTCTTTTATTAGGCAACAAAAAAATATTTTTGGGTTGACTGTACTTTAACATAATTGTTTTGGATTTCTCAATCCCTTGTATTGTTTTATAGACAACAGCCACGTGGATATGAACCAGCCAACACTGACAATCCAGACTCACCCGTACCGCACATGTGAGCCTCTTGAGATGGCATACCCTCGCGGGCAGCTTCAGCCGGCCATTCGAGTGGCAGACCTGCTGCAACATATCACCCAGATGAAGAGAGGACAGGGCTATGGCTTTAAGGAGGAATATGAGGTCAGTGCATTTATTTGCTTATAAAAACCACAGTAATACACAGTACATCACAAAGCGCCTTAATCAAATCAACCCCTGCCCCAGTGGAGCTTGCAATCTGATTTCTCTGTGACACAAACTGTCAGTTTCATCCGAGGTCTAAACCATTCCTGTATGTTTTGGACTATGGAATGAAATCCCCACAGGTACAACATACAAAACAAACTTCAGTGCCTGGGTCCCAGTACCCACTGAGTGCTGAGGCAGCAATGCCAAGGTGCACCCCTACAGTATATAGTCCAGGATTCAGACTTTTTCAGCAGGATTTGGACCAACCCAAGTACCTGGCTGAACCAAATCTGAATCCTTAAAATTGTGTGACTTTTTGGCACACAAACAAGAAATCTGTGCATCATTCCCACACAGTGTTCTTTCTAACTCTTCCTTGCTGTAATTTGCATATGCAAACAAGGATTTGGAATCAGCCAAATCCCAAAATATTGATGTGGCCCATCCCTAACAGCTTTCTTACCATGGGTTCCTGCTGTATCCTCCTTCCCCACTCTTTATATCTGTATCTTTTAATTCTTTCTTTTTCTGCTGTGATAAACATCCTATTGCAGTAAATCTTTGTTCATTGGCTGCCTGGGGGTCAGTATTCTCTCTAGGGTGTGTCAGCCATAATGGCCTACATGCTAACTGACAACCTTTTAGTTAATCAGGATGCAGAAAAAACATTAATGACCCCTGAGAACTGGGATCAGTTATTCAACGTTTAATAAGTACAAGCACATTATCTTATACCTACACAGACGCCTGGCCTGTTGTGTCTCCCTGCAGATCTTATCTGCTTCCCCAATATTTTCTGTCTGTTCCTCCCTTCCACCACCCCCTGTTCTGTCCTGCAGCAGCTGCCTCTTAAGTGGTAATTTCGGCGCCTCTCTCTGTTAAATTGTTAATCTCCTCTAACCGGAAGCAATATAATGTGCGCTGTGGGCTGTCATTAACCCAGCAATACAGCTCGGGGCAGTGACTGTACGCAGTCTGCTCAATAAGAGCCAATCTCCTCTCCATTAGGACCATCGAGAGCATTTGCCAGATGCCCCCGAGAGTAAGTCATTAGATACAAACACATGAGCAGGCCGGCTGATTGCAGAGAATTTAACTGCCAGTGCACTGGGCTTGGTGCATTTATGGCTTGTCCCTCTAGCTTTCCCTTTTGCTTTTTACATGCTATATACCTGGGATATCCATCATTCCTCTAAAGGTGGCCATAGATGTTAAGATTTTTAAAAGTTTTTTTAGTTATCGTAGGACCAAACTTATCCTGAAATATCAACGTTTCAATATATGATATGTCCATCAACTAAATCGACCATTTCAAGTGATATCGCCTAGTTGAAGCCAGGAAAACTGTGGGTAGCGGCCTGCTTGGCCCTGCAAACAATTGGATGCTGGATACATTTTGCGTGAACGATAAAAATTTTGTAACCCAACCGATCAGATGATGATGAAAAATCGTTTGATGCACAATTGTTCAGTGGCGGTGTCCACTAACACTATTTGACAAATTTGTCGGATCACAATAAAACTGGTCATTAGGGAGAGAAAAATCTTAAGCTCTATGGCCACCTACTTGTCCCTGTCTTGTACTGAGAGATAATATCACTCAATACTCAATTTATATGTATCAGATCCAACTAGGTTGCCATCTGGCCGGTATTTTACCGGCCTGGCCAGTAAAAATGATGGTTGATCCCAATGTTATTAACAGGGAAAAAAGATAAATATATAGGAAGGCCGGAATTTTTTTCCAGAAAAGGTGGCAACCCTAGATCCAATGAAATGGCAGCATGTGAGCTGAGAGCCCACTGGGGTACCGCATCACTGACTGGGGAATTCAGCCCTACCTCTTATTTGCTTATATTTTTACATCTTAAAGCCTCCTTTACTCTTTAGTGTCACCTACATATTACAAAATAACCTCGCCTCCATTACACCCACATTATGCTGACAGTACAAAGCCACATTTGTTTCCAAACAAGCCAGCAGCTGCTGTAGATAAACCTGCATATCATCTGTGGGTGAATATTTAGGCAGCAAAAAAAATCCATTAAAAACAGCCTCGCCGCATACAGGCTGCCCACGACTATGATCTGAGCTTATGCGTGAAACGGTTGCCTTGATATAAAATGGATGTGAAGGTGTGGAACCTGAGTTATTATGCATTCAGGCAGCAGTTAGTGAACAGAACATGAAACAGCGACTGCAGCATGAGATTATGTGCCAGTGTGGTTATATAATATGTGCCGCCATCAATAAGTGCTTACTATACTATTATGTTTGCTATATACAGCAGATATATACACAGTATATGTGACATTATATACTGTCCTCATCCTGACACGATTTTTAAATCTGCTCAGTAGGTATCTGGCTGATTTTTAGTAGGAATGCACCGAATCCACTATTTTGGATTCATCTGAACCCCCAAATCCTTTGTGAAAGATTCGGCCGAATACCGAACCGAATCTGAACCCTAATTTGCATATGCAAATGTAAAAAGAGTTGGGGAGCAACACAAGCATGAAGCAATTTGCATATGCAAATTAGGGGTGGGAAGGGGGGAAAGATTTACTGTCTTGTTTTGTGACGAAAAGTCACGTGATTTCCCTCCCTATCTCTAATTTGCATATGCAAATTAGGATTCGGATTCGGTTCGGCAGGGCAGAAGGATTCGGCCGAATCCGAATCCTGCTGAAAAAGGCCGAATCTTGGCCGAATCCCGAACCGAATCCTGGATTCGGTGATCCCTAATTTTTAGCCAACCACATATCTGTCATGGAGAAAGTTTGTCAGGGCCCATACGTGGGCAGATCATTTCTCAATTTGGTCTAAATGGGCTGGCAAATGATTGCCATACATGGGCAGGCCTGGCAGTTCCAAAAATCAAATAATCAACCAATATCTAAACAGGCAAATATTGTGTGAGCGACGTTCACACAAATGGGCAATAAGCATTGCTCTTGTAAGGGTCTTCAGTCTCTTCTAAGTTCAGTCTGGACAGGTAGACTGTGATCCAGATGAGGCATGGTCTGTGAAATCTGCCCCTCGAGGTACCGCACAAGACCAGTCAGTTACAGAGTATGATCAATACTAGCCAAATTCTCCAACCAAATCAGGCAGGCCCGGACTGGCAATCAGTGGTTTCTGGCAAATGCCAGAGGGGCTTGCTGTAAGATGCCTAGACCAGTGATCCCCAAAAAGTAGCTTGTGAGCAATTTGTTGCTGTCCGATCCCTTGGATGTTGCTCTCAGTGTCCTCAAAGCAGGTGCTTATTTTTGAATTCCTGGCTTGAAAGCAAGTTTTAATTGCATAAAAACGAAGTATAGTGCCAAGTAAAGAGTCCTGTAGGCTTCCAGTCCACACAGGGGCTACCAAATTGCAAATCACAGTCCTTATTTGGCACCCCAAGGTACTTTTTCATGCTTGTGTTGCTCCCCAACTCTTTTTATATTTGAATGTGGCTCATGGGTAAAAAGGTTGGAGACCCCTGTCATAGACAGACACTGTGGAGTGGGTTGGTGGGGGACTGGTTGGGCCTCTGTGTACTTGAAATTCTAGGGCCTATTTTGACTCCCAGTCCAGACCTGCTCTCAGGTGAGCCACAACTAGAAAAATTACTGGAAGGGAGGGATAGATCTGCTTCTCCACCCCCCTCCCCCCATTCATGAAGCCATGCACATTGTTTCCAGGCTAGTTCACGCATCTCACATCTTTGATGATTGCGCTATTACAGTCTCTCACCTTCGTTTATATTTTTTCCTAAACTCCTAATTAATTTATTTAGTTCGTTTTTTTTTAGTTCAGGAGTTTTTGAGCAGTCCCGACCCAACTCTTTATATTGTCAACTTCCTTCTGCTACAAATCTGCACCAATCATTATATACATAATAATAATCATCACATGTACTGCTTTTTTAATCCATTCTTCTTCCCCCACCGAATCTTTGGGTTTCGCTTATCTTTCTTGCCTGGCGACTTCCCACTGCCGTCTCCATTTATCCTTAAGCAACTTCTTTTTTCTCCCCACTTCTGCGCTTATCTTCATTTTAAGCAGCATTCACTTTTTATTTCTGATCCCCTATTTCTCAATTTATGAACCTCTTTACCTTTCCTTTCAGTTCAGCCGCCCCCGTCTTGCAATTCCTCTCGTACAATATCTATTTAGTAACCTTGCAACTGTTTGCTTTATAACTCCGCCACCTTTCTCTCATTTTGCCTCTTTCATCTGTGCTCCATCTTCCCCTTTTTCCTCAGCTGGCCTCTCTCCGTCATTTTATCTTTCTTTTCCCTATTCTGCGTGCCCCATCTCTCTCCCCCTCTCCAGAATTGCAGAATAAGTTTATAAATATGTATCAGTTAGGCCTCTCACCAGCGCTTCTTTTCAGAGATATTGAGGGAATTAATGGGGAGAAAATTTCAGCACAAACCTCGCATTTCTTTGCTTACAGTTGGTGCTGATTCTGAGGCTCCTGCAGCATTTATTCGCTGCCCGAATTACATTTGTTGTCAAGGAAACCGGGCTTAGAAAACCATGATTGCTTTTACCGTGTTTGCGGTGATCACACCGTGTGCAGACATCTTTATTACTGGGCCTTAAATGTGTCACGGATTGCGGTTGCCCTGTGCCAGGAGATATTGTTTTTGTCGTTGCATACATTGAGATCCACATTGTCAGCACTAAAATCCCTGTGTACTTATTGGCATCACACTGATCACAGTACAGCGGCACTGCCCGGCCCTGGATCATCTCACACTGACACTTGGGCTCTGGATTCTCTTATTAAATATAAATGTTGTTTCTCTCAGGGTGCAGTCTGATTTGTGCAGACGACTTTGCCTCTCGTGTTAGAGACATACAAAAGGGCAAGTTGTGTTGCCGATAGATTTGTCAATTTTTATAATATAGCAGAATGTGCTGTGTGCGTTGTTTCTAAGCAGAATGGGGAAAAGTCTGCTCTTTATGGGGGGTGTTTATAAAATATAAAGTATATTCTGCGCATATAAAAACATAGGAACCATTGGATAACTACACAATGTGTTTATAAAGCGCTGATAAAGCCAGTTAAAGAAGGAGTTAACTTTTAATTTGTCACTGAATGTCCTGTGCCTAGCAGTTTTTTAACTGTTCTTCATTAAAAAAAAAAAAAAGTCTGTAGTCACAGAAAATAAAGATAGTAAAGATATTTTTTGTTCCAGAAATGGCAGCAAACCCTACACAAGGGTGTATTGGCCCATGTTATGAATATGCAGAGTACTATTACCCAGCGTACATAATTACATCCCTGAATGTATATAGTTTTAGGGCATATAAAAATGTATCCCCTTTCATAACTGGAGCATAGTTTTCCTTTAGTGTCCAAGGGTATAACTACAGAGGAAGCAGACCCTGCGGCTGCAGGGGGGCCCAGGAGATATAGGGGCCCATTGAGGCCCTAATTCATATACAATTTCAATAAATATTGGTAAAACAACTCAACCTCTAGACATTTTGGGGGCGTGTAAAATAATTTGCTGTGGAGCCCAGTAATATCTAGTTATGCCACTGTTAGGGGGTTATTTATCAACGTCCGAATTTATTTCAATATTTTCTGCTACAAACTCCGATCAAATCCGCTCGGGCTTTTTAATCTTATTTATTATTACATTTTCCCGAAAATTTGCTTTGCAGGAAAAAAATTGGATTTTCACGATTTTTTTGGAATTTTCACCCAAAAACTTTGGGGTATTGCACGAAACCCAGAGCACATCAAAAAATCATTGGGACTTCTCCTATTGACTTATATGCAACCTCAACAGGTCTGAGATGCCGGATTTTCAAATTCAGACTTTTTCCATCCTCAGGGTTCAATACATTCTGAAAAATTCGTAATTTTTTAAAAGTCAGATTTTATAAAATAATTTTTTGTGATTTTTGCATTCTGGGTTTAGTAAAAAAATAACGTAAAGAAACCACTGGCACACAAGGTAATGCTGGTAGGGTACACCCTTGCTTAGAATTTATTGCCGCATGCAACGTCTCGGCGTAAACCCCTTTGTCAAGCATCAGGTAGTGGCCGTTACCTCTATCATTTTTCACCAGGGAGTCATTATTTTTGGAGGGCCAGGGTGTGCGAGTGCGTCCAAAACGTAAAACACAACGACAACATAAAGAGGCAGTTCACCTTATAAACTACATTTAGTATGATGTAGGCAGCATCAGTATTCTAAGCTGTTTGTCTTTGTTGAATCATTTACAGTTTTTGTCCAGCAGCACAGACATATTTCAACTGCTGGAGGCCAACGTTTCATTACTCTAGCAACTAGGCAGCAGCTTTGAAGTCATGTTAAAATAAATAGACGAGGTCCTAAAAATAACGATTAGCAATATAAAAAATTGTACCTGTACCAATAGAACTGAAACCTCAAAGCTGACATGGTTTATGGTTGCCAGGTTCAGCGACCCCAGCATTTCCAAATGCAACAAATTAAAAGTTCCAAATATTATATTCATTGTTGTTGTTTGTTTATTTAGTGTTTTACATTAAACTCTGATGCCCCCACTGCATGTTGACACAATGTGGTTATTAAGTGCTATTTTCTAACACATAAATCATAGGGCTCTTCTATATTACACACAAACCCCTAGTAAATACACAGGGGGGTTTATTCTGTACTAGTTTCCTAGTTGTGCTCTTGTTAAATTGGTCTCTGTGAGCTGGATGTGTGTTTCCTGCGCTACTTTGTTGTTTAATTTATGATAGTTGCTAAGATACCTTGTGAGTCTCGTCTCTTGGTTGCTAAGCCGCCATCTTGGTAGAACGCCAGGGCTGTTATGTTGCGAAGGCTTCATATTAATAACTGACATTATGTTTGGCAGCTCAGTAGTATCTTGGAGCCCAGTGACGTTTTATACTGTATTTGCAGCACTGTGAAATAACGGCGGCCTCCAGCTATTCACAGATAACGTGATTTGCATAATTTTATAGCGATGTGAAACCCACTAAATAACATACTATATATCCCCTTATCTGATTGGGAGCCACTTTCAAGTCTGTGATTTCATGCCACGGCTTTCAGATTATTCATGGGGCTCTGAGCAGAATGTCTCAGCTGAGATTTTGTTAGGAAGGGCAAGGCCGGGCAGCGAGCGAGGAGAAGTTCCCTAAATCTCATTGTGAGGGTCACTGTCAATTAGCAGAGAAACCTGTTGTTCGGGACAAATGGAAGAAGTTGGGCAGCTGTGCCAACCACTCTATAGTGTGTGTGACTAAAACATTCAAATCAGACTGGCCAATCAAGAGCCCAAAGACAAAAGATGAGATGTCCCGGAATGACCACGTTCTTTTTTTTTTTTTTCATATTGGAATTTTTATTGAAAATTCGAACCTGGTACAGAGTGAAAAAGGTACATTCATATTTCAATGCCAACGTACAAATATCCCACGTCTCAACTTATTAAGCTCTAAAGCAAATATTCGCCATCTGGCGTATGTAGGGTTGTCACAGATAATGCAAGGGAGGAGATAGAAAGACAAGAAAGGAGGGGTGTGGGGGAAGAAGGGGAGAAGAGAGAAAAAAACAAAAACCTCCAATCATAAAACAACACTGGGGGGGGGGTTGGAGGGAGGAGATTCAAGTGTGTGCTTTTTAGCTCTCTGTTTCTTTGAAAGTTAACCATCTCCACCATAAAGTTTATGTTTTGGTCTTCCTCAAAGACATATAGCTCTTCTATTTTAGCAAAACATTCTTTTATTGTTGGTATTTGCCTGGATTTCCAGTGTAGAGGAATAAGATACTTTGCTGCATTGAAGAGAAATGGTTCAATGGAATGCTTAAATGCTGAGATAGGCTTCTCCATGTGAAACAACAGGTAGTAGGCAGGTTGTCTGTCAAGTGTATACTTTAAGATTTCTTCAGATATGGCGATTATGCCATCCCAATAAGTTTTTATCAATCAGAAGATGTGTAGCATCGTGCCTCTTTCTTCGAGCCATCTACAACATAGGTCGGAGGTTTGCGGGAATAGGCACCGCAATTTTACAGGCGTCCAGTACCAGTTGGTAAGAATTTTGTAATTTAATTGCTGTAGCCGGCTGCATCTTGTGCTGTATAAGAGTTTTAATACGAGATTGTCAATCTGTTCCTCTGTCAGTGCAATGTTTAGCTCCTTGTTCCATGATTGGATAAAATGTAAATTTGATAGGTTTGAAGGCATTTATTTATCGCCGCTATGTTATGTCTAGGTGGGTCAATTAGTGTGCAGTATTTTTCAAAGGTTGTTAATGGACAGGCTAGTGTTGTTGTGCCTCCTAGGGCATAATAGTAATGTGCAATTTGTTTAAATTTTAGATGATCTAAGGCCGTGAAGGGCTTGATGTTATGGAACTTTTGTTTGTTAATGAGTTCGCCTTTTTCTATAAAGTGCGTCAATTGCAGTTCCCTTGTATCTGCCAGTGTTGAAAGTACAATGGCTCAAGGCTCACTGGGAAAGCTGGGTTGTTCAGGAGTGGTATAAGCGGGGATGGGTGTTTAGTAAGAAGTTATGTCGTTTTCAGTCCCATATTTTTACAGTATATGTATCGTGGGGTGGTCTTTATATAAGAGTCTTCTGTGGACGTTGTCTATCCAGGGGTGATGTAGTAGGTAAGTGCTAGTGTCCTGTTACTCTATTCTGACCCATATATTAGCTTCGATATGATGCGACCAGTCTATAATACGATTAAGTATGGCTGCTTGATGATATTGTACTATGTTTGGAAGGCTCGTGCCCCCTTTTTGACAGGGTCTGCATAGGATTTTCCAGCTTAGCCGCGAATACTTTAGAAATATGATTCTGATATAGGCATGGGTATTGCTTGAAAAATGTATAGTAGTCTTGGAAGTATATTCATTTTTACTACATTGATTCTTCCAAACCATGAGATAGGGTTAGAGTCCCAGTTATATAAGTCTCTTTTGAGTTTGTTTAGCAAGTCTTTAAAGTTTATTTCTATCCAGTCTGTATAGTCTTTGGATATTTTAATCCCTAGGTATGTAAATGTGTGGGGTGTCCAGATGTAGAGAAAGTATGGTCGGATTGTAGTTATTGTTTCTGGGGGTATATATATGTTGACTTGTTTTGGTTAACTTTAAAGTTGCCGAGTTCTCCATATTCTGTTAATGCTAAATTCAATGCTGGTATTGTTTCAACGGGGTTTGTAATTGTAAACAATAAGTCGTCTGCATACACCAGAATCTTATTGTGTCGTTCCGCTATCTGCAGGCCATGTATTCTTGGGTGGAGACTTATTGTGTTTAGAAGTGGTTCTAATGCAAGAATAAAGAGAAATGGGGAAAGAGGGCAGCCCTGTCGTGTGCCATTTTTAATGTGAATGGGTTGGGATAGTGAACAATTAACTTTGATCAGGGCAATAGGACTTGAGTATAGTGACTGTATCCATAGCTGCATATTGGTGCCTACTCCGTAGTATCTTAAGCATTCCATCATATAAGTCCAATTGACGCGGTCAAACGCCTTTTCCGCGTCTGTTGATAGCAGTAGTAATTTGGTTTTGCATCTTTTAGCTATATTTAAGAGAGAAGTCTTGTGGTGTTATATCGGGCCTCTCTCCCTGGTATAAACCCTAACTGTTCTGGGTCTATAAGATATTGTATACAGTTTTGGAGTCTAGTTGCTATTATTTTGTCAAGTAAATTTATATCGCTATTGATTAGTGAGATGGGTCGATAATTTCAGGGTTCCAACGGGTTTTTGCCAGGTTTCTGTATTAGTGTGATATGAGCTTCAAGGGAGGGAGTGCTAAACTGTTTCTTGTTGGTAATGTCAGTCATTGCCTTTGTGAGATATGGTATCAAAATGTCTTGGAATGTTTTATAATACATGATAGAAAAGCCGTCCGGACCTGGGCAATTCCCGGTGGGAGTATGTTTCAAGGCTTTGTTTTATTTCCTCACATCTTATATCTGCTTCTAACGCTTCTATGTCCTGGTGTCGTAGCTTGGGAGTTCTAGATTTTATTAGGTATTCCTTTATTGGATTAGGTTTATTATGGCTCGCTGTGCGGTGTTGGTCTCCTAATTGGTAGAGTTTGGTATCGTATTTTTCAAAGGTATTTGTTATGTTGTCCGTGGAGTGGTGTATTTTGCCTCTGTCATCTTTTATGGAGGAAATATAGTTTTTGACTTGTATACTCTTCAGAACCCGTGCAAGAAGTCACCCACATTTGTCCCCATGTTCATAAAACCTATGTTTTGAAATAGTGATAGCTCTCTTAGGGAAGGTGTCTAGTGAGTTACTAAGCTCCTGTCTAGCTATAACGAGTTTGGCTAGTGTTTTCTCTGAACTTGTTTGTTTATGTTGTGTCTCTAATGTCCGTATCTTAGTAGGTAGATAGTAGGGCATTTTGTTTGTTTATTTTACCCTTTTTAATTCTGGAGCCAATTTGGATCAAGAAACCTCTAATTACACACTTGTGTGCCTCCCAGCATGTAATTGCTGAAACCTCTGGTGTAGCATTTTCCTTAAAGTATGTTTGTATGTGTTCCTTTAGTTCTACTATCGTTTGAGAGTCTTTAAGTACTGTCTCGTTTATATGCCACGAGTTTGTCCTGGACGTTGTAGTTGGTAATTGAAGTGTTATTGAGATAGGCGTGTGGTCAGACCAAGTGCGGTTGCATATCTTTGTAGTTTTAAGTATGCCTAAACTGTTATGAGTGTGGTCAGACCAAGTGCGGTTGCATATCTTTGTAGTTTTAACTATGCCTAAACTGTTATGAGATATAAAGAGGTAATCTATCCACGTGTAGATGTTGTGTCTGTGGGAGTAGAAGGTGCAGTCCTTGGTAGTTGGGTGGTGTATACGCCATATGTCTACTACCTGGAGATTATGTAGTAGTTTCTTTAGTTGTGTGAGTTGCTTCCCTGGAATACTAGATTTCCCTGAGCTCTTATCTAATAATGGGTCTGTAGGTATGTTGAAGTCACCCCCCAGAACTAGTGTCCCTTCTGTAAAGGTTGTGGAGTATGTAAGGTTGTGGAGAGATATAAGACTTGATCTGTATTAGGTAGGTACAGATTGGCAAATGTATAACTCTTCCCAGCTATGGTGCCTTTGACAAAAACATATCTTCCTAAAGGATCCGCCTTTTTGTCTGATAACAGAAAACCACAGTCGCTAGCGAACAATATCGCTACTCCTTTGACTTTGGGGTTCTGGTATTTGCTGGTATATATCTCTGGATAGTACCTGTTGTTCCACCTGGGGGCATTCCCCTCTTTGAAGTGAGTCTCTTGAATAAAGGCCACTGAAGCTCTATGTCTGCGCAACTCCCAGGAGAGCAGAATTCGCTTGTGAGGCGTAATAAGGCCGCTTACGACCTGTAGCAAAGCAGGGGTCACTCTGGGGGTGGATAATGTGGACATCTCCTGTAGGGATAAAACAATAAAGAGGAGAGACAGGCAGAAAAAAAAAAAAGAAGAGTGTGGTAATAGAAGGGTTAAGAAAGGAAAGGGAAGGGTAAGGTAAGAGACAGGATAGTAGGAGGAGAAGAAGTGAGGGGAGCCTGAGTAGAGGCTAGAAGTTGAAGTAGTTAAACGCCTCTCCCCTTAGGCGGTAGAAATATGCGCCATGGGAAGTTGAATTGTGGAGTAAGGGGGTGGTGGTAATCTGGTTGTCTAGCAAACATACAGTGATAAGGTTCTAAGAGTAGGGTTAGAAGGAGGGGCTCCCACCCCTCAGTGCCCATCTCGATCGTTATCCCAGTGTTGGGGTCCCGGAACCCTTGGGTGTGGGTCTAATGTGGGGTATAACCCCTAAAGTGTAGTGCGTCTGTTGCTTCTACTTTACTGTTCATTTTCGTAAGACTGCCTAGCGGGGGGCATGATAATTTGTAACTTTACTCACCTATGTTGACTGGAGTTATCCCTGGGGTGTGTGGCTCTCATATTTATTGTCTCTAGAGCGCCTTCTGCAAGGAGCTATATCTGTGAGTAACATTGATATCCCATAATTTAACAGGGATCAGGTCTTATATCTACAGTTGTCTATAGTTGTTAAGACAAAGAGAGGCCACCCATCTACCCTTTTATCTATGCGATTCTAAGTTCTATGTACCCTACTTGTAATTTCTCATAACCTGTTTCTATTGGTCTAGGGACTATGAGAGGGTTAACATTGATCCAACTAAAACAGTAAAGATTTCCCCATGTATAAGATTATTTCTAAGCAACATAGTAAATAGTTAAAGCCTAACTTTTAGCCTCTTTATATGCATGCAACACTATAACCTGTCTGGATATCTCCTGTAGTTTTCACAATATTTTTTACTATCAGACAGTGGAAGTTCAGTAAAACAGACATGTTGGAATACAAGCTAAGAAACGTTTAGTATGCAGGCACACCTTGGTCAGTCGCTCCAACCTGCAACTTTGAGTAGTGGATACAACTCGCATAGAACAATAAACCATCTTCAGAACATTAACCATTAACTAAATTCTACTAAGTCTGGTAGAAGAGTAGGTTTATTTGTCTTAGCCCCATACAAACCCATGCTGGATTCCAAGTGGGAGATCGTCTCTGGGACAGTACAGGAAACTTGACTGTCAATAGGTTAGTTCTGAGGTATGTACTTGCCCCTATTCCATGGTTTCCTTGGTCTGTGGATAAGCAGCCGCATCACACATAACCTTTACATGAATACCAATAAAGTTCCATAAGTGAATAGGATACATGTAGAAGACATATATCCAGCATGTAGGAAAGTGAGTTATTCTCTGTGCATTCGTTTTGTCTGTTTTAGCCATCAGTGTCGCCTTATATATTGTATATGTCCCTTTAACTATGAGGCCAACAGTATATGTGTCTTCACTTCGGAGGCACTCCTGTTTCCAGATTGGCACTCTATTATCGTCTATGAGGGCGGCCAAAATACATCCCTGGTGTCTTTAACATATGAGCTATGTCGAGCGACCCGTGTTTAGCATTAAGTGGTTGTCGGTTCTCTAGTTCGAGAATTAAGCACTTTGTTTAGGTGACTGGTGGCATTACGTGATGATTGCCAATTATGCCAAAGTGTCCCAAATAGGATAGAAGAATGGGGTATGAGGTGAGTTAGCAACGCAGTAAATCAAGACTCACCGATTACTATCCCACATCCCGCGTTCTGTCTGCGATTGTTGCTGGAGGTCTGGCCCGAAAATGTAGTCATGCCATTCCTGTAGTGGAATCACTGGTAGGCCCAGCTGCTTGCAGAAGGCCCCGGTTTCCAGTGGGTATTTCAACGTGGTGGCTCCTCCTCCTTTGCGGGCTACCAACGCGAAGGGAAATGCCCACTTGTACCTAATGCCTCTTTCCTTTAGGGCGCTCAGTATAGGGCGGAGAAGACGCCTTTGATGTACCGTTGAATAGGCCAGGTCCTGGTGTAATTCGATTCTGGCGCCATCTAACATCACGTTCTCTGATTCCCTTGCCCTCTGTAAGACTTTCTCTTTTGGAGGTGAAATGATGAAAACAGCACAGAATGTCTCTTGGTTTCCCCTCTCTTGCACGTGCCACTCTATGTAGGCAATCTATGGGGATTTCTGAATCTTTATCTCGCCCCAGTAGACAGATGTTGCAGTGTGTCTTGTAGTTCCGACCCCTGATGCACACATTGCACCTGCGGTTTCTATTTTCTGCATCTTCCACCATCTACCACATGTTCTGAACTTCAGGTGCCTCATGTGAACCATACAGGGTTTGTAAAATTAGGCAGAAAACCAACATAATCACTGGGTCTGGCCTCCTGGTAGATTTAAGAGGAACATTTCTAGCCGCTTGTTCATAGAAACGTGACCCCACAGTAGCGATCCCTTCCTAACATAGGCTAAGCCTCCCCAAACCTGTTTGCCTAAAGAATTAAAAGAAAAGTTAAAAGAAATTTTTTTAAAAATATTCTGTCTCACTTGAGTTTGTCTGGGGGGAGGGGCAGAGGGTGCTGCTGACTAGTGTCTTTAGGAAAAAAAATCCCTTTTTGGTGATGACTTGATGTCATCATGAGCTTTTGCACTGAAAATCCTATGAGATTGTCCCATGTATGAGATGGATTTCAGATTGTAGTGCCTTTTTAGACAAAAATCCTCCCTGTGTGCTCAGACAGATGAATTACAACTTTTGCCAATGCTTACAATATGGGGATGAGTCAGCTGTTTCTCCACCAGTGGAAAATCGCTGGTGAAGAAACTGTTGAAGTAACATTAAACTTAGCCTACCCAAACAAAAAAAAAAAATCACCCTTCGCCTATGCTTCCTAAAGCTAGATATAAACTGCTAGATCTGGGCCCAATTTGGCCAACCACATGCTGAGCCAAATCAGAACTTTAAATTAGATCATTCATCGATAGGGTTGCCACCCGGCCGGTATGTTACCGGCCTAGCCGGTAAAACACCTGCCAAGGCCGGGGCCGGTATTACAAATTTACCGGCAATGTAGCTGCCGGTAAATTTGTAATACCCTTCAAAAAGACCCCCTTGGCCAGCCCCTAATCCCCTGTAATTTACCTTTTCTCCTCAATCTATGGTTCTCCGCAATGTGGCCCGCCCCTTTTGACGTCACGGCCCCGCTCTTTTGTTCTGCCCACCCCACCAGCCGGTAAAAAACATAAGAAAAGGTGGCAACCCTATTCATCGACAATCAGATCATTCAAAGGGGCCTACAGGCCTTTCAGATAAGGACGATGTGATCCGTATCAGACGAGAAAGTCGAACCTGCCCAGCCCCATATAACGATTGGGCAGGCCTGTAAGTGGGACCCACACACAACCAAGTCAGCAGCTGTTATCAGTCCATGTATGGCCACCTTTAGTCAATGTTATCTGAAGATGACTCACTAAATTTAGGGAGCAAGATGCTAAAGCTATGACTAAAAATCCTAAATATTCGGGTTGTCTTTGCCTCCACTCTTGATTATCCAAATATGATGTCAGGAAACAGTGGATAATGGGCAACTTCTTCAGCTGTAGGAATAACAGAGCATGTCTCTTGCCTTAAATGTGGGGTATGTGTGGAACTGTAAATCTAGTATCCACTTTTACACTTGTGATAAGAAAAAGGAGGAGTGAAGGAAAGATAAGCAGAAGGACCTGAGAAATTGGCACTGCCAACGTACAGTATCTATTGGACCCATATTTTAAAGGCCCCCCATAGACGCAAAGATTTTCCTTTGATGAACGACTGATTTACCAATCCGCCAAATTATCGTGAGGTTAGTGTGAATGAAACGATCGTGCATCTAATGATTTTTCGTCCGACATCGGTCGGAAAATTGATGGCAAATTTTCATCAGTCACAGTGAAATCTATCTATTGTCCAATCGTTTGCAGGGCCAAGCAGGCAGCTACCCTGAGTGTTCCTGGCTTCAACTAGATCAATAGAAATGGTCTTTTTAGTTGATGGACAAATCGTACATTAAACGATCGTTTCAAGATGAGCTTGGTCTAATGATAACGAAAAGATCTTTTAAAAATCTTTGGCCAGCTGGAGTGTCTTTGGGGTGTAGAAAATATTTGGGGAGAATTCAGACTTTGAGCTATATAAATTCCAATGACATATCTATAAAGCAGAAGCTGACATATGTCCTCCACCTCCCCTCCCTAGCAGGACCCCACTGTTTGATAATGCTGTCTGTTTTCCCCTCGACTGCTTTGAAGTGGGATGGAAATGAGCTGTTACTGCGTAGAGAGTCTCTGCTGGGAGATTAGCTGCTATTAAAGAATGCTGGATCTTTTAAAGGCAAATAGACCTCTGATCAAAGCAGTGTTCTAAATTAACCGCTCATTACCTGTCTGTCTCCATACAGAGGATCTGTCTGTGGGAAAAAGAAAGCATTAGATGTTTCAGAGATTTTTACGTGAAATTCTATTAACCTCTGTGCCGCCAATTTGGAATGTGACACATGGGGTAAAGGAAGGGGGCACAAGGAATTAAAATGAAGTAGAGGATGGTGAGAGGAGAATGTAAATCAGATATGTGTATAAGAGAGGAGAGAAGGAAAGATATCAGGCAGGAACATGGTTATTAGAGGAGATTATGGGCACCGGTCTGCACAGGGGCATGTCATTGTTTATTATGTCACCTTTCTGTTTGTCATGTGATGGATTCAAGCATTGTGCATAGTCAAGTAACAAAGCTAAACCTCTGGAACTAAGGTTTTGTTCGCCAGGATGGATATATACAGTATTTATATGCCTCCTATTATGCTCCACTCTGAATTCTGCTTCTCCATATTGCCTCTTCCATCCATTATACTGTATACGTACTTTTGTCTGATCCCCTACATCATGTTTAGTGCCGCTGTAGCGGCACTAATCTTATATCTTTTCTGCTCTTCTCCCTCTCTTGTCTTCTGCTCCATTCAGTTTTCACTCTCTATTTTCTGATCTAACTCCAGCTCTGCTGCACTCCATCTTCTACTGCAATCCACCCTCTTCCTTATAATTACCCTAATTTGTTTCCTTTCTCTTTGTCATATTTTCTCCACTATCACACAACACTTCTGTTTTGCTCCACTTCATCATCTGCTTCAGTCCATTCCTACTTCACATTTCTGCTTCACTCAGTCATCTTCTGCTTCAGTGTATGTTCTCAATTTCATTCCACCCTGTCTTCTATCTCTTCTGCTTTAGTTCATTCTTTCTTCTTGCTTCTGCTCCACACCATCCTCTTGGTGCTGTTTGCACAGATCTGCTGTGATTTTCCTGCATTCGTGTACGTTGCATGTATTCTGTATGGTTTCAGTAGAACAGTTTCCTTTGCAGCCTTGCATTTAAAGTCTTTAATACAACAGTAGAGTCTGACTAGTACTGTGTATAGTCAGAGCACAGCTGTAATAATACCTGAGAGGAGGTGGGTCCTCTCCTGCATGCCGCTCCTCCTTGTGATGTTTCTTGGTTTGACGCAATCGTCCTTTTATATTCAGTACGCCGCGTCTGGCGTCATCTTTGGCGCGAAATTCAAATATTTAAACGAAGGTCTATGGTACATAGTTCTTGATTGAGCATCTAGTTTGGTTGCTTTGTTCTGATTGGTAAAAATAATGGTTTATCCCAATGTTATTATTAGGGAAAAAAGATAATTATATAGGAAGGCCGGTATTTTTTTTTTTTGAGAAAAGGTGGCAACCCTAACCCTGGCCTATTCCATGACTATGCTTTGTTCTATCTTCTATGACTATGTTTTGGTCTAATCCCGTTCCTCCGTTCACTTTAAGACCTGGCAGATTCCGAGTAGCAGAGGGCTTCTTCCGAAGTGACCAGAACCTTGGCAACTGTTCTGGGTTTTCGGAAACTATATGTGACAACAGCCATATCTGTTATGGGCAAAAAATATTTTTTTTCCCCATCTGTGGCATCAATCTATACAGGGTTGTGGTAATGTCACATTAGGAAAGCACAAGCAGGCTCTTAATGTAACAGTAAATTAATGAAATGCTCTTCACCCCTGTGTGAGATTCCAGCCTAGCATTTCCCAAATATTAATGTAGGTAGCGGTTAGTGGCAGAGAGGGGGTGTTCTGAATGCTGCTCTTTTCCAGCTGTCGGCAGTGGCGGTCAGACTCCATGTGTGCCGTTACCCTGAACTTTACCGAATGGGTTTCTGCTGTAGTGTAATGGAGATTTATAGGTCTTTTCACTGTCTGAAAAAGCCCTGGGGAATTGGAGAATATGAAATGTCTTAAAACTTCACATATTGATATATTTAATGGAAAGAGCCATTTCTGAAGATGTTTTATTGTGGCTTTAAAATGAAAATAGAAATGCAGTAAGCTAAAGCAAAAGGATGAGACAAGATTTTAAATCACAAGAGAAATATTTTAGAAAAAACCAAGATTGGGATATACATTTACTGTGCATGGACAATCTTTTTAAGAATCAAATATAAAATCTAATTTATTTTTTTCATTTCTTAAATGTGGCATTTTCTCATCTGAAATGATATATTTATATCTGTCCATCTGCCTACATTCGTCCTTTTTAATTAGTAACTAGGGGTGTGAATGTTAAAAACCAAGTTCGGTCAGGTCACAAACTATCACCCTATAATTACTTTGCGTTCTCAGTGGTATCTTATTCAAAGGGAGTGAGGCGTCTCCTGATTAGTTGCCCTTGAAGAATAAAGAAATTGCACAAATTGATCTCTTTCACTGAACAGACAGTAACAATAGTAGCAAGAGCAGCCTCTATTGCAGTGATCCCCAACCAGTAGCTCGTGTGCAACATGTTGCTCCCCAACCCCTTGTATGTTGCTCCCAGTGGCCTCAAAGCAGGAGCTTATTTTTGAATTCCAGGCTTGGAGGCAAGTTTTGGCTGCAGAAAACCAGATCTACTGCCAAACAGAGCCTCCTGTAGGCTGTCGGTTCACAAAGTGGCTACCAAATAACCAATCAAAGCCCTTATTTGGCACCCCAGGAACGTTTTGCATGCCTGTGTTGCTACCCAACTCTTTATTTTTAAATGTGGCTCACGGGTAAAAAAAAGTTGGGGACCCCTGCTCTAGGGAAACATTGGAAAACTTGGCAACAACAACAGCTTTGTATAAACTGGCGCCTTTGCCCCTCTTTTTAGGCACTTCCTGAAGGTCAGACTGCTTCCTGGGACACTGCCAAAGAGGACGAGAACCGCAACAAAAATAGATATGGAAACATCATCTCCTGTGAGTACTTAGACCAGGAACACAAAGAGGAGTGAAGCTAAAGTCCCGAAAAACCATCAACAGTATTGCTTCCTCTTTGTCTATCACATGGTGCCACCTACCTTTCAGCTTGTGTTCATATTTCTGCAGTCTTCTTAACTAATTCTTACTATTACAAGCTCATATGTTCTTTTCACCCAATTTTGTTGCCTCTCATCTTCACAAAGTTCTCAAAGTGACAATAAGGAGCATATCAGTACTTTCCATTTCCCCTTCAGCTCTGGCTGTGACTTTGTTTTTGACATTATGAGAAACTTTGCCAACGGTGACATGTCTCATTGTCTCCAGACTGATCTCAGGCTGACATGGGGGTGATTCCCTCTGTTGACATTGTGGTGTGTGTTTGTTGTGACATATCTGCCTTTCTCCCCAGATGATCACTCCCGTGTCCGGCTCCAGCAGACAGAGGGAGACCCACACTCTGATTATATTAATGCAAACTATGTTGATGTAAGTCGCCAGGATAAGCAATTTCATTTGGCCAGGTGGTAAACAGGTCTATCTCCCTAACCTTTTCCATTCTGTAATTGCATTTCTAGGGTTATCATCGGCCACGATACTACATTGCCACACAAGGTAGGCAGCAATAGGAATTTTCCAGTGTTATAAAACATACAATCATTATTTGTGGTCAACAAATTATAAGTATCGTCATAACTATTTTCACTGCAATTTCCAGGTCCCATGCAGGAGACAGTAAAGGATTTCTGGAGAATGATATGGCAGGAGAACTCAATCAGTGTAGTCATGGTGACAAACTTGGTGGAGGTTGGAAGGGTAAGAGTGGCTTACCAGAAGCAGGGACATTTCCCTTCCCCTCCTGATGTGATACGGGGATCTGTAAATAATGAATGAGCAAGTCAAAGCCTTTCCTTTCTTTTGTGTCTGTAGGTTAAATGTGTCCGATATTGGCCTGATGACACTGAAGTCTATGGTGACATAAAGGTGTCACTAATAGAAACAGAACCTTTAGCCGAATATGTCATCCGAACATTCACTGTGCAGAAGGTAAGTACACTGCCCACCTAAGTGCTCAGCTTAGCAGCAACTGAGATAAATGCATTGGGTTTATTGTTCTTTGTAGAGTGTAAGATTCTGTTCTTTGTCCCCCAGAAAGGTTCCCATGATATTCGGGAGATACGTCAGTTCCACTTCACCAGCTGGCCGGACCATGGAGTGCCTTGTTATGCTACTGGGCTTCTGGGCTTCATCAGGCAGGTCAAATTCCTCAACCCATCAGATGCTGGACCCATCACTGTCCACTGCAGGTACTACATGGTCCCCTATACTGGAGTACTGTACACTATTGAGGAACATATATAGTGTTCTATTGATCTAAGGTCCCCTTTGTAACTATGTCCATGTGAAAGGATGTTTGATATTGCCACAGAGCATCATTAACTGTGAATCTATCCCACAGTGCTGGAGCAGGACGGACTGGCTGTCTTATAGCCATTGATATTATGTTGGATATGGCAGAGAATGAGGGTGTTGTGGACATATTCAACTGTGTGAGAGAGCTCAGAGCACAGAGGGTCAACATGGTGCAGACAGAGGTAAGGAATGGAAATGGGAGATACAAACAGAACAAGCAGTACTGGAAATAAGAGTGCCCTCTAGCAAGCAGCATTAAAGGAAAGTGGTAGCATCTGTAAAAGACAAATTGCCTGTAGCCTAAAGGAAAGTGGTATCTGTGGCAAGGGCAGTGGTACAGAAAGTGGTACCACTGTGTGAAAGTCAAAAAAGGGTGCCCTCTAGCAGAATGTATAAAGCTAAAGGCCAATAAAATTAGCAAGCACTTTCACATAAACTAGAAACCTTTTGCATCCCATTCCATAAAGGTAAGAGTGCAGAAACAGGGTTCTGCTAACCTTATTTCTCCAACCACCACAGGAGCAGTATGTGTTTGTGCATGACGCCATCTTGGAAGCCTGTCTGTGCGGTAACACAGCCATTCCAGTGTGTGAGTTCAGCTCTGTCTATTACAACATCAGCCACATAGACCCACAGACCAACTGCAGCCAAATTAAAGATGAATTCCAGGTGTGTAATGGAAATTCCCTCTGCCGTACTAATTTACCTCTTGTACATTTTAAATGCTGGAAAGACATGACAGCCATCCTAGAGGATTCTAGAAGCGTTGCTTTAAGAATACTACACTACAATACACCTACACACATTACTATACTTTACATCAGGCGTTCTCTACTTATGGACTGGAAGCAAAATTAGGTGTCTGGACTATGTATTTTCTATCTTAAAGTAAGGGATATGTTATTTCATATAATACACACATTTCAACGAGTCATGTGACACAATGGACATCGCTAAGCATTGATACCGTCTATTTATATGAATATATTCTACAGGTAATTCATGGTTCTATGTGTAATATAAAGGTATTGGAATACAGAGGTTGTGTCCAGATAACTGAAATCTGAGATAACCTAATGACTAAGGATTAATTATATTTTATTTTGGATTAAATACAGGGTACTGTTTTATGGTTACGGAGAAAAAGGAAACCTTTTTAAAAAAAATTGGGTTATTTGGATAAAATGGAGTCTATGGGAAACAGGATATTCTGGATGACAGGTTTTCGAATAACCCAGATCCCATACCTGTATTTCCACTTTGTCCAAGAGTAGTCATGTATATGATTAGATGCAGTACACTGCAGTTTAGCGGAGGCATTAATCATATTTTTTTTTCAGACCCTAAACATTGTGACCCCGAGGGCCAGACCAGAGGATTGCAGCATTGGCCTCTTACCCCGTAATCATGACAAGAACCGGGCTTTGGATGTGCTACCGTTGGACCGCTGCCTGCCTTTCCTTATCTCAATGGATGGAGAGACCAGCAACTATATCAATGCTACACTTATGGATGTATGTATCAGTGGGGAATGTACTGTGGGGTGGCCAAGTAAACTAGTAAAGGTGTAGATTTGGATGAAGAAAAATTTCAAACTAAAGCCTATGGCGGGAAGTGAGTGGTCATAAATGATATAGAATATTTGGGGAAGAGTTGGAGTAAAGGTGGCCATACACGGAGAGATCCGCTCATTTGGCGATGTCACCGATTGAGCGGATCTCTCTCCGATATGCCCACCTTGAGGTGGGCAATATCGGGCTGATCCGATCGCGGGCCCTAGGGCCCAACGATCAGATCCTAACGAATGGGAACGGGTGGTCGGATCGCGGGACCGCATCAACGAACAGATGCAGCCACGATCCAACAAGATTTTTTGTCCCATCCGATCGAGATCTGGCCAACTTTTGGCCAGATCGAGATCGGGGAAGCCCGTCGGGGGGGCCAATAAGCTGCCGACTCTGTATGGCCACCTTAAGGCTGAATGGGGCCCTAGCCAGGTTGTTGGTTACTAACCCAATTCTCCTCCCCCTTCCCTTTCTCAGAAACACATTCTACTTCCCTCAGTATTTCACCAACAAGGAAAACAGTATGCTCTATGCTGCTCTGTCAGATGGCAGTTAGCACAGCAGTCACAGTACTGATGTGACCTCACGCCACATCAGTTTATTTTGGTTCCTGACTGTCAGCAACCTGATTGGCCAAGTTGAAAAAACAATAAATGACTTGGCCAATCAGGTCGCTGTTGAGGGACCTAAAAAACTACAAAACTGACAGCTCCAAAAGGCAGCTAAAATGGTGCTGTCAGGCCCTAAAGGGCTAGGAATGAGTGGGTATGACACCTATAGATACCTAGATATATAGATATTTGCTGCATTATTGGATCCCCTGGAAATGTTAGGGCCAACTAGCGCTGATATGGCCCTAAACTGGAGCCCTGAGTATATCTTGGCTCTGATAAGATTAGCAAATACTGTAAGTGTTGGGGAAATAAGCAGTAACTGAGCAGTCTATTCCAAGGAGCTTTTTGTCTGGTGGATGTACATCCTTGGAGTTCTTTGCTGTCACAGAACACAGAGCCGAGAGTGTCACTCTCACCAATACGATGCACAGATCTGTCACATGAAGCTGTGTCCTGCTTGTCACATTCCCAGGGGGTGGCCCTGATCTTTCTGCTTGTGTCAGAGATCTGACAGCTGCTGGCTGTGCCAGGAATATTTCTACAGATTATCTCATCTCGCACACAAGGCTGACAAATTGTGTGATCTGATGCAGCCAAACAACTGTGCATGTGTACCAGGCCTGCCTGCAAGTATACGCCGGGTTATGTCCCTTTTGTCACAGTCTGCCGCTGTGGCTACTGCATGATAGATGTGAGCTGATGTCTTATCGGTGTCAAGCTGCAGTGGAAGAGACTGCATGATCTGCCAAACTGTCTCACTGTGATCTGTCCCTCTTATATCACCACTAATGCCCATGTCTGCTTGGTATCCTAGAGCCATAAGAAACCTGCTGCATTCCTGGTGACACAGCACCCCTTGCCCAACACTGTGCCAGATTTCTGGAGGCTGGTGTTTGACTACAACTGCACCTCCATTGTCATGCTTAATGAGATGGACTCCACACAGGTATGTTCCCCAGGGCAAGGTTCTACCAGGGACTTGGACTGAGCTTTAATTGCCCAGTGGATGCCCTTGATCTTCCAGACCACCAGATCCTCTCTGCTGACTCCTACACAGATGTTACCTGTATATATTACATTTGTTTCCCTTTTACCCTCCTCCTTCCTTATAGCCACTTCCCAGCACTCAACAAAATACCCAGTACTCTACCCAAAAACACTTAGCTTTTAATTCATCGTGCTTGACTTTTGGGGAAATATACACCTGGTACATTCCACATGAGTAGAAACACCATATTCAAACTGTTAAGAGGTAATTAAAAAAATATAGACATTTTTTCTGTGTCCCCAGACCACAGTTTTACTTTCCCTTTCTTACTGATGTGATTCTAGCTATGTCTCCAGTACTGGCCAGAGAAGACCTCATGCTGTTACGGGCCTGTGCAAGTCGAGTTTGTCTCGGCTGACATCGATGAGGATATCATCAGCAGAATATTCCGTATCTGCAACATGGCCCGGGTAAGCCAGCCAGACCCCTGGCAATTTAGCAATGTCATAGTACAGAGAAGAGAGGACATTTTGGCTAGCCAAAAGGCATTACCTATAAAGCTAAAACAGTTGGATTTAGGAAATAAGAAACAAGCCATTACATATTTTTCAGCCGCAAGATGGATACCGTATTGTACAGCACCTACAGTATATAGGATGGCCAGCATACAGAGACACGCCACCTTCTAAACGTTCCATACTCAAAGTGGTCCAGCGTCTGGAGAAGTGGCAAGAAAAATATGATGGAAGGGAAGGCAGGACAGTCGTACACTGCCTGTAAGTTACTTTCCTACCTCAGTCTTGTCCCTACAGCAGAGCAATGTTATACCAGAATCAGGTCTGCACTGAGATTCAGAATAGGCCCTGTCTTCCAGGTACAGAGAAGCCCAAACAGACTACCACAGGCCCAATAAATAGTGAACGTCTATGGCAACTTACAGCAGTCCCTCTAGCATTTGCCAGAACTCACAGATTGCCAGCCCAGGCCTGACCAGCAGAGCTCAGCTCAGACCCTGTGACAGTAATTACCAACAGAAATTCTAGTACCTGGAAATCTTAAGGCTACAGACTTCTTCTATCCAGACAATCCATTGGATTGTGGCAATTCAGACCACAGCATTGTATCTCTTTGACCTGCCTCCTATGCTGGCCCAGTCCCTCTCAGCAGTGTTCTAAATAACAGGGAACTGTAGGAGTCCATTCAATAGTTAGGGGTCACATCAGGTATCATTACACCTACTGTGTAGAAACCAGTGGAACAGAGGCAATAAATTACTTAGATAATTTGATTTTGCTTCAGAATCCCAAGAATTCCAATATATATATATAAGCCCTGAATAAATCTTAAGATTAAAATAAATCTCCAGTTTAAAATGTGTATTTGGTTATTTTGTAATTTAAAACACTCCTGCGTCTCTCCCCCAGGAACGGAGGGGGCCGAAGCGGAACATTCTGTGCTATCTGCAGCGTGTGCGAGATGATCCAGCAGCAAAACATCATTGACGTGTTTCATACCGTGAAAACCCTGCGAAACAACAAAGCCAATATGGTGGAAACGCTGGTAAGTACAGTCTGCCTAGCTGCTGTTTCAACCCTTCCATCTTTTGCCCAGTTATTACAATGTCCAGAATATGGGTCTGGGGTCCCCCCCCCAGGGAATATATATTTCATTCTCTTTTGAACAGACATATTTACACTTTTCCAAATACACATTACCTCCCTGTCATACACGCACATCATACAATTCACAAATGCCATAAACAGAAGGTAAGGAACCCCAAAATAAACAGTTATGACACAATCACAACTAGGCACCCCGTCCTTTGGCGTATACACACACACATATGCCACCTACTTATTTTGTCATTCGTTCTCTTTCTCTGGCGTTTTCCTCTCCCCAGGAGCAGTATAAATATGTATATGAAGTTGCCTTGGAGTACTTGAGTTCCTTCTGATACTGTTGCTTTGCGGGGAGCTGAAACCCTGTGGGGTTGAAGGATGAAGAACACTGCTGATCTGTACCTTGCCCTGGGAACAAAATATCACAAACAATCATTTCAGGCTTTTCATGTGAAGAGGTGCTCCTGCAGATGAAAAAACAGGGTATGGAAAAGGTACCCCATAAAAAAAAATGCCTTTCTGTCACTTGTTACTGTGAAGCTGCTGCCTGACTCCATTTATGACTGATCTTTAGCACAAATCCTGTCACCGATTCAGGACTCTTTCCCCTCTGCCTGGTTCCATATATACGGCTCTGCCCTCTGTTTTTATTTACTTCTTTTCTAAATATTTTATGGCACAAAATTATAAAAGAGCCTGAAACCTGTTTGAAAAAAATAATGACTCCTGATTCCAAACTCCAGCACTAAGGGTGAGAATAGCAACCCCACAGCCACGAGCAAGCACTGCAGATCATTTGCCAATCAGCTGCTCGGATATTCCACTGAAGCCGATAATAGGGTAAGCTATGGGTACCCAGGGTAGAGGTAACTGCAGACCCCACAGGTTGCAGGCGGTGTGGTCTTGTCTTCTTTATAAAAAACATGTCTTTATTTATTGCTGTAAATGTCCTGGGGATGAAAGCTGTTGGGGGGAAATGTCTTGCAATGAAGCGTCCAATTGTGATGTCTCTTTTCTTAATAAAAGTCTGTAAATGATTTGTCTTGTGTACGGTAGGTTATCTTTTAGATTGTACCATTCTTAACAGAACAACAAACTCTGCCCAAGTGGAGAAGCAACTGAGCTAATTACAGCTGGGGAGATGCCACCAAGCAGAGTTGGTCTAGGCTGGGGTCCTTCTTGTCACAACCAATACAGTGAGCAGACTATACACATAAGCTTTTGTGATTCCAAACTTTTAGAGATCAGTGATCACAGCAGGAACTGACACAAACCCTTATTCCCCTTAAAATAGCTAATACTCTGGTTCTTCTAGTCACTTATACAGTGGCAGACAGGCCGGGACTGGTAATCTGTAGGTTCTGGCAAATGCCAGAGGGGCTGCTATAAGGTGTCATAGAAAGTCACTATTTAGTGGGGGCTGTTTGGGCCTCTGTGTACCTGAAATGACAGGGCCTTTTTTAATTCTCAGTCTGGACCCGGTGGCAAAGCTATGATCTTTGAGGAAGGTTTGGTGCAGAGACAACCACAAGTCACTGTCAGCTTGTGCCACATGCATTACATACTGCTACTATGTGTACACACTTGTATCTCTGCTCCTGATTTGGTTCACTGGCATGTGCTGATACAGAAGCAGTAACTTAAGGTGTATGCCCTAAGCCAATGGTTGAGAGCTGAGAGAGGTAGCAATAAGGCAGCGCTGTACCTCTATAGAACAGCTGCACCTGATGGGATGTAGAAAGGCAGTAGTGAGAAAAGGAGAAGATGTTAAGTCGCTGTCACAGTGCAAATTGCTTTTGGGGAGCCATCATATATATCTGAGTCTGGAGGAGCAAGTTTCACACAATTACTGATTAAACGGAAGGCCATTGAGTTATGGGTGGTGACAGACGGGGAGATAAGTCGCCCAGCAACAAATCTCCTCTTCTGTGGGCAACTAATCTCCCCGTACTGCCTTCCCACCAGCTAAAATACAAATCGTTGGCAGGATTTCTTTGGGTTTCCGAAGTCACCCAAGGTGTATTTTAGCCGACAGGAAGGCAGTACTGGGGAGATTAGTCGCCCGCAGAAGTGGAGATTTGTTGCTGGGCGAGTAATCTCTCCGTCTGCCTTCACCCTAAAGCTCTTTGTAAGGGATGGATCTTGGCATGTCGGCAAATGAAAAAGCTTCAGCATTTCCCAGTTTTCTTGCTCAAGAGTATCAAGTGTATCTCTAAACTCCCAGCCATTAAGCAAGACAGAGACACGAAGGACCAGGCAATACACTGCCCCACCCACGCACAAAAGTAGCCATACTAAATCATTTCACCCCAAATGAACTCCACTTTTTGCAATACACCACGTTATTTTAGGCACAAGTAAATGCACCGTCCCATTTAATTTCTGGTTTACATGGGAGACTTATGGCCTATGACTAAAACTGCAGCTGCTTGTGGTAGATGTGCAGCTATTTTACTTTGGTTTTTACCTGCCTCTAAACAGAATATCCTCTAAACTAGGGGTGTCCAAAAGGTAGATCAGAATCTAACAGTAGACCTTTAGCTGGTGTAGATCTCAAGACACTGTCTGTCAACAAACAGCTTGTCTAAATCACCCTCCTATTTCATGCTTTTCATTGAGATATTTATTACGTTAAGGTTACATAAAAGATAGTTGTTTGTTAAATATAACAAATATTTTCTCCAAAAATGTAAGTAAAGTTTTCCATGGAACAGAATTCTAACAATGCTTTTATGGATGTAGATCATAATGGGACAACATTAGTAAAAGTAGACCTCACATTAGTAAAGTATGGGCTCTCCTGTTCTGTATTTGTAGTTTCCCCAAGAGGAAATAAATATTTACTCTCCATTTTCTATTTGTGACCATTCCAACATTGAAGTGTAAACTTTTCAGTCTCTTCTGTTTTTCTTAAGTTTTCAGAAACTATTCTTAATTGATACATTTGTTGATGCATGTGTTATCTTTGGCCCTGTTGAGCAGATTTGCTCAACTAACATGATAGAAAATGATTTGGAATTATTTGCTTAGGGCGACAGGTCTCCTTTAAAGGCAGTTGTTATAATTGACACAGTAGTTGCTTATATTCCAACTACATCAGTTGGCTGAGAAATGTATCAACTAAATATAGCAAATTTAAACTGGATCACTGAGCTGCCAGACTCCAATGCCAGAGATACGAACATTCAATTTTAAATTTCAATTTAGGAAAAAAGATGAAATCTAAAATATGGAAAGTCTTTATGTCTGTCTGAAAAACTGAAACTGAAAAAAAGTGGAAGGTGAACAAATCCTTTAAAGCCAGAGAATGTTTGAACAAATATATATGAATCTTTCAGCATAGTCTTAGGTATGGAGGCTAAATGTACTAAGGCTATCATTTCCATCAGACTGCACATTTTAATGCAAATAATGAAGGCAACTGAGAGCTCTGTAAGCTATATTTTCATTTTCCTCCCACCACTTTGTCATTACTTGCCAGGTGCAATTCAGTGTGCCTTTATAGCTTGCAACGTAAAGTCAGTACAATCCATAATCCATAATAAGGCAAGGCAGCCACAAGGATGTAAATGCAAATAATTTTATGTGGCTAGTAAGCTTTCTTAATAGCAATGTGACTGGAACTTCTCTGGAGCCTCCAAGCTGGAACATGATTGGGTGCAAACTCTAAACTGTTATGCTATTCATCATGGTTCCATTGGCCAAGGGTCAAACTCTTAACCTAGATTGTTCTCAAAGATCCACTAATTTGGTGGATTTGGCTGACTCAAAATGACACTATATGGTCAAAAAGATCCATCTTTTACAAACAAAGGGTAATAATATGAAGTTGTATTTTGCCTTGCTGCTGTATGGACTCCTACTCTTCTGGGAAGGTTTCTGCTAGATGTTGGACCAGCGTCGGAGTGGGCTTACCAGGCCCCCCGCTATCCCAGACCCACTTCATACAGCCACCACTCCGGACCGCCCACCCGCCTGATCACAAAAAGAATTGATGTACATAAACAAGGTACGTGCTGGTGGGGGCAGAGGGGGATTTGCTGCTGGGGAGGGGGCCCTTGGGATGGAGGGGGCCCTGATGTAGCCGCCTGGTGGGTCCAGGCCCCCCAAGTCCGACCCTGGTTGGAGCACTCTTGGTCTGATTTGCTTCCTTTCAACCACAAGAGCATTAGTAAACAGGGTCAGACTGCAGCATTGGGGGCCTATCAGGGCTGCAACTGCAAGGGCCCTCCTAGCAGTCACCGGGGCCGACTTCCTACTTCCAAACATCAATCGCACAGCCCTCGCGCACATGCGAAAACGCCGGCGCACACTGCAGCACATACTCTTGCAGCCCATTCGGGGGAGTGGATCTGGGCGGCAGGCAGGGTCAGACTGGGCCGGCGGGACATCGGGAAAATAACCAGGTTGTCCCCCAGCTATTGTGGGCCCCCGACAGGCCAAATCCTCAGCCAGGTCAGGGTTTTTTCCTGTTATCCCACAGGTCCAGTCTGACTCTGTTAGTGAGGCTGGCCACTGATGTTAAAGATCAGGCGTGGCACACAGTTAGTGTTGTAATTCATCTCACAGTGGTTCAGTTGGATTGAGCTCTCTGAAATTTTGTCAAGGTCTTCTATTGCCATCTCATCAAACCCATTCTTGATGAACCTCGCTTTGTACATGGGGGCATGTATGTGCTTGAACAGGATAGGGCCTTACGTGCCATGAAATAGAAAGCACCAAAAATATTATTTTGTACTATAGCCTTAAGGTTTGCTTTCAGTGGCCCCTGAGCACAAGCCCTGGATAACAGCCAATAGCCTTACACTACTCCGGCCAACGTTTGACAATGCACGTTAAGACTAGGGAAAGTCACATGATTTTAAGGATTCGGATTTGGGTTGGCCAGGCACAAGGATTCGGCCGAATCCTGCTGAAAATGGCCGAATACTGGATTCGGTGCATCCCTAGTTGAGACTTTAGGTTTGTCTCTGATCACCTATAGTATATGTATGTGGCCAGCTTCAGCCTTCTGTTTATTCACTTTTGTCTAATAAATGTTTGGCCGCTAAGGGCTCTGTTGTCACACATACAGACATTGATACAGACAGGGGTGACAAGGTACACACAGGTAAATATGTTTCAATGTAGCAACAAATACATTTTATAAGTAAATAAAGCATTTACCGTATGAAGTACTATGTGTTGCTGGGTCTTGGCTATAAAATATAATTAATACAAATACCAATGGGGCAAACAATAAGAATTGTCAGTTGTATAAAGGAGAACCAAACCCTAAAAATGAATATTGCCATGCCATATGGAAATGCCATATTTAGTGATGAGTGAATCTGTTCCATTTTGCTTAGTTGAAAATTCAGCAAAACTGAATTTGGCGAAACGGTGAAAAATTTTGAAACACGTTGAAGTCAATGGGTGTCAAAATAATGTTGACGTGCGTCAATTTTGAAGCACAACAATTTTTTTGTTGAAGCAAATTTTTCAATTTTCACAGCAGTTTTGCAAAAACATTTGCAGTCTGTGAAATTCACTGAAAATCCATGCCTGGTGAATATATTTGCTATTTACTTATCAATCTTATATTGTGACATTTTTAATAAACATATACAGTATATTGTGAGTGGGTCCCTAAGCTCAGTAAGTGACAGCAGCACAGAGCATGTGCAGTGAATCAGCAGAAAAGAAGATGGGGAGCTATTGGGGCATCTTTGGAGACACAGATCTTCCCTGGTAAAGGGCTTTTGTTGCCTTGGGCTGGTACAGAAACCCAAAACATAATGTACAACATTTCTGCCCTAATTCTGTAGTTACACTTTAGTTCTCCTTTAATTACTTGAACCAAGTAAATTGTGCTTAAGCCACAGCAATAGCCCTTCAGCTCCAATCCAATTATCTTCCTTAATGGGGATCTCTGGCCTTAATCCAAGTGCGTTCCCTTTCTCACAATGATCTGGAGTTAGCTCATAATTTTTGCACATTTGTCTATTTCAGTGCTTTACTTTATTCAATGGATGGTGTTTTAAACATCTTGCTTTTGCATTTACCAGAATCCTTAGCCAATACATTAGGAGCTGAAATGCACCAAAACTGGTGGGTATAGCATTCTCACCAGTCCCTGTACCAGTGGATTTACAGGAGCCAGTTAACCTGCCTGTATTTTTTTTCTGAGAGTAGGAGACATGCACATATTTTTGGGTCCACAGCCATAGGTTGAGAATCCCGGCTCTAATGCTGCTGCAGTTTTACACAAGCAAACAGCACTCTGAGTCATATAGAGCCTTAAAGTATGTCAACAAAACCATCAAGTTAGACATCTGCTCCTCGTATGTGTTAATGAGAAAAGTGGATTGATGGGTGGGCGTCTGTCTCCCAAGTGCAGTAACGCAACAAAATGGGCCCGAAAAACCTGTCAGCGTTCCAGGTAGGATAGATCTAACAGATTCCTAAACAGATCAGATTTGCATCAGACGCACAAGAAACAAACAAAAAAAAGACTATAAAAGCCAGAGATTTCATTGTGACATGGAGGGGAGAACTTGGATCTTGAAAGGTAAAAAAACTGAATTCAGCAGCAATTCCAAGATATACTTGTATTCCATTGCTTTGTGTTATTCTTTTTCTCTTCTCTATGTGCCCCAGCTTCTCACCCTTCAGTTCCTTCCTCACATTTTTCCATTTTTAATTATATTTGTGTTTGATAAGGTCCTTTTACCCACAAGTAATTAATTGAGGGCTGTGTCTGCCCAACTCGTGCACGTTCCACCAACCCTAGTAGTGTTTGTCCTGCCGTCTGCCTGTTTCTTCCATTTCTGCACCCACTAACACTGTCTCATTAACTCTGATAAATCACAAAAGCATTGGAGGGGACAGGAGGCTGCAGGGGTTCAAGAGACTGTATACTGCCTTACAATTTGTATGATTAAAAATGTACTCACGAGTACTCCCTCTCTTTACAGCAGTCTAAAGAGACCCTGAAGGTTGGAAAAATTAATAAAAATTTAGTGTACAAATATTTAGTGGATAAGGTAACCCCGCTGTAAAATATAAGGATATAAAAGTCACTGGAGTTATGTAACCATACAGATAAATGCACAAGGCTGCAGGCTGAGATATACAGGGACCTCTCAGTATCACTTGTATTATAACTCCCGACATTTAGGAAACAACGCGCCAAATTATTTTTTGCCATGCCCATTTTTGTGGCCACACCCCCTAATAAGGATTCTGCCTATGACTAAGTGCTGGGTAAGCATGAAACGCGTGAGGCGTTAGAGGGGATACTTTCCATGTCTTTTAACTATTGATGTAAATAAAGTATATTTTTTTACTTATTAGCATGCCTTGGAGAAATTTTTGAGTTCACACCCCCTAATTACCATGTTTATTTTACATAATTTGGCAGGTTATGAAAGTTTGAACACATTTCTGTGGTTTTTATATGTTATTACAGTTTTGCAAATGAAGGTGACTTGCCCTTTAAGCTGTGAGTCTTCGTTCTTATCTTATCAAACTGTTACAAAAGTATGTCAAGCATTTATTCTGGGCTGTCTGCCAAGACCCAATTAAGTTAGAAACTTTGTATCTGTTTCTGGCTGTTCAGGGCAATAGATCAAAGAGAAGCTCGGGACTTATCAGTACAAATCGTGACAGCGGTTGAGCTGTCAAAAGCGGGCCTGTCCCGCTCCAAACGGGACAGTTATAAAGATAAATTATAAAGATATTATGTCACTGAGGCATTCTGTGACCATATATAGGAAAAAGGCTGCCGAGTTATACAGAGAACTCGGAGTATCATTCATGTATTACAAAGTATAATGTACCCCCTGCTGTAAATTATAAGGATATTAGAAGTCACTGAGGGTTTCTGTGACCATATAAAGGCACAAGGCTGCAGGCTGAGTTATACAGGGGACTCTGAGTATCACTCTTGTATTATAAGGGATAATGTACCCCCTACTGCAAATTATAAGGATATTAGAAGTCACTGAGGGGTTGTTCTGTGACCATATAAAGACACAAGGCTGCAGGCTGAGTTATACAGGGAACTCTGAGTATCACTCACATACTACAAGTGAAAGTTAGTATGAAGAAAGTAGAAAAACACCACATATGACATGGCCCTTAGTGTCAGCCTTGCACCACTTGCATTTGGGTGCATTATTTTATATATATTTTAGCATTCACCAGTTAATCTGTGTGAAATGCTGGGTAAAAACACTTATCTCTAGGAAAATAGCATGGCAGATTTTGCAAGTGCAAAGAATAGTACCAATGTCAGAGCAGTGTGTCCTTGACAAATAACCCCCCAGTGCAGACAGCTGCATTGATACAGGCATGAATGAGGCTTGGCCAGAGAGTTTGTCACTAACTCTGCAGGGGGGTTGACACAAACAGAAGGAAGAGCTGCTGGAGTTTGTCCTTCTTGCTACACCATTGCTTCATCACAGCCCATTAGATATTTCCCCCGCTGATGCTGATAATTTGTTTTAATAATTCTCACGAAAGCATCTCCCCGGGGGGCATGGGGTACGGGAGGAGGAGGAAGATGCTTGAATAGGTTTATCTGATGCAATTTGGCAGCTGGCAGGGGGTCCCTGGATCAGAGGAGATACTGTGAGCCAATCAGCTGCAAACAAACATAATCCTGTCGCCAAGAGAACCCAGTGAACCGCTCAATTCTCTAGGAGGAGAGAAAAGCTACCCCGTGCACACAGCCACAACCTCAAGTGACCTGGACACCACAGACTCACCACAGTGAGCACTTAACCTGTATCTGCTACAAACCCCATGTGCAGCTGTGTCACAATTGTTTCTGTTCAGTACAAGAAGACATAATACATTGAATAAATAGCATTTTTATGCTGCTTACATACAAATTCCAAGCTGTCATGGGGTCACATTATATATATTTTAGCATTCACCAGTCACATTATACATAAATAGCTCTGTAAAGGGCCCCAGAGGGCTGTCACTGGCTAGGGCAATGCTATAAATTGGCCCTAAAAAGCTAAAAATATAAATTTTAAAAGAACAATTATAAGAAATGACCAAGTGATTAGTCTAGTTCAGGATAAGGAAGCAGACAGTGAGCCAAATAAGTGACCACTCTGTGCACCATTCTAAGAGGAGCATAGGTCAACCATATACAGTCATATGAAAAAGTTTGGGAACCCTTTTTAATTCTTTGGAGTTTTGTTTATCCATTGGCTGAGCTTTCAAAGTAGCAACTTCCTTTTAACATAGAACATTCCTTATGGAAACAGTAGTTTTTCAGAAGTGACAACGTTTATTGGATGAACAGAAAATATGCAATATGCATCATAACAAAATTAGACAGGTGCATACATTTGGGCACCCCAACAGAGATATTACATCAATACTTAGTTGAGCCTTCTTTTGCAAATGTAAAAGCCTCTAGACGCCTCCTATAGCCTTTGATGATGTCTGGATTCTGGATGGCAGTATTTTTGATAGGGATGCACCAAATCCACTATTTTGGATACAGCCGAACCCCGAATCCTTCGTGAAAGATTCAGCCGAATACTGAACAGAATCTGAATTTGCATATGCAAATTAGGGGTGGGAAGGCAAAATCATTTTTTACTTCCTTGTTTTGTACCTTTCTCATGATTTAACGTACCTGCCTATGAAGTTCAAGGTTTAACAAGCTAATTCAACCAATTTGGTCTTGCCAGTAATCAGTATTGAGCATTTCCATGCATTCAAATTAGCAAAATTACAAGGGTACCCACATTTTTGCACAGCCAATTTTTCACATTTGATTTAATTTCATACACCTGAATACTGCTTAACTAAAAATCTTGGTTCAGAACAGATGTTCCTGGGAAATGAAAGACCTACCACTGTAGGTGGAGTAAATTATTATGCAGGTTGAGAGGGGTTCCCAAACTTTTTCATATGACTGTATAGCACGATGAATGCATCAGGACCATGTGGTGATGTTTGTTGGCTTGAGACCTGAGCATTTGGATGGAAATGGTGGAAAGATTCTGGCCAAACCAACGGATCTTAACATGTAGAGCTAGCAGGACCACTTTAAAGGAGAAAGAAAGGCTAAAATGAATTAAGCTTTATCACAAAGGTCTATATAAATACACCAGTAAACCCTCAAAGTAATGCTGCTCGGAGTCCTCTGTCAAAAGAAACACAACTTTTCTTTCCTTCTACTGTGTATACAGACTTCCTGTTTTCAGCATAAACCTCCAGTGCTAGGGCTTGAGCATGCTCAGTTTGATCCGCTCTCCCTCTTCCCCAATCCCTCCTCCCCTCCCTGCTGAAAATCTGAGCCCAGAGCTATGAGCGAGCAGTGAGAGACTCAGGCAGGAAGTGATGTCACACCAACCTAATATGGCAGCTAATATCCTAAACAAACAGAGAGCTTCTAGAGCTGTTTACTCAGGTATGGTAAAGCATTCTGCTAAATAAATATGGTGCACTATTGTGGCTAATCTAGTGGCAATAAACTACTTCAGTAGCTTTCCTTCTCCTTTAAGGCACTGGTGAACCCAGGGCAAAGGTGCCCATTAGTAGACCCTTGTAGCCAACCCCCACAGCTTCAACAAACTTATGGCAGCACCATTTCTAGCCCATGTTGGGTAGACTTTCAGCTGATTATAATGATGGGTAGACCTATTGCCTTGCTAGGCCCTGAGTAAATGCCCTTTTTGCCCATTTAATCAAATGCTCTATTTAGAAGGCAAACCTACAATTGTAGAAATATCAGGGCAGAGACTGGCCGCTTGCAGTTCTCTTTGCAGCAGCCAATGAGCTAAGTCTTTGCTAGCTGGAGAAACATGATTAATGCAGAATTTACACCATGGAGGCAAAATTTAGGCTAAGGAAGAAACTGGGTGGGGTGGGATATCCCATTAAACAATCAATGTAACAATCCACTGGACATCTGGCCATTATCTGCCCCACATGTGTACGGTTTAATGCTACTGCATCACCAGGATTAAATTTGAACTAGTTAAGTTAACCTACATATGCTGAATGCCAGTACGTCATTCTAGAGGATTACTTAGTGTAGTACCAAGGTGATAGAATTGTATGAAATGTCTGTGTGTGCATTTGTCTATGTTATGGGGCAGTTTCTGTCATTCTGGTTCAATTTTATGCCCTTCAACCCTAAACTCTGCATTGGCCTATTCCCCCAATCAATTTGCCAACCATATCAGCAGATTATTAATTATAATTAAAGCAGACACAATAGAAACCCTCCAGCTTTTAGTGGGAAATAAACCAGCATTATTAAAAATGTATAACACACATGTATACATACAGTATATATTAATGCCATGTGGAACTCTTGTCAACAGCTCATTTACTAAGGGGACTTTTTAAAGCATAATAAAATCCCCTCAATAAATGAGCAGTTGACAAGAGTTCCACATGGCATAAAGAGAGAAAGAGATGCTAAATATTCCCATTGGAATTGTGTCCTTTTATCCCGTTAGCAGCAGTTTCATATCTATTTATATGTTCTACATTACAGAATCAAGCCATCGCTTGCAGCCAGTCTTATTGTTATTAAAGGTCTCTAATTACAAACGAAAAACAGTGCCTTTTATGCAGTTAGACATTGCATTAAAAGGAGACTGACAGGCTTTACAAACATGAAAAAGCCTAAAATCGAATCGGCAGCTTGCTGGCCTGTGTGTGGGGCCATCCAACAGGCTTCCCTGATCGATATCTCTCCGCAAGTCGGCAAGATTTCGATCAGGCAGATATGAAAATCCCGTCAGATCGTGGCCGCATCTATGTATGTATGCGGTCCCGCAATCCAGTCACCTGTATCGGATCCATTATGATCCTATCGTTGGGCCCTATGACCCACGATCAGATCAGCCCGATATCGCTCACTTTAATGGTCGGGGGGAGAGCCGCCAAACGAGTGGATCTCTACGTCTATGGCAACCTTTAGCTTGCTCTGCTGGCATGTTTCCTATATATTCCACCACCAGTAATCGTGGGGCCGGCACTACTACTAAAAGTAGTGGGGCTTCAATGAGAAAACAATTCCCTACGCATGCATGATGACACCCCTGATTTGCCTATGTCATTATAGCAAAACTGCGCCTACGATCCACAACACCCCCATCCACTCTCTTACAAGCCTTGTCCCCTTTGCAACCCCCAAATTACATTTTTGTGTCTCTTGCAGACCTTGACTAGAATAAGCCTAGGATGGAAACCCTACCTGTCATTGCTGGTGATAGACCCAAAAAGATTGTATTACAAAAACATGATGTGTCCCAATTCCCCAATTATTTAATTACATTTTTTTTCAATAGGTTTTTATGTTGCGTTTTTACAAAACAAAAAAGAAATGAAACATTATCTTAAACAAAGATAAACAACCTTGCTTGGCACTTACGAGAAGACTGGGTACAGTTTCCTAAGTACACATATCAGTAATTTCATAACACAGAGGAATGCACAAAACATCAGATTATCCACGTGTATACTAAATTATAAATCAAGCCTAGTTGTCTGATAAAGATACTTGAAGGTTGGCATCCAGCCATTGTTCCCCGAGCAATGTAAATTCATTTGATTAGAGGCAATGTAGCATTTCTTAACTCAACCCATCATTGGGGGGTAGTAGAATTGGGGCTCATCCATTACATAATTACCAACTTTTTTTTTTGCAGAATGTAATGGAGTGTAATAGTGTTCTAGATTTTTGTAGGGTTGCTAATTGGTCTGTTACACCTAGTAAGCAGGTTTCAGGAGATCTGATTCCAGGGAGGGATAGACATTTGTTAATGTAGAGAATGATTTCTATTCAACTAATCAACTTTTTTTGGCGGGGGGGTGAATCATGACTTTTAAAGAGTGAGTTCTGTGGTTTACATATCCCTGCTCATGCAGTTGGGATACCTGGGAAATGTTTCATTTTCTACCCTCCCAAAGTGTGAGCAGGAGGGCAGTTCCCCAATGCAAAAATCACAGGCCGAATCCAAAACAGCTGTGATGTGTATGGTAGGCTGCCTGGTTCCTATTCAGCCAATCACAGAACTTATTTTGAATGAGTCCCACAGTAGTTGACATTAATGACTATAATGTGAAATGGTTGTCAGCTGACACCTTAAAAAATGGACCCCTAGACTATTCATACCATGCGTCTGCCTGTCATTGTTATAGCTTGCTCTGCAACCAGTGGGCACATTGGTCCTATTACACCCACTGAGACACAGCCATAAGTACTGCTCTAATCACATCTCCTTCTCTCTCGCTTTACAAGTGAATTAAAGGCACAACTGCAGGTCACATATGAGATGGCAATTCAGTGCAGGTATTTCATTCCACTTTTTATACTATACGAAGCCAACTCAGCAAAGTGAGGGTCGTAGCATTATGTTACGGGAAGAAGGTAACGTTGTGGACATCTGTAGAATATCAATAGAAAAAACTGGGTCTTGCGTAGCAAGGATCAGCGCCACAATCCAGCACGTTACAGGTTAATAAATCCCCGCTCTCTATTCTAGTAAGCTAAGGTATCATCTGGGGATCTGGGAGCAGATGTGCTGCTCTGTAATTAATTAATTCTGCCTAAAGAGCTAGGAAAATTATCATCTTCAGGATAATGATCTCAATATTTGTGGGGGTGATTGCCAGCTATATAAAGGGTCTATAGTGTATTAAGGAGGAGGCGGTGGCACTGGAGAATATAGGTCTACTCTGCCCCAAAACTATCTGACCCATAAATATAATCACTTATGTGTTATGACAACTACTTTAACAGAAATGAGTCTTATATCCCAGCATGCATTTCGGAACTGCATTTTCACATTATGAGTTGCACACGGCATATTCCCTTATTCCAAACATGACCAGAACTAGGGGTAAGTAGCTGGTTTCTGTGCTGCCATGTAGTAATTATCTGTACTGATCACTAATCAGCCTTATATTCTATGTGTACTGTATCTTGTGAGTGGGTCCCTAAGCTCAGTAAGTGACAGCAGCACAGAGCATGTGCAGTCAATCAGCAGAAAAGAAGATGGGGAGCTACTGGGGCATCTTTGGAGACACAGATCTTTACTGCTAAAGGGCGGTGGTTGCCTTGGGCTGGTACAGAAGCACAAAACATAATGTGCAACATTTCTAGCCTACTTCTTTAGTTAAGCTTTAGTTCTCCTTTAAAAGCTTCCAATGCTCTTTCCAGACCCACATCAGAAAAGGATCACCTAAAACTGCATCAGACTGGAATTCACCTGCCCTAAACCACCCTCTCCTAACTTGACCCGAATCAGTGTGCTGGGATTTCTTATAGAGCTTTGCCTTACCTGCCCACACCTGATGTCTCGGGACCAGGGCAGGTATATGATAGATAGTGGCTGCTCAACTTATTCTGGTGGGTTTGGGGTGCTCAAACACCAGGGCCAACCGAAATGTTTCCCATTTATCCCGATGGACTGGTCTGACACAGTGCAGAATTAATAGATTGTTGTCCTGGAAGCTAAATCAGAGCAGCATGATTTGGTCCCATTTATGGGTGACTAATCTGGGCAAACATTTTCTTATTTGGCCACTGAACCAGCTGAGCAGTTCTTGCAGTTTATGGCCAGCACAACTGACAGGCAGCAGATATTGCTGTGATGGTAAAATGGGAAGATGTCAAGTAAACTACCACCAAGGGGTGCTTCGCCAATGAGATGAGTTGAGGCTGTCGCCTCAGGCAGCAGCACCCCACTAGGTACCAGGGGCAGCAAAAATGCTGCTCCTGGTACTTTAAGAGCGAATTTCCGGGAGAGGGGGGGGGGCAGCAGCAACTGCTGCTGCCTCAGGCGGCGGAGGGGCCAGGATCACCCCTGCTACCACCCTTGTTTTGGGCACCAGAGATCCCTGGCTTGTACTTTGTATATTATATGTACTGCTCATTTAATTGTATTTAATTGTTTGAGACCCAAATCACAAAAACTGGCAAATAAACTGGATCAGTATTTCTCATATTAAAAGGGACACAGGCAAATGCCTGAATTGGGACAAAACAGTTTTCCCAGAATGCACTGCCAGGGAGTTCAGAAAAGGAGAAAACAAGCTAATTATTATGCATCCCAGGGTATCCCAAAGTAAAGCAGGCCTGCATTGCCAGAGATAAACGGTGACAGGCTATGCTGCAAGACAGATAGACGGCTATATTACTACTCCCGCTACGGTTCAGCACCAGTTTTCAAACAGAACTAGACATTCTATACACAAGCCGCTGTCTTTTTTTAACAAAGCAGGTAACAGGCATGACTACAACATGAGGAGCCCATGCTGTCAGGACATGCTGGGAATTGTAGTCCAACAATAGCAGGATGGCTAGTGTCCTGCTTTGCCCCATTTCCAAATCTGCCTTTATTTGCCAATAGAAGCTGGCAAGATGAAAGCAAGAATTCTTTCACTCTCTGAACTCTGTCACATATATAGGGATTATAAAGTGACTCCCCCCCCCTCCACTCGCCCCAGACCCTCTTATCTCAGGTGGAAAATAGGGTCTTGCCCTCAGAAGAGCTGTTCTTCCCTGATAACGAATTCAATTCCTCCCAGCACACAGCTTGGCTCCTGCTCTTCAAATTAACCTTCTGTGTCCCCAGTTCCTATGCAATTCCCTTGGTATAAAAGTGCCCATTAAAACGTATGTTCAGCAGAACCTGTAATTCACACACAGTCAATTTCTCATATTAGTTTTTGCTTTGCCATTATGTCTATCGAGAATCACCTTTGTTTCTGTAGTTAATAATGCAGTCCAAAGTCATGTAGTATTTCTCTGAGCACAAAGGCTGTGGTTCTCCTATTGAGCATCTAATACCAGGGCAGCAAAGCCCAGGGAAAAGCTAATAGTAATGAACCAGAAAAATGCCAGGCACACTCCCAGGATGATTTGGCAGCAGTTCTGAATAAACTGAATGTAGTTAAGCGATGAAACCTTTTTTCGGTGCTAGCACCACTGACTGGAACCCAACAGCCCAAATGCCCTGTTGATGCCAATTGACCTCCTGCTTGGGAAATTTTATAAAATATTTTTATAGCTAGCCATACATGGTCCAATAGGGTCAACTTGCAAGATCTCCAAATGAGCTGATCGTAGTCAAAATTCACCTCCTACATGCTCAATCAAACTCGGCTGATCTGATAGTTGGCCTAGAAGCCAATAATCATATTATACAGAGGGACCTATGGAAATCTGTTGGACATGAAATGCATCAATGTGGCCCTCAACCCTATATTCAGCTAAATATTTGTTAGACAGGCTAGTCAGTGGGCCCTATACTCAGGCCAATAAGACGTCAGCTTGGTCTGGAGGGACCAAGCTGGCAGCTTCTGAAAGCCTGCACATGGCTAGTTTTATTCCAAAAGTTTTAGGTGGAGGACCTTAAAATGATTTTTCTGGGGCCCAGAACTTCTAGTTATGCTACTGGGCGTAAATGCACTTTGTATATGGACAAACAAAATGGGAAAGAATAAACAATCTGATGGTCATGCATAAAGCTGACTACCAAGAACATTTATATAAGGTGCCTATTCAAAAAGCATTAGTTGATTCATGCCTAAAATACACAGGCAGACTTTTTAATTAAAAAAGTATTTGATTTATTCAAGTGCACTAGGACACAACCTTCATACCTTCTACCTGGAAGATTGGTCCTTGGAATTGCCTGCTCAATTTCTCTATACGGTTATCCGCTCCATTAGCTGACTCCCTCTCTAAACTGGTGAGTTCTTCACTTTGAGACCTGAAAGATTTACTGCATTTAACTACTAGTGTCCATGATCCTAATTTGATAGATTCTCATGATACCTAGGCAGATTCTCACAGTTAAAATATGTGCAATAAGTAACACATGCAGAATTAATTGCTAGCTACAAGTCAGGGTGGTGAAAGATATTTGGTAGAAAAACTCAGGATGGCAGGAGGGGTATTCAGTGGTTAGGTGCCTTCACCCATGCTGTATTGGGTTAATGGGTGCAGGTGCACATTCCATATTCATCAGTGTCGCAAGAATTGCTGCTGTGCCACCTCAGAGGCATAGGCATTGGTGCATGGGTTAATTAGCACCACAGGGTTTTTTTACATCTGATTTAAAAATAGAAAGCATGTGGGGGGTTATGTTTTTCTTAAGACATTTTAGGTGTTGATCTGATGTGATTTAAAGAGTCATTATTTCAGTTATGCTATCTGGCCTTTTTAAGGCAAAAACATAAAATTTCATGTCCTCCTCCTTCACGACATTTATGTTCCTTCCTACACCCCTATTTCCATTAACCTCCCCCTCAAGCACTTCTTTTCCAGTTACAATCTTGTTTCTAACACCAATCCAGGGTTCTACCCAGCTCTATCCTATCAATGATAAAAACAATCACACCTCCCTGAGCGTTCCGTGATTGTAATGGGTAATTTAACTCTTCTACATCAATTATAAATCATTTGTTCCCCTGAACAACCCCCCTCCTAGAAAAACGTCTCTGACATTCATTAGAACAAAATAAAAGGAGTAGGTAACAATTTGATAAGAAAAGATGAGCTGCAGTTTTTAAATTCTCTTTAAAGGGGAAATAGCCCTGCTTATTGTTTTTAAACAATTTATGGCCTTGTACAGTCCCACCTGCGCCCTCCCTAAACAAATCATAGGCACACCAGAAAATGGCTCTGTTTTCCCTGTGTCTTGCCAGTCCAGTCCAACCCTTACCCCCAGCAATTGCCATTGTTTCCAATAAAAGGGTATTTTCAAGCACTTTGTCACCAAAGCACTGTGTGTGCCATCACCCTAAAAGCAGAACTGGGCAGCAGGGTTGGAGACTGCCATGTTTGGTCATTTCTCAATTAGAGTCCAATATAAAGACCAAGGGCAGTGCAGGAAAGTAGAGTACAATAAAAAGGCCAAGGGCAGGGCAGATAGTAGACAAACAGAGTGCAATATAAAGGCAAAGGGCAAGCAGCAAGCAAGCAGATTCCAGTCAGTGTCAGACTGGGCCGGTTGGACATATGGAAAAAAACCAGTGGGTCCCGCTGGCCCAGATCCGCTTCTTAGTGGCTCAGCGTGACCCCACTTTGTCGGGGTCCGTCCTGGTGAAATAAAAATTTTGCGCATGTGCACAAACGCAGCGCACATACGTAGGTACCCAGCACCGTGAGCGTATGCAGATATGCGATGCAGCACACCGGAGCAGGGGCCAGAGGGGGCCTTGGTCAGTAGCCCCTGTGGGCCCCAAGCCCCCCAGTCCGACCACGAGTCCAATATAAAGGCCAAGGGCAGGCAGCATACAGAGTACAATATAAAGTCAAAAGTCAGGGCAGGCAGCAGGCAACAAAGCATAATAAACAGTTTAACATCAAAAAAGATGTTAGGCAAACAAAGCCTAAAAAAATAGCGCCAGATCAGCAAGGAGCAAATAACAGACCAGTTATGAGAACCGGAAATCCACAGCAGGCAAGAAACAGCAGGAATTCAAAAACAGGCAGGGGCAAGGAAAGGGCATAGGAACAAGGGAAGGACTTAAGAACACAGGCAACACACTAGATCTCCTCTAGTGAACTAGCACCAGTGGTAGCTAGAAGCAGGTATATATACAGTAGGCCCATAAATGGCACACGTTTGTTCCTCACTGGAGCATACTCTTGCATTTCCAATGATGTTTGTCCCACCTACTTCAGAGAGTTGGGGAATTCAATGGAAGAATTTTATGGTGGTTATACAGCCACCTTTCCCTCTTAATTAATTAGGATATTGCAAATTACAGGGGAAAGCAGCATAAATTCAGAATTTTTATCAGACTTTTAAGAGAAGAAGCAGTTTCAATTCTAAAGAACTTTCTCCAAAAAACATGCTTCAATTGCACCCCCCCCCCCCAAAAAAAGTTTACAGCAAAAGAAGGTCCGGGATATCAAGTCTATCCAAGACGGACGCATTCTACACAACAAATCGTCTGTCAAAGGCAAACTGATTTCACTAATATAGCGCTTTCCTCCTAATGAAAGACAAAGAGCTTTACAATTCTGCAAATAAAGGAAGTCATTAAAATGACAGCAGAAACGGATCACAGGATAAAAATAAGACATGAATAGTGTGACAAGCCGGGAGACAGTGAGTGAGCAATCAGCGTTAACCACTTGGGGGCAAACAGTGGCTCATGCAAATGGCAGCACCACCATCAGCTCATGGCAGATGGTTCCAACTACAGGCTGAAAATAGGAATGTCAATAAGAAAAGGCAAACCAGGAAGGGGTAGTGCAAGTATTTGTATTATTACTGACATTTTGTTTTTTCTTATTCAGTATATAAAATCTAGTAACATAGCCGATGATGTTGAAAAGGCACACCCGTTACATTTTTGCTTTAGTGAAACCTGCCTAGCTTCTTGATCCAGGGGAAGGTGTAAAACCCATCTGAACCATGTCCAAGAGTGAATTTCAGAAACTCGGTTTGTTCTCCCTTAATTGCAAAAAACCATACATCCCCATCAAGGCTTGCCCATAGTATCAATTCTAGGTCAAGAGTCAGTAATTTTCAGTGTTGGGAAGGGTGCACTGCATTCGCCCACGGTAGTCACAGCCAAGTCCAGCTCTTAAAGGCACACACACACACCATGTAAAGCATCCTGCAGGAGACCATTACTGCTCCTACTGAAACACTACCTCATGGCTAAAAAGCCCTTTTGTCCAGCAGCAAATACAGACAGGAACACTTCACCAAGTGGTAGCCAAGCAGAGAACCCAGCTATGGAAAGTAATATAGGCTCTTAGTACATATTTGAGGCACTTCTATCAGCTATAATACATGCATGAAACATCTCTCAAAAAACTTGGCATCATACCCACTACTGACATTTCAGTACACCAACACCACCTTATGTTAACCACCTAAAGTGATAAGATTTAGGATAGGTTTGGTGCAGTTTACTTGGGCTTGGCACATGATGATATCCCGTGTCCATAAAAAACTCTCCCTATACAGTTCAGTGTCGGTGACGGTGAGATTCATGGTGCATTCTTCGTTGGCTTACAATAAACTTTTGCCTTGTTCCAGTGCTTCTTTCCCTGACTCAAAGGGGTATATTTATCAAAAAGTGAAGTTAGAGATTGCCACTCTCTATTCATTTCTATGGGATTTTTAGTAGAGTTTTTATCAATGGGTGAAAGTGAAAGTTCATCCCTTGTTAAAAACGCCTTTCAAAATCCCATAGGAATGAATGGAAAGTGGCGGAATTTCACTCTAGAGGACTGTGGCGATCTATAAATTGACTTTTTGATAAATATATTCCAAAGCATCAAGGCACAATGTTGTGGGGTTGAGAAGTTGTAGCTCCACATTCTCCTAGCGAGGGACAGTCGGTGTAATAGGCCCTTTAAACTGGGGGAGTAGACCGGGGGACTTTGTAATAATCTTTAGTTTGTTTCTGTTTTTAAAAATCTACTAAGGGGTGAGAGTGCAGAGGGACATATTAGACTTTTAAGGCTTATAGGGCAGGTAGAAATGTTCTTGTAGCCTGCATTTCCCCTGGACACACTATATTAGTCCGCATTAAGTTGTGCCTGAGTCTTTCTATTAATTCCTTCCCATTCTAAGCCTTATTTCTATTCACTTTCTCCCTGCCAACATGGTGAAAGGAGGCAATGGAACCAAAGTGTGCCCCCCCCCCACTCAAGGGTGTTTTGCAGAAGAGGGACATAGTGGTTATTTAGAGGAGAGCAGCCATGTAACAGGGCGTTGATATGCATCTAAATGTATTTAATGTGCGTGCATTTCTACACACAGGCTACAGGACCTATGCATATAAAAGACATACATGGTCAGGTGCATGGTAAATTTGGGCAAAATAAACCAAGCATTGTTTATGTGTGTTTTACATGGGTGCAGAATTCTGCTTACAATATCAGTGACTAGTTCCACTCCACATTTGAAGTACTTTGAACACCTTGTCCATACTGTAAAAGCCTGTGTATGCGCACACTAAAGCTAGCTTGGAACAGACAGTAAGAACATGGTTTCAGCTCCTCTGTGCTACACTTGTGGAGAATGGCACTGGGGGGCTGAGTCTGCTGGAACAATTAAAAACATTAATCACCTCGTGCAAGAACAAAAGGTTGTTTGTCCTTCATTTATTAACTTGGCACAGGGAATCTGCCCTTTCCATTGCAAGGAGACACTAGAGAGAAAATATTCATTGCTACTGGGTATCACTTCTGGGTGCCATTCACAGAAAAGAACTGACCTTCCTACTGCAGTCACTAGCTGAAAGCAATCTGTTAGCAGGTGATACTATATGAATAAATGTACTTTCCTACAGCAGGATGACACTACTAACTAAAGAAACTGTCACTGCTTTGGCAGAGTTGTACAAACAGAAGGAAATCATATTAGTGCAGCTGGAACCAACAGAAAGGCATTAACTGAAAGAACTGCCCATCCTACAGCAGGGTTTCTGCATGAAAGAAATGACCCTCTCTATTTGGTCACAGTGCCCGTCCCTTCCTTAGGGTGTTGACACATGCTAAGATTCTGGGGAGATTAGTCATCCATCAACAAATCGCCTCTTCTCCCCTAAATGCCTTCCCCCCAGCTAGAATGTAAATCGCGTGAGGCGACTTTGGGCAACTTCGGAAAACGAAACGTTCTGAGTGTCATCCCACCGGCAATTTACATTCTAGCTGGCGGGAAGAACTTAGTCGCCCGAAGAAGAGGCAATTTGTCTATGGGCGACTAATCTCCCCAGAATCTTATAGTGTTTCACCACCCTAAACAAAGGTACACAAACATCTGTTAGAGATAAAGGGAAAGCAAGCCTTCCTTGCATTGAATATGAATACAGCTTATGAACCATTAAAGCCCAAGCATTAGATTTATAAAGGGTAACTGAGGACTGTGCAGGGGGCATTTCAACACTGACTTTGCCACGTGCTGCAGAACACTGTGTGGCCTTAAAGAGAAAAACAATAACATTCTGCTTAGTTCATCTACCCCATGGGGTCGCGTCTTTCCAGTGGGGCTGTTAACCGAGCATTTAACATTTCCTTAAGCCTTGCAGGAATCAGAAGTTTGTCAAAGAAATGCTTGCAATGATCCCTCACGATGACAGCGGGCACACGGTTAAAAGAACAGAATTAATTTACTTCTGAGCAATTGTAATACCATTTTAAACTCACATGAAAGTGAAAACACAAAGTGGAAAATAAGTGGATGCAAATTTCAATTCCTGGCAGTAGACAGAAGGAATGGTTATTAGAAAAGGTCCAGAGACCAAAGGAATAGGCAGCTCTGATAAGTGATAAGGCATGGGGTAGTTGCCACAGGCAATCACACTTGCTGCTAAATACAGTACCCTGTCTTGCTTCTCCTGCCAGGCACAATTGGGGAGCGGGGAGGTGGGGGTCTGGCAGGTGCAATATTTGGATGCATTAGGCACCTCACATATAATCCAGGTAATTACTAGAGATACATTAGTGCGTCTGCTGTCAGATCTCTCTCACGTCATTTAATGATAATTAAGCTGCGCAAAGGAGAAGTGGGGGACTGTCAGGAGCTGTCGGATGCTGCATATCCAATACAAGCAAGGTGCAGAAAGGTAGGGTAGTAGAGACAGGGTTTGACTTGGAAGTTTGTGTCCCAGCCTGTAGGGGGTACAAGTACTAATAGCAGCAGTGTTATGTGAGCAAAGGGTGCTGAGTGATGGAAGGCAGTAAAGTTATTTGGCAGAAGGCTGATAATGAAATATTTTTGCTTTGCTATTGTGCTACTATACAGACCCTCTCTCCCAAATTCATTATATCATGTGTTTCTCCCAAATACCCACTCGCCCAGTTCATCAGCCTCAGATATCTTAAGTACATCATCTTCTTTATCACTCTATCCACCGATTGCACCAATGTCTGCATTTTCTGACCCCGCCAAATGCATCAGCCTCTGCTTTTTCTACTGTGAAAAACCTCAGCTTCAGAATATATCACCACCAGAAGACAGAAGAGGCTGGGAACTGACCAAACAAAAGACCAGACTGATCAACAGATTAAGGCTAGCATGTAAAATGCCCTGTGTGTCATCCAAATCAGTATTTGGAGCAGTGATAAACAGATCAGGGCATTTTCTGCAGGATAGTAGCTTTGGATAAAATTGTGTGTGTCATTAGCTTTAGCATGGAGTAGTAGAGACTATTGAGCATCAAATAGTACGTTATGCAATGGGGTAGGATAAGAGCACTGACAAGTGTGGTAGAGTGACCACAGAGAAGTGTAAAAAGGTGTTTTGCCTTTAAGTTCTCCATAGTGGGAGATGTTTGCTGTCTGGACCTGGAAGCTGTAGTGTTCTGGAAGGAACAGGTGAGCCTGATAATCCATTCCAGTGGTCCAGTTCACATAATGGAGCTCACTTTCCACAGTAAGGTTTTCCTGTTGTATGGTATTTTATTGTAGTGAGAAAGATAGGAAGGTTACCTGTCTGTGTTAGGAACTCCCAGAGGGGCTGGGGGGCTGCCTGTCATTGCAAGGAGCAGAGGGTGAAGTGTCCAGGTGACAAAGTCTAAATTGATTCAGGAAAGCCAGAAGGTAAGACAGGCCAGAGGCTGGTAAGCTGATATCCCGGGAGGGGAGAGTCAGCAGGGTTTAGTGAGAAGCCCAGAATATTCCAGAGTGTGGAAGCCATCATGTATAGTGAGAACCCCAGAGTGGGGAAAAGTCTTGAAAAGGTGCTGTTAATGCTAATGAACTGTGTTCCTGTATGCCAGTATCTTTATGTTGGGAAAAGTTGCATTGCCTAAATAAGCTTGTGTTTTGCCTGAAGACCCAGTGTCCCTGTCTTTATTCTCCTGATCCTACGCTTACATGCGCACCATAGCTAATTTCCCCCAAATATTACGTGTACAGGCTGGTCACACAAGGTTAATGAAGGCACAGTGAAGGTGGGAGGCAGAACAGACAATATGGCTCAGTGGTATCATTACGTTTAGGAAGATTATTTACAGATTATTTATTGAATAATTACAAATTATTTGAAGTACCATTATATTCAGCAGCGCGTTAAAGAACTTCCACTATGTAAGTCTCTTGAGCAGCTGTTTTGAAAAAAATAGTTGATACCAGCAAATGGGGGTTTCAGAGAATTACAATTAGAGTGGTTAGGATATGAATCATTAGAAAGTAACATGTTTCGTCTTAAATCATAACAGAGGCATGAATCCAGCAGTGTGCCGGGCTTGTCAGGTTGGATACATAATTATTCTACTGCCTTCATGCACAGGCAGCCACGAGAGATGCACCCAGAAATGGCAATCTGCTCTGCCAGCTGGACTGGGGGAGACATGAAACAGTCCTGTCGGGGTGCTGTGTGGTAGAGTCCTGCGCGGGTCCATTTTTTGAAACCCGTACCTGCCCCTTGCCTGCAATCCGGACCTGCATTCTTACTTGCTTGGACCCACTACCCGACCTGACCTGCAAGTACCTTATCCGCAACCTGGACCCGCCACCCGCTGACCATCAAGAATCAGGAAGTGCTGTCATTGTAAATCGGAAGTGACATCATCGGAAGTAGACGTGATAAGAAAAAAGGAGTAAAATAGCTATTGAGAAGACCCGCGGCCCAACCAACTACCCGCAGAACCGCCGACCTGCATCTATACCCGCACCAGGAACTTCAACCCGCAGGGTACCACAGGTTTTTGCGGGTAATCTGTGGGTACCCGACCCGCTGCAGGACTCTATTGTGTGGCTCCAGATCTGGTATAAGCAACCTGGTAGCCCAGAGGATGTATTGTGCTACAACTCCCTGCACGGTGCACAAGGTGTTAGGGGTGGACAAGGTTGCTGAGAGTTACATGTGGCAACTGAAAGTCCCAAAGGGAAACAGCACAGTCTCATTAACGTCCTGCACAAAACATTGGATGCAAGGTATGGAATTGCAAAGCCCAAGCTCGTTTGTTAATGCCAAGCAAGTGGGTGGAAAAAAAATGTACAATAAACAAAGGTAAAAGTCTTAAGAAAAAAGTCAGATTTACATTTCTGGGATCAAGAGCACTTGCCACACTGCTCTTTCACCCTGGAACACACCTCAGTTGCACCCCTGAGCACACTACCTAGATCTTCAAGTATATTCACAGCAATCATTGGAAAACCCTCACACTTTGAAATATTGTCAGTAAATCCCTCTAAGGGGGTAGTGCAGCCTTCCTTGGTGAGTTTCCCCAGCACCAGGGATCCCACAGGGTATCTTGCTCCTTGGCGCTATCCCTGCTCCTGAACTCACCTACTCATGTCCCTGTCGGCGGCCTGATTACCACAAGGGTGCTAACCCCAACTACTCTCCTTGTTGGATCCTGAAAGCTGCTCAGTAAGTACCTGCCTCTAACTTTCAATCCTAAAGCGACTATTACACAAACTGCTGACGCTAAATAAACTTTCCCTAACTTGGATCTGTCACCAGCTCAGACTCACTTCCATACCCACCTCCCCGCAAGGTGGGATCCAGGAGAAAAAAAGCCCTGAACATGTGTGCTCTCCCTTTTTAGGGTAAGGCCACACAAGGAGATTCGGGGAGATTTTGTCGCCTGGCGACTAAGCGCCTCGCCTTTTGCGCGACTATCTCCCAAAACTGCCTCTGCGTTTTTCCCCATAGGCTACTGCGCAAAGTCGCCTGCGCTAATGCACACGCACAAAATTGCCACTTTGGGCGACTATTGAAAATGCATCGCTGCGTGTGCATTAGCGCAGGCGACTTTGCGCTGTAGCCTATGGGGAAAAACGCCGAGGCAGTTCGGGGAGATAGTCGCGCAAAAGACGAGGCGTTTAGTCGCCAGGCGACAAAATCACCCCGAATCTCCTTATGTGGCCTTACCCTTAATGAGCAAACTTAAATGTGAACTTCAATGGACCCAGGAAAAAGGACATAGCTGCCTGGGTGAATCAAAGGACCACTTGGGGGGTCCAATACAAGGGGAAACTACCTAAGTAAAATATCTAAACCTCAAGGTCTCTACAGTATATCAACTTCTGAAGGTCTACAGATATTAACTTCTGGTCTGTTCAAATCAAAAGTATTTACAAGTTAACACCAACTCAAGTAAAGCATGTAAATTCTGTGGATAGAGTCCCATGGTGTTCCTCAATCAGACCATACTACAGGCAGATATTCCCCCCTTTACCTTCAGAGGGCTGTCAAAGTGATGGGCTCCAATGTAGACCCGTCAAAGATTCATTTGTTTATGGATTAATTTGAATGTGAATTCATTTAACTGATTTACCGAGTTGTTATTATACAGGTATGGGATCCGGAAACCCGTTATCCAGAAAGTTCTGCATTATGGAAAGGAAATCTCCCATAGACTCCATTATAATTAGATAATCCAAATTTTTATAAATGATTACCTTTTTCTCTGTAATAATAAAACAGTACATTGTATTTAATCCAAACCAAGATAGAATTTGGAAGCAATACCAGTTTATTGGGTTTATTTAATGTTTACATGATTTTCTAGAAGACTTAAGGTATATAGATCCAAATTACGGAAAGATCCGTTATCAGGAAAACAACAGGTCCTGAGCATTCTGGATAACAGGTTCCATACCTGTACTGTAGAGTTGATATTTTGATTTGGGCTTGGGGACCACATTGGAGTAAAGTCATCCTTTGTGAGCCTTAACACTTTACACCTGTAAAGTTTACTTGAACTTTTGATACATATATGATTAGTGATGTTGGATTGCTATTATACATACATATATGAATAGGACTGGCCAGATATGGGATGACTTTGACATAGTTGGCCATCTTAAATATATTGTAATATATGGACAAACAATCCCTGTTTTGCTTAAAGGGTAAGGCATTTTTTAGTAGCAGTATGCACAAAATTTCTCTGTCTTAAATATATTGATGATTCGCCTTTTTCAGCAGGATTTGGATTCGGCCGAATCCTTGTGACTGGCTGAACCAAATCCGAATTTGCATATGTAAATTAGGGGCGGGTAGGGAAATCACGTGACTTTTCGTCACAAAAGAAGAATTTTTTCCACTTTTTCCTTTCCTGCCCCTAATTTTCAAATGCAAATTAGGATTAGGATTTGGTTCGGTATTCGGCCTGAATCTTTCAACCAGGATTCGGCCGAATCCCAAATAGTGGATTCAGTGCATCCCCATTAGTATAGACACCACACTTTCAGTATAGATTTCTCCCCTGTACTTAGCACAGTTCAGAAGGAACAGTCCCCTTTGCCTGTTTATTTCCATTTATCAGGAGGGTGCAGGCAAGGAGCAAAGGCTGGATGATGGCTCTGTGGCCCATATTTACTTGCAGAATGTCATCCTCGTTCTCTCGCTCTGCCTCCACAATACCCATCTCGCATATGGCCCACACTCATGACGAACTCGCCGCAGAGAAAGCTTTGAAGTGGAAATGTGGCATTCGTGTAGAAAGCCATAAATACCAACGTGCATTACTTAGAGAAGAAAGAGCTGAGAAAATCAACTGGCAAAGATGGAGCACAGGGAAAACAGCAGATTAATGGGAAAGAGGATAAACGTATGCACTAGTGTACACAACAGAATAGGCAGAGAACAAAGTGAGGGAGGAATGAAATAAGTTGGAGGGTGGGAGTACAAGGCACAGGAGGAGGAAAGATGGGGAGAGTGTAGTTGTGGGGAAAGTTATCTCCATGCACTCACCTCTTCCACCTTGCCTTTCCATTCCCCAGGCATAATTAGTCTCTTCTCTGCCTTAACACCTTGACAATTAATTTCCTTTAGTTAATTAGACAAGCGCGTGGCAGAAATGCCACAGGACAAAGAGCTCAGAACGTCTTCTGGTGAAGAACATTCACACAGAGGGTATAATAACCACAGGATGCCATTAGTTTACAAACCAAAATCCGTATGGGGGAAAGCCTCTTCTGTTAGTGCCATGTATACATACAAGCAGCAAGCTAAACATCATGCAGGCTAAGTTACTCTCCATGAATCCTGAACTTACAGTTTTTGAGCAGCCAACATTTTCCAACAGACTCAAAATTCAAAAACAAGAGAGGATAATGGGAGTTGTAGTTCAGAAAAAGTTGGAGTGCAGAAGCTTGCCTTATTTCATCATGGATACCATCACACATTAATATGTAACGGAAACAATATGGCAGCACCGAATAGTGATGTGCACGTTAGCCCATAACCCGCAAGTTGAGAGGGTTCAGTCTGAAACAGCACATTAAATATGGGTCATGGGAGGATGGTGAGTCAAAGAGTTCATACAGCCATCTTTTTCTGGTGACGATTTTAGTATGTGCCAGCCACCAACGATATCACCACACTTATCCCACCCCTTCCAAAGGCTGGTGTGCAAATACCCCACCTACCTCTGTCCATCCCAGTTGGCATCAGGTCTAGCCAATGGACTTGCCCAACCACTGTCTGCAAGGAACTTGGCCAGGTATCCATAGGGCAGGTTTGATTTTACCATCGGGGGCCAAGACCTACTTTGGTGCGTTGATGTGATCCTGCCATTGTGATCAAGGTGGGTATTCTAGGAATTTGGGACACTGTGTAGGCACACGATATGGCAGATCCAACTCCCAATGCTGCATACAAACAGTCTCAAGAGACAAGTGACGAGAAAATGAAGTGCACCCAGTAAACCCATGCAGATAAGGAGAGCTGACCCCTGGAGTGCTGGTGCTGTGCAACCCACAAAATCAATTTATTCCTTCTTTATAATCTGTACATGGGCAAGTAAACAAAAGATAAGCCCTGGTAATAAATTGTGTTGCTACCTGTCTGCGCATCATCCCTATCATGTCTATAAAGCTCTGTAGCTGTAGCATAGGTTGACACTGTGCAAATTAAGTTTATTATTAAAGATATTTACTGTCACACTGAGAGTAGCTAAGCCAGGATATGGCTGCGATAAACCCTTGGTGTACACTTAGCAAGACAGTTATGTTAGTACAAAAGTTGTGTACCTTTGGATCTGGTTAAAATACAATAGGGATCCAGTTGGGGTGCTGCAGGGGTTCATTTGCAATACTATGTGGGTTCAGAATTACTGAATTCTTATTCTCTCCATGAGGGTAGTGTGGTTAAAATTAATTCCATGAATCCAGCTCCATAGAGATAAAGGATTCCTATCTTGTTCCCTGTTGGCATCTTGTTATTGGGGTTACCAAATTTGCTGCGTGCATCTCATACTGTCAGTAGAACCCAGACAAACAGCAGTTCCACAGCCAACCCTGACTTTATTAACACTCCTGCATTACTGGTATCAAATTTCCAAATTGTGTAAACCCTATTAGATCTCTCCTGTTGCTTTAGAAACTCATATAACACAGAGCTAACTGTCAGATGTTTTTTATAGCAGAAACATATTGGCATTAATGAGTATATATATATATATATATATATATATATATATATATATATATATATATATATATATATATATATATATATAGATAGATATATATATAGATAGATATATAGATATATATATATTCTGAAGGCCATTCTCAAAGTGAAAGGCCAAAACGTTAGTCTTGCATTTACAATAAAACTTTTTTACATTTTATTTAAGACCTGAGAGTGCGGACCTTTTTTGCTGTTTGTAAATTGAAATTTTGGACACTGCACCCAGGCAATTTGAACTATTTATCGAGAGTTCTGGCTACTTCGTGGACTATATACAGTATATATATATATATATATACACACACACACACACACACACACATATATATATATCTATATATATATATATATATATATATATATATATACATACACACACACATATACACAATCCCAACAAGGGCCAACACATTTCAAAGTGAAAGGCCAAAACGTTAGTCTTGCATTTACAATAAAACTTTTTTACATTTTATTTAAGACCTGAGAGTGCGGACCTTTTTTGCTGTTTGTAAATTGAAATTTTGGACACTGCACCCAGGCAATTTGAACTATTTATCGAGAGTTCTGGCTACTTCGTGGACTATATACAGTATATATATATATATATATATATATATATATATATATATATATATATATATATATATATATATATACACACACACACACACACACACACACACACACATATATATATATATATATATATATATATATATATATATATACATACACACACACATATACACAATCCCAACAAGGGCCAACACATTTTAGTATGGAATACAATAATATGTAATGGAATATCAATTATAAATGTTATAATTGAAGCTCAAACGGGCTCTAATTTTTGATTATGTTAAGAAGTATAGCCCACACATTCTCCTGCTGCAAGAAATAGAGATGGCGCGAACTGTTCGCCGGCGAACTTGTTCGCGCGAACATCGGGTGTTCGCGCTCGCCGGAAGTTCGCGAACGTCGCGCGACGTTCGCCATTTTGGGTTCGCCATTGTTGGCGCTTTTTTTTGCCCTCTCACCCCAGACCAGCAGGTACATGGCAGCCAATCAGGAAGCTCTCCCCTGGACCACTCCCCTTCCCTATAAAAACCGAAGCCCTGCAGCGTTTTTTTCACTCTGCCTGTGTGTGCTGAAGAGATAGTGTAGGGAGAGAGCTGCTGCCTGTTAGTGATTTCAGGGACAGTTGAAAGTTTGCTGGCTAGTAATCGTGTTGATACTGCTCTGTTATTGGAGGGACAGAAGTCTGCAGGGGTTTGAGGGACATTTAAGCTTAGGTAGCTTTGCTGGCTAGTAATCTACCTTCTACTGCAGTGCTCTGTATGTAGCTGCAGTGGGCAGCTGTCCTGCTTCTGATCTCATCTGCTGACTGCTGCAATAACAGTAGTCCTTGTAAGGACTGCTTTTATTTATTTTTTTGTTCCAATACAGAGCAGTATCAAGCAGATTACTAGCCAGCAAACTTACTATCATCTGTCCCTGAAATCACTAACAGCTCTCCCCCTACACTATCTCTTCCAAGCACACACAGGCAGATTTTTCAGATACATTTTTGCCCTTGATCCCCCTCTGGCATGCCACTGTCCAGGTCGTTGCACCCTTTAAACAACTTTAAAATCATTTTTCTGGACAGAAATGTCTTTTTTAGATGTTAAAGTTCGCCTTCCCATTGAAGTCTATGGGGTTCGCGAACCGTTCGCGAACCGCTCGCATTTTTGCGCAAGTTCGCAAACTTTTTTTCCGACGTTCGCTACATCCCTAGCAAGAAACTCATTTGGTGGGACAGAGGCTGCTGGCATTGAAAAGGCCCTGGGTAGCCCTTACTTATAACGCCACTTTTTCTTCACATGCTAGAGGCACCTCCATTTTAATTAGACGTAATATCCCGTTTGAGCTGATAACACTTACGACTGATCATTATGGGAGGTTTATTATTTTATCGATGCTGATAGCAAACCAACTACTCAATCTGATAAGCCTTTATGCCCCTCCACCACTAAATTCCTCACTGCTGGATGTCCTGATGTCTTTGTTAGCTAAACACCCAGTTGCACCTACCTGTATAATGGGCGACTTTAACAGTAGCTGAGCAGACTGCGGAGGCTATAACTGACTATTGGGCTTTAAATGCGGCAACAGCAGACCCACCAATATTATGGGAGGCCTTTAAAGTCTCTGTCAGGGGGCATATCATTAGTGCAGTGGCGGGGGCAAGATCCAACGCAGCAGAAGAGATTCAACATACTCAGACTTCCCTCTCCCAAGCAGAAGCACAATATATAACCAACCCGTCAACCCCCAACCTGAATGCTTTCAAAACGGCGCAGGCCGAACTAGAGAAGGCCAGAACCAAGGCGACCCGAAAGAAATTGCTTTACGCTGCACAGCGCACATTTGACAAGGGAGAAAAGAATGGGAAGCTACTGGCCTATCTAGCTAGGGCACACGACCAATCTAATGCGGTCCCTAGAATATGGTCCATGACTGGGGATGTAGTTACTGACCCAGAGGGTATTGCATTGGCCTTCTCTAGTTACTATCAGGCCCTTTACACTACGCGAGTAGTACACTCTACCCCAGCTGAACACCTACCTTGATAGGATCCCCATCCCCAAGAGTTCAGGCCGGGCCGGGGCACCCGCCAGGGATGACCCCTCTCACCATTACTATTCGCCCTGGCCATAGAACCCTTAGCGATCCTAATACGCTCGGCCCATACTATCAGGGGAATGTATTTGGGGCAGGATGAGGAACAGATATCCCTATATGCGTATGATGTGCTGTTATACCTGAATGATCCTGGCCCCTCCCTACAGGCAGTACTTGAAATCACTACAGAATTTGGTCGATACTCAGGATTATGCATTAAGTGGGACAAGTCGAGTGTCTTCCCCGTGGATGAAGGTTTAGAGCCTTTGGATTACCCCCCCTCGCCATTGAAATGGGTTAACTCATTTAGATACTTAGGTATTATAATTGAAAAAGATAGCTCCAGATACAAAGACCTAAATCTAACCCCAATCACAGATAATATGTCACTTAAGCTTAACCAGTGGGAAAATTTACCTCTTACCCTATGGGGTAGAATCAACTTGCTAAAAATGGTCTTCCTACCTAAATATCTGTACATCCTACATAATTCCCTTGTATATATACCCAAGCCTGTTTTCCAGCATATAGAGCAAATCCAGTCCTCGTTTATATGGGAAAAGAAATCCCCCAGGTTCTCTAAACTTAAATTAAAAGCACCGCTCAGTGAAGGGGGGCTGGGATTCCCAGACCTTTTCTGTTATTTCCTGGCCTCGCAGCTGTTTTATATAGCCTGGTGGCTGGTACCAGACCCACGCAATCCCAATCTTAAATTGCAAACTACTTTGGCTGGCTCGGTCGATTCCTTAAAATATATACTGTATCGGAAATGATCAGACTTACCAGTAAAACATCCAGTTATTACTACCCCCCATAGGGCATGGACAATGACCATGCAAACTCATCGCCTTTCCAATCCGCTGCTTACCAAGGATCTCCCACTATGGGGCAGCTCACACTTGCCCCACTTTGAGACACTCCTAATTTACATGAGATGGCCAAGGGCTGGGATTATGACGTTGGGGGATGCGGCGCTGGATGGGCTACTCCTCACTAGGGATCAAATGATCCAGGCACACCCGGGGGCACAGATTAGTCATATGGGCTATTTGCAATTTCGACACGCCTTCGTGGCACAATTTACACCTAGCAGGTTGGAGTTGGCTTTACCTCCTGTGTTAGAAATACTGAAGTCTCCATCTCAGAAAAAATTGGTGACCAAATTGTATAGTAATCTGCTCTCTACATTTCCCTCACCGTTTGCCAGGGCATACACAATGTGGCAGACTGGAATTCATGATCTTACACAGGAGGAGTGGGACGAATCCACCTCTACGGCATATCAATATCTCATTGCTACTAGGGACAGGTTACATAGTAACATAGTAACATAGTAAGTAAGGTTGAAAAAAGACACATGTCCATCGAGTTCAACCTTTTTTTTTTTTATTAACTACCTATCTGCCAGTTGATCCAGAGGAAGGCAAAAAACCCATCTGAAGCCTCTCCAATTTGCCTTAGAGGGGGAAAATTCCTTCCTGACTCCAAAATGGCAATCGGACTAGTCCCTGGATCAATTTGTACTATGAGCTATTTCCCATAACCCTGTATTCCCTTACTTGCTAAAAAGCCATCCAACCCCTTCTTAAAGCTATCTAATGTATCAGCCTGTACAACTGATTCAGGGAGAGAAATCCACATCTTCACAGCTCTCACTGTAAAAAACCCCTTCCGAATATTTAGGCGGAACCTCTTTTCTTCTAATAGGAATGGGTGACCTCGTGTCAGCTGGAAAGACCTACTGGTAAATAAAGCATTAGAGAGATTATTATATGATCCCCTTATATATTTATACATAGTCATAATATCACCCCTTAAGCGCCTCTTCTCCAGCGTGAACATCCCCAATTTGGCCAGTCTTTCCTCATAGCTAAGATTTTCCAGCTTAGTTGCCTGTACCCTTTCTAATACAATAATGTCCTGTTTGAGTGATGGAGACCAAAACTGTACAGCATATTCTAGATGGGGCCTTACAAGTGCTCTATACAGTGGAAGAATGACCCCCTCCTCCCTTGACCTTATTTGCCCTTGATGCTGCTGACTGGCATTGCTTACTACAGCCAAGTTTATCATCTACAAGGACTCCAAGGTCCTTTTCCATAATGGATTTGCCTAGTGCAGTCCCATTAAGGGTATAAGTGGCTTGGATATTTTTACATCCTAGGTGCATGACTTTACATTTATCAACATTGAATCTCATTTGCCACTTAGCTGCCCAGTTTGCCAGTTTGTCAAGATCATGTTGCAAGGATGCCACATCCTGGATGGAATTAATTGGGCTGGATAATTTTGTGTCATCTGCAAACACTGATACATTAATTACAACACCCTCCCCTAAGTCATTAATGAACAAGTTAAATAAAAGTGGACCCAATACTGAGCCCTGGGGGACCCCACTAAGAACCTTACTCCAAGTAGAGAATGTCCCATTAACAACTACCCTCTGTACCCGATCCTGTAGCCAGTTTCCTATCCATGTGCAAACGACTTCATTAAGCCCAACAGACCTTAGTTTAGAAAGCAGTCGTTTGTGGGGCACAGTATCAAACGCTTTGGCGAAATCCAAATAGATGAGTTGATTCAATTTAAAATAATACATCAGCTCCACATTACACCATTAAGGCTGAGTCGTATGGGTGATACAAGCAAGGCGTGCTGTCCCAAATGTCAACAGAGGGAGGTGGGGTATCTTCATATGATATGGGAATGCCCTAAGGTGAATAGATTTTGGAACCGAGTGATGACCCATATACAGGAAAAAATGACCTTCCCCAAAATAATGTCACCACAAGTCTGTGTTCTTGGAGTTGTCGACGAGGTGACCCCCTTTAGAGCAAAGAGAGACCTCTGGCGTAGCCTACTGTATTATGCTAGGAAAGCACTCCTTATGAAATGGATGGACCCAAAAGTACCCTCCTTACAGTTTTGGTTGGACCTTATTAATAAAAATCTTCCGCTGATTCAGATGACATATCTAGCTAGAGGGCGCCCTGCAAAATTTGAAAAAACTTGGGAGGAAAGGACGGAGGCCAATTCCTAGATAATAAGGCTTCTATAGTGATACACAGGCTCGTGTCAGGAGATAAAATTAGGTGCACCTGATATCACAATGTCTCTATGCATTTATTACTCTGTGCTTCTTGAATATGCTATGCATTGTGTACTGAGATGAGGTCTAATATCTTTGCTATTATTCTGTATTTTGTGGACTGTGTGGAATGTACCTGATGCCCCCCTTTTTTTTTCTCCCCCCCTTTTTCTCTTCTGTACCCCCCACCTTGAAAACAAAATAAACAAAAAAAAAAAACGTTATAATTTCCAATAGAAATATAAGCTAGTCTCATGATTAATCTGACTCCAGAAAATGATAGCAGTTTGAAGGGGAAGGGAGAACTGCATTGGTTATGGTGATAAAGGGAGCCTAAAGGTCTGTACACAATGGGTTTGTGAAGTTGACACTGGACTCCACCGGAGTCACACCTGCGACCATATCCTCTTCTCCAAAAACATCTTCTCTTCTACCAATTCTATCCTCTCTGCAAAACTTCCTAGTTCAAGTACAACTGTGTTATGTACAAGTACAACTATGTTATACATGGTAACATAGATAACACAGTTTATAGAGATTCAGAAATTAGCCAGCCATTCACCAACAGGCTTCTTATCCTAATCAGAGACAAGAAATGCATACCTACAGTATTCTTTACAGTGCCCCCGCTTCATCCCCCAACTTCTCTTTGTGAGACATTTCCAATTTGAATGGTTTGTCTTTTCTTCTCATAAACACCACCCACTGTTTTCTTCAAGTTTTGTAACTTTTAGCTTGCATTTTAATCCCGCTGGTGCCATTTTCAGCAATTCTTCCATTTTAGGTAATTTAGATTTTTCTCCAGGATGTTCTGGAAACCATTCATCATGGAAACATGTATCTAGCCGAGTCATTTTATTTCTCCAAAAACGTTCCTGTTTGAGATATTGGGTTTCTTCACCACAGCAGAATGGCTGATGCCTAGCCATTATTACTGAATGACTGCCATGGCATCGCACTGCCACCACCTGGTCTATACAGGTATATGTGCCTCATAGGCTGGCATTGTGATGTTTGTGCCCAGGCACGGATTATAGTTTCTAATGTTGCTAAGGGATTGAATGGTACTGCCAGTCCTAATGTACATCTATAGCAGATACTTCCAGCCAGCGGCCAATAGTGCTGTTCTATACTGTATTAATATGTGCGTGGGCCTGACTGTCTCTGCAGCGACAGTACCAAAACTGTATTTGTTTCCTGGGGGAACATAGTTATTGTATCCCTACCGGTATTGCACATTAGTCTCCTCACCAATGCCTGTATAATTAGTTAGAGTAAATCTGTAAGGCTTTTATCTGGCTCGTTAGTGAAACATCTGCAATTAGTAAGCGAAGGTTTTGATGGCTGACCTTATTTTTCACTCCTAATGAGTATTTTAATTTAACAAACGACATTCGGTGTCAGTCGCTGGCCCCGAGGAGGAAAACCCAGGGGGATACGGGGAGAGGAGTCCTGAAGGGCAAGGGAAGGAGGGGGCATGAGGGAATGAAGATAGCAGGTGTGGAGGGGAAAGGAAAGAATATAAATAGCAAGGAAGAACATCTGAAGCCAATCTGAGACCTAGCTGTTTGTGGTTAACAGCAAGTTTCACCTGGATGAGAACTATGGGAGATGTAGTTTAAAGACGGAGAGAAAAAGAGAAGGTTTTGCCATGTTTTATCTTTTAGATTATTAGATCAGGGATTATTTATGATGTCTTCATGGGGTTATAGTAGTTTAAAGATGGAGAGAAAAAGAGAAAGTTTTGCCATGTTTTAGCTTTTAGAATATTAGATTAGGGGTTATTTATGATGTCTTCATGGGGTTATATTGTGAGCAGCATGCAAGACATGGCTTTTACAAAGGGCGCTGCCCGAAACATGTTGTGTACCTTTATCCCCAATAAAGAAGTTTTGCAGTCCAGTTGCTGCCTTGGATTTGTCCCACACCTCTACATATTTCTACAGATTGACCTAATTGGGAAATCACGCACAGGATACCCCGTGGGAAAATAGAGAGAGAGAGATTTGGTGAGCTCCACTTGTACTCTTAATTGCATGGCTTTTAGAGACCAAGTCAATATTCCAATGGTACATCAATCTATACCTGGCTTAAGTAAGTATAATGTAGTAAGTATAATGTAGACTGGGCCTTTAGGGCTCGGCCAATTCTCAGGTCAATTAGGTTGCTATATGGCGTGTTTATTTGCTGCCCACGACACCCATGGAAGTATAGTATAATGACTTACACCAAAGTTTCCCTGTATCTTTCATTTTGTTATGATGTACCCAGTATTAGCTAACTGAAGCAATCTGAATCCCCCTATATCTGTCCCTACCTCACTGTATGCTTGCTGACTTAAATGTCCCTGGGACTTCACATGTTTATGGATTTAGAATTCCAGTATGAATAAGCCAAAGGGAGAATACTGGGAAATGAAGTCTGCCAATATCAGGAAACAGAGGCCTAAAGACACTCAACATGGATTATTTTTTGGGGTCACGTTTTAGGTAATTTTCAAAGACAAAATACTGGGAAATTATGATTTTGCCTGCAATGTGACCACTGCAACCTCTTGTTAAGAGCCCATTGTAGAATAGAAAGAAAAGGCACAGGGGATAGTTATGAAGAGAGGTCATCAGAGAATGAGACTAAAGGGAAAGGATTGCCTAGGAATGATTTGGAGAATATAAATAACTGTTAAGGGAATGAAATGATTGAGAGAGCCGGAATCATGCCAATAATGTATGCTCAGCACAGTCAGAAGCTGTTAGCATTCACTTTGTAATTGAGTATCTTTCCCTCGTATCCCAGCAGTGTGCCCAGGTCCAAGAGAAGTGACTCCGAGCAGTGTTTCCTATTACACAAGGATTAGCCGCTTAATGGCTAGCGGTTTTACAGACTGTGGGGAGCAGAAGAATCAATAGCTAATCCAGTGCACTACTGAGCTCTTATACTGTCTGACACCCGCACATGCACTGATGAAGAGCCCAGGCCTCTGCATACCCGAATGCCAAGCAGGAAAGTTCATTTTATCACCGAGTAGCAGCACATCTACACTGATAAATAACAGAGCATCAAATAGGCATACAAGTCCTGTATGTACATGGCAAGACCTCTGCACAAATGAATAGGAGATTAGTTGGGAACCTGAATGCCTGAATACAGGAGAGCCGGTCCATCATAATATATAATAACATCATAATAGAGCCCTTGCATCTGAATACCATAGGCCAGACTACTGCATATCTAGTAAAGCAGACAGTCAGTTTAAAAACCAGACAGACTTTGTCTTGTCTGACACAAAATTCAGCTAATAATGGCACACCGTATCATAAGCTGGCTACAGAAGCACAGATATAGTATGAAACTAGGTTTTGTACGATTTTCCGACCATTTGTGGACTAAGAATAATCATTCCGACATTTTTTCACACTATTGTGATCAGTCATTTAGTCGATTGGGCAGGTTAGAAAATTGGTAAATGATATATCACCAACACACCCAGGCCCCTCATAAAATAATAACCTGGTGCTCAGTGTACGGGAATATTACCCTCTAATTTCACATAGCATAAAGAAATGACATAACAGGTCTAAGTGCAAGTGGGGGTTTAACCATGCATGTTTAATCCAAACCTGATGTTTTGGTGACACACCAAAAACACAGAGAATTTGGTCTTATGCTTCTTAATGTTCTTGTAACCAGATGCATTACACCAACCTGGGTGCAGGTACACATGGCAGATTTCAATGCCAACTCTCACACATCAGGGCCAACATCCACGGTGTGTAGCTTCCCCCCGGCCAATGTAACATATCCAGGTGCAGACACATCAAGAAGTGTAGGAGAAAATTCTCAGCCTGTGCAGAAATGCTACTTCTGGCATTAGCCTACAATCTGTTGTGTCTGCTCTTTTCCTTATGATACAAGATTGATCATAAACATCGTTTGGAAGAGAAAAAAAAGATAGTAAAACCCCCACACTCTCTAACGATATCTGATGTAATAATTTGTGATTGACTAAGTGTTGTGTACCAATTATTACACTGTACCATAAAAACACTCAATTCATTATAATTATTCAATTAAGGTGATAAAGTGCCAGTGCTAAATTCTAAAATGGAATAAAGTTACTTGCTAATACACAAAATAAATTAATTAGGTACCATTAGAAAATCAATCAATTAATTTCATAGAAAATATGTAATATCCGCCAATGAATTAATCAGATAATGAATAAAAAGTGCTGGTCCCAGCCTGGTTGCTGTCTCAGAATGCCTAAACTTCCAATTATACATCAGCTAAAAAAAGTGCTATTGAGTTGATATATAATTGGGAGTTTTAGGGTAGGACTTCATGATGCGCGTGGAACCGTCACGTCGGATGAAAATGCTGCACGCTGTATTTTCATCCAACAGTCGGATGAATGTAGTTGTTTCCTGCTATTTCTCCTTCACTTCAGCTTTTTGTAAAACATCCGACAGGTCGCATGCGTTTAGTCGCATTGCGACGTGTCGGGTCCACGCGCACCATGAAGTCCTACCCTTAGGCAGTCTGAGACAGCAACCAGGTTGGGACCAGCACTTTTTATTCATTATCTGATTAATTCATTGGTGGATATTACATTTTTTATATCGAATTAATGGATTTTCTAATGGTACCTAATTCATTTATTATGCGTAGTAGCAAGTACATTTATTACATTTTAGAATTCAGCACTGGCACTTTATTACCTTAATTGAATAATTAATTATCGAAATATAAGTATTAAAGACAAATGAATTGAGTGGTTTTATGGTACAGTGTAATAATTGGTACACAACACTTAATCAATCACAAATTATTACGTCAGATATTATTAGAGTGTATGGGGGTTTTATTATCTTTTTTTCTCTTCCAAACAATTGATACTAGTAATTAGTGATGGGCGAATTTATTAATATGAATTTGCCAATTTTGTCAATTTGACAAAAAATATCTGCCAATGCCATGTCCCCAGTAGAATGTATCCAGTACATATGGCTGCACATGTAGCTTCCTCCTGAGTGTGCAACATAGGATTCTCTTACTCCAAGTACCTCTGCTATTGTACATTTACAAGTTGCACTGCATTTTTTCTAATTAAACCTGTGACTTATAAGAAAAATATTTTTACTTTTTTTAATTTCCTTTTTATATAGCGTTGACACAAAAGACAAATACTGCATGTATAAAGAGAAACAACACAGTCACAAGTCCCTAAATGTAGGTTTTCAATCCCAGGATCAATACTTTCATGTAGATACACCATAGAATTCTATATTATACACTGTATGTATCCAAAAGGCCTTGTAACACCAAAATAAATCTACAATTCCTGAATTCTCACCTTGAAGCAGTTTGGGGTACATCACTGTTTTGAGTAGCATTCTCAAGGTCAAAAGCCATCACAACAAAAATGGGTATGTTGCCCAGAAATAGAGATAGTCTGAATAAATGTACTGAAAGAGAAGCTGTTGAGGTGCCAGCGAAAAATCTTGTGGCTTCTGCAGGATTCGAAAAGCACCACAAGACCCTGTTTGGCACCTGGCATAGTACAGGTATCGGACCCGTGAGATGGAGACCCATAATCTGGAAATCCATTATGCAGAAAGTTCTTAATTACAGGAATGCAGTCTCCCATAGACATTTTTTTTAAAAATAATAAAAAAAATTTTAAAAAACTTTTTCTTATTCTCTGTAATAATAAAACCTTGCCTTGTACTCAATCCTAACAAAGATGTAATTAATCCTTATTGGAGGCAAAACAAGGTTTATTTAATGTTTAAATGATTTTTAGTAGAAATAAAGGATAGAAATCCAAATTAACTGACACTATAGAGCAAACTTGATTTACAACTTGCCGACCCACTGAACTTTCATACTGCTTTTCCAGCAAAGCTCATCAATAAGGCCTTTGTAAAATATAAATCAGTCTTTTAGGATGCAATTGGCAGAAATGGTTACCTGCTCCATTTTTAGCATTCTCTGAAGCTTCACTGTCAATGAAGGGAACCATGACTATGTGTTGCTAGAACAGTCCCAATTCTGGCCTTAACATTGTTTCCCACGCTGTATAACAAAATCCATATATAAGCACTGTCTTTCTGGGTGCTTTATCTCTGAAATAATCTTATACACAGGGCCTTGTGTGTGGATCGTTAATCTTCTACCTCTTTATCCCTCCGTGCCCAGAGGATTTGTTGAACTGGAGCAGACTCACCACTTTATATAAGGCAGGCCATAAATAATGGATGAACTGGTGCGCTAACCCGCTGTCCTTTCCTACCGTCGCAGTGACTGAGTCCTATTAACGGTCAGGCTGCTATCCACTGAGCTCCCCTCTTTGTTCTTCTGAACTTTGAAGGGGGGAAACGCAGGGGACCCATGACCTTAAAATCTCCTGAAGCTGCACAGGTGCAGTAACCAACAGGGCCGCCATCAGGGAGGGACAGGGGGGACAAGTGTCCCGGGCATGAAGAGGGGCCCAGCAGTGACGCAGTTTTGAAAAGAGCCGGGCCCCCCTTGAGAGTGCCGAAGCCGTGCAGGACAGTCGAAGGACCCGAAGCCACGAAAACAGCCAAAGCTGAACTCCTGAAGCGGCAAAAAGACCCGAAGTCATGAAATTGCCGAAGCCGTGAAAAGACCCGAAGTTAAGAAAAGAGCCGAAATTGAAGTCCTGAAGTGGTGAAAAGACCCGAAGCCACGAAAACAGCCGCAATGGAAGTCCTGAAGCTGCGAAAATACCCAAAGTCACGAAAGGAGGCGAAGTTGAAGTGCTGAAGCCACGAGTTCAATTCTACTGAACACCAATGTGGGTTTTTTTTTAATCCCCTGGCCACCAATGTATTATTTTAATATTCTATAGGCCCCTGCCACCAATGTTTTTTTTTTTAAAAAAAATGTTTGGGGCCCCAATTTTTTTTTAACTTGTAAGGGGGGCCCTGGCACCAATGTTTTTTCTAAAATATTTTTTGGGGCATCCAAAATGATATTGGTGACCAATACATGCTACCTGCTGACTATGACTGCAGTTTGCACCATTTATTACACTTACCCCATTAGTATGGAAACAAGGACACCCTGGGAATAACATGGAAACACTACAACATGTCTCTAGCATGCAACCGGAATCCTTGACTATGTGGATAAGATCAGTGTTGAGAATATGTGCTACAAACATCTGTATATCACAAAAGCTGTGCAACATGTTTCACACAGCTAAGTTAACAAGAGTAACTTTATCCTCACTGTTTTAATCCCCACTGGAAATCCACATTAGCTCAAAACAACTACCCAGGGATAGCATGCATTTTCACAAAAGGAAAAAAAATCACTACCAGCCATTAAAACAAAATATATTCATCGAGGATGAAGAATTATTTACTTCAGTATGATAAAAATAAAAACATGGCCCTATGGAATATACTCCATTATAGCACAGGCTGACAAATTATTCATGTAATGCCACGTAAAAGCTATAGTCTTTACCTACCAGGGAAACAAAAGCCATTAAACAAAACTTATAGATGATAGATTATATTCAAATAAGGGAAAATAGTCATGTTTAATGTATCCCACAAATGTACTGAGATTAACATAGAGAGCAATAATTTCAATTTATTAATGCTAAATTGTAATAGTTAAAATAAAGTGAGTGAATTGCTTTGTTGGGAGGATTTCCATTAAAGGAGAACTAAAGCTTAACTGTAGAAGTAGCTAGAAATGTTGTACATTATGTATTATGCTTCTGTACCAGCCCACGGCAACCACAGCCCTTTAGCAGTAAAGATCTCTAAAGATGCCCTAGTAGCTCCCCATCTTCAAAGGAACATACTTTATTACTTAAATACCTATATGCTACATATGATACATGTTTTTATAGAGACCTTAAATGTTCCATAGTTTCCACTTAAAGAAAGAGACGTGGAATGCGGATTATATACAAAGAGCATTGCAGGGAAAAGGGCAGTTTATATTACAAAGGTTGCACAGGAAAGTATAGGTTGTATTAAAAAGACTGCAGTGCAAAAAGCATTTTTTTTTCATGAGGATTGTAGAGAAAAGAACTGTTTATAAAGCCAGGATTTCAGAGGAAAGAGCACTTGATAACACAAGGACTGCCAATGAAAGATGGATTCTTTGTACAGGAAAAATTGGCTTTTAGCATATGGATCTAAAAAGTGCTCTCGTGTCTGGCACCCCCAATACTTCATTGCAGAGTACATACAGTAAGTCGCAACACACCCATCCGCAGTGTATAACTATTCTCTGATAATATTTAAAACAATTGCCTGGCGATTTAGGGAGGATTAGAATCCCCAAGAAGAAACCACTTGCTAAATATCCATATATAATTATATAATTATAAGTTATCCAGAGGAAAGCCTTTTATTGGTAGCTTCCCAACAAACAATAAGCAGGTTATTTATCAAAATCCCAATTTTTTTTATTTTTTAAATTTAAAAAAAAAAAAAGTCAGACCAAACTAGAATCCACGATTTGCCCTTATTTATCCTTAAAAAAAAAAAACCTGTGATTTTTTCAGATTGTTTTAGAGTTTGACTCCTGAAAACCACAAACTTTTTGTAGAAAAACCAGCATCAAATCCCGAAAACTCTTCAAACTCATCTGCCATTGACTTTTACATGAATTCGGAAGGTTTTAGATGGAGCATCTTATTACCTACCGATTAGCGGAAGCAGCATGGACTCTTATGTAGTCCCTTCATTAATGAGCAGGAACACATTCTCTCATATTTTGGCACAGACATAGATAGACTGTGGAGGTACATTAACATCTGTGTTTGCTGTGGATTGAAACAGAGGAACAATTATTTTCTATGACTGAGGCTCTCAGTATCTGATACTTGGGGGTACAATTTAGCCAGCCTGTACAGTGTTAGGTAAGCCCGGTTAATGAATTTAATTTGAATGAACCTGTCCATAACTGACATTGTAATATCTGGTTGAGGTTCATATTTAATCATTTCGATCGACTATAACTTAAAACAGAACTGGATGATCTAATCATCTTGTCCAGAGAAGCTACCCTGTAAAATTTTAACTACTCAATACAGATAAAGCACTAAATATAATCCAAAATGACGGGCTTGAGTCATGGAGAAGCCCTTCTGAAGCACAAAACCGTGGTGCATGCCTTGTGTTTTTGAAACATTCCCCTTTTTGTAATTTTACTTAGACTGTTTCCAAACATGAACTGTTTTTCAAAAAGAGATAATATTGCCCCCTATCTTTAATGATAAAATACAAGTGAGGACAAAGAACGAGAGACATTGTAGTAAGAACTGACCTTACTCATTGTTACTCAGACTTGGTTAACCTCTCCTAAACTTGGCTGCTATCAATGTGTTGACTGTACAATGCGTCAGCAAATGCTAGCCAGCCCGAACTGCAGCCAACCACATACTGGGAAGCCAATTAGCATATCATCCATAGTTTATTTACATCATTAAGTGACCTTGCGGACTGATGCATGTGGGCAAAACAGTCACCAACTTTAGAGGTAGAGGTATGAGATCCAAGCAGCTCTAACCACCAGAAAAGGAGACAAATCAGATTTTTTTTTCTGCTTGCTGGAATAACCCCAGGCCAGTGCAGTTTTCTGCTGATAGGAGCACTAGCCCGGGGTTACAGGTAAGTAAATACATTCACTTGGGTTGCCTAACATTTGCCACCTTCAAGTGGGATACGACTTTCCTTTTCCTTTAAAACAATGTTAGAAAAGCCATCAAACAACGTTACAAAGCCATCATATCAGGGGAACAGCTTTCGTGATGTATTATGGGCCCTTCCATGCCTTTTTTCAAGCAGTTTTCCCTTCCGATAACATGAAAAAATTTGGAATTCCCCACTGTTTGAGGAGATAGTATTGTCACTCCCATGAGATTGTGCCTCTTACGTCACAAGAGTTCTGCCTAGAGTCTTTATATCAGACTGTGTCCATTGGTCACCATAATGACCAGAGACAAACTCATTCCACAAGTGGCAATCCATGGCAAAGACTCCAGGCAGAAAAAATAAGCAATTCAAGTCTGAATAATTATGAAGCACAATTATTTTTAATGTAACAACACAAAAACTGGGCATATATATATATATTTTTTACCATCCCTTTAAATAATCTCCTGGTCCTGATCTGCTATAGGAATAAATAGACATAAAAGTATCTATTCAATCCATGAGGAACTCAATGTTGCCAGTTACCATACACCTAATATCCTATTTTCCCCACGTCTAGGTACTGGAACCTGTTCTACCTCATAAAATCTAAGCTCTTCTGCTATATGTCCCATTTCAAGACAAGGCTTAGATACAGGGAGCAGCGAATTCCCCGTGGTTACAGGAGATTTTATATATGGTAGAATGCAGTGTGTGTGCAGCAAAGGAGAAAGGTAAGATGATAATTTATGGGCTGTGTAGGAAAGAGCTGTTTGTCCTGTGTTGCTGTATGATTTGCAGGGAGCAGAAAATGATTTGAGCCTTGGATTACTGTGTGTAATAAAGGTCTCACAGGGAAGGGCAGCATGTGGTGTAGGGCTTTTTTCATGCTATGATTGGTATTACAGCCTGTATTTGAATTTGGCCTGACGTATCCCCCCAGAAAGAACCCCTCTCTGTATTCCATACACACACTGCAGGAAACAGAAGCCAATTGCATAAATAGAGCTTTTATGTTATAGTGTAGCATTCCACGCACACCACGTTAACATTAAAGCGTATATAAACTTTAATGCATCTGTTAAATCTAAAGCATGTTTACTCTTAATGGATCATATAAAAAACAGGCAGGCATCCCAAATCTACCTCCTGCCTGTTTCACTGCGGGGACACCATCCACGTCCCATTTCTCCACCTCTTCTCTATCATCGGATGTAATAAAGACTTTGCAGCAAGTGCACATTAATGAAATCCTTCGTCTGATTAAGTCACTTCTGTGCATAAATTAGCAAAGAAAAATAACCGTGGTAAATGTGGGACGATTAATTAGAAATTACCTGTTGCCATAACAACATGACCTAAATAATTACAGGTGAAAATGGAAAAAAGTTACTTTTAGAACTATGCAGAGGTATTACTGACCCTACAGATCATGTTTAGGTGCAGGCCCAGCACTGTGTGAGCCAGTTCTAAAGTCGTTTACATTCCATACCATTACTCACTGCCCTGGCTATGCTGTAACTAGGAGGTCACAATACATTAGATATAAAGCAAACTAATTAACACTATATTGCCTTAACTTGCCATTATAATGTTTAACAAGGAGGTCATTTTGCGTTAAAACAAAACCCAGCATTGTCTGGACCCGTCATTTTAATCATCATTTGGGGCACCAGTTTACATTGGGTTGAGAACGGTCGCTAGTCAGATCTGTTTTGAGATGAAGCTGTCATTGATTAAAATACAGGACAGTGGAAAGCTAGCCGTAAAAGTACCAATTGTTATGTTTTGGGTAGCCAAGGATGAGCAGAGTAATACATTGCTTTATTAGCAGGCTCTCATGCAGCCATTACACAACAGTAACTTTCACTTTTAAGCTGACAGGAAGTATGCACAGTATGTCTAGAGCACAGTGACATCTACAGGCCATTTGTAATAAACACCACACCAATAACCACACAAAATGTCACCCGCCGCCATCCTGTGTCTCCAAAGATGCCGCAGTAGCTCCCCATCTTCTTTTCTGATGATTCACAATACATGCTCTGTGCTGCTGTCACTTACTGAGCTTAGGGAACAACTAAAAATATACAGTACACATAGAATATAAATAAAGCTGATCAGTAATTAATATAGATAATTACTACATGGCAGCACAGAAACCAGTGCAACTAGCACCAGAATGTAATAATCACTCTTGTAGCATCAGCTTTTATTACAGGCCAACCTCATTTTCTACTTGTTAATTTGAAACAACCCCTAAGCTTAGACTCTCAACAGCTGCTCAGAGCCCACTGAACATGTGAGTGTCACAGACACTTTCCAAGATGGTGACCCCCTGTGACAAGTTTAAAGTCCCGGATCATTGCTGCTATTGACAAGCTGAAACTTTAGACTGATACAATAAGTTCAATAAATAAAATATGGCATTTTTAGCCACATTCATTGTTAGGCTTTAGTTCTCCTTTAAGTCATCGCCCTATGTTAGAAAGAAAACCAGGCCTGCCCTGTATGCATTGCATTAGTATCGAGAAATTCCTAAACCTGTAATTATAATCTGCTATAAATGCATCAGTACACACAAGACTGATTTGCAGCAATTCCAAAACCTGTCCTGATAATCTGCTATAAAGTCATCAGAATAGACAGGATTGGTATCCAGCTATTTCTAAACCTGTCCTGATAATATGCTATAAAACCATCAGTATATACAGGATTGATATCCAGCTAATCCTAAACATGTCCTGATAATCTGCTATAAGGGCACAACCATACACAACATTGGTATGCAGCTTTTCCTACCTAAACCTGTCCATGTAATCTGTAGTCAGAAGCACATTCCCCATCAGAATCTGTCTGGCTCTTCATTTGTAAACAGCAGCTGTACCAAGGCTGGCGTTATGCACTATTCACCAAACCCACACAGATGCCAAGTGGACAGCAGGGGTACAATATAATTCCGAGAGTTATTTATTATTGTATGGAAGGTTATCATGCTAGCCCTTTAGGAACAGAATTAAGAAAAGAGTGGTTACTTTCAAGAATCCAATGCTGACAGTGGCATTGAATGATTTTATCCAAACCAGGGTGACCCCCAAACAGATTCTTGGGGCCCCACTGTCACATGCAATGGGTTACCTGCTACTAGTAAATGTTGTGTGCTGCTTTGCACAGAGAAAGGGATCTTGGGAAAACTCATTTGCCTTTTGAGGACCTCTCAGGGATCCTTGTTAATGATTAAGCTAATTAACACTGGATATTGAGGGTGACAGTTATATGAAGGGATGATTTGCAAAAATCATATTTTTCCGGCAAGGTTATTATGAGACTCATTAAGCATAGAACAGAACATTACACATAGAAACTCCATCCTGAGCACAGACTTTGTAATTATTTGCTAAATGGACTAATGAAATTGTTGGGAAACTGAAGCGGAACGGGCATAATAAGGGGTGGGCGGTAAGATGTTTCATGGGAGAGGAAGGGGAGCCCACCCATTTGGCAGTATAGATTTCAATAAATAAAACTCTCAATCACTATCTGAAAGCTGCACAGTTGTCATGGCAAACCATAAGCAATGGGTAAGCTGTGGCACACCAACTACAACTCCCAACCTTCCCGGGAGACTTTGTTTTTATTTTTTAACAGGTAGTGTGCCAAAGGTTCCTATAATAAATGGAAGTAATCACACAATGGTTGGCATCATGGTACATTGAAGAGCAAGCCCCGTGTTATTTAGTGTCTTTTTATAAGAATTACTGAGCAATATATTTTCTAATTATTCAATCAGAAAAATGGAACGGATTAGGGGGGCACTATTATGATGAACTGGCGGTTACTGGTGCTGGCAACCTTATAACTTGATTGCACTGCGATATACAGAATATGCAATGTTGTTTAATATCACTGGCAATGCTCCTTTTTAAGACGGCTTGGCCATTCAATATTAATCAGCAATGAGTACAGCACAAGCGTGGAATACTCCCTCCTTCATGTCCAGTCAATAATCATTTCTATGTTCCACACTCGCAAGCAATTCCTATGATCAGAGTGTCAAGTATTCCGTGACTAATTAAATATGTTTCTGTGCTACTGACAAGACTTTTCCTGGAAAAATGTGGAGACAAAACGTAGAAGAATCACCCAGTGTAAAAAAAAGCCATCAAGCAGGGATGCTACACCATAATTGCAACGGGAAAGGTATTTTAAAATTGTCCAGAATCTGTCTTATGCTTTGTTGGGTAATTGGACATGCTGGGAGCTTTTGTTTAAAACAGATAAACTGGAAACCCGCACAACCAAGCTATAACAAGAAGGATAAACCCTGCATGTTTATTAGATGCAAGCCATGTAAAAGTTTGGGGACAAGCCCCTTCATCAGACATATGTTTGACAATGTCTGATGAAGGGACTTGCCCGAAACATTACAATCGATTGCATTTGCATCTAATAAACATGCAGGGTTTATCACGCTTGTAATAGTCTTGTTGTGTGGGCTTCCAGTTTATTTGTTTACGGATTGGAGGGTATCGATCCCTCATGTGAGACCACGAACCAGGCGGGACACAATGTTTAAAGGCCAGGGTTTAATTATTGTGTCTACACAACTCTTTTTTAAAGACACAGAGAGATTGAACCTCCGAAATACAGCATTTCCCACATGGTTTGGCCATGGCACCTGATCATACTTGATTTAATCAAAACGTGTTAACTTACAAAGTTGATTTTGTGGACAAAATAAACACAGGACAAATACCTTTCTGCCCATAATAATGTCTTTTGAATCAAAGTTTTTATCTTCAGAGGTCGGGGTACACACCAAGAGTGAGAATGATTTATAATTACCAATTATAGGTGGGTGAATACATTATGGGGGGTTATTTACTAAAATCCAAATTTTTCTGATTGATTAATTTTAAAAAATCTGACCAAACTAGAATCCGATTTACCCTTATTATCATTAAACAAAAACCGAGACTTTTTCGGATTCTCTCAAGAAAACAGCGACTTTTCAGATTGTCTAGTGAAAAATCTGAATTTTTCAAATCCGAAACACCAGAAAAGCTCAAATTTTTCGTGAAATCGGAGGAAAAACACAAAATGTTCGGATTATCGTAACCCAGCACAGACAAGAAAATCCTTAAATTGCAAATAGGACCTCTGCCATTGACTTTTACAGGACCTCGACAGGTTGAAGTATTTTCAGATTCAGAATTTTTTCAGCTTTGGGGTATAATAAATCTTGAAAAATTTGAGGGTTTTTTTCCCACAAAAAAATTCAATTTTATAGTAAAAAAAAAAAAAAAAAAAGCATTTTTTTTTTACTTTTTTTCCATTCGGACTTTAAAGTGGACCCGTCACCCACACATAAAAATCTGTATATTTAAAGTCCTTCTTAAATTAAATATGAAATCCAATTTCTTTTTTTTATTTAAGCATTCATAGCTGCTGTAAACTCATTTAAAAATATCAGCTGTCAATCAAGTATTGCCTACCCCGCCTCTATGCCTAGGCATAGAGGCGGGGCAAGCAATTACTTTCACTTTCCATTCAGCACTTCCTAGATGTCACCGCTCTCCCTACATTCCCCCAGCTCTCTTAACGATTTAATTGTGTAACCAGTGCATGGGGATGGACATTGGGTCCCTGTCCCCTGGTGCACAAACAAGATTCTGAGATGATACAAGGCTTGCCTTAATAACAGTGTCCACAAAATGGTTCCTTCCTGGTTGCTATAATTAGGAGTTCCCAGACTGATGGAAACAATATTCGAATAATTTATACAGTGTAATTAAAGTTCATTTTGCTTGACTAACATGATAAAATAGGATTTGGATAATTTTGTTTGGGTGACGGGTCCCCTTTAATAAATATGTATATATTACATACTAAAAACACCACAGATAATAAGAAGGACCAGTTCAATAGAGCTTACAATCTAATAGAGAAGGAGATAGAAAACACAAAGTGGGGGGATAGAAAAGATGAAGAACAGAGTGAGAGATATGGCCATGTGCTTGGGACTTGGCAGTGCAATGTGACGTATGCTGAAGGAATGCCATGCTACATGAGGATAAGGTTCTCTAAATAAATGTGCTTTTTGTCAGTTCCATGCTGTTTATACAGATGTCTGACATTTGGTTACACAGCTCCATCCCGAAAGGCAGTATGCGCCAACCTAAAGAGAACATTCCATCCAGACTCCCACTTCTTCTATATGTGTGGATTGGGCAAGGTGAAGCGTGTGGGTATTACGGGGGGATCCTGCAGGGCTGCTTCCATAGTAGCACTTGTTATAAAGAGAGAGGGTTCTCACTCTCTCTCTCTCTCCCAAAACCCTGCAGCTTGTCGTCCTGTCCATACTCTTATCTCTGCACATTTGACTGTGCTGCAAGAAAGGTTACGTGGAGCTTAGGGGACAAGAAGCTCTGCATATTCAATATGACATGCACAGTGCACCTCAGGCGTTATAGGCTACGAAGGTGGAGAAACTGGAATATTTAATCTCTTTTGGAATAGTGAAAGTGTCACAAATGTTTCACCAGGTGCAACTAATCTGTATGCAGCAACTTATATAGACAACCCATATCAATCAGGCATCACAGAGTAGAGTCTCCTACACCAGTGGCTTTCTAATGGGTTGAATTCCAGTGAATATTTGTCCACATACTTAGACTTAGACTTATATGAAGAGACTGTAAAACCACCATAGCTACAGCAACATACAGTTGTGTTCCGAATAATAGCAGTGTGTTTAAAAAAGTGAACAAAGTTCAAAATCCTTATAATAGCTTTAATTTTCATACAAGCAAATGCATTGGGGAACACAGCACATTCTGCTCCAAAACATGAAGAAAAATGTATTAAATCTGTGTTATTCCTTTACAGAAAGTGAAGAAAAGGGAATATTAGGCTGTTCCAAAAAATATTAATGACTGTATTCTTCTTTATAAACTCATTCACTGTATAAAGTGAAAAATGTTTCAAGATTTTGCTTTCCTTTGAATGACTGAACTAATATTTAGTTGTACAATCAGTGTATCTGAGAACTGCTGCACATCTGTGTTGTATGGAGTCCACCAACTTCTGGCACCTGTTACATTCCACAATTCTTCTGCATTTTTTGCTTTTGCCTGAGAAACAGCATTTTTGATGTCACCCCAGAAGTTTCTATTGGATTAAGGTCCGGGGATTGGTCTGGCCACACATAATGTCAATCTTGTTGGTCTGAAACCAAGATGCTGCTCATTTAATGGTATGTTTAAAGTCGTTGTCTTGTTGATACACCTATTTCAAGGGCATTTCCTCTTCGGCAGAAGGCAACATGATCTCTTCAAGTATTTTGATGTATTGAAACTGATCCATGATCCCTGGTATGTGATAAATAGACCCAACACCATAGTATGAGAAACATCCCCATATCATGATGCTTGTGCCTCCATGTTTCACTGTCTTCACACTGTACTGTGACTTGAATTCAGTGTTTGGTTGTCTGACAAACTGTCTGTGGCTCCTAGACCCAAAAAGAACAATCTTGCTTTTATCAGTCCACAAAATGTTGCGCCATTGTAACCTCTTCAGCACGTGTTTTAACAATGGGACTTTGCAGGGTCTTCTTTTCAAATTCTTTTTATTGAGTTTGCAATAAAGTATGAATAGTTTACACAGCTTTTTGATAATCACAAGCATAATGCTATACAGTAACATGTATATGAAATTCAAAAAGAATTAGTGCAATATCAACCATACACATTAAAACAAAAAACAAAAAGTTAAAACAAATACAAATATAAGTATATAAATATAAATAGACCTGTATTTTCCATATAGCTTAAGCTTTACGAAATAGAAATTAATGACTCAGTCGAGAAAATTTAGATAAGATAAACAGTGCAATTTAGTAAAAGGGCTTAGTCTTTAAAGAAAATAACTAGTTATTTTCATCTTTCCCCATAAGTTTATAAATGAATTTTCTTTTAGCATCATCAAGAGTTGCAATATAAAAAGACCATCTACGTTCAATCCTATTTCTCTGAGATAATTCATCAACTCTGTATCTAATGACCTCTTGGATACATAAATTGTATAAATATGAAAATACATCTTTCAGCTGAGGGGGATCATCTCTAATCCAACATAAAAAAAATAGATTTCCGGGAAGCTGCCAGGACTAACCAGCAATAGTCAAATATTTCAGTTGAAAAATTTGTTAATGAAATTTTATTTGCCACCAGAAAAGAGTCCCTAAGACCCAATAAAGCAAAATGTGGATTTAATACAATATCTAACTTAATAGACTTTTTAATAAAGCAGGTAACATACTTCCAAAACTGTTTAATAAATGGGCACGACCAAATATAATGAAAAAAATCAACATTTTGCTCTCTACACTTGGGACAATAGGAAACCCTCTGAGAGTCCATAGAGTTCTGGAATAATATTCCATAACCAAGATGAGTAAATCGATAATGTTGATCTCTCCAACCCTCAGAATTTACATATTTCCTAAAATTTTGGAAGGATCTCAAAAGGTTTTTAGATGTTACACTAGTTTCCAAAAAGGAAGTCCATTTAGCTGATGAATTAACAAATGGATCTTTAACCTTGGAAAGTTTACTAAGTAAATGTGATGATATCATAGGAATACTATTAAGACTAGGGTCATCCAATAATTGCAATATTGAATCGTAGAACTGATTATTTCTCAATTGCAATCTACTTCTGCTTTCAATTAGTGAAAACCCCTGTCTAATTTGTGAATAGATTAGTCTGTCTCTTTCTGAAAGGTTATATAACCTTTTAACTATTTCCCAAGAAAAAGGATTGCCTGTATCTGGATCTACAATATGTCTAATTTGGGATATACCAAGTTTTCTCCATTTATAAGAAAACTGATTACTTTGTTTTTTAGGAAAGCCTTTTAAAGAAAAGGGGGAAAGAAAAGGCGAAATTGTATAGTTCAAGTTATTCTGTTTACACAAAATCTTCCATGTAATAACCGTATCTCTATAGATAGGATTTTTCTTAATATCAATATGTTGGTCAGACCAGATTTTATGAAGAGAGGATGTAATATGTTCTTTGGAATCTAGGAATAATTCAAGATCAAGATTAGTGAATTTCTCCTTACCATTCCAAAATGTATCTAGTATTTGAAGCTAAATTAAATTTCCTAAAATTAGGAACATTCAGTCCTCCTGAAAATTTAGAATTTCTCAACCTCATTAAAGAAATTTAAATTTTTTTAACTCTTCCCATTAAATTTAGTGGACTATTAATCCATTTTTTACAAAGGACATTCATATTCTGAATTAAAGGAGTATAATTTAAAGAATATAATTTGCAAAGATCTGTAGAGATAAAAATACCTAGATATTTTATTTTACCAGATGGTGGTGTAAGATGAAGATCTATAAGTAATTGACGTGGAATCACACTACAAATGTTCAAAATCTCAGTTTTACTAGAGTTAATAATATATCCTGAAAATTTTTTGTAATTATCAAAAAACGTGAAGATATTTTTAAGTGATAAAATAGGATTACTAACAATCAAAAGAAGATCATCAGCATATACTAAAGATTTAATATGTTTACCATCAATGTTCAATCCCTTAAAAATATCGGAAGAATCTAAAAATCTGATCAGAGGCTCCATAGAGATATTAAATAAAAGAGGGGATAAAGGGCAACCTTGACGAGTACCTCTGAAGAGACCAAAAGTCTCGGAAAGTTCACCAGCTACAGCAATTCTTGCTTTAGGATTAGAATAAATGGAGTTGAGTAAATCAATAAATTTTCCTTCAAAACCAAATTGATCACAGCATTCAGAAAGATATTTCCATGAAACATTATCAAAAGCTTTTTCAGCGTCTAAGCTTAATAAAGAACACGAAGTTGTAGATTTCTTAGCTTTATAGATAACATTCAATAGAGTACGTATGTTTTTAACACCTGTTCTGTTCTTTACAAAGCCATTTTGTTGAGGAGAAATAATGCTGGGTAATATCTGGGATAACCTATCGGCTATTATCTTTGTTAGTATCTTAAAATCAAGATTAATTAAAGAAATTGGCCTAAAAGAAGCTGGTAGAGAAGGATCTTTTCCCTCTTTTGGAATTAGTTTAATATGAGAAGTAGAGCTAGAATTTAAAAACTTCCCCTTACAATAAATTTCGTTATATAAGTTGGTTAAAAAAGGGGTTATTTCCATTTTTAATGACTTATAAAATGGGGATGTTAATCCATCTGGACCTCCTGCTTTAAAGTCCTTAAGTGAAGTTATAGTGGAAAGCACTTCTAGCGTGTTGATTGGTTGGTTTAGTAAGTCTAATTGTACCTTAGATAATTTTGGAAAGTTAATCTTTGAAAGAAAATCCAAACAATCTTTAGTATTAGTGTGTGAAGGGGAATAAACAGATTCAAAATAATTTTTGAAAATATTCACTATCTCCTTTGGAGAATTAGTTAATTGATTTAAACTATTTTTAAGAAGAATTGGCTTATGTGGTCTATTACCATTTTTGAATAAGTTAGCTAGAAATCGATTGGATTTATTATGCAAATTATTCCATTTAGCTTTATAATATATCATAGAAGTTTGATCTCTCAAATTAGTCCAATGTTTCAGATTTTCTAAAGATTCTTTATATTTATCACTATTTTGTTTTGAGGGATTTATAATGAAATTCAAATAAGCCTTCTTTTGTATTTCAGTATGAAGGAGAAATTCTTTATCTATTTTCCTTCTAAAATGAATTTTATAAGAAGTTATTTCTCCTCGAATAACCGCTTTCCACGAATCCCATAACAATGGAAGATTGTCTTGATGTTCAACATTTTCTTTTAGAAAAAGATCCCATCTTTCTTTTAACATGTTATTAAATTCTGGTGTATCTTTGAAAAAAGTGGGATAAGACCATGGTACATACGATTTTGGGACAGGGCATAACTCTATTTCAATCAGGACTGGGGCATGGTCCGACAAGTTAATATTACCAATACTTGCAGATATTGTTTTATTTAAGATATCAATTGACGAGAATAAATAATCAATTCGAGTTCCTATTCCATGAGGATGAGAAAAAAAAGTAAAATCCCTCTCTGTCGGATGTAGCATCCTCCAAAGATCTATTAATTTAGTTTGGTTTTCAAAATTGGACAGTAATTTAGATTTCCTTAATGGTTGTTTTCGGACTAAACCACTTTTGTCTAAAGGCCATAAATAAGATTCATTAAAGTCACCTCCAATGATAAACCTATGTTGTGGATAAGATACAATTTTCTGAATTATCTGAGCATAAAATTTCTCTTTACCAGAATTGGGGGCATATAAAGAACCCATGTGCCATATTTTGTTTTGTAAAAGAACCTCAGCAATTACATATCTATAGGGATGTAGCGAACGTCGGAAAAAAAGTTCGCGAACATATTCGCGAACTTGCGCAAAAATGCGAGCGGTTCGCGAACGGTTCGCGAACCCCATAGACTTCAATGGGAAGGCGAACTTTAACATCTAAAAAAGACATTTCTGTCCAGAAAAATGATTTTAAAGTTGTTTAAAGGGTGCAACGACCTGGACAGTGGCATGCCAGAGGGGGATCAAGGGCAAAAATGTATCTGAAAAATCTGCCTGTGTGTGCTTGGAAGAGATAGTGTAGGGGGAGAGCTGTTAGTGATTTCAGGGACAGATGATAGTAAGTTTGCTGGCTAGTAATCTGCTTGATACTGCTCTGTATTGGAGGGACAGAAGTCTGCAGGGATTTGAGGGACATTTTAGCTTAGGTAGCTTTGCTGGCTAGTAATCTACTGTTCTCTTTAAACAACTGCCATACGTTGACCTTGTAGGCATTGTTTGCCCAGTTTTTTTGGACGCAGCCACTGAAGCACAGTTGCCAGAAAAAATATGCCATATAAATGCTGAAAATAGTCATTTTTAGCCATACGTTGACCTTGTAGACATTGTTTGCCCAGTTTTTTTTGGACGCAGCCACTGAAGCACAGTTGCCAGAAAAAATATGCCATATAAATGCTGAAAATAGTCATTTTTTGCCATACGTTGACCTTGTAGGCATTGTTTGCCCAGTTTTTTTGGTCGCAGCCACTGAAGCACAGTTGCCAGAAAAAATATGCCATATAAATGCTGAAAATAGTCATTTTTTGCCATATACGTTGAGTCAACGTATGGCAAAAAATGACTATTTTCAGCATTTATATGGCATATTTTTTCTGGCCTCTGTGCTTCAGTGGCTGCGGCCAAAAAAACTGGGCAAACAATGCCTACAAGGTCAACGACGTTGACCTTGTAGGCATTGTTTGCCCAGTTTTTTTGGCCGCAGCCACTGAAGCACAGAGGCCAGAAAAAATATGCCATATAAATGCTGAAAATAGTCATTTTTTTGGTCGCAGCCACTGAAGCACAGTTGCTAGAAAAATTATGCCATATAAATGCTGAAAATATAAATTTTTTTGGTTGCAGCCACTGAAGCACAGAGGCCAGAAAAATTATGCCATATAAATGCAGAAAATATGCATTTTTTTGGTCGCAGCCACTGAAGCACAGTTGCCAGAAAAATTATGCCATATAAATGCTGAAAATATAAATTTTTTTGGTTGCAGCCACTGAAGCACAGAGGCCAGAAAAATTATGCCATATAAATGCAGAAAATATGCATTTTTTTGGTCGCAGCCACTGAAGCACAGTTGCCAGAAAAATTATGCCATATAAATGCTGAAAATATAAATTTTTTTGGTTGCAGCCACTGAAGCACAGAGGCCAGAAAAATTATGCCATATAAATGCAGAAAATATGCATTTTTTTGGACGCAGCCACTGAAGCACAGTTGACAGAAAAATTATGCCATATAAATGCTGAAAATATAAATTTTTTTGGTTGCAGCCACTGAAGCACAGAGGCCAGAAAAATTATGCCATATAAATGCAGAAAATATGCATTTTTTTGGACGCAGCCACTGAAGCACAGTTGCCAGAAAAAATATGCCATATAAATGCTGAAAATAGTCATTTTTCGCCATACGTTGACCTTGTAGACATTGTTTGCCCAGTTTTTTTGGTTGCAGCCACTGAAGCACAGAGGCCAGAAAAAATTAAACCAGTAGGGTTTGCACCCTAGTTTGTAACGGTGGCGGAGGGAGGAGGACGCTAAAGGACAGCTGTGTGTGGAGTCATGAGGCTTGAAGAGAAGGACAGCTGCATAGAAGTCAGAACAAGTCTTCCGGCGTGCAGTAACCCTCCGAGATCCACCCCTCATTCATTTTAATAAAGGTCAGGTAATCGACACTTTTGTGACCTAGGCGAGTTCTCTTCTCAGTTACAATCCCTCCTGCTGCACTGAAGGTCCTTTCTGAGAGCACACTTGAGGCTGGGCAAGACAAGAGGTTCATGGCAAATTGTGACAGCTCTGGCCACAGATCAAGCCTGCGCACCCAGTAGTCCAGGGGTTCATCGCTCCTCAGAGTGTCGATATCTGCAGTTAATGCCAGGTAGTCCGCTACCTGCCGGTCGAGGCGTTCTTTGAGGGTGGATCCAGAAGGGTTGTGGCGCTGCCTTGGACAGAAAAACATTTGCATGTCTGACGTTACAGACCGGCCAAAGGGCTTTGTCCTTGCAGGTGTGCTCGTGGCAGGATTACTGGCACCTCTGCCCCTGGAATGTTGATGAGTTCCTGAAGTGACATCACCCTTAAAAGCATTGTACAACATGTTTTGCAGGCTGGTTTGTAAATGCCGCATCTTTTCGGACTTGTGGTATGTTGGTAACATTTCTGACACTTTATGCTTGTACCGAGGGTCTAGTAGCGTTGCGACCCAGTACAGGTCCTTCTCCTTAAGCCTCTTGATACGGGGGTCCTTCAACAGGCATGACAGCATGAAAGACCCCATTCTCACAAGGTTGGATGCAGAGCTATCCATCTCCGCTTCCTCATTATCAAGGACTGCATCATCCACGGTCTCCTCCCCCCAGCCACGTACAAGACCAGGGGTCCCCAAAAGGTCACCACTAGCCCCCTGGGAAGCCTGCTCCTGTTGGTCCTCCTCCTCCTCCTCCACAAAGCCACCTTCCTCCTCTGACTCCACTTCTGGCACCTCTCCCTGCGTTGCAGCAGGTGCCTGGGTTCGTTCTGGTGATTCCGACCATAAATCGTGCGCTTCCAGCTCCTCGTCACGCTGGTCTACAGCCTCATCTGTCACTCGTCGCACGGCACGCTCCAGGAAGAAAGCGAAGGGTATTAGGTCGCTGATGGTGCCTTCGGTGCGACTGACCATATTTGTCACCTCTTCAAAAGGTCGCATGAGCCTGCAGGCATCGCGCATAAGCACCCAGTAACGGGGGAAAAAAATCCCCAGCTCTGCAGATCCAGTCCTACCACCCAGTTCAAAAAGGTACTCGTTGACGGCCCTTTGTTGTTGCAGCAGACGTTCCAACATAAGGAGCGTTGAATTCCAGCGAGTCTGGCTGTCAGAAATCAAACGCCTGACTGGCATGTTGTAGCGCTGCTGAATGTCAGCAAGGCGTGCCATGGCTGTGTAGGAACGTCTGAAATGGGCCGACACCTTTCTGGACTGGGTGAGAACGTCCTGGAATCCTGGGTACTTGGAGACAAAACGTTGGACTATTAAATTTAACACATGTGCCATGCAGGGCACATGTGTTAAATTTCCCAGTCTCAACGCTGCCAACAGATTGCTTCCATTGTCACACACCACTTTTCCGATCTGCAGTTGGTGTGGGGTCAGCCACCGATCGGCCTGTGACTGCAGAGATGACAGGAGTACAGATCCGGTATGGTTTTTGCTTTCCAGGCACGTCATCCCCAAGACAGCGTGACAACGGCGTACCTGGCACGTCGAATAGCCTAGGGGGAGCTGGGGGTGCACAGGTGTGGAGGAGGAGAAGGAGGACCCAGCAGCAGAGTAAGAAGAAGAAGAGGAAGAAGAGGAGGTAGAGAGCGATGGAGGAGTAGAGGTGGTGGCAGAACCGCATGCAATCCGTGGCGGTGACACCAACTCCACTGTTGTTGTTGTTGTTGAGCTACCCATTCCCTGCTTCCCATTCCCAGCCATTACCAAGTTCACCCAGTGGGCAGTGTAGGTGACATACCTGCCCTGACCATGCTTGGAGGACCATGCGTCAGTAGTCATATGGACCTTTGGCCCAACACTAAGTGACAGAGATGCGGTAACTTGGCTCTGCACATGTTGGTACAGGTGTGGTATTCCCTTTTTAGAAAAAAAATTGCGGCTGGGTACCTTCCACTGCGGTGTCCCAATTGCTACAAATTTGCGGAAGGCCTCAGAGTCCACCAGCTGGTATGGTAAAAGCTGGCGGGCTAAGAGTGCAGACAAGCCAGCTGTCAGACGCCGGGCAAGGGGGTGACAGTCAGACATTGGCTTCTTACGCTCAAACATGGCCTTCACAGAAACTTGGCTGGTGGCAGATGACTGGGAATGGGAACAGGTGGTCAAGGTGGAAGGCGGAGTGGAGGGTGGTTCAGATGGGTCAAGGAGAGCAGAGGTAGAGCAGTAAGATGCTGGACCAGAAGCAGTGTGGCTTTTAGTTTGCCTGTTGCCTTTGAGGTGTTGCTCCCAAAGTGCTTTGTGCTTGCCGCTCATGTGCCTTCGCATAGAAGTTGTACCTATGTGGCTGTTGGGCTTACCAAGGCTCAGTTTCTGACTGCACTCATTGCAAATTACAATGCTTTTGTCAGAGGCACACACATTAAAAAAATCCCACACTGCTGACTTTTTGGAAGTGTGCGATCTGGCGGTAACAGTAGAAGTTGGCGGCATTGGCGGCAATGGCGGGTGCGTTGGCCGGCTGAACACAGGTGCCGATACATGTTGTTGCCCTACTGATCCCTGCGGGCTGTCCTCGATGCTTCTTCTAAGTCTTATTCTCCTACTGCCTCTCTGACTCTCCGTCTCTCCATCTGAACTACCCTCCTCTTGCTCTCTTCTACTAGGCACCCACAAAACATCAATCTCCTCATCATCATTCTCCTCAGATGCATCAATTTCTTCTGACACATCACAGAAGGAAGCAGCAGCGGGGACCTCCTCCTCATCACTCATCATTATGTCCATCTCTGTCGTGTTCTCTGCCAGAATTAAATCTGGTGTAACGTCCTCATCTCCTTCATCTTCTTCTGCCAATAATGGTTGCGCATTACTCAGTTCAAGAAACTCATGGGAAAATAACTCCTCTGATTCCAGTGAAGAAGGGGCACCGGTGGTGGAGGAAGTGTTACGTGGGGTGGCCATAGCAGTGGAGGATGAGGAGGATGTTGTGGTAAAGTTAGAAACGGTAGAGGATGGGGTGTGCTGTGTAAGCCAGTCAACTACCTCTTCAGCATTTTGGGAGTTCAGGGTCATTGGCTTTTTAAAACTGGGCAATTTGCTAGGGCCACAGGATTGCATAGCAGCACGGCCCCTAGCACGGCCTCTGCGTGGCGGCCTGCCTTTGCCTGGCATTATTTTTAAAAAAACAACAACAACAAAAACTCAGTTGTTTTTTCTGGAAACGATAATACACACAGCTAGATGGCAGTTTGAAGAAAACAGTGTGCAAATAATGCCTACAAGGTCAACGTATACACAGCGGTGGATACGGATTACGTAAAATATAAGAATGCTGCTTGAAAAAAAGTAACTCAAGTGGTTTTTCTAGAGACGATAATATTATCAATATTTAGACAAAATGAGAACAAGCTCACACAGCTAGATGGCGGTTTGAAGAAAACACTGTGCAAATAATGCCTACAAAGTCAACGTATACACAGCGGTGGATACGGATTACGTAAAATATAAGAATGCTGCTTGAAAAAAAGTAACTCAAGTGGTTTTTCTAGAGACGATAATATTATCAATATTTAGACAAAATGTGAACAAGCTCACACAGCTAGATGGCGGTTTGAAGAAAACACTGTGCAAATAATGCCTACAAGGTCAACGTATACACAGCGGTGGATACGGATTACGTAAAATATAAGAATGCTGCTTGAAAAAAAGTAACTCAAGTGGTTTTTCTAGAGACGATAATATTATCAATATTTAGACAAAATGTGAACAAGCTCACACAGCTAGATGGCGGTTTGAAGAAAACACTGTGCAAATAATGCCTACAAGGTCAACGTATACACAGCGGTGGATACGGATTACGTAAAATATAAGAATGCTGCTTGAAAAAAAGTAACTCAAGTGGTTTTTCTAGAGACGATAATATTATCAATATTTAGACAAAATGTGAACAAGCTCACACAGCTAGATGGCGGTTTGAAGAAAACACTGTGCAAATAATGCCCACAAGATCAACGTATACACTACTACAGCGATGGATACGGATTACGTAAAATTTATTATGGCTGCTTGAAAACAGTCACTCCGGTGTTTTTTCTGGAGACGGTAATATTATGGATATTTAGACAGAATGTGAACAAGGTCACACAGCTAGATGGCAGTTGGTTGAATAACACACTGGGCAAAAAATGCCTACAGGGCAAATAATGCCTAAAAGGTCAACTTATACACTACTACAGCGATGGATACGGATTACGTAAAATTTATTATGGCTGCTTGAAAACAGTCACTCCGGTGTTTTTTCTGGAGACGGTAATATTATGGATATTTAGACAGAATGTGAACAAGGTCACACAGCTAGATGGCAGTTGGTTGAATAACACACTGGGCAAAAAATGCCTACAGGGCAAATAATGCCTAAAAGGTCAACTTATACACTACTACAGCGATGGATACGGATTACGTAAAATTTATTATGGCTGCTTGAAAACAGTCACTCCGGTGTTTTTTCTGGAGACGGTAATATTATGGATATTTAGACAGAATGTGAACAAGGTCACACAGCTAGATGGCAGTTGGTTGAATAACACACTGGGCAAAAAATGCCTACAGGGCAAATAATGCCTAAAAGGTCAACTTATACACTACTACAGCGGTAGTAAAATAAAAAAAAGTAAAATAAAAAAAAAATTAATATTAAAAAAAAAAAATTACAGTTGGTGCTGCTGAACTACTAGGAGCAGCAGATTAGCACACCAGTCCCACTCCCCAACACTGCTAGACTAATAGCACTGGGCTCTTATAGTAGTAGTAGTAGTAGTAGTAGTAGTAGTAAAACAACAAAAAAATAAATAAAAGCAGTCCTTACAAGGACTACTGTTATTGCAGCAGTCAGCAGATGAGATCAGAAGCAGGACAGCTGCCCACTGCAGCTACATACAGAGCACTGCAGTAGAAGGTAGATTACTAGCCAGCAAAGCTACCTAAGCTTAAATGTCCCTCAAACCCCTGCAGACTTCTGTCCCTCCAATAACAGAGCAGTATCAACACGATTACTAGCCAGCAAACTTTCAAATGTCCCTGAAATCACTAACAGGCAGCAGCTCTCTCCCTACACTATCTCTTCAGCACACACAGGCAGAGTGAAAAAACGCTGCAGGGCTTCGGTTTTTATAGGGAAGGGGAGTGGTCCAGGGGAGAGCTTCCTGATTGGCTGCCATGTACCTGCTGGTCTGGGGTGAGAGGGCAAAAAAAAGCGCCAACAATGGCGAACCCAAAATGGCGAACGTCGCGCGACGTTCGCGAACTTCCGGCGAGCGCGAACACCCGATGTTCGCGCGAACAAGTTCGCCGGCGAACAGTTCGCGCCATCTCTACATATCTACCATCCGTATCGATTTCTGAATTAAGTATCTGAATATTCAAGGACTTGTGAAATAAAATTACTACTCCACCTTTCTTTTTAATGGCAGGAGAATAAACTATGTTTCCAACCCATCCTCTCCTCAATTTTTCAGATTCACAGCAGGGTCTTCTTGCCGATAGCTTGGCTTCACATAGGAGTCTTCTAATTGTAACAGTACTCACAGGTAACTTTAGATCTTCTTTGATCCTCCTGGAGCGGATCATTGGCTGAGTCTTTGCCACTTTGGCTATTCTTCTATCCATTCAAATTTATATTTTCTGTTTTTTCCACATCTTTCAGGCTTTGATTGACATTTTAAAGCATTTGAGACCATTTTAGCTGAGCATCCTAGTATTTTCTGCACTTCTTTATATGTTTTCCCCTCTTCAATCAAGTTTTTAATCAAAGTACGCTGTTCTACTGAACAATGTCTGGAACGAGTCATTTTACTCAGAGACAAATGCACTATAACCAGCATGCACAACATTTCCTGACTTCCTCCATAATGAATGACCTGATTAATTGAACTCCACACTGCGATTATTTGGAATAAGCTATAATTTTGATCAAGCCTCAATTAATGATTCAATTACACAAAATCATCAGCATGTACAGTGTGACATTACTGTTATGCCTGTTGGTTTTCTATTACTCTACTACACCAACTAGTAAATTATTTGCCGTGTAGAAATATACTTTCTACCAAAAACAGTGACTGGTCCGGTTAGTGATGACTGACTACTATTATTCTGTATACAACAGTTCAGATTTTACTCTGAATGGCTTTTACAATTGCTTTCCTTCCCTTAAACCTACTGTGTTAGGCTCTTGAGTCATTCTCCTGATATTTAATAATCATTATAAAGCTCATATGCCAAGCCCCCAATGTACAACATTCACTCTATCCCATCTATCTATACTATGCAGCCTCTATAAGATATACAGCCGTCTCGTACGCTCACTTCTCTTTTTATAAGATACACAGCCATCTCTCACTCTCTCCCTATTAGATACACAGCTGTCTCTCACTCTCCCCTCTCTCTATAAGATACACAGCTGTCTCTCACTCTCTCCCTATTAGATACACAGCTGTCTCTCACTCTCCCCTCTCTCTATAAGATACACAGCTGTCTCTCACTCTCCCCTCTCTCTATAAGATACACAGCTGTCTCTCACTCTCCCCTCTCTCTATAAGATACACAGCTGTCTCTCACTCTCCCCTCTATCTATAAGATACACAGCTGTCTCTCACTCTCCCCTCTCTCTATAAGATACACAGCTGTCTCTCACTCTCCCTTCTCTCTATAAGATACACAGCTGTCTCTCACTCTCCCCTCTCTCTATAAGATACACAGCTGTCTCTCACTCTCCCCTCTCTAAGATACACAGCTGTCTCTCACTCTCCCCTCTCTTTCTCTCTATAAGATACACAGCAGTCTCTCACTCTCCCCTCTCTCTATAAAATACACAGCTATGTCTCACTCCCTCAGAAATCTATGTATCTATATACTAAACCAGTGCACCTGCCTGGAAAGGAACATCAGGCTGTAAGAGATATTTGTAGCTTTTCGTCTGAAGTTGTTACCTCTCACTGTGCACTTAGAAGGTTTTATCGACGCTTATCGACACAGACATAAATAAAATAGAATAAGGAAAAATAAGCTCTTTGCAGACTCTACTCCCTCTACAGGCCATGAAGAAAAATGGGATGTATAAGACTCAAAAGATGAACGGCTAACTTATCCACATCAATGAGAAGTTATAAGGAGGGTTATAAAAATCAATATGAGAGGTTATAGGGAGGGTTATATGGAACAATAGGAGGAGTTATATGGAGGGTTATATGGAGCAATACGAGGAGTTATAGAGAGGGTTATATGGAGCAATAGGAGGAGTTATAGGGGGTTATATGGAGCAATAGGAGGAGTTATAGGGAGGGTTATATGGAACAATAGGAGGCGTTATAGAGAGGGTTATATGGAGCAATAGGAGGAGTTATAGGGGGTTATATGGAGCAATAGGAGGAGTTATAGGGAGGGTTATATGGAGCAATAGGATGAGTTATAGGGGGTTATATGGAGCAATAGGAGGAGTTATAGGGAGGGTTATATGGAGCAATAGGAGGAGTTATAGGGAGGGTTATATGGAGCAATAGGAGGAGTTATAGGGGGTTATATGGAGCAATAGGAGGAGTTATAGGGAGGGTTATATGGAGCAATAGGATGAGTTATAGGGGGTTATATGGAGCAATAGGAGGAGTTATAGGGAGGGTTATATGGAGCAATAGGAGGAGTTTTAGGAAGGGTTATATGGAGCAATAAGGAGGAGCTATATGGGTCTTTATAAGAAGCAGTTTGGGGAATCTGAGGGACAAAAAAGAATATAATATAAAACAGAGACACAGAAGAAAGAATAGAAGAAAATAGACAAATAAATGGGGAGTAATAAGATATAATATGGAGAGCTAATATTAAAGAGTGATGAGATTAGGTCACAATGAGTATTAAGTTATACATTTTGGGGACAATGCTGCAGATTGTTCAGCCGCAAGCCCTTTGCATAAGCACTGCTCTAATGATCAGCATATGTCTCTTCTTTATGGTAAAGGCTAATTCATAGCTGCCCGTGCTTAGAATATAAGATGTGATTAGTGAAATTCTTATGCCAGCAGACAATGATAAAGCAGAAATGGCTAATTTCGTATCCCACAAACATCTGCCCACAACCATGCTCCCCCTTTACAAAGAAACCAACCACCCTGCACGATCCATATTTAATATACACATCATAAGTAAATGCACTATATACTGTGTATATATGTTTCTGTAATTTGGATCTTCATACATTAAATCTACTAGAAAATCTTGAAATAAAAATGAAATAAACCCAATAGGCTGGTTTTGCTTCCAATAAAGATTAATTATATCTTAGTTGGGATCAAATTCAATGAAATGTTTTATTACTACAAAAATAAAAATTAATTTTTAATTTGGATAATTTGGATAAAATGGAGTCTCAGATTTCCGAGTGATGGGGTTCCAGATAATGGATCCCTTTCCTGTATATACAGAATATAATAAGGGAGTTACTTCTCTATTATTTTGGCATAAACTTACAGTAGGTATCAGAAGATAAATGCATGTACAAACTATTCATTATATTCACCTAAACATGCTTTTGTGATATATATATATATGTATACCTGTGAATTGTCAATATTAAGTTCTCTGTGCTCCGGAGCAATACAGAGACCTTAAAAAATGCATTGCTTTATTCAAGAAGGGTGATTAGGAGAATTCCCCAAACATATGCGTTTGCACCCTGACCTCTAGAGCTTGCAATCAAAGTGTGTGACTAATTTACAGACACAAATAGTGGTTGTAATTGAATATATAATCACAATGGACAGGACAGTGGCCCAAAAGAAAGACTTTATCACTAAAATGGCAGCTTCCACATATATTTTAGTTGCAAATACTGTATATATTGTTTTGAGTGAACGCATTTATTCTGACAGAGACATCCTCTACTTCCGTCCTGACCTAACCTTTACTATTTAGGAAACAGTAACACAATGCATCATAGTCACAGTATCCTATAGTTAAGGTCACAGATGGGGTTTCCTCTGCTGTAATATAAAAAATGCAATGCGATTTGTTTCAATCCACCTAGGACTTTAACACTTGTGAGAAGATTAACTTGACCAAAAGATAAATGGTAACAAAATTGCCCAATATTATTTATTATATTATTTATGCCATTTGATGAATAAATGACAAGATAATATCTATTGGGACTAGTGGAAACGAGATTTCACCATCAGCATAGGAAGGACTTTGCCACATTATAACAAGCCCAACCAATAGAATAGCCAATGACATAAAACATGGGATAGATTAGATTCCAGAAGGGATTTTGATTATATATGGTTTTACTTGTGCCTTGAGTTGGCCCCCTGCAAATTAATACTCCAGATCCCCTCCCTCAGCTGCACACTGGGCGCCCCCCCCACACACCTCACATACATTGGGAAGCTGGCCCTGCATTGGCAGTGGGGGGGGGGGTCTGTTGTATGGTAGTTATGCTAATGGGTTTAAAATTGCCCATATATACAACTTTTCTGGGCTGATATTCATAGTTTTCACTGCCATTTTGAAGGGAAGGGGTCCTGGTCCACATGTGATGAGCCACAGCATCGGGGAAAGGCTTACAGATCGGAGCAGATGTGCAGGATTTCTAAAGTATCTGGTTCTGTGCCAAGTAAACACCAAAGGGGCCAAGAGATCGAAATTACCACCTGCCGCTGGAACCTCAGCTTATATAGTACCAGATAATAAACAGAGCATCCTGCCTGGAGTATAGCAGAGCCAGCTGCACAGGAATCAGATACAGACATATAGGGAGAAATGGTGTGAGGAGAGGGGATGAAGTAGAGCTGGGATGGAGGGAAGGGGTGAGAGCAGTAAAAGAATAAATGGAGTTCCTGCTACAGGAATGGTGTGTTTGTGGTGCGGCGATGAGGGATAGTGACGGGACTGAATTTGTGGTACAACAATGAGGGATAGTGACTGGATTGTGTTTGTGGTGCAACAATGAGGGGCAGTGACAGGATTGTGTTTGTGGTGCAACAATGAGGGATAGTGACCAGTAGCGTTTGTTGAGGGGGGCGGGCCCTGGTGCGTGACGCGCAGCCGGGCCCCACCCCCCTCCGTACTGCCGCATTAGCACGCATTTCTCAGTGGCGCACAGACTGCCGGGGGGCTCTGAGGGGTGCGGGCCCTGGCCCGCTCGCACCCCCTGCTCCCCCGGTAGTTCAGCCACTGATAGTGACAGGACAGTATGTGTGGTGCAGCAATGAGGGATAGTGACAGGACTGTGTTTGTGGTACAACAATGAGGGATAGTGACAGGACTGTGTTTGTGGTACAACAATGAGGGATAGTGACAGGACTGTGTGTGTGGTGCAGCAATGAGGGATAGTGACAGGACTGTGTTTGTGGAACAACAATGAGGGATAGTGACAGGACTGTTTGTGGTACAACAATGAGGGATAGTGACAGGACTGTGTTTGTGGTACAACAATGAGGGATAGTGACAGGACTGTGTTTGTGGTACAAGAATGAGGGATAGTGACAGGACTGTGTTTGTGGTACAAGAATGAGGGATAGTGACAGGACTGTGTTTGTGGTACAACAATGAGGGATAGTGCCAGGACAGTGTTTGTGGTACAACAATGAGGGATAGTGCCAGGACAGTGTTTGTGGTACAACAATGAGGGATAGTGACAGGACTGTGTTTGTGGTACAACAATGAGGGATAGTGACAGGACTGTGTTTGTGGTACAACAATGAGGGATAGTGACAGGACTGTGTTTGTGGTACAACAATGAAAGATAGTGACAGGACTGTGTTTGTGGTACAACAATAAGGGATAGTGACAGGATTGTGTTTGTGGTACAACAATGAAAGATAGTGACAGGACTGTGTTTGTGGTACAACAATGAGGGATAGTGACAGGACTGTGTTTGTGGTACAACAATGAGGGATAGTGACAGGACTGTGTTTGTGGTACAACAATGAAAGATAGTGACAGGACTGTGTTTGTGGTACAACAATAAGGGATAGTGACAGGATTGTGTTTGTGGTACAACAATGAAAGATAGTGACAGGACTGTGTTTGTGGTACAACAATAAGGGATAGTGACAGGATTGTGTTTGTGGTACAACAATGAAAGATAGTGACAGGACTGTGTTTGTGGTACAACAATGAGGGATAGTGACAGGACTGTGTTTGTGGTACAACAATAAGGGATAGTGACAGGATTGTGTTTGTGGTGCAACAATGAGGGATAGTGACAGGACTGTGTTTGTGGTACAACAATGAGGGATAGTGACAGGACTGTGTTTGTGGTACAACAATAAGGGATAGTGACAGGATTGTGTTTGTGGTACAACAATGAGGGATAGTGACAGGACTGTGTTTGTGGTACAACAATGAGGGATAGTGACAGGACTGTGTTTGTGGGACAACAATGAGGGATAGTGACAGGACTGTGTTTGTGGGACAACAATGAGGGATAGTGACAGGACTGTGTTTGTGGTACAACAATGAGGGATAGTGACAGGACTGTGTTTGTGGTACAACAATGAGGGATAGTGACAGGACTGTGTTTGTGGGACAACAATGAGGGATAGTGACAGGACTGTGTTTGTGGTACAACAATGAGGGATAGTGACAGGACTGTGTTTGTGGTACAACAATGAGGGATAGTGACAGGATTGTGTTTGTGGTGCAACAATGAGGGATAGTGACAGGACTGTGTTTGTGGTACAACAATGAGGGATAGTGACAGGATTGTGTTTGTGGTGCAACAATGAGGGATAGTGACAGGACTGTGTTTGTGGTACAACAATTAGGGATAGTGACAGGACTGTGTTAATGGTGCAACAATGAGGGATAGTAAGAGTGTTGTGTTTGAGTTGCAGTGACAGTGGTGTGAGTTGAATTAATAACTAGCAGAAAATGGTGCCTAAGGAAAGATTTTTGGGGTTGGTAATTGAACCATAGCAGTGCCTTATTGCTCCATCCTCATCTTCTCCTCTCTGTGGTCTTGTTTACAAGATGTACAATCTCCGCTCTCACATCTAAACACCCAGATATGTTCAATAATTCAGCTCTCTGCCGAGGATGCTGTCATTGAAACATTACTCACATGCGCCGGGCTGGCTCCGGCTTCCTCTGTAGCTTCCAATGAGCCATCGCAAGACAACTGAGGTTATTTATCAAGGTGGCGCAGCGCTAATTTACATGAATAAACATAATCTTGTCCTTTTTTTTGTAGCCACATATATTTTGTGAAGCTAAAGCTGCAGCAAGTGCTAATGAAACTGGCACCTAAACAGGGTTTTCTTGGGCAGATCAGGCTTAGTTGTGAACCCTCTTCAGCCATGACATGCGCCATATTTGTCTGCCATTCCACACTATGGTAAGCAGACCCTACCATCCATGCTACAATGCCCACCTGCCTGTGTTACTGCATGTGCCACCCTGCAGCAGGACTAACCCTGCACATGCCACAGCACCTTTCTACCAAAAGTACTGCCCAGTTGTGCCACAGTGCCCATGTAAATGTATCAAGTTTCAGTGGAAAAAACAGACTCCTTGTGCCTCAGTTCCCTTGTGCTCGTGTTAGTGAGTGTGACACCTAGTTGTGGGACTAACATAATGCCCATGCCACAGTGTCTTTGTGCCCAGTATACAGTATAACTTGCAGACTCCCCATGCCACAGTGCTTTTCGAATCCATGTTAGTATGCTACCATGCACCAGGACTGAAAGACTCTCTATGAGCCATGTAAGTGTGCTATCCTACAGTGGTAGAAACAGACTGCCCATGCCACAGTACCCTACTGTCCACGTCAGTCCGTGTGCCACCCTTTAGTAAGATTTCGACTATTCATTCATGCCATTGTGGCTTTCCTCACAAGTTAGGAAGTCTGCCACCCTGCTGCATGTTCACAGACTCCCAAGTATCATAGTGGCATTCTGCTAAGGTAAGTGTGAAACCCTGCACTGGGACTAACAAACAACCTGTGCCACAATGTCCTTCTGCCAAAGTGTGCCAACCTGCAGTGGGACGAAGAGCCTGGAACAGTGGCCAAGATAGGGCCTGGGTATTAACCCTTTGTTACCTGGATGAGGGGAAACCTGGAAGGAGCAGGCAAGAAATTGCAGTCAAACACGTCCTCTTTATTCGTCAGGGCATACATCAGCACAGCAGTTCACCAACAGGGCTCTATTCCCCTGTCCTCCAGCTTTACATTCACTGGCCTGCACACTGTCAGGGGGGCTCACTCTCACAGGCACCCCTCCTGGGTCCTGACCTGCTTTGTCATCCAAAAGTCGTCTTTTAAGCCCTGACTGGTGGGTATCCTGCTGGACACACTGTGCCTACTATCTCCTTGTAGGGACCACAGCTGCCCATGCCCACTAGAGCAGGAGTGTCCCATACTTAACTAATGCGAGGTCTACTTTTAGTGATGTTGTCCCATTATGATCTACATCCATTAAAGCATTGTTAGCATTCTGTTCCATGAAAAATATTACTTAAATATTATAGAGATTTAAGAGAGAATTTATATTGGTATATTTAATAAGCAACTATTTCTTAAGTAACCTTAACAGAATAAATATCTGAAATAAAGCATGAAACAGGAGGGTGATTTAGACAAGCTGTTTGCTGACAGTGTCTTGAGATCTTCTGATCACCAGCTAAAGGTCTACTGGTAGATCCCGATCTACCTTTTGGGCACCCCTGCACTAGAGCGTACTAGTTACCATAAGCTTCCTCACTACCTAAGGTCACTATCTCTTCCAGGGAATGACTCAACTGTTAGAAAGTCTTCTGCTCTCTTTCCTTCCCAGGACGCATCTCAATATTTCTACCTGCAGCCTTCCCTTTTATCACTTCTTTTTCTGTAACCACCGGGGACTTTCCCTAGCAACAGCTACCCTCTAGCTCCCCTGGTGGTTAACTTGAAAATACCTGTACTATTAATTACACATTTATACTTAAACAATTACCAATTTTACCTTACTACAAGCCTCCTTGTGCCACAGTGCTCTTTTGCACCCATATAAGTGTGCCACCATGTCACCCCTTTTTTGTGCTTCTTTTATATTTCATATGTGTCAGACAATACATTGAGAAAATGTAAGTGCCAGTTACAGGAATGCCAGTTTGCCTTGGCATGCTAGAATATACTAATGTATTTATTTTGCCTCTTAGAGACTTGGAACTCAGTCAGGGACAGCCACTATGAATTCATCCCTCCCCCCCCCCCCCCCCGCCCCGGCTGAGGCAGCATCTAATGTCAGCAAATTCTCAGAGAACTTCATTAAACCTCCTGACCCCATCTTGATTCGTGTGTGTAAACAAGCAGCCATATTTAATGAGGGGTGCGCGTCAAGGAAAGGGGGAAGATAACTCTTTGCATGCCATGGCGAGGGTGGAATCTGGCCATCTGGTAAGGAATGCTGCAGTGGCTGTGATAGATTCTGAATTTGTTGAGCTGTTGCAGAGTGAGATCTGGTGTGTCTGAACAGGGCATTAAATCTGTAGGTGTCATAAGGCTGAGTATTATGTGTTTGCCTGCAGATGCATATTGATCAGCTGCTATAATCCTGCCACTGATTTCAAGTCCTGTGGAGGAGGAGAGGGAAAAGCTGCCTCTGTTCTACTTGTGCTGGGGACTGATGTTATGCAGTATTAGTGTGTCTCTATTGTGGGTGGCTGCCTGGCAGTGCCACACTCTATTCTGTAGCGGCTGTGGCAATAGGCCTGCAAATGAATGCCGAGTATACACGGAAAAGCAATGTGCGTATATCTGAGGCTATGACTCTGTTCTGCGCTAAAAATGCATTTGGTTGGCTGCATGCACAAGCTGGCGCTAGCTCAGTATACATAACATATCTTTGTGCATCAGTCTGTGAAAGGGGGATAGGCTGATAGGCTAAGGGATTGCAGTGTGAGTAATGAGTCTGTACAGTCTATGCACAATTAACATGGATAAAGATATTTGTATAATATATGCAGTTCATCCTGCTGCTGTATATAAGTGAATTACAATATTACTGTATATACAGATATGTCCCCAGTTTTTAAAACAAGTGTGGGGTCCAACAGAACAAAGTCATTGAGGGATAAACACAAGGCAATTTGGATTTCCCAAGTGTATAATTCTGACCAAGGCAATAGAGTATATGCAGGATAGCCTTTAATAATTGTTCTGCCTGAGCACAGACCATTTATCAGCAGTCCAGCCCTTTATATTAGTTCCTTTGTCCTGTTAACTCGAGTGGGTTGGCAAGGCCGGGCAGAAACCATTAAGTGAGAGAGCGAGACAAAATTCCTTTATACAAACAGCATGGAGGGAGCCCACTTTGGGCCTATAAAGAGTCATAGTGACTATAAATGGGCCATGTCTGTTGCTCTGCTGACAGTTGGAATATTTTGAGGGCAAGACGGGCTGGGATGGGGGAGTTGTAAAGATATTCACAATCTATAGAGTTGCCACACTGCCAGGGAAGGGCTACAAAGCAATATGTGTCAGACAGCACATTAAACAGAGAGATGGGAAGTGGGGCAGTGATGGGAATATTAAATGAATTTAGAAAGCTGAAATACCATATAGCCACTTACTATAAAAAAGTCGCGGGTAATATTCACACATACATATGCAGAGGCTTCAAGCCAAGGTTGAAACTATAGATATCGGAAGTAGGACGGATCATTGCAAATGGTTTTCTACACACTGGTCTCCAAGGGCCACAATCTACTAAGAGCTTTGATCACTACTATCGAGCAACAGTGATCAAACTCATTAAATCCCATAGCCCTATGGTCTCATGAAAACTATTCCCACCAGGAGACCAGAATAATGGTCATCATCATGACTGACGATTGCATGCCATAATGTTCTATGTGCTTCAGCCTACTTATTCTGTTCAGAATGCTGATACATATTAGCACTACTATAAGGTTTTTTTTCTAGATTGTGGGGTTGGCTACTTCAGCAGCCCAGTCATTGCCAAAACAGTCATTCCTCTTTCAAATCGAGGCATAACCATTGTAAAATATTTGGATGACCAATAGACTACTATGCATAGACTTCTGGTGCAGGTTTCTATATTCAGACATACCTGGACATCGCCTATTAGCTCTACAGTATATGCTGGTCTGCTCAAAGCCACTCAGTCTATAAAGTATATAGTGTGATATGGGTGTGATATGGGTCACTTTTTGTATTAAAGGAGAAGTAAAGCTTAACTAAAGAAGTAGCTAGAAATGTTGTACATTATGTTTTGGGCTTCTGTACCAGCCCAAGGCAACCACAGCCCTTTAGCAGTAAAGTTCTGTGTCTCCAAAGATGCCCCAGTAGCTTCCCACCTTCTTTTCTGCTGATTCACTGCACATGCTCTGTTTTGCTGTCACTTACTGAGCTTAGGGACCCACTCACAATATACAGTACACATAGAATATATATGACACAATATAAGGCTGATTAGTAATTAATACAGATAATTATTACATGGCAGCACAGAAACCAGTGCAATTAGCATCAGCATTTAATAATCAGCCCTGTAGCATCAGCTTTTATTACAGGCCAACCTCATTTTCTGCTTGATAATTTGTAATGACCCCTAAGCTTAGCTTCTCAACAGCTGCTCAGAGCCCACTGAGCATGTGAGTGCTGCAGACATTTTCCAAGATGGTGATCCCCTGTGACAAGTTTGAAGTCTTGGAACATTGCTGTTATTGAAAAGCTGAGACTTTAGGCTGGTGCAATAAGTTTAGCATATAAAATATGGCATTTGGTCATATTCATTTGTAAGGTTTAGTTCTCCTTTAAGCCACCCTACTCTGCCATAAAAAAAACACACAGCATGGAATCTATGGTGGTGGCAATTAAAATGGTTTCTAGTAATCACTATCTAAGAGTAGGAATAACTGGGATTGGGTTATCAGCCAGTGAGACTGGTGAAACACTTTTTTCACAGTGTACAGAAATAATCTGAGAACAAGAATATCTTAAACCCATAGGTAAATAATAAATAAAATGCACTGGCATGGGAATGATTAAAGAACGAGGGTACGTTACCAGTGGTGCTGAGAGCCCAAAAAAAAACTGTCCCTGGATCTTCATGCAGCTAAAAGCTGTAAAAAAATATGTGTTAATATTTTTGGTAACTGCATCCTGTTGTATAGATAACCTGATTGTTAAAAGAAAATTAAATCCCTAGAGGGGATAATGCACATTCTACCCAGAGTGGGCTCACCATTTAAGGGATAAGTAGCAGCAGGAAAAGAAACAGTTTTTAGCATAATAGTGCTCATCTATGATGCATAAGGCAGGGTGCAAAGTGAAAAAAAAAAAAAAAAGCAGGTGCAATCCAACATATTCTTGCACTATGCAACCCACACGCCACGCTAGAGACACTCCACTTCGGAGCCCAGAGAGTCACTCAAACTTGCGCGTTTGGGACAACCCCAGGAATTGACAACTCATAATAGCCCTAATTATCTGTTCTTCTTGCTTTTGGGCTGCTCTCTTTCCTATGGACAGATGGTGTTTGGCTTCCAATAAAAAGGGTGATATGGTTTTCACATGATGTTGACCAGTACAGGTCAGGAGATATGTAATGTAAAGGTGTTTGATAACCTCTAATGACCTGTTTTACATTACTTGGAGAGATCAGTGTAATGGGTACTACACAATCATTCAGCACCAAACTCAACCCTTTGCTACAAAGGCAACAGTCTAGATGGAGGTGAACTCATTGCCTTACATCAGGTTGAGTACTCATGAAATACCTACAAAGCGGTCAGGATTGTGTAGGAGAACCCCTATCTTCCAACCAAGTGGTCTGAACTCTGCCGGTAGCCTGCAAGGAGAGTAAGGTGGGATGTGGCCTATTAGGTTTTGGAGACAGCAAAAACCAACATCTTCCTCTGCGGCAGTGTGCGCGGCAGGGAGACCCATAAGAAAGTTGAAATTTCATTCAAATATTCAATGGGAGGTTACGATGCATGAGCCAGTGGGTCGGGCAAAGGTCTTCCAAACTAGACCTGCAAGGACTATATAAAGATAGATCAGCTTTAGTTAATTTTATCTCTCAGCAGCCACTTAAAGACTATGAGGCAGATTTACTAAAGGGCGAAGTGACTATTGTTAGCGAAAGTGATGTCATTTCGTTACTTCGCCAATTTACTAGTGGTCGCTGGCGTAACTTCGCTAGCGTAGGAGATAGACTCTTGCGGTAATTCACTCCCTTATGCCTGGCGAAGTTATGCTCTGGCAAATGGACGTAACTACGCAAATTCACTGAGATGCGGATTTTACTGAACGCTACCTCTTGCGCCAGACTTGCTTTCGCCACCTCAGACCAGGCGAAGTGCAATAGAGTAGATAGGACTTCCTCAAAAAATAGTTGCAATTTTTTCTAAGTTCCCAAAAACGCTGGTGACTGGCGACTGCAAAAGATCGTAAATTTTTTCTGGGGTACCCAGTGTGGTGTTTATACAAATGGCCTGTAGATATCACTGTGCTCAGACCTATACTGTGCATACTTCCTGACAGCTTGAAACTGAAAGTGAAAGTTACTGTTGTATAATGCCTGCAGGAGCCTGCTTATAAAGCACTGTTATACTCTACTCATCCTAGGCTACCTAAAACATAACAAATGGTGACAAGGATGGCTCTACTACCTCTGCAGCAGCCTGTACCCTTTCTTCCAAACCCTGGTGAGCCTCCCATACCTTTTACTGCTTGGATTCGTATGTTTGAAAATTACATTATTGTTGCTGACCATGGGGAGATTTCTGCTGCTAGAAAGCGTGCTTTACTTATTCACTGCCTGGGAGCAGAGGGACAGCGTATATTCTGTACATTACCATTACCTGATGATACTTATGAGACTGCTCCTAGAGCAGGATTTAACCCTTGCAAAGGCTATTACAGTTGCTAGCCAAATTGAAACAGCAGTGGCAGAGGCTAAAACTCTCAGTCAGGGAACTACTGGGAATGTACAGACTGTGAATTCAGCACTGTGGCCTAATAATGCACAGTCACAGTCAAAATACAGTGCTACGGAAAGGGATTCACTGCAAAACCGTGCAGCAAATACAAATAAAAAATACGCTTTCGCTGTGGTTCAACACAACACACTGCAATTCATGTTACATGTCCTGCAAAAGCTAAACGGTGCTGCAACTGCACAAAAGTAGGACATTTTGCTAAGATCTGCCGTAGTTCTGCTAAAGATGTTCATGAAGTCACTACTACAAATGTCACAGTATTAAGTGTGGATAAAGCTGGTACATTTATTCCAGACAAGTTTATATGTCAGTGTCAGTGTCAGTACTGCTTCTGCTGACAAGGGACACTCCATTAACCTGATGCTTGATACAGGTTCAGCTGTTTCTATACTACCAAGGATATTTTCTTGAAATACTTTGCAAAAGATCCGCTTGTTGCACGTGCCCTGAAACTGGTCAGTTACTTAAAGGATCCAATCCCTGTGCTTGGTTGCTTGCTAGTGACTGTACAATTTGAATCAAATACTGAAAAATTTGACTTTTACATTGTGAATAAGGGTACTGCTATACTTGGAAGGGATCTCTTTGCTGAATTAAACCTACAATTAGTTGATGGTCTCATTACTACAGTACCAGTGCCTGCCACACAGCCGGTGTCTAAGATTTCACCACAAGCAACACTTCACTGGGTTGTGCAAAGAACTTTGAACACAAAGTTAAGTTGAGACCAGATGTCAAACCAGTAACATTTCCTGATTCAGCATGTGAAAAACTTGCTATTGATATTGTGGGTCCTTTTACAGATGCTCCTATAGACTGTAGATTTGTTATAACCTTGATGGACTATTACAGTAAATGGCCTGAAATTGCATTTGTTTCTCATATAACATCAGCTACAGTAATAACATTTGTGTCTACAGTCTTCAGCAGAGAAGGTAATCCAAAGGAGTTAATATCAGACAACAGACCACAGTTTGTCTCATATGAGTTTGAATCCTTTCTGAGAGAGAGGAATATTGTGCATAGGAAATCTTCAGTGTATTACCCACAAGCAAATGGAGAAATCGAGCGATTCAACCGAAATCTGAAAGAAGCACTACAGACAGCAAATCTTACTGGGAAATCTTGGAAAGTATTTACAACAGAGTTCCTACATAACTACAGAACAACGCACCATGCAACAACCCAATCATCTCCAGCTGAATTATTACATGGCAGACAGATGCGCACTAAGTTACATGTTGCAGACATCAAACTTCCACAAAATACTGTGCCTACAAAATCATCTACTGCTAACATTGTGAAACATCACCAAGCCAAATGCAAGGCATATACTGACAGAAAACGTGGTGCCAGAGAAGTACACTTTCAGCCTGGATCTTTAGTCAGAATTAAAAAAACAGGAATACTGAAACAAGGACACTCTAAATTTACTACACCTCTTGAAGTGAGACGCCAGCGAGGACCATACACATATGAACTGTCGCATATGGAATGCAAGTCTTGCTCCTGTTAGATATGGATTTGGAGAAGCTCCATTTGATGGACATTTTCCTACTCATGATGTCAACTGCAATAGGCCTGAAAAAAGTGAACCGATAAGGCGTACTGAGAGAATCAGAAAACTACCTGCATGGACCAAGGACTTTGTGATGTGAAGAATGTATAATATTGTTTTAAAATGCATACTGTTTAATTGTTGCTATTTATTATAGTTGTCCAAATGCTTTCCTACTATGGGGGGAATATGTGGTGTTTATACAAATGGCCTGTAGATGTCACTGTGCTCAGACTTATACTGTGCATACTTCCTGACAGCTTAAAAGTGAAAGTTACTGTTGTGTAATGCCTGCATGAATCTCTGCTAATAAAGCACTGTTATACTCTACTCATCCTCAGCTACCCAAAACATAACACCCGGCTTCCCCCCTACATTTCCTAACATATGGCACATAAACTATACACTGGGCTCATGTGTAGGGTAATATAACAACTCTATTTTATTTTTTTAAGGTTTCCCTGGCTTGTGTAGTGTAATGTATTTGCTGCAACATATACGTCCATTCAAATTTAACTTCCCGCCATATGCAAATTAGCCAGCGCTAGCGCAACTTCACTTACCGCAGTAACAATATTGCTACTTCGCCAGCGTTTGGCGCCCTGGACGCAACTTCGGATTTTGTCCTGGCGAATATCCATTTCAACAAAGACTAAAAGGGCAATTATTTTCCCCTTTTTGTCATAAGCCTATTTAGTTATAATGTAAAAAAGTATATAAACACTATCTGAACTTCCAAAAAACATGTCCCCCCCAATGGTGGCCATAAACTCACTGTATGTCACTCAGTGTAAGCCTAAGGGGGCGGGGAACTGGTTTGTACGAGTCAGGGATAGACTATCATGGTTTTCTTTCAATCAGAGGAATCGGCTAGTCTATATAAATCATCCTGTTCTATATTTTTATGGCAGAAAATATAAACCTTTTTCTACACAAGCACCAAGGAAAGAGCTCAACTTAAAAAGACGGGTATATTTTCCGCTTAAAGCAAGCCAGGCTAAATACCAATGACAGGGACTTTCAGCAGAGGATAAAAAATAAAAAAAAAAACAGATTGGTACAATGAAGCGGAAAGCCCTACAATTCAGGATACAATTATTTGCTCATCATACTGTATTTGTTAACGGCGCAAGAGTTTGTGTAATGGATGGAAAATCAGGACACGGCACTCAAAACCTCTTAACCCTCACAGCGCCAGCGGCACAGAAATGTAACAGTTTGAGGATATTGATTCATTAATGGGTGTCAAAACCTTATTTCACGCACCATGCAGCACGCTGTGCAACTTCTTTATAATGGGTTCGGGTTTTGCAGCCAACTTGGCCTCATAACCCAAGGGGTAATTTCAATTAACCCATTAATCAATGCCCTCCTGTACACTGGAAAAGGGTGGAAAGGTCAAGGGTAGGACTAATGTAGCTTAAATATGGTAGACAGTACGTCTATGAGAAAAAGCATTTTAATACAATACAAATTGACTAAACGGCATTCATGTATTCCTTAGTGGCTGTCTTTACTCTCTGAGAGGGAACAGCCTAACTTTGCTCTAGTAATTGTAGCTCAGGATCTCCAAAACCCATGGAATTCCATGTACATGTATTTGTCATTGACATTGTTGAACAATAGCTGGAGGGTAGTAGGTTGGGCTGTTTTCTGCCCATTGCTGTTCCTTACACTGCACCTCTATATGCTACTCTGGCTTCTCTGCAATACAATCATTCTGATGTGGAGAGAATTAACTCTGCATTTGCTGGAATGCCCGCTGTGCCCCCATCCCTACATCCAGCACAGAATGCAGGCTAATATAAATTCAGTGCAGCCTCCAGGCCATTTTAATCCACCCAGAATATCTTTTCATATGCTAAATGCGCCATTCGTATGCTAATGACCAATTTGCGTGAGGTAATTGTTTGAGTTCCGTTGATTAGAAGTGTTGTGCTGGCACAGGAGAAGGTTAATTTATGCATTGCTAAACAAGGATGGATGAGGCACGGGGCTCATATAAGGCAGGGGAGGCTGGCATGTGTGGGCACGGTGCTTTGACTGTATTGTGTGCCTGTTATTAGTAACAGCGGGTGTCCTGTGGGTGTAAATGCCACAAGTGGACTGCGCTGAATGGTGCTGCTAGCTGTGACAGAGCAATGGGTGGCAATGCCTGTTTCTATAAGCATCAGAGGTGGCACTACCAGACAGCAATGCTTTCTGGATGGCACTGTCATTTTAGAGCATTGTCTGGTCCAAGCTGCCAGCTGTGGGTATTATGTGAAATGCCATGTATGTGTTTTATGGAAGCCAACCAAATATGGGTGCACCATCCAGCATTGGCAGCTGCAGAGCGGGATTAATGCTAAATATGGAATATATGTCTGTGGGATATAACATTGTAGGCTGGATAGCCATGCCAGCTTTAAATGCCTGGAACGGACAACTGACCACATAAGCTGTGCTTCCCTGCCAGCTGTCAATGCTGTTTCTCTGGCACTGGCAGGTGACAATATGACCCGTGTAGCCCTGCCAGCCATGAATGTTGTTTGCTTAGCATACTCTGGGTATCCCCCAGCAGATGTGAATGCTGTTTCCCTGGTACTGCCAGGTGTCCGTGTGAACTACATAGCCCTGATATGAATGCTGCTTGCAGTGCCAGGTGATGGGTATGTGGCTGCCAGCTGTAGGTCTTCCTCTGCTCGCCCTCTCAATGTGATCTAAAAGGGCATTGTCGTACCTTGACTGTACATGACTTTTTGGTCAGACTCCTCAGTGCACAAACCTGGTGTATTGGCAAAAGGTGCTGTCAACATCCAAGTGTGTGGTGCTAATCTATATTTCTCTCCCCAGAATGTTGGGGTGCATGCTCAGACTGGACTCTTTGGCAACCAGAAGTCTGGCTGGTAAAATGGGAGAGCTGGAGCTGCTGGTGTTGGAAGGAAAATATGATGTGATTGGTGTGGCCGAAACATGGCTGAATGAGTCGCATGACTGGGCAGTAAATCTCAGTGGCTATACTTTGTTTCGGAGGGACAGAGGCAATAGAAAAGGAGGAGGGGTATGTCTGTATGTTAGGCAGGATTTAAAAGCTCATATAAAGGAGGAGGTTATGTTAGAAAATGAGGGGGCAGAAGTCATATGGGTGGAGTTCTTCACCAATTGTAAAGAATCCAGCAAATTAATTGTAGGCGTATGCTATAGACCCCCTAATGTAAGTGAGGAGGAGGAGACAAAGCTCCGAATGCAAATAGAAAAGGCTACTAGTTTAGGTAAAGTAATGATAATGGGGGATTTTAATTACCCAGATATTGACTGGAGCAACGGTACTGCTAGATCATTTAATGGGAACAAGTTTATAAACTTATTGCACGACAATTTTTTAGCACAGGTTGTAGAGGAGCCTACCAGAAAAAATGCTATTCTTGATTAGGTGATCTCAAATGACCCAGAACTTATAGCAAATGTGCAAGTCATTGAACCCCTGGGTAATAGTGACCATAAGGTTATATCTTTTAATGTCTGGTGCAAAAAACAAAAATATACTGGGGCAACAAAAACCATAAATTTTGCAAAAGCTAATTTTAGTGCCTTGAGGGCTGCCCTACAGAGCATTGATTGGGGCATTAGGTTTTCAGCTAAAAACACAGAACAGAAATGGTTGTCCTTTAAAATGATATTAAATCATTACTGTTCTCAATTTATTCCCTTAAGGACTAAACGTAGAAGCTCTAAGAATCATCCTGTGTGGCTTAATACAGAAGTAAAGAAGTTAATGGGAAAGAAGAGAGAGGCATTTAAAAGCTACAAATCTGTAGGGACAGAAGCTGCATTTAATGAATATAAACACTGTAATAAATGTTGTAAATCAGCAATCCGGAAGGCTAAGAAAAGAAATGAAGAGTTAATTGCGGTGGAGGTGAAAACTAACCCTAAAAAGTTTTTTAAATATATTAATAGTAAAAAGATGCAGGTTGAGAGTGTTGCTCCATTAAATAATGGTACCAGTATGGTTGTAACAGATACAGATAAGGCAAATGTGTTAAATCAGTTCTTTTCTTCAGTGTATACAATAGAGGAGTCTGGGTTCACAGGCTCACTTAATAACTGCACGAATGGTCCAGTTCAATCTAGTCAGTGGCTGACTCAGGATATGATTCAAAAAGCTTTAATACAAATTAATGTAAACAAGGCTCCAGGGCCTGATGGCATACACCCCCGGGTTCTAAGAGAGCTTAGTTCAGTTTTAGACCAGCCCTTATTTCTGATTTTCTCAGATTCACTGTCATCTGGTATGGTGCCTATGGATTGGAGAAAAGCTGATGTTATTCCAATATTTAAAAAGGGATTACGATCTCAGCCTGGCAATTATAGGCCAGTAAGCTTGACATCTGTGGTGGGCAAATTATTTGAAGGCTTGTTAAGGGATCACATTCAAAATTTTGTCCTAATGAATGGCATTATGAGCAACAATCAGCATGGCTTTATGAAGGATAGGTCATGTCAGACGAATTTGATTGCATTTTATGATGTGGTAAGTAAGATTCTGGATACTGGGGGGGCAGTAGATGTGATCTATTTGGATTTCGCCAAAGCGTTTGATACTGTGCCCCACAAACGACTGCTTTCTAAACTAAGGTCTGTTGGGCTTAATGAAGTCGTTTGCACATGGATAAGAAACTGGCTACAGGATCGGGTACAGAGGGTGGTTGTTAATGGGACATTCTCTACTTGGAGTAAGGTTCTTAGTGGGGTCCCCCAGGGCTCAGTATTGGGTCCACTTTTATTTAATTTGTTCATTAATGACTTAGGGGAGGGTGTTGTAAGTAATGTATCAGTGTTTGCAGATGACACAAAATTATCCAGCCCAATTAATTCCATCCAGGATGTGGCATCCTTGCAACATGATCTTGACAAACTGGCAATCTGGGCAGCTAAGTGGCAAATGAGATTCAATGTTGATAAATGTAAAGTCATGCACCTGGGATGTAAAAATATCCAAGCCACTTATACCCTTAATGGGACTGCACTAGGCAAATCCATTATGGAAAAGGACCTTGGAGTCCTTGTAGATGATAAACTTGGCGGTAGCAAGCAATGCCAGTCAGCAGCATCAAGGGCAAATAAGGTCTTGAGCTGTATTAAAAGGGGCATAGAGTCAAGGGAGGAGGGGGTCATTCTTCCACTGTATAGAGCACTTGTAAGGCCCCATCTAGAATATGCCGTACAGTTTTGGTCTCCATCACTCAAACAGGACATTATTGTATTAGAGAGGGTACAGAGAAGGGCAACTAAGCTGGTAAAAGGTATTGAAAATCTTAGCTATGAGGAAAGACTGGCCAAATTGGGGATGTTCACGCTGGCGAAGAGGCGCTTAAGGGGTGATATGATGACTATGTATAAATATATAAGGGGATCATATAATAATCTCTCTAATGCTTTATTTACCAGTAGGTCTTTCCAGCTGACACAAGGTCACCCATTCCGATTAGAAGAAAAGAGGTTCCGCCTAAATATTCGGAAGGGGTTTTTTACAGTGAGAGCTGTGAAGATGTGGAATTCTCTCCCTGAATCAGTTGTACAGGCTGATACATTAGATAGCTTTAAGAAGGGGTTGGATGGCTTTTTAGCAAGTAAGGGAATACAGGGTTATGGGAAATAGCTCATAATCCAAGTTGATCCAGGGACTAGTCCGATTGCCATTTTGGAGTCAGGAAGGAATTTTTCCCCCTCTAAGGCAAATTGGAGAGGCTTCAGATGGGTTTTTTGCCTTCCTCTGGATCAACTGGCAGATAGGTAGTTAATAAAAAAAAAAAAAAGGTTGAACTCGATGGACATGTGTCTTTTTTCAACCTTACTTACTATGTAACTATGTAACAGAACCTACACACTGGTGCACAAATAAACAAGCACAGCAGCTCTATGCAGCAAAGACAAATAAATTAACAAGTACTACAAAGTTCTGATGAAAATAGGGTAGATTTACCCTATAAAGTTTTCAAGTGCCGAGCAATTTAGATTCTTTCACTATACCTGCAAATAATTCTGTACTATGGACACCACTGACAAATGGGTACACTACTGCCAAAAGGCAATATAGATGGCACTGACAACTGCATCCCTGACATCTTGGCCGTTCCACGCGATAAAACAGAAGCAACCGGACAGAGACAGAATAATTATCAAGTGTTAACTTCTTCAGCTATGAAAGCTGCACGGGCCATAGGTGTGAAAGGAGGGGACACCCACGGGGCCCATAAATAGGTAACAGTTCGTGTTTAACAAAGGAAGACGCCAGCACTTCATTTGGTACCAGCTCGCTGCTAACAGTCTATTTTCCAACTGGATGAGCAGAGAGCCCTCTCTGAAGCCTTCCCTCCCTTGTATTGATGGAGAGGGGTGAGTGATAAACAGAGGCCAGAAGGGAGAGATGGAGACCGATAGAGAGAGATAGATAATGACAGACAAGCCGATTGAGAGAGGCATGAGAATCTACAGACAGGTAGAGAGAGAATGAGGGGTTGATAGGGAGAGAAAAGATTTAGAAACATGTGTAAGGCAACATAAATACCCAAATAGATACAACAAGATAGTCAGACAGACTGACAGATGAGAGACAGACGCAAAGCTGAGTTATTGACATAGTGGAGATTGCAGGCAGGAAAAGGCTTTTAGATAAATAAGCAGCCTGCTGCCTAGCTAGAAACAAGGCAGAAAAGAGCAGGGGCAAGGCAAGGGAAAGAAGACGCATCAACACAGCCAGGGAAAGGCAACAGAACTGCAACAATCCTCCCTGCCATCTCTTGACTGCTACACAGATAAACCAAGGAGTTGTAGTTCTACCAAATCCCTTTTATTAAGTAAACTATGCTAGTAAGTAACCAGAGGCCTAGTATTTGATTATCAACGTTAGGGTACAGATACATTCTTGGACAGCTCCATTGGGCACTACATACTCATGTACTTTCACATTTCTACATAATACAAGGAACTTCTCTAGTTTAAATGAAACGTATTGTTTTCTATTTCTATGTGCATGAGGTGTAATCTCTTTAAAGTGCTGCAGAATATGCTGGTGCCATACAAATGAACATTAAAGGGGAAGTAAAGTCTAAAATAGAATAAGGCTAGAAATGCTGTATACTAAACATAAACTTACTGCACCAGAAGCCTAATCAAACAAATGATTTATGCTTTCAAAGTTGGCCACATGAGGTCACCATCTTTTAACTTTGTTAAACATCTTTGCAATACCAAGACCATGCACATGCTCAGTGTGGTCTGGACTGCTTAGGGATCGTCATAAATTATCAAAACAGCACAAGTCCAATAATATCTGCCAGAAGCCGATACAGTAAGACTGATTAATAATCAGAATAGGAAGACTGCACTGGGTTCTGTGTTGTCATGTAATCTAACGTGGATTTTATAGTTTTTGTATTGTTTAATACAAACTTTCTCCAACTCTGCAGAACCAGTGGCTGCAGCAAAATAATCCTCCAAATAGAATCCCCATTTATCTGTTTAAATCTGGCTCCATGATCTTTGTCCCTGCAGCTAGAGTTGGAAACAGTAAAGAGGATGTAAAGGCAAAAATAAAATCCAATACAAATCTCTACACAGTTGCCGACTGCTCTACAGGGAAACAAACAAAGCTGCTTGAATTCTGCATGGCTGGGAAGTAAGGCGGGGGCTCCCCCTGCTGTTCATAAATATGATTATTTCCCTGCAGACCTGTTAGGGACCATCTGACAATTCCTATCCACAGCAGTAAATAAAGGGAGAATTTCACTGCACAGTGTCAGGTTTCTTATAAAAGCGGTACACATTTTTTAATTAAAGTATATTGGTTTCTTTTTCATTAAAGAAAGTAAAAATGGGATTTTATTTTTTTGCCTTTACATGCCCTTTAATATTATATGCCAGAAGCTTACTCCTGTTGTGATGTGTGGGTTGACCTGAAGTTTGGTTTGGCAGGTTTGGGTTGAAATATGGGTGTCCCTTGTGTGTTTGGGTTGGATGCAGTTCAGTTCATGGGAAGGATATGCCTACTCTGCTTCCAAAGATTCCCTCTTTTGGAATTAGAGGCGCATGCAGAAGTAGCATACTGAGTGGGAAGACATGAGTAGGCAGGTCATACAATGGCAACTTTTTAAGTGAGCTTTTCATGACCCGGTCAGGTGTAAGATTGCACCAGTAGGTGTTAAGAACATGCCCTTAAAGGAGAACTAAATCCTAAAATTTAAATAGGTTAATTATCTAGGACTTCAAACTTGTCACAGGGGGTCACCATCTTGGAAAGTGTCTGCGACACTCACATGCTCAGTGGGCTCTGAGCAGCTGTTGAGAAAATAAGGTTGGCCTGTAATATAAGCTGATGCTACAGGGCTGATTATTAAATGTTGATGCTGATTGCACTGGTTTCTGTGCTGCCATGTAGTAATTATCTGTATTAATTATTAATCAGTCTTATATTGTGACATTTCTATTCTATGTGTACTGTATATTGTGAGTCAGTTCCTAAGCTCAGTAAGTGACAGCAGCACAGAGCATGTGCAATGAATCAGCAGAAAAGAAGGTGGGGAGCTACCGGGGCATCTTTGGAGACACAGATCTTTACTGCTAAAGGGCTCTGGATGCCTTGGTACAGAAACCCAAAAACATAATGTACAACATTTCTAGTCTACTACTTTAGTTAGGCTTTAGTTCTCCTTTAAGTAGGTGGGATCCTGTGCCTAGTGCTATGGAAGAATGATAGGTGAAATAAGCCCCAGGAAGAGGTCGGGTCAGGAAGGGGAACTTTTTGTGAACTAATACAGGGTGCAAAGGAAGAGAATAGACGAGTACAAGACAGAGAGCGCTAGGAAGCCTTGAGTCCCAGGTGTTAGCTTTAACGTACCCTGGTGCCAGGTCTGGAGTACAGGTCCTGATGGGGGACATGAGAGCTAGAGAAAAGTCTCCTGCTGTGGGAGGTGCCCAAAAATCTGAAAGTGCTGCATATAAAAACAGATGTTATCATGGCTTTGGATTAAATACACTGAAACAGCCTTATTATGACCGGTATTCATTTTTTCCACAAAAAAAAAGGATTTCTTTTTGCACAAGACTTGTTGAGTGCTGTATTTCACTGGACTATTGAATTATTTGTTTAAAGCACCCAGGCAGATGATATTTTGTGTGAGTGCTCCTCCATTGGGAATATATATAATATATATATATAGAGCCAATTGAGGTTTAAGAGGCAGAGACTGGCCATTCTTCAACACACGCAGCCTGCTAGCGCGCACACACACACACACACACACAGTATATTATCCCTTTATTTTATTTTCTTGGGTACTCAAGCTGCATGCCCTCAATCCTATTACTCTGATTGCCAACATACACACGCTGCCATCCTGTTGACACCAAGCCACAGATTTCTCTCCACGGCTGCAATAAAATGACTGTGTAATTCTTGGTCACACACAATGAGAGGAGCAGCCGAGCCTCAAATTACAAGCTTGCCACATAGCAAAGAAGGAAGGGGAGTCTGTGGTGCGGGGGGGGGGGGGGGGAAGAATACCAAGTGGGGAACTGGGTACTGGCTGCGATTGGGGGGGGGGGGGGAGAGAGAAAAAAGGCATATTTAGTCTACTTGATGCAATCAGATTATTGCATCGTCCAACACAAAATGGCTTTGCACTGTACTAAAATAGCCTTTAATTTATTGAGGTATATAAATCTCAGTATGTAACAGTAAAGCTTGCAATCAAATTTCTCTATATCGTGTATACCAGAGATCATTTTCACGGCGCACCCCTGTTACTTATTGCAAGAATTCACTTTTATCATTAGAGTTCCATTCCATACCAATGACCATGATTTGTGATAATATGATAATTTATGATAATAAAAGTTTATCAATAGCTAACCCCTTTGCCCAGTCCCAGACTGATTGTTAAACACCCCAATCTAACAGCACTATTTGTACCTTATCATCCTGTTAATATGAACATTTATTCCTTTAATAATCAATTTGTGCCATTATCTGTTTTGAAAGAAAACAACAGACCCGAATGGTGTTGGGGAAGCAGCAGTGTACTGACAATGCCAGGCAGGGCTGTCATCAAAAATCTGCCCTACCAAGCTCCCCCTCCCCAAACAAGTCAAAAAAAATTGGTGGCCAGGGCCCCACACAAGTTAAAAAAACATTGGTGGCTGCTGTGTTTATACAAATGGCCTGCAGGTGTCACTGTGCACATGAGTTATACTGTGTATACATAGTAATATCAATACTGCTTAAGAGTGATAGAGTTGGAAGTTACTGTTGTGTAATGGCTGCATGAGTCTGCTAATAAAGCACTGTTATACTCTACTCATCCTCGGCTAACAAAACATAAATTGACGACGAGATGGCTCTTCTACCTCTGCAGCAGCCTACACCTTTTCTTCCAAACCAAAAAGTTGAAAACAACATTATTGCTGCTGACCAAGGGGAGATTTCTGCTGCTAGAAAGCGTGCTTTACTTATTCACTGCCTGGGAGCAGAGGGACAGCGTATATTCTATACATTACCATTACCTGATGAGACTTATGAAACTGCTCTTACTGCTATAAAGAACTTTTTCATGCCAAGAGTAAATGTGGTTGCTGAAAGATATAAATTCCGCCAACGTGGACAACGTAATGGCGAATCCACAGAACAATTTGTAGCAGCTTTGAGAGAGCTGGTTGTTACCTGTGAGTTTGGGAATCTAACAGATGAAATGCTAAGAGACCAAATAGTGGAAAAAACAAACTCACCTCTCATTAGAGAGAGACTGCTCCTAGAGCAGGATTTAACCCTTGCAAAGGCTATTACAGTTGCTAGCCAAATTGAAACAGCAGTGGCAGAGGCTAAAACTCTCAGTCAGGGAACTGCTGGGAATGTACAGATTGTGAATTCAGCAAGTGTGGATAAAGCTGGTACATTTATTCCAGACAAGTTTATATGTCAGTGTCAATACTGCTTCTGCTGACAAGGGACACTCCATTAACCTGATGCTTGATACAGGTTCAGCTGTTTCTATACTACCAAAGGATATTTTCTTGAAATACTTTGCAAAAGATCCGCTTGTTGCACCTGCCCTGCATCTGGTCAGTTACTTAAAGGATCCAATCCCTGTGCTTGGTTGCTTGCCAGGGACTGTACAATTTGAATCAAATACTGTTAAAGGTGACTTTTACATTGTGAATAAGGGTACTGCTATACTTGGAAGGGATCTCTTTGCTGCATTAAACCTACAATTAGTTTATGGTCTCATTACTACAGCACCAGTGCCTGCCACACAGCCAGTGTATAAAATTTCACCACGTCAGCCAATATCATTTCCTGATTCAGCATGGGAAAAACTTGCTATTGATATTGTCGGCCCTTTTGCAGATGCTCCTATAGACTGTAGATTTGCTATAACCTTGATGGACTATTACAGTAAATGGCCTGAAATTGCATTTGTTTCTCATATAACATCAGCTACAGTAATAACATTTCTGTCTACAGTCTTCAGCAGAGAAGGTAATCCAAAGGAGTTAATAGACAACGGACCACAGTTTCTCTCATATGAGTTTGAATCCTTTCTGAGAGAGAGGAATATTGTGCATAGGAAATCTTCAGTGTATTACCCACAAGCAAATGGAGAAATTGAGTGATTCAACAGAAGTCTGAAAGAAGCATTACAGACAGCAAATCTTACTGGGAAAGCATTATTTTGGAAAGCATTTACAACACAGTTCCTACATAACTATAGAGTAACATGCCATGCAACAACCCAATCATCTCCAGCTGAATTATTACATGGCAGACAGATGCGCACTAAGTTACATGTTGCAGACATCAAACTTCCACAAAATACTGTGCCTACAAAATCATCTACTGCTGACATTGTGAAACGTCCACAAGCCAAATGCAAGGCTTATACTGACAGAAAATGCGGTGCCAGAGAAGTACACTTTCAGCCTGGATCTTTAGTCAGAATTAAGAAACCAGGCATACTGAAACAAGGACAATCTAAATTTACTACACCTCTTGAAGTGAGACGCCAGCGAGGACCATACACATATGAACTACCTGATGGACGCATATGGAATGCAAGTCGTCTTGCTCCTGTTAGATATGACTTTGGAGAAGCTCAATTTGATGAAGGACATTTTCCTATAATATTGTTTTAAAATGTATACTGTTTATAGTATACATTTTTAGTACATATATATATATTTTTTATAAAAATAAAAATTATATATATATATAAGATGCACCATAAGATAGTAATAACCTGGGTGCTGGTAAATGGATACAAATGCAGAAAGAGAGGCAGCACTCCAAGGATTTAAAAGACAAAATATAGTGTCAAAAAACAGGCAGGTTTATTGAATCCGACGTTTCAGTTCCTCACAGGAACTTTCTTCAGGGAATAAAGAAAGTTGATGAAATTAAAAAAGTTATGCGCGTGTGTGTGTGTATATAGTGAATAAAGTACCCCCTCTTGTAAAATATAAGGATATTATAAGTTACCGAGGAGTTTCATGACCATATAAAAGTTCGAGGCCGAAGGCCGAGTACTTTTATACAGGTCATTGAACTCCAAGGTAACTTCTAATATCCTCATATTTTGCAACTGGAGGTACTTTATTATAATACACAAATTTCAGTGAGTCATGTGACAGAAATGACATCAGAACTCACCGTTTATAACTGATGACATCAGAACTCACCGTTTATAAGGATATAATTTACAAGATATTCATGGCTTTTGTGTATTATATAATATATACTGTACTCTCCCCTGCTCTGTGTATAATGCAGATACTCGTCTGTTAATAATAAATGGAGGGCACACCAAAAAGCATTCAGAAATTAGCAAGAGGTGCAAAAACAAATGTTACCCCTACCATAGGTAACCAATGTCAATACTAAGTCAAAATGTTTGCACACTCAAAACAAGAAACAATTGTTTATTGTTCATGAATTTTAATATGTGATTAACTGTATAATATTCTTTCGATTTAAAATTTCAATTGATCGTTAGAGGGTTAATGTTTTTTTTAAAAAATGGAGGTGATGTCACATGACCGTGATTGTATTGTTTTATGCTCGCTTTTTATGATATGGTATACTGTTCACAACTTTATAATGCACTATAGCACCTTTAAGCCATATGAACAATATAATTATAAGGCAAATTGCATGATTCTGTCCTGATCTGTTATTCTTCTGAGCGCTCGTATCACAGTCTCTGTTGTTATGACAATGTAAACAAAAGTGTCACATGTAGCTGTAGTTGCTTAGCAACGTGGTAAACAAATGCGCACGCTTTCTCCCTGAATATGCGCAGTATAGCGCCACGTCACCAAGCCAGATGATTCATCGGCGGAAGTGATGTAGGCGGAAGTGACGTCACAAACCTGGAAGTACAGGAAGCGCGCGAACGAAGCGCTTAGATAGTGATTGAATAGGGTATTTATACCTCCACTAAACTCAGTATGCATCAGAATCCCCTTGACAAAGGCCTTGGTGCCGAAACGTTGGGGCCATTCTCATTTTTCTGGTAGGTGTATCCGCTCCCTTGCTGATTTCTTGCTTGCTACATGAGACTAATGGGTGATTGATTCTCTATGCTACTTTTTAACATTGTATAAATTGCGCCATGTTTTGTATGGCATTATCCATGTAAAATGTATTCTTGAATAATAGTAAAAATTATTTTTTCAAACCACCCTTATGTCCAATTGTTTCTTGTTTTGAGTGTGCAAACATTTTGACTTAGTACAGATACTCGTCTGCTCTGCGTATAGTATAGATATTCTCCCCTGCTCTGTGTATAAAACAAATAATCTCAGCTGTTCTGTGTATAAAACAAAAACTCTCCCCTGTTCTCTGTATAATACAGATACTCTCCCCTGCTCTGTATATAATACAGATACACCCATTGGCAGCTGAATGACTGCTCCCCAGTTATGTATTTCACTGACTAATTAACATACACTGAGAATAAACTGCTACCTTATGACAGTTACATTGCCCAGTGCTCCCTGAACAGCAGCTCCATAAACAAACAAATCTGTAATTAGGCTCTGGTTCTGTTTGCTCCAAAGAACTCATGTGTGTATGGAGGGACCTATTACACAATCCCAATAAATGTCACCTCACTTGAAGCAAGCAGCACATGGAACCCAGGAGACTCTAAAGCTGGCCATAGACGTGCAGATTTTAGCCTTGTATCCGACCAAAGATCAGACGTCCCAGTCTTCCAACCTGCCACTAACCATTAAGATCAAATCAGACGTCAGCAATCATACGAAAGTTAAGTCTGACAATTAGTAGTGACAGTCACCCATTGAAATTGTCGGATAATACATGCAGAGATATTATAATTTGTCTACAGAAATCTTCTAATGTCCCATCGGCTAAACCACCACCATGTTACGAAAAATGTTGGCACGATCCACACACACACAGTCTGAAAATCAAACTAAACTTTGATTTTATAATTATATATATATATATATATATATATATATATATATATATATATATATATATATATAAAATATCAAAACAGGGGGGTTGTGGGAGCACTCTAAAGGCTTTAAAGTATATATATAAGTATAATAAATGCTATTGCATATGTACCCAAATAGGGGTTATTTTGTTACAAAATTATGATCATAAAATTGATAAGCCACCATACCACGTCAAGGTAAACCCCGAATGGCGGTCCCTAACTTGTTTTATTTCTTATGTGCATTTTAGCATTACCTGTAATCAATGTCCATTGAACGCTGTTTTTTCTCTCTGAGGGCTAAATCCTCCCCAGCCAGCAATCAGGCTTTTAAAGGAGAGATATTCCCAAAAACAAACGCCCAATTTTAAAAGCATAGGATCACCACTAGTTTATATATATATATATATATATATATATATATATATATATATATATATATATATATATATATATATATATATAGAGCAAAAAAAAAAATGCACTCACAGGTCTTCTTCTTGGTGCAAAACAAACTGGTGTTTTATTTCTACGTTTTGGCTATTCACTTAAGCCATCATCAGGAAGTGAAATCACACAAACAAAATCCCCATTTAAAGGCCCAATTGGTGCTTATTGTAAATTCGTTCTACCTTAAAAAGGTAAAGATCTACAGGCGAGGAAGCAACCCAGCGTGGGTGCCTCCTCACCTGTAGATCTTTACCTTTTTAAGGTAGCACAAATTTACACTAAGCACTTAGGCGCTTGTCGCGATGTACGATATTGTTACTGATTAGGATGTGCACAAGATATTTAAATGAGCCCAGACGAATACAATTAAACAGGCCAATAGCAATGTTGGGGCGGTCTGACACGTTATACGTAATTTGAGTCACTATCCACACCTATATATGACGTCACGGGCGGGTTTGGCGCCAATTGGGCCTTTAAATGGGGATTTTGTTTGTGTGATTTCACTTCCTGATGATGGCTTAAGTGAATAGCCGAAACGCCGAAAAAAAACACCAGTTTGTTTTGCACTAAGAAGACCTGTGCTATATATATGATCGATTCATGTTTAACCAGCACCAAGGCAGTAAACTTTGGGATTTGAGTGCATCAGTTTTGGACTTGGTATATATCTTATTGCCTGGGTGCTAACAGCAAAATAGTAATGGATATCAGAAGACAGGCGAGCACACGCAGGTCTTAGTAGAAAAACAAATGGTGTTTATTAAACAAAAAAACTAACGTTTCGGCTAGCACTCTAGCCTTTCTCAAGGTGTTCAGTCTTTTTATCCAGAATACCTCACGCTGAAGCAACATCTTTGATCTATCACCTCCCCTCCTAAGGGGTGGTATATGATCAATGGCAATGTAGCGTAATGTGGGTGCATTCCGCGATGGACATACCAACAAACCAGTAGGGCATAGATTACCCACATTACGCTACATTGCCATTGATCATATACCACGGGATTGGGTGAGTGCAGTTGGTTTTATCTATTTATTTGTATGTTGTTTTAATGGGCAGTATGGGTCTTGATAAAGGTCTTAGGAAAAGACCGAAACGTTGACCTGCTTTTAAACATGTATTAAATAAAATTTGGATTTTTTATCTTTACAAAGGTTCCTAGTGTGCACCATTCTTTCTGGACTTTTGTACGCAGCAATTTTGATGGTAGCACCTGGGTCAGATGCTTGAGACTACTATTGCAGTGGTGTGCTGAACATACTGGAATATATATATATATATATCTATATATATCTATATCAAAACAGGGGGGTTGTGGGAGCACTCTAAAGGCTTTAAAGTATATATATATAAGTATAATAAATGCTATTGCATATGTACCCAAAACAGGGGTTATTTTGTTACAAAGTTATGATCATAAAATTGATAAGCCACCATACCACGTCAAGGTAAACCCCGAATGGCGGTCCCTAACTTATTTTATATTTTATGTGCATTTTACCATTACCTGTAATCAATGTCCATTGAACGCTGTTTTTTCACTGAGGGCTAAATCCTCCCCAGCCAGCAATCAGGCTTTTAAAGGAGAGATATTCCCAAAACAAACGCCCAATTTTAAAAGCATAGGATCACCACTAGTTTAAAGGGGGGGTATGGGGTGCTACAACCACTGAAGTTTGTTTTTGGGAATATCTCTCCTTTAAAAGCCTGATTGCTGGCTGGGGAGGATTTAGCCCTCAGAGAGAAAAAACAGCGTTCAATGGACATTGATTACAGGTAATGCTAAAATGCACATAAAATATAAAATAAGTTAGGGACCGCCATTCGGGGTTTACCTTGACGTGGTATGGTGGCTTATCAATTTTATGATCATAACTTTGTAACAAAATAACCCCTGTTTTGGGTACATATGCAATAGCATTTATTATACTTATATATATATATATACTTTAAAGCCTTTAGAGTGCTCCCACAACCCCCCTGTTTTGATATTGTATATATATCTATATATATCTATATCTATATCTTTTTTTTTTTTTTTCATCCGTTTCAAATCAGTACTTATTTTCTTTGATTTTCTGTGGGCCAATTTATTCACCTTCTTAAATAACTTCAGCGGGTAGTGTTCCAGCTGTTGCTTAACTACAATTCCCAGCATGCTCCGACAGACAGCAACTGTCATTTGTAGATCAGCAACAGCTGCAGCACCGCAGGAACCTCCAAAGTTCAACACACCAATGTGCAAAGAAGCCAAACAAACCCGTGCCCTATAGTTACCTGCATCTCAGCATCAGAGGGGATCAGTTGTGTGTGACTGGGGTACATATGGCACACGACATGCATTATGTATATTACACAGAGGGACTTGAACTAATGAACATGCTTGATGAACAAAGGATTATATTTAAGATTAATAATTTGTCAGCAGTTAAGTTGATGACATGACTACACAGCGGTATCATTTATATTGTGCCTATTCTGCTACTATAGTGGTTGCTGAGTTCACTTACAAACATTGACAGCCCAGTACTGGGGGGGGTTGAACACTACCTGCAATAGTTTTTAGATAGAAAGAGGTATAATTAATTTATACCAATAACGCGCCCATACACTATTGACAAAAAAAAAAAAAAAAAAAAAGGGGGGGCTGCTTCCTTGAATATCACCATTCACACCAGGTTAAAACGACACAGGAAATCTGAAATAGAATGCAAAAGGAAGCGCACACATAGAGTAGTATTGTCTCAAATAAGATAAGCAATTAAGCCCCTAGAGCCACAGAGTGTTTGAAAATGGTGCCTGGAGAGCTATATTGCAGAAGATCCACCAGTGTGATATTCTTCAAGATTCCCCCTTTCGGGTGAATCTTGAAGATTTCTTGGATTTTTGATGCATAGTAATGTTCGTTCTTCACCTTATAAGTTTTCTCCAGTCATCCACCAAGTGGTATAATGAAGATATAAGCAAAATATAGTATAATATTGCTTTTATAAATGTTAAAAATCACCATAAAACAAACTATTTTCTACTCACAAGGATCGCCAGATCATAAAGCACGTAGTACCCAAAGCAAAATAAAAGTCCAGAGTTCTCTCGGTCCAGGAAGGTTTCTCCTTTTGAGTCTGTGATCAATGAATAAATCAGACTGCTCCAATATCCAACGCGTTTCGCAGTCTCTCTTGACCGCTTCCTCAGGGAAGGTGTGATGATCACACAAGTCCTTGTTAATCATGTCGGTGCTGCTTCCTCCCTGTTGCAGACTTACCCGTTTATATTTATTGTGACATAATTACCCGCAACTTGATGTTCAAATTTTAACATTAGCAGCAAATACCCAATAAACATATAAACATATTCCAAGAAATTCACAGTGTATTGTGATTATGACAGTTAATCAAATATTTTTGTCTAATTTAGACCATACCAATTAAAAATGCTAATTTATGCATATTTATTCAAAAGTTTTCTCTTGAGACTGATGAGCTAAAAACTCTCATAAATAGTTAGTAACAATATATTAAGATAAGAACTGAGTAAACTTGTTAAATTAAAAAGCTGCTAAATCCAAGTCTATGTCTCTGGACTTTAATTTTGCTTTGGGTACTACGTGCTTAATGATCTGGCGATCCTTGTGAGTAGAAAATAGTTTGTGTTATGGTGATTTTTAACATTTATTAAAGCAATATTATACTATATTTTGCTTATATCTTCATTATACCACTTGGTGGATGACTGGAGAAAACTTATAAGGTGAAGAATGAACATTACTATGCATCAAAAATCCAAGAAATCTTCAAGATTCACCCGAAAGGGGGAATCTTGAAGAATATCACACTGGTGGATCTTCTGCAATATAGCTCTCCAGGCACCATTTTCAAACACTCTGTGGCTCTAGGGGCTTAATTGCTTATCTTAATTGAGACAATACTACTCTATGTGTGCGCTTTCTTTTCCACTACCTGCAATAGAGTTGGCCTGTGCAAGCCGATTATTGCTCCATGCACAAAAATAGCCCAATAAACCAGTTTATTAACAGCTGCCAATGTGTTTTATAGAGGCACAGGGTCGCCCTACACAAAACTGAATTATTTTTTTTTCTTTAAACTCACCGCTTGTCTGTACATAAACCTCACTTGGTGTCTGGAAGTGAATACAGTGCTGCGTGTGCCGCCTCACCGGGGATACATAAACAGACACTGCTGCCGCTCTCATCCTGCAAGAAACTTTCTGCCATACATCCTAATATGCTGCCGCTTCCCTACACTGCTCAACGCCATTTAAATCACCAGAAGTAATGACTCCCCAGTCCCCTAGCTCTGTAGTAGTTGACATTATAGCACCATTAATTCTATATTCTGGAGCTTTATGACCCGTGCGCTCCTTATACATTAAGCAGTAGATAGCAACTATAGTCAGTTCCTTCCAAATAACATTTCTCAGCCAACAGACATTTGCACAGGTTGAACATTGTTAGATAGAGATTTATATATATATATATATATATATATATATATATATATATATATATATATATATATATATATATATATATATTGATAAGATGGGTGGCACTCCGCTTCTCGACTGCACCCAGTTGCACGGTTAAAGTTTTCATATATTTCCAGAATGAACCAGCAACACAGGTTTTTTTCAATAGAAAAGTGTATTTAGTAAGTTAGTAAAGCATGTTCCAGCCAACGTGACGTTTCGGTCCTCGCTGGGACCTTTCTCAAGGCAACCACACCCTAGACATCATGTGATATATATAGAGCCAGTAAGCCATATGCAATTAAGGAATGACATCACATTCAAAGCAATAAAGTGATTGGTGCAAAATAGTGACTCTGTGCACAACATTAAAGAATCACATGTTCATAAATATTCATAAATATCCTTAAATAAAGTGACAAGTGCTTGATAATATATAAAAAACCAATCCAACAAATATATGCTTATCATGATTAGAATACTTAGTGTAGTGTAAGGAATACATATTAAAACATATTAAAACAAGTTACAAATATCCGTAATAGATATAAAAAAATCAACAACTGATATAGAGAATTCCCAGTAGATCACAACTATATTCTATAATGCTGACTCAATCTAAGGGGGCCCCCTTAGATTGAGTCAGCATTATAGAATATAGTTGTGATCTACTGGGAATTCTCTATATCAGTTGTTGATTTTTTTATATCTATTACGGATATTTGTAACTTGTTTTAATATGTTTTAATATGTATTCCTTACACTACACTAAGTATTCTAATCATGATAAGCATATATTTGTTGGATTGGTTTTTTATATATTATCAAGCACTTGTCACTTTATTTAAGGATATTTATGAATATTTATGAACATGTGATTCTTTAATGTTGTGCACAGAGTCACTATTTTGCACCAATCACTTTATTGCTTTGAATGTGATGTCATTCCTTAATTGCATATGGCTTACTGGCTCTATATATATCACATGATGTCTAGGGTGTGGTTGCCTTGAGAAAGGTCCCAGCGGGGACCGAAACGTCACGTTGGCTGGAACATGCTTTACTAACTTACTAAATACACTTTTCTATTGAAAAAAACCTGTGTTGCTGGTTCATTCTGGAAATATATATATATATATATATATCAGGAAATTGTTTTTACTCACCGTTATTTCTGTTTCCTGGTCACCTTCCATGGCAGCATTCACCAATGAGTTAACCTCCATCCGGACCAATGGACAGGACCTCCCACTAACAAGTTAAAATGATAGCCACACCCATACTTGCTCGTCTTAGTTTAAAGCCTGACATGAAGGGTGGGTAATTCCCTGGTGAATGCTGCCATGGAAGGTGCCCAGGAAACAGAAATTACAGTGAGTAAAAACAATTTCCTGTTTTCCTAGTCACCCCTGGCCAGCATTCACCAATGGGATTCCCAAAGCTACGAAAAAAGGGAGGGATACACATATTGCAGAACTGAAAATATGCTTTATTCAGCAATGTATTACTGACTGTAAGACCTTCCTCCCAAACCTAGCTTCTTGGGAGGCAAGGACATCTAGTCTATAATGTTTAATGAATGTGTTGACAGACGACCATCTTGCTGCTCTACAAATTGCTTCTAGTGATGCTTTTGCTTCCATTGCCCAGGAACTCGCCAACGCTCTGGTGGAACGGGCTTTTAACCCCTAGGGAACCTTCCTGCCTGCTATATTGTAGGTCTTTGCAATTGCTGAAACAATCCAGGAGCTTAAAGTCTTCTTAGAAGGAGCTTGACCTTTCCTGAATCCACAGGGTATCACAAAAAGATGGTCTGATTTCCTGAATATCTTGGACCTTTCCAGGTATATCTTTATGGCTCTGACCAGATCTAACGTGTGCCAATATCTTTCTTTCTCTGACTTCAGAGATGGACAGAAGGAAGGAAGAACCATCTCTAACTCCATATGGAATTTTGACATGACTTTAGGCAGAAACTTAAATGCAGGTCGAAGCACAACTTTATCCCTGAAGATGACCATATAAGGCTCTAAGGCAGACAGGGCAGCCAACTCTCCTACTCTACATGCTGACGTAACCGCCACCAGTAGCATGACCTTCAAAGTAAGGTTCCACAAAGAAGAATCTTCCAATGGTTCAAAGGGAGCTCTTGTGAGAACATCCAGAACAAATGGTAAGTCCCGCTCCTGCAGCTGCAAAAGATTTCTTTAAATTGAATTCCATCTTTTTCTCCATCGGCTCTCTGAATACCGCTGCATCGTCCGCAGGTAACGTTGTCTTCTTAGCAAGCCTTACCACGGCTGCATCAACCTTGGGAGGAAAATCCCAAAATTTGGCCTCCTCATCATCAAAAGGATACTTCTTTAGGAATTTCCCAGCCGTCTGTGGCCTCTTCTCTGTTTTCTTCCTTTCTGTAGTTATCTCTTTTATGGAAGCATGTACTGGAAAGCACAGTGATTTTTTCTTTAACGAAGGAAAAAGCTTGTCTGCAGAAGATAGCTTAGAAGGCTCTGTGGGAAATGTCAAAGTTTGACGGACTGCCTTAATTAATGGATCTACTATGGATAAATCAAAATTCGACTCCTCGTTCGAGTCAACTTCCCCTTCTTCTGAGCCTAATGGAGAATGAAAGACTGAAATATCTGAAAGTTCCCCTTCAGAGACCACCGAAAGAGAGTCTGTGTCTTGAGTATGCATGCCTTGGCCTTTTCCTGGAACTAGCCACTTCTTGAAATCCTTGCACTACTGCCTATTTTATTACAGCTGCTAAGGAATCCGTAAAAGCCTGACTCTCCTGAGAGCATGAAGGTGTTCGATCTTCCTGAGTCTGTAAAGCAGTCGTCTTCTCAGGGGTTTTATCTTTTTTCTCTGTGGCAGGAAGGCTGCATAATACAATAAATAGAATTAACATCATATAAAACCTGAGGGTTTCCAAAAAGCATAATCTAACCTTTTCCCCTTGGGGTGAGTTGTTTTGCCCAGTACAGCAGTATCCATGCTTGAGCTATCCACTGGACTGTATCACACAGTGACAGGATCACAGCAGCAAACGAAAGGCCCCAGACAGGAAGTACTGTCTCCTTATATTGGCAACAACTCCACAAGCATGCTAAAAATTTACCCAATATATATGGGTTATAACCTTATTTAATGCCTGTTCCGGGACTCCACGCCATACTATTGCAGTTTTGGCGCCAAAAGAAACACTTCCGTGTTTCACTATGATGCTGCCAGTAGATGCGCTTTTGCCCATATCCAAAATGGCATCTTTTGCACTTCCGGTCTCGTAGCGTGTAACCTTGCCCTTAACGCCAATCCCCTCAATCAGGATGACCGAGCGACCCTGCCTACCTTGCTCTGTGGCTGCAGATGCAGTCACTCCTTCCTAAGGTATGCGACTCCTCCGTCAGTTCCATACTCACACCAACGGAAACGCTGATGTCACTTCCGGTTTAGCGCTCACAGTACACAGACCTCTTGCGCACAGAGATTGCAGCATCGCCTTCCTAACCCGCATAGCGGGAGGTACAGCTTAGTCCTTAATGGTTACTTCCCATCAACAGGCCTTCCTTAACTAACCCGATATAGGGGAGTATTCGGACTTCCAGCCGTGAGGTGGGCTTGAGAGAGAGTGCCCGACCCCCCCCCCCACACTGGGAACTTACAGGGTCTTGACCCCTGCCTGCTGTTTCCATCCATCGGCCTCTGGCCAGGACGAAAAAAGACGAGTAAGTATGGGTGTGGCTATCATTTTAACTTGTTAGTGGGAGGTCCTGTCCATTGGTCCAGATGGAGGTTAACCCACCCAAAAACTTTAAACCAGGGGCCCACTCTCAGTACTATTATTCTTCCTCTCCTCACTCAACCTCTATTCTCCTAGTCTCTTTTCTTTACATATTATAATCTATTATTCCATCTATTTATCTTTTTTGCTCTCATAGAAATAGTGAAAGTCCATGAAATAGGCCAAATGTTTAGCAGAATTCACCTTGGCTGTGGAATGGAAGTCTGTCCAATATGAAGCCATTAAGTGTGAGCTGGTTCTAAAATTAATTTAGTAAATATTAGACAGGTAGCAGGCTGCAACTTTCCAGTCTGACACAAAATGTTATAATGTTGTTAGGGTCTAGGGTCACTGGCTTGAGGAGCAGGGCCACACTTACCAGGCGTTCCTAGGCCGGCTCTATTTGTAGCCCTGCCCCTTTCCTTCCGCTTCCCGTCCCCTTTGCAGTAGTTCTCTCCTTCCTTTGCTCCGGGCGACTGGCATGCATGAAGTTTGCAAATACTCCACGCATATCCAGTGCCCATAACTAGGCGTCATGCCGCCCCTGAAAATGAATGTTATTAATAGGGAAAAAAAATAAATATATAGGAAGGCCGGTATTTTTTTCCAGAAAAAGGTGGCAACCCTAGGCCCGGGCCTTTGTGGCCTTGCAATAAATCCGGACCTGTACAGGAGAAAACAATGTTACATGTCACACATGAGATTGTAAATAGGAGCCCTCTGCTTACATTTTAACCAACTAATCATCCCAATTTAGGGATAGAACTCCATTTACAAACAAGGTGCCCCCTCATACCATATAGCATGCACAATACAGGCATTTAACATGCACTGAGAAACGGGCAAGAGAAAATATTTACTTCTCAGGAAAATACTGAGATTTACAGTGAGATAGGGCTGACACCTACTGGTAAATGTGTGGTACAGCAGGTGGTACTGTTGTTTCAATCTCTTTACATTAATGATGTGCGGGTCGAGATTTCCCCGACCCGCACACCACCTGACCTGCCACCACCAGCGCTCGTCCGAGCACGACTTGGGGGTTCCTTTTATAGACTTGCGCCGGCTAGTCCCGCCGATGACGTCACAAAAGGGGCTAGCAGTCACAGCGTCTATAAAAAAAGAAACCGCCTGGCCCACAGGTAAACCTGTGGGTATCGGGCTGGCCCACACATCACTACTTTACATAGTAAGATACGTTGAAAAGAAAAGACACATCCATCAAGGTCAACCTTTTATGTAGTTCCGTGCTGTCCAACATCTGTGGTACAGAGGGCCAAAATTTTACTGGCGTATGTGGTGGAGGGCCGATAATAGAAGTCAGCATTGGCCACTCCCCCTTTTAAACCACACCCATGTTACCACAAGAACTTTTAAGATCATATCCAAATTAAAAGTGGTAGCACACCAAAAAACCAAATGGTTGGTGCTCACTGCAGGGAAATCCCTCATATGTGAAAAATTGAAGTCATGTTAAAACATACCCTTAAATCTATATGCCTCATCCTCCCCTGTGGATAATAAAACAACCCCCCAACACATGATTAAACACCTTAGGGGCCCTTAACAACATTTCCCAATTGCTAAAAAAAAACCCTAACAGGCTTACATCCCACAGGTAGCGTAGGGCAAGCAGAGAATGGCACACACAAGCAGCACTGGGCAAGCAGAGAATGGCACACACAAGCAGCACTGGGCAAGCAGAGAATGGCACACACAAGCAGCACTGGGCAAGCAGAGAATGGCACACAAGCAGCACTGGGTAAGCAGAGAATGGCACACACAAGCAGCACTGGGCAAGCAGAGAATGGCACACACACAGGGAGGGAAGGCAGGAGACAGGGAAAGCTATCATTCTAATATGTACTACATACAGTGACACAGTGCTGGTGCCCCATTAGCATTTTGAATAAGGTCTGAACAGGTGAACAATGTGGGCAGTTTCAGTCTGGGTCTCAGGTATGAACAGTACAGGTCTTTAGGATATAAACAATAGATGTGTCACAAGTGGAAACAATACAGGAGGATCACAGGTGTGAACAATACAGGGGAATAGTCTGAATTTGAGGTTTAAACAATGCAGGGGCCAGTTAATCTCTGTAGCGATACCTTTTAAATCTTACACATGGTAAGAAGACACAGCATGTGGGGGGCCACAGAAGGGGGGGGCACCAGTTTGACAGTCCTGATGTAGTTCATCCAAAGATGGTTAAAACAAATCTGAATGTAATTTGCTGCAGAGGGGAAACATTTCCTTCCTGACTCCAAGATGGCAATCTGACTAGTCCCAGGATTAGCTTGTAGTGCGAGCTATCTTCCATAACCCTGTATTCCCTCCCTTACTAAAAGACATCCGACCTCTTCTTTTTCACCAGAACATAATTTTAACAAGACTTCACTGGCCTGTAATTACCAGGCTTAGATCATAATGCTATTAAAATATAGTTTTTCCTCCAATCCCTAGCTGGTAACAAAAAAAGAAGTGAGGAAATCAAATATAGTTGTCAATCTAAAACTAAACTAAGTTCTCTCAGTTCCTGAGGGTGTATTCCATCTGGCCTTGGTTCCTGCTTCAACCATGGACTAGATTGAGCTGAGCCAACACTGCAGAGTATACACTGAAGAAAGGAACAAATTTAGCACATTAACCTTTTCTGTATCCGTTATAACCACATTAGCACTACGTAAACGAGCCACACTCTCAACCCACAAATTTTTACTATGAATTTTCAGGTATGGGATCTGTTATCTGGAAACCCACAGTCCCTTTTTCTTGATCCCAACTGATATATAATTAATCCTTATTGGACTCAAAACCAGCCTATTGGGTTTATTTAATGTTTACATGATTTTCTAGTAGACTTAAGGTCTAGGGATGTAGCGAACTTGTTCGCGCGAACTTCGACCGTTCGCGTCCGCCTAATGTTCGCGAACGTTTGGGAACACCAAAACGGCAGTTCGCTACATCCCTATTAAGGTCTTACGGAAAGATCAGTTATCTGGAAAACCCCAGTTCCCGAGCATTCTGGATAATAGGTCCCATACCTACTACCAAAATGTATTCCTCATTTTCTATCTTTGCTTTCCAAATACCTGTTTTACCACATCTGTTAGTGTACTGCTAAGTCTACTGCTGTAGCTGTTGGTTGTTGCCAATTATCAAGCAGAAAATGAGGTTTGTCTGTTATATAAGCTGATGCTACGGGGCCCATTATTAAATTCTGATGCTCGTTGTAATGGTTTCTAAGCGGACATGTAGTAATTATCTGTATTAAAGTGATACTGACACTAAAAATTTTCTTTTCAAAATATTAATCTACATTTAAAGTTACCTATAGGTCACGTTGATAATAGTGCTGCTTTTGTAAGTAATTGTTACTTGAAGTTCCTAAACCTGACTGTTTTGCCAACCTGACTGTCCCTTCTTAAAAGACAACTAAACCCTAAAAATGAATATGGCTAAAAATGCCATATTTTATATAGTGAACTTATTGCACCAGCCTAAAGTTTCAGCTTGTCAATATCAGCAATGATCCAGGACTTCAAACTTGTCACAGGGGATCACCATCTTGGAAAGTGTCTGTGACACTCACATGCTCAGTGGGCTCTGAGCAGCTGTTGAGAAGCTAAGCTTAGGGCTCGTCACTAATCATCCAGCAGAAAATGTAGTTGGTCTGTAATATAAGCTGATGCTACAGGGCTGATTATTAAATTCTGATGCTAATTGCACTGGTTTCTGTGCTGCCATGTAGTAATTATCTGTATTAATTACTAATCAGCCTTATATTGTGACATTTCTATTCTATGTGTACTGTATATTGTGAGTGGGTTCCGAAGCTCAGTAAGTGACAGCAGCACAGAACATGTGCAGTGAATCGGCAGAAAAGAAGATGGGGAGCTACTGGGGCATCTTTGGAGACGCATCTTTACTGCTAAAGGGCTGTGGTTGCCTTGGGCTCGTACAGAAGCACAAAACCTAATGTACAATATTTGTAGCCAAATTCTTTAGTTAAGCTTTAGTTCTCCTTTAATCTGTCCATTTCTAATGCTAATGGACTACTGCTGCAAAATATGGCAGCCCCCTCATACAGGAACATGGGGGTAAGAAAGGTAATGTAAAAGCAGCAGGCAAATACTTATATAGTAAAATTATAAATAGTATGCAAAGACAATATTATTATAAATATAAAAAAAGGTTATTTCTGTTGTCCGTATCTTCATAATTACTAATCAGCCTTATACTGTGACATTTCTATTCTATGTGTACTGTATATTGTGTGGGTCCCTAAACTCAGTAAGTGACAACAGCACAGAGCATGTGCAGTGAATCAGCAGGAAAAAAGATGGGGAGCTACTGGGGCATCTTTGGAGACACAGATCTTTACTGCTAAAGGGCTGAGGGTGATTTGGGCTGGTACAGAAGCCCAAAACATAATGTACAACATTTCTAGCTACTTCTTTAGTTAAGCTTTAGTTCTCCTTTAAAACATTTAGGGTTAATCAGGCAATTTTGCAGTTAACCTTTAAACTAACCATATAATGCAAAAATTGATATCCTGAGACAATTTGAATTGGTCTTTTTGGGGTTTTTTTTTTTTTTTGGTTATTTTGCGTTCTGTTCAGCAGCTCACCAGCTTGGTATTTCAGCAGCTATACGATTGCTAGGATCTTATTTACACTAGTAAATATACTGTGGTTTGAATTAAAGGCTGGGATATGAATGGAAGTAAATAGAAAGCAATAAAGAAAGTAAGAACAATACAAGTGTAATCTAACAGACTGCTGTTGCTGGGGGTCACTGACACCATTTGAAAACTGGAAAGAGAGCTCAATTCAAAAAGTAAAGAAATTCAAAGCAATTGTAAAGTTGCTGGAAATAGGACAACCTATAACCTGCTAACTAAAAGAGGTGATTCAACCAATTCAAAGAATTTTACCTCCCAATCGGTCTTCGTTATATTTTTTTTTTTAGTTATGTGCCACTCTTTCCAGCTTTCAAATGGGGATTACAGACCAAATCTAATCTAAAAATAAATAAAATGTTTTTAAGGCTACGGTTATTGTTATAGCTACTTCTACTCATCTTTCTATTCAGGTAACCTTAGGAGTTGCCAAAATTGTATATATTTAGTTGGTTGGACCCAAAGCTCAAGTAAGTGAGATCAGCACAGAACATGTGCTGGAAAACAGCAGAAAAGAAGATGGGGAGCGAATGTGAGGAATTTTCATAGGCACAGATCTTCCCTGCTAATGAGAAGTGGTATGTCAGTAACAAAATAACAAATGATAATGTAACATTTCTAGCATACTACTTTAAGCCTTAGTTCTCATATAAATACACATTATCACAGGGCATCAGGACATAAGCTCCCTCAGCTCAATATTATTGCAATAGTAGAAGCAAATTGGACTGGAACTGTGGGTGTTTTGATCATAATGCTAGTTCTTATGTAGAACAAATCACATCTGTAGGAAAGTCTGGGCAAATCACGGGAGACTCACATTCCACCTTCAATCACTTTATTGGCAGAAGACGGTTATTTGTTGACAAGCATGTCAAGTTTTTTTTTCTGGGGGAAAAAAAAAACAAAAAAAAAAAAACAAGAAAACAAAATAGGGTTCATGCCGCAGCAAACGGCAACTTAAATTAAGGGGATAACAGTCCTTCCATCCACAAGCAGGTCAATCGGAGACACGCAACCCCAAAAAGCATGTAGAGCAAGCAAATGGTGATGTGCGGGCCAGCCCGAAACTCGCGAGTCAGCTTGGTTCGGGCCGACTCCTGCACCAAATCTTTGCGTCATTGGTCCGGGTCGAGCTCTTCTCCTGCTCTCCCCACCCACGAACTAGCACTTAAGGCTCCTAAATTTATAGACTAGAGCCCACGCCCCTTTAGTAACATCACTGTGGGGCGGGCCAGATGCAGATTGGGAAGGGACGAGAATTTCTGGACAAGCACACCACTACAAGCAAATCTTTACCAACTAATGTACTCATGATACAGATGAACATTTTTGGAAAGCGATTATATTACATGGAGTAAATGCAGTGTGCACAGGAGCAGTTTCTAGAAGCATGTAAATGTTGCAACCTGCCATGGCTGCTAATTACGGTTGTAATCATTTCATAATTATGTATCTATAACAGGGTTTCACCTTTATATTTTGCATCGCCGCATGAATTTAAAAAAAAAATTGCAATTCCAAAGAGGAAGGGGCTCTTAAACTGTCAATGGTGTTGCTGGGCTCCCAAAGCTAATATTCGTGATAGGGGGGTTTTGCACGTGAGCAATATCATTACAGATTAACTAGATTACCCCTCTTCTAGCCTTTCCATGCTTCAAGATGTACTAACCACCTAGAAATCTCTGCTCTCCTTAGAACCGGACCATTTGTTTTTCAGATTTGATATGAACTCTAGTTTCAATGCCGGTGTAATTAACTCATGTCTGACGAGGTAGAACGATCCTCGTACTGAGGTCTGCAGTTGCCATTCTGAATTGACAGACATGCATGAAAGGGAAAAGTATACAACATGAGACCACCAGTAAGGAGAAGCATAGGTGCATAGATTGACTACACAAGGAAGGCATTTAAAACATACAAAACCAGTATCTTAAGGCTTGGAACGTTTCAATTACTTTGTCAAATTTGTTTTCCAGTTATTTCTCAAGGTTACCAATAAACATTGATTAAAGGGGTTTTTTGACGCAAATGCTGTTCAAAAGAAGGCAATTTAGTGCACGTATTTGTGCCATGGGCATTCACTGTGCAACTAACTAGTTACAGAAAAGAGCACAGGCTTGTCTGGGATCAAAGAATAAGCCTAGGGTCTCCTATGGAATACATAAAATATTCACTTTCTGAATATATCCCACTGCAAATATCTACTTGCCGAAAAAAGTCAGCCATCTAATGGCTAGCAAAGAACAGACTCATCTAGGGGCCAGTGGCACGAAGAATAAGACCCAGCTCAAGAGAACCGCAAAATTAACAGGGCAACTGTGCAAGAAAGGAATAGCATTGGAGAATAAATTCACCCCTCAGACTCTTCTTTTAAATGACACATCCTGGGACTGTGAAGACTCCGCTGCAAAGTTGTAAACAAGAGCATGAATCTTTAAATCCATTTGTATGCCGAACAGAAACCTGCTCTCATGAAGGAGATGGGATCAGACTTAGCAGGATGAATGTCAGGAAAGAACAAGTGCTCGCGAGGTAGAGCTGTGTTTATATGTTAAGTTCAGTATTGCCCGTGCTTTCTCTTGCATCAGCATCTGATCCTGGGAACCACCAAAAGCCACTGTTTTCCAGGCGGCGGTCATCTACAGAAAAAGAAAATCATTAATGAAATGTCTCTCCTGAATCTGTAGGTAATTCCAAAGTCAATGGTTACTTCTTAATCTGATTTTAAAAAAATATTTTTCTATTACCCATTTACATCCAGACTGACTTGATTCTGAAAAGCAGAACAAAGTTTCCATAGTGTGCGCTATATGGCTGTAGTTTCTTTGGCCATTAGAGGAGCTTTTGCTCAACCATTCCAGCTCATGTAGATAAAAAACAATGGGGAAACCCGTCTGTAGGAATCAAGACTTTCCTCCAGATCAAAGGGACAACAGCCCAAAGGCAGTTTTAATTTATTTAAACATGGAATGAGGTTCTGCTACATCTAAACTGACAAGGGCTGCCACTGCATGTCCTGTGTGATCTGGTAAAGTTGCAAAAATGCAGAGGTCTTGCCACAACACAAAATAATGACAAGGGCAGGACAGGCCTTTGCTTTTGCAACGGTCAGTGTAGCTGAGCTCCAGAGTGTGTAATAGCAAGGATTAGCATAAAACTACAGCAGATTACCATGCTTTATATGCATAACACTGCAACAGTGAACTGCAGGATTTGGGGTGGTAGGACTGTCTGTGGAGAAAGCTGCTCTCACTAGTGTCCAGTCACAAAATACAAACACACAACAAGCCTCATGCTAATTGAAAAGGCAGCAAATAAAAAAATATAACCCTGATAATGTGTGCCTCTTGCCAACAGTTATTGAAATCTCTTCAGTAATTTGAATTTATTTCAGTGTCATAGTGGTTTCTAGTCTCTTTCACCCACACACTTTTTAATGCATTACAAAAAAAAAAATATTTATAAATAAAAATGGGCGGAAACTGCTCAACAGAGCAAAAAAAACAGCTGTGCATTTCAACAGAGTGCAGTGTCCACGCAGGTCACTGATATTGGAGTATATTTATTATGGATGCACCGAATCCAGAATTCGGTTCGGGATTCGGCCTTTTTCAGCAGGATTCGGATTCATCCGAATCCTTCTGCCCGGCCTAACTGAAACCTAATTTGCATATGCGTGACTTTTTGTCACAAAACAAGGAAGTAAAAAATGTTTTCCTCTTCCCACCCCTAATTTGCATATGCAAATTAGGATTCTGATTCAGCCAAATCTTTCGCTAAGGATACGGGGGTTCGGCCAAATCCAAAATAGTGGATTTGGTGCATCACTGATATTTCTAAAGAAAGTTGTTCACTTTGGCACAGGTTTTTTGAGGCTTATTTATCAAGAGCTAGCTAAATATGCTTTGAAAAGGTCAAGGAAATCCAAACCAACAGTCATCTTGAATATATTAGACACCCCCAAGTGAATTAAATGGCTCTGTTAATTCTGCACCGGCCCAGGTAAAAAAGCAGTATAGTGGAGAACCGCATGTTACTTACTTTTTCTGGCTGTCCTTTGATGGCCCTACACTAATGCACAGGCATGATTCTAATATTTTTTTCTAATGTGCAAGTTTAAGTCTGCTCTAGGGGTGGCTGGAAAAGCTAAGTAACATGGCAGAACTCTTTTTCCCCCCCTTTCCAATACCAGTGCACCTGGATCCACAGAGGCTTGACTAGCATTTTGGCACAGACAATACATTTGGTATTCCTTGCTCTAAAAGCGTACAAATTGCAAGAAATTTCCCTCTGTGGCAAGTCCTACTTCAACTCTGATAGATAAGCCCCCTTGAGTTTATTACCATTATTTAAAAAAATATTACTCTCCCTGGGATATAGTCCTCTAACATATTTAAGTAACATCACACTGAGCTTACATTGATTTAACAGTAACACAGTATGTTTAACAGAGAACTAAATGTCATTTACGCAACACAGGGCTAACAAAAATCAAGAACCCTTCTGCCCGGCCGAAACCAAATCCTAATTTGCATATGCAAATTAGGGGCAGGGAGAGAAATTGTGTGACTTTTTGTCACAAAACAAGGAAGTAAAAAAGGTTTTCCCTTCCCACCCCTAATTTACATATGCAAATTAAGACTCGGTTCGGTATTCGCCCGAATCGGGGGTTCGGTCGAATCCAAAATAGTGGAATCGGTGCATCCCTATGCCCAAGTAGTATAGAACCTTAACCACTACTTGGGAAGCTTCATCCAGTATATTCTTTAGTCTGGCCTGTTCACCCTTTAAAGGAACAGTAACACCAAAATGAAAGTGCTTTAAAGTAATGAACATAAAATTGCTGTGCTGCACTGGCACTTACCGGCTCTGGAATATTCATAATGTTGTGCCTCTGCATTTTTGTCTTTTCAGGCTTTACTTGGAAAAGGGTTTCTGTTTTGATGGTTGGACATTTATTAGACGCTACTGCGGTAGAATGAAACGTGTCGAAGTCCATCAGTGATTTCTGGCACAAGTCTGTATTTGTGAATGTCCCATTCTCTGTTTTAAAAGGAGTGGCTGTTTCAGTATTACGGAGGCTGCAGTGGGTTTTCACCAGCTCGCCAATGTCAGTGAGTAGCTCTGAGGTGTTCCCGAGCTGTGCAACGGCTCCTTTGCTTGTCTTGACCTTGACAAAGCCTTGGTTAAGGACACTGTTTTCCTCTCTGCTGCTGCAGGAAGACTCATTGAGAGAGACGGACAGGAAACTATCACAGGTTTGAGGCTGCAGTGAAAGTCAGTAAAAAAAAAATCATGTTAGGCATGTATTCTAGTTGGGTTGAAAGGAAGAATTGTATGCAATGGATGGCAGGTAACCTACAAACCTGCATATGAGCAGAAACAGCTGCTGGAAGAGTTCGTGACGAAGGCTTGGGATGTTTGTCTATAATATCCAAAGCAAGGGACTTGCGCACTTTTTTCATCGGGCTGTGCTAATAATACAACGGAAAAGAGATTATGTAAAGATGCCCTACCCATATACACAATATTCATGCTTGATCCAAGTTTCATTACTTAGTAAATCATCTGACATATGCATGGCTCTGCTAATATCTAGGAAAGTGTTGCACTTGCTATAGCTGATTACAAGTCAGTTTCATTTAAGTCTTCTCTCAACTACACATGTGATCAATCATACCAATTGCAGTCTACACAAGAGGAATCTCAATTTACCATGTAAAGGGAACATATTTACCTAGACAAGGTTAGCAGTGACCACACAAGTTGTTAAAGGGGTTGGTGAACTTTTCTCAGTTTAGTTGGCTTCAGACAGTTCTTTCCAATTACTTTCTATTTGTGACCTTTTTTCCTAATATTAAAGTGTTAAGTTTCATTTTTCACCTTTTCAAGAAGCTCTGGGACGTGGGAGGGGGGGGGAGAATCACTAACAGTTCCAAATTGATACATTTACATTTGTTATCTTTGTCCCTGCTGAGCAAAATCCCTGAGTTTCATTAAAGGCAGCTGTTATAATTGATACAATAGTTGCTAATATTCCATAGATACTGCCGAGAAATGTATCAAACAATTGTATCAATTAAATGAAGCTAATTGTAACAGTTCAGAATGCTCCTGGATCACTGAGCTTCCAGAGACAGGAACATTAAACTTTAAAGGGGATGGAAAGCCAAAAAAAAAAAAATTCCATTAACGGGTCCACTGTCTAGAAATAAACCTGTCGTCAATTACTTCCATTAAAAATTCTGTACCTTTTTCATAAAAATCATTATTTTCTGTGCTCCAGCTCCCCCTTCTCTCTATGCGCACTGACTTTAGCCTGCATGAATTCCTCAACATGGCGGGCCGGCCCAGGGCTGCTTTACTTCAGGATAAGAGATACTTTGGGTTAATTTTGGGTTCATTTATCTTTTCGTTCCTAAAGCAGACCTCCATGACAACGCAACACTCCTGACACTACAGAACTTGGAGGAGGGGAGATTGTTCTGAAGTAAAGCAGCCACGGGCCAGCCCACCGTGTTGAGGAATTCATGCAGGCTGAAGTCCATGCACATAGAGAGAAGGGGGAGCTGGAGTGCAGAAAATCATGATTTTTATGAAAGCGCTACAGAATTTTTAATGGAAGTATATTGACGACAGGTTTCTTTTTAGACAGTGGACCCATTTTTTTGACTTTACAGTACATCCCATTTAAACTTAAATTGTGGGAAAACTGCTAAATAAAATAAGATGGAAAGCAACTGGAAAAAAAGTCTGAAAATAACTGAAAAAAATGTGTTTGAAAGGTGAGCAACTTCTTTAACAGCTTCACTAGACCCTATGCTTATATTGTATGTCGGAGCCATAGTGATCCCATATAACCAACTTGTCTAGTGTTATTTTGGAAGACCCAAAACATTTGATATCAACAAGACAGCTGTATCACACTCAAAAGTTTGAGGAGGGGGTTATTTTGTTTTTTTAATACATACTGGTTTTCGCTTCTGACGTTCAAGCTTAGGCTCGTCCACAATGATTAGCTCAATGCCAGACTCACTACGTAGAACTTCCTTTAGATCCTCCTCTAGATGAGGGGTTGGTGGCTGTGGATGTAAAGATCAAGAGCCAATGAGTTAAATACAATGACATAGCATAGAGACTGCCAACTATCAAGCCAAGTAAAATAAGTACTAGGCTTTCCAAGCACATTTTTCCCCCCAATATTTAATAATTTTTAAATATATCCATGTAGCAATAATATATAAAAGATTACCAGGGATCTAAAGAACAGAGTACAAGAGGATGTTTATAATAGTGTCAAGATACTTGTAGTGAAAGCAACACAGCAACCTACCAGTGGCTTCAGCGACCCAAACTTCTCAAGTGCATTTTTAAAAGGTGTTGGAGTGTGCAGTACATGGTCTGCTGCAAATTTATTATTCGGTGTGATGAAACTGAAAGCAAAACAGGAAAAACATGCTTGATACAAAAGATCAAGTAACATGATAAAAGCAGACATGCATTTTTACACTAGCACCAGAGATTATGCACAGCGTTCTATCCGGTCAGGTACATATCTTACCAAACCTGTGTATTCAGAAGGTGTTGATCTGCCCTCATGCAGGGGTAGCAAGAAACTTACACAGAATTCTTCTGCAGCAGCGGGGTCTTATCCCGATGAAGAGGAGTGGTCACCATCGTCTTTTGGCTGCACACAGGAGTGGAGGTGAGGGACGGATTTTCCAGCTCAAGTGCATCTTGTTTGGACCAGAAGTTCAAGAACTAGAATCAGAAAGCAAGAATGCATTCAAAATGAATTCACCATAACAGCTGTTAAAAAAGGGAAAAGAGAAGACAATCTGTGCCCCCGATTTAAACTTCCAGGTGCCAGTTTTATCCATATGGTCTGGTTCTGCCCCCGGGTGCAGTTATTCTGGACCATGGTAATGGAAACTCTAGCCACCGAACTGGGCACACCACAAATAGTTGACCCGATGGTATGCCTCCTGGGAGTGATTGACAATCTAATACCTACCAACATGGCCAGAACTCTGTTATGCTCCCTTATGTTATACGCCAAAAATAAACAGTAATTATTCACTGGATGGGGGAATACCCGGAGCTCTTCCTTTAACTAAATTGACGTATGAAACAAGAGGGGCACCAGACATATTTGACAAAGTGTGTGTGTGTGTGTGTGTGTGTGTGTGTGTGTGTGTGTGTGTAACTGCTGTTAACGAAAACTGCTATAAACATGACACTGTATCCGCGGAGAGCTCCCTCCCATTGCGGGCGGCATAGTGCTGGCAATTAAAAAAAATAAATAAATAAACAGTTACCCCAACTGGAGTGCAGGCTCTATAAGCCAACACCTTTAGTTGGGGATAACATTTTTGTCCAACAGGTGCCTTTTAAGACCCTCTTCAGTCATTATTCCTTCTAAATAAGTAGAATTTACTTTATTTAAAAGAAGCATATTTCACACATTATTCCCACAGATTTATAAAAAGACTGACTAGTCACACCCCAGGCTAATCAACCTGGCAGGCCTTTATAGGATAATCACTTTATTATCTTACCTGCGATGGGGAGAAAGGCAAGGATTTCACTGGTGTGCTTTTGGGGGTCATGCTGTTCGCTTCTGTAATTGATGCAGTAATGCTACCACCATTCTCTGTAACAGGTGACAGGGTAATCTTTCTTTTCTTGTGTTGTTTCAGCACAGAGGGAGGTGTTCCAAAAGCGGTCTGGGGCTGAGGAGATATGGGTATCAGCGCCCCTTTATTTCCCTTGCATAGGTCAGAGAGGGTGTGGCCATCCAGGCGGTATTCTGTGACATTAGAAGCCTGGGGTTTGTCAGTAACAGCAGCGTGGGTGGGGCTTCCAACATCACTGACGGTAGAGTCCTCTCCCAGATCAAAACTGGATAATTCACACCACGCTTCAGGGTCCTAGAACACATTAGAACAAAAGCAGTGAAATAAGACCGCTACAGGGGATATACCTTTAAGGTCATATTTCTATCGACACAAAATTGCAGACATCCCATCTCATGCTATGTAAGAAAATTAGCAAATAAGACAAATTGCACATAACTGTTTAGACTAGGGATGCACCGAATCCAGGATTCGGTTCGGCCAGGGTTCAGCCTTTTTCAGCAGGATTCGGCCCATTCCTTCTGCCCAGCCGAACCAGGCAGGGAGGGAAATCGAGTGACTTTTTGTCACAATACAAGGAAGTAAAAAAAGTTTTCCCATTCCCTCCCCTTTGGGGTTGTTTATAATATAAGCATATGCTACATGGCTGATTATTAAATTCTGATGCTAATTGCACTGGTTTCTGAGCTAACTTGTAGTAATTATCTGCATTAATTATTAATCAGCCTTATATTGTGACATTTATATTTTATGTGTATTGTATATTGTCAATCCCTATCCTCGGTAACATACAGCAGCACAGAGCATGTGCCGTGAATCAGCAGAATAGATGGGGAGCTACTGGGGCATCTTTGGAGACACAGATCTTCACTGCTAAAATGGGTTAGCCTTGGGCTGGTAAAGAAGCCCAAAACAATGTACAAAGTTTCTGACCTACTTCAATGAAGCTTTAGTTCTTTTTTTAAAGCTCAAACTAGAATACAATTTTGTTAGTAACCAAAACATTGGTTATGTGTAGTAGGTGCCCAAACCCCCCCCCCCCCCTATAATTAGGGTTCTACTGTATTTAAACCAACACTTACAGATTCCATTATGTCTGATCCAGGCACCAGGAAATTCACATATTCCACCATCCACTTTTCTGGAGCAGAATCCACTATGGCTGTGGCAGATTCGGAATTTGAACCTTCACCTTCGCTTTCTTGCTCAGATCTAATACCTGGACTCTTGGTAAGAAGCTTGGGAGAAAGTATGTTTGATGGCTCCTCAGGAATGTTAGCACTGCGTTCCACGGGTTCCGAGAGCAGTACATGATTCTACAATCAAAAAAAAAAAAAAAAAAAAAAGATCCACAATAAGGGTTTCAAACCAAAGTACTAAATTGCTAAAATAATGGCCAGATTCTACAATAAAGGAGAAGGATAACATACAGCTTGTACCTGGTCCTCTGCAGCTTGGTACCCAGAGTCTTCCCTTTCTTCTTGTTGCCCACTGGCCTTCCTCACAGTCAGGAATCCTCCAGTCTCCACCTTACGTTTGATGGTAGAGTTCCAATGATTCTTCACGGCATTGTCTGTCCTGCAAGCAAAAGGTGGGCGATGAGCAAAAGGTAGCTTCAGACTGACCCAGACTTAAAGGAAAACTATACCCCCCAAACAATGTAGGTCTCTATTAAAAGACACTGAGTAAAATAGCTCATGTGTAAAACCTTGCTTCATGTAAATGAACCATTATCATAATAATATACTTTTTTAGTAGTATGTGCCATTGGGTAATCATAAATAGAAAATTGCCATTTTAAAAAATAAGGGCCGCCCCCTGAGATCGTAAGATTCACTGTGCACACATACAAACCACATGTAAGGTCACATGAGCCAATTAACAGACAGAGTTCTGCCTTTTGCTTCCTCACTTCTTCCTGTTACAGTTAGTGTTGTAGTATTTCTGGTCAGGTGATCTCTGAGGCAGCACAGATAGAGTCACAAAATGGTGGTTCAAGGCAAGAGATGTAAAAGGGCAACATTTATGTAAATATATATTCCAGTTTGGTAAGATTCTTTAATATGTCATTCAATTTGATATGAACTATCTGTTGCTTAAGTATTCATTTTGGGGGTATAGTTTTTCTTTAAAGGTTTCTACATGAAAGCCTTCAAAATAATTTTGTATATTGACATTTATAGTAGTAGTAGTAGTAGACAAATCGATACCCATCTTCAATGTACTAACAGTTCACTCAAAAAGTAACTGCAGAGTATCACAGTAGGATTGGTTGATACCATCTCTAAGCATATCACATACTGTTTCTGTCTTCCGTACATTGCAGAGCAGAATCATGTGCATTGGTGTTAGATTTAGTCCTGCTCAACAATCAAGGCCAGAAACAGAAAAACAGGATGCAACACGGCTGCAACCCAATTGCAGTTACACAGCTGGTGAGAGATACAGGGGACTTTTAGATGCAGGCACAAATGTCATTGGGAAGTGAATGGTGATCTCTATAGGGGATGTCGCTAGAAGTCATTGCAATTTCCCATTCACCCTAAGAAACATGTCTAAGAGTATTAGCTGTCCATAGAAAACTGTAAATGCATGCCTGCTTAGAAGCATTGCTAAGGTTATCTGCAAAACTGCCACAAATATGTTGAAAATGCATCCCAATTAGCTTCTCGTTGCTTCTTAGCATCCAGTCTTTTCTACAGTAGACAAACAAACTGCTATTCAGTAGAAGTTTAGCAGGCCTGCTAGCTTCAAAAGTTTGAAGGACAGACCTGGAAACATTGAAGGTGATGGTAATTTAGCACGAGCCTGATCCTTTTATTTATTTTTTTTATAACAGGATAGCGCACATAATGAGTAGGTACCGTCCCTTAAGATTAAACTGGGACATTCTTTCCCTCATCTACTGTAATAAAAAAAATAAAAAGGTCGTTTCTCATTGGTGCAAAAGAAACTAGGGTGGCACATGATGTGAAAGAACTAAGCAATATGTTGGCACTATATAAAGTAAAATAATGTTGCCTCTGACTCACAATTGAGCCTAATTGTGCCATAATCATCAGTGCATAGCAACTTACAAAAATTCTCTCTTCTCTTTATTAGCAACGATCATACAAATAGAATAAATTCTTGTTGACCTTTACGCACATAAATCAAGGTAATCATCAAAGCTTCACATATTCTGTCAAGTTGTTTCAAAACAGGTTTATAAAAAAAAAAAAAAAAAAAAAAAAAAAAAAAAAAAATTTATATATATATATATATATATATATATATATATATATTATATATATATATATATATATATATATATATATATATATATTTATTTATATAGATTTATATAAATATATAGATTTATATAAATAACAGACTCTGGGAAAAAAAAAAAAAAAAGAACCTTATAACTTCACTCTCCCATCTGCATTTTGTCAGTATTGTATTATATGCTCTCTTTGAGATTATATTTTAACGTCATGTGGTTTAAAGACTATTAGTGGCTTCTGAGGCTATCTTCTGGTCTTTTCTATATGTCAACCAAGGCGAACATACAGCATCATATATCAACGTTCTGTTTTCATTGCGGGCTGCCATTAGCTCCATTGCCGCTCTGGTGTCGACAGATGCAATTATTTGTTTTAGTTGAATAGGTCCTCCTTTTTGGCATGCTTGGGGACATACTGTAATCCGGAAACATTAGAAGCAATGAAAATGCTTATGTGTGGCTGACAAGGGATTTTCATCTGTAGATCTACAGATATTATGTGAAATACAGACTTCCACACCTGTTGTGAGAGCAGGCATTCGCACCACATGTGAGTAAAGTTCAATTTTGTCCACAGTTTCTCCAGCAAAGCAGTGAATATTGCTCAGAGTTTTTATGTCGCCTTGCAGGGGTAAGTTGCCATCTGTATATTCGTTTTTTATGTGATTCACTGTGGTTTGTGCATCTTGTTGTCCCTGATAAAGAGTCCGAGCTGCATCGTGCCATTGATCTGTACTGAAAAATGTGTAAAGATCTCTTTCCCATTTAATCATATAGGTATATTTGTATTTCGAGGGATCCATAATGAAGAGTTTGTAACATCTAGACAGGGTCCCTTTCTCAGACCCGGTCAGTCGTTCTAGGCCAGATTGCTCGGGACATGTTTTGTAGTTTGGGATATGTTTCATGAGCAGGTGCATTATCCTTATATTTGTATATCTGTCCAGCTCTGTAAGTTGATATTTATTTTGCAGTTCTTGAAATGTTAGGTACATGCGGATTCCGTATAGATCTCTGATCAAATATATTCCCTTGGTTATCCATGGTTGTATGTGCCGGTCCCTTAGAAAAAATTTGATGCTAAGTAGCGGAGTCCTGAGACAGAGCCTTGTTACCTTCTGATTTAGACCGCGCTTTATCCCAAATTTTTAACACTGTTATAGTAGTAGTAGTAGTAGGCAGTGTCACCGCTTGTTTGTGCCTATATTGCAATGGTGTCCATAATAGCTGAGGGATGTTGTCGTTTATTGATTCCCCTGTCGCCAAGTTGAGCCATTGCCTACATGACAGTGGACTATGCATTTTTATAGCTGTATCTAAAATAGACTAACTTTTGGCATTCCGAGTCCCACCGAAGAGACCGGTTGTTATAACACCTTAGCAGCAGTTCAGGGTCCCTGCCCATATAAAATCATTTGTTTGTTTCTGCAAAGTTTTAATGTATTGTTTTGGGAGATCAGTCTATATTGTTCTAAATAAATAGAACATTTTTGGTAGTATGTTCATTTTTTGTAGCGTTTTTCCTACCTACCCATGAGATACAGTATACAGTGGTTTCCATTTAGAATAGCTATCCAGGATAGACTTCTGCAGTGGTATATAGTTGTGTTTATGTAGCAGTTCCGGGTCCTTAAGTTAGTTTAACCCCTAAATAAGTAATGAATGTTTCTTCATTCAAACTGGAAATTACATTTAAGCTGTTGTTTCTCGTGTTCAGGACACTTGGTAAAAAGCATTCCGTTTTTGAAAGACATTGGGCAGTGTTATGTGTAGGCTGGTTAAGAAAAGTATGATATCATCTGCGAAAAGACCTATGGTGCTACATCCCGATTTTGTTGGGACCATTGTCATTATTTTGTCTGATCCGAATAGCTAGTGGATCGACCAAATGGGGCGAAAATTAGTAGGGACAATGGGCACCCATGCCTAGTACCATGAGAATAATATGAGGCGAAGTGGTTAGCTATCTTAAGTGGATCTGTGATTTTGTGTTGTTGGTCTTTTAAATATTTTGTTGGACTGCTTTTTCCCTCAATTGAGAGTCTAGTAACTTATCAGCTTTGTTGCTCTTTGTGTAGAATAGTTGTTTGAGGAGTTTTAGTCTGTATTATGTTTTGATAAGAAGCAGCTGTTGCAGTTCTAGTTTGAGTTCTTCTATTTTGGCAGCAAGTTCTTTAGAAGACTGTATATAATATTTATGCTCTGCGTCTACTTTTTTGCTGTAGTGAATTTATTGTGAATTCTCTGTGTTTGCAAAGATTAGCTACTTGTGAAATGATGTCTCCTCTTCTGGTAGCCTTATGTGCCAACCATACAGTTTGACAGTCTATTTCTGCTGTTGCGTTAGTTTGGAAATATGAGACTTCCGAGAACACATCAAACTGTCCGTAAACTGTGTTTGATAGTAGGGACTCCTTGAGTCTCCAGGGTATAAGAGTTTTCCTATTGGGGGAAAAAGCCTATATCAATTCCAATTGGAGCATGGTCTGACCATGACTGAATACCTATTCATGCTCTTGTGGTCTGTGCTGCAGTTTGGGGATCTACGATAATAAAGAGAGATCGATTCTTGTACGAGTTAAAAACCTGGGGGAGTGGTAAGTGTAGTCCTTTTCCAATGGATGCTGGGAGAGCGCGGTGGAGAGTTGGGGGTGTTGAGGAGATTCCATCTGCGTCGTGCTTTTTTTTAGGTTCCTCTGGTGATGTGATGGAGGCAACGGCGCCTTGCTTATTAACTATAAGCTTTACCGGGAATCCCCACCGGTACGATATGTTGATTTCTCGCAAAATTTTAGTACTCTCCATAAAAGCTCTCCTTTTTGCTAGTGTGGCTTGGAAAAGCTCTGCATATATCTGTAAGCCTGCATACTTTGTAGGCCAATTATCCTTGCATCAGGCAGAACGCAAGAGCTTCTCTTTGATATGAAAGAAATTAAGCTTTGTAAGGACATCCCTTGGGGCTGAATCAGAGGCACTGCCTGGCTTGGGGATCCTATGTATTCTGTCGATTATAAACTCAACTTGAGGGGTATCAGGCATAATTACCTTGCGCAGAGTTGCCAAGTATTCTTCCAAGTCCTGTGCCAACTCTGGTATGCCATGCAGTTTCAAGTTGTTTCAGTGATCCTCCAATTCTGCCACCTTGTTCGATAAACGTTCCACCTCCGTTTCCATTTTTGCTTGGTTGTCAGCTAGATTATTATGTGCGGCCGCATATTCCTCCATTTTAGTTTCGATGTGCGTTGTGCGCTCCCTAGCTCCTGCAGCTCTTTACGTATATCAACTGATAGCTGCTTATTGTCCACTTGTAGCATTTGCTTAATATCCAAAAGCATTGTTTTTAACTCCTCTGCTGAGGTGTTATAGGGTCTGTGTCACGCATGGGATCTAGGTCTGACCCAGGCTGGCTCGTATCCAAGATGGCGTTCCCTCTGGGTTGCTGCTCTGTAGCCGCGTGTGTGGGAAAGAATGCCGTTACTGAGGTACTCTCCTTTTTTGGTTGAGTTTTAGGTCCCTTACCTCTCCAGACATTATCTTTTATAATTTAAGCTGCGAAATCTCGGTCCACTGTGTGATACATATCTTATTGGCTCAGTTCGACACAGAGATTACTCCTCAAGCGCCCATACTCTGTGCTGGCTAGCTCCGCCCCCCCCAAATTACAAAATTTAACAGTAAAAGTGACCATACATTGCCAGACCTTTGACCAATTGTTTACCCATATACAGGGCCAAATTGTACTGATCCAATCCCTGGCGCCAAAGATCAGTTCATACACTGGAATAGAGAGATTTTTGTACTTACCGTTAAATCTTTATTGGGGGATACAGGCACCATGGGGATGAAGATCCTGCAGCTGGAGACTGGACACAACAGTAAGTACAAAAATTTCTCTCTTGCCTAAATTGGGGGACACAGGCACCATGGGGACGTCCCAAAGCAACCATGAGGGTGGGACACTGATATATCCCCTTAGGTGTTCAACTAATTACAGTCTGTAACACCTTCCTCCCGAAAACCAGTTCGGCTGAGGCCTGTGTGTGAAGCCTGTAGAAGCGCGTGAAAGTGTGAAGGGATGCCCAGGTTGTCGCTCTGCAAACTTGTTCTGTCGATGCCTGGTGTCGAATCGCCCAAGACGTGCTGAGGGAACGAGTAGAATGTGCTCTCACTTTTAGCTGGGGCGGTTTACCTTTACGAATCCACTTAGCCAACGTGGTCTTGGCCGCCTTTGTGCCACATCTTGGCCCATGCGGGATGATAAACAATGCATCCGTCTTCCTGACATCCTTAGTAGCTTCCAGGTAAGACGTGATAGCTCGAACCACGTCAAGGTTGTGCAGTTTACACTCAGCGGGATTCTTGGGTTTCAGACACAAGGAAGGCACCACCAAGTCTTGGTTAAGGTGAAAATCAGAAACAACCTTTGGTAGAAAGTCCGGAGTAGGTCTGAGGACTACCTTAACAGCATGTATGATGGTGAATGGCGACCTGCACGACAATGCAGCAAGTTCGGAAACCCTCCGGGCAGAAGTGATGGCCAAAAGGAAGACCACTTTTTCAGTAAGGGTGGACAGAGGAATGTTGTTGAGTGGTTCGTAAGGGTCCTCCTGTAGGACAGAAAGAACTAGGTTAAGGGCCCATGGTGGTACAGGATAACGATAAGGAGGATTCAGACGAGTCGCTCCCTGAATGAATGTTTTCATGTTACTCCTCAGGGCCAGCTTTTCCTGTAGTAGAATGGACAACGCTGAGACCTGAACCTTCAATGAGCTAACGGCAAAACCCTTGGACAGGCCATCCTGTAAGAAGGATGAAACATCACTTGTTTGCCCTCTGAGGATCCTTACCCCGAATTTTGCACCAAGTGATGAACGTCTTCCAAACCCTGTGGTATATTCTGGCTGAAACGGGTTTTCGTGCCCTAAGCATGGTGGGTAAGGCTGTCGAAGAAGCACCCGCTCTTCGTAGGACTAGGGCTTCAAGAGCCACGCCGTTAAAGCCCACTGATGAGAATTCGGGTGAGGAATAGGTCCCTGAGTGAGCAGATCCTCTCGCTGGGGAAGGTGGAAAGGAGCGTCTGCTGCCAACGCCACTATGTCCGCAAACCAAGCCCTTCTGGGCCAGTATGGTGCCATCAGGATCGTTGGGATGCCCTCTCTTTTGACCTTCTTGACGACCTTTGGTAGAAGCGCTAGTGGAGGAAAGATGTAGGCCATGGAGAACAGTCACGGAATCACCAGAGCGTCCACTGCGTATGCGAGTGGATCTAGACTTCTTGCCACAAAGCTTTGAACCTTTCTGTTGTTCCGGGACGCCATCAGATCGATGTTGGGTATGCCCCATTTTTCCACGAGAAGTTGAAAGACGTCCTGGTGAAGGCTCCACTCTCCCTGATCTAGGGTTTCCCTGCTCAGGTAGTCCGCAATCCAGTTGTCTACCCCTGGTATGTGGACCGCCGATATGGCTGGCACGTTGTTCTCTGCCCACTGGAGGATGCCGTTTGCTTCCCGAAGAGCTACCTGGCTCCTGGTGCCACCCTGGTGGTTAATGTGCGCTACTGCTGTAACGTTGTCGGACTGGATCCGAACTGCTTGGCCCTGGAGCAGGGATGTCAGGTGTTCGAGAGAGTAATGAATCACCCTCAGTTCCAGGAGAATGATGGGTAGCCTTGTCTCCTCCTGATCCCAGAGTCCTTGGATCGTGGTTTGTCCTAGCACACCACCCCACCCCCTGAGGCTGCCATCTGTTGTGAGGACTACCCAGTGGTGGGGAGGGAAGGGTCTTCCTGTGGTGGTGCGAAGAGGTTGCGAGGGAGAGTTTCACTTGTTGCTGGAGGACTATTGGGCGATCTAGATCGTGCCGATCCTTGCGTTGTTGAAACAGTATGGCATGTTGGAGAAGTCTGGTATGAAACTGAGCATAGGGAATTGCTGGGAAGGATGCCACCATCGTCCCTAGGGTTTGCATAGCCGTCCGAAGGGTCACGGTAGGTGTATTCATGAGGATTCTCACCCTGTGTTGTAGGGTGCTGGATTTGTCCTGTGGGAGAAAGGCTTTCCCGTTCCTGGAGTCTAGTATGAGTCCCAGGTATTCCATTGTCTGCATTGGGGATAGGTTGGACTTCTTGATTCCACCCCAAGTCGGTCAGGGTCTGAAGGACTAATGTTGTATGACGGTGTGCAATAGCTTTGGATGGGCCCTTGACGAGAAGATCGTCCAAATAAGGGATGACGGGAATTCCCTGGAGTCGTAACTCCTCCAATGCTGCCGCCATCACCTTAGTGAATGTGCGTGGGGCTGATGACAACCCAAAGGGGAGCGCTACAAACTGCCAGTGTTGACCATTGACAAAGAATCAAAGGAACCGGTGGTGCACTGGGTGAATGGGTATGTGGAGGTAGGCGTCTTTGATGTCGATGACGGACATGAACTCGCCGTCTTCCATGGAAGCCAAAACAGACTGAATTGATTCCATCTTGAAATGGCACTTTGTCACGAAGGGATTGAGATCTTTTAGGTCTAGGACTGGCCTGAGAGACCCGTCCTTTTTGGGTAGCATAAAGAGGTTGGAATAGTATCCTCTGCCTCTGTCTGCTTTTGGTACTGGTTGGATTGTACCAGCCTTGGCGAGATCCTGGATGACCTTGAGGAACATGGCTCTGTTGTGGTTGTGAGAAGTGAGACGTGAGATGAAGAATGTGGGGTGGCAGTTGGGTAAATTCGATCAACAGTCCTTGTGAGACAACTCGAAGGACCCATAGGTCCCGTACTTTTCGTTCCCACACCTCCCGAAAGGATTTGAGTCGGCCTCCTAGAGGAGTCCCTTCGGGGGTGGGCACCCCTTCATGCTGAATTGGTCTTGTCTTGAGAAGGCTTTGTTGGTGCCTTGGTGGAGGACCAAGAAGATCTCGGTTTGTTCTGGTAGCGGAAGTTACAGCTGGTTTTATCGGTTTGTGTCTTTGACCTTTGGCTCTGCCGAAAGGGACGAAAAAAGGGGCATCTTTTGAACGGTGGTCTCTTGGTTCTTGTCTGTGGGAGAAGGGTGCTCTTGCCACCAGTTGCCTGAGAAATTATTTTATCAAGTTCAGCTCCAAAGAGTAGTTTGCCCTGAAAGGGTAAGTTAACCAGGGATCTCTTGGACGTCAGGTCGGTGGACCAAGTCTTTAACCACAGAAACCTACGAGCGGCCACCGATTGTGCTGAGGCCTGGGCCACCATCTTCGCTGCATCGATTGCTCCGTCTTAAGAGGCAGCGTCTGCTATTTGGGACAGGAGATTGTCGGTATTGGGATCGTCAGACCCTATGAGCTGAGCTGTTTGTTCCACCCAAACATGGCTTTTGCCACCCAGGCGATAGCGAAGATAGGTCTAAAGGTGGAACCCGACGCTGTAAATGCCGACTTGCAGAACCCTTATAATCGTTTGTCTATAGGGTCCTTGAATGCTGCCGCATCTGCCACTGGTAGTGTTCCTGGACAGCCTGGAGACTGGGGGGGGGTCAACCACCGGGGGGGAAGCCCAAAGATCAGTGCACTCTTGTGGGAAGGGATAGGTCTGTGAGAAGCACCTGGAAATCTGTACTCTATGGTCTGGATGTTTCCATTATGCCTTGATAAGTTCGTCTAGCTGTTCATAGGCAGGGAACATGTAGGAAGACTTCTTTTGTCTCTTGAAGATATTTTTGGCGGGTTCGACCACAGGCAAAGAGTCTTCGATATTTAGCGTATTGAGAACTGCTTGTATCAAACCTTCCACCTCCCTTTGGGTTCTGGGAGTGTCTAAATCTGGATCAAGATGCTCTTGGTCAGAGTCTTCTTCAGAAAGAACTTGACCCTCCTCATCAGAGGAAGAGAAGTGGTCCCTCGGGGAATCTGGAGGCGAAGGTGCAAGCCTTTTAGCGCCTGCAGGACGGTCGTCTGCCCTGGTGGGTTGGGATAGGCGTTCCAGTACCTTGTCTAAGGTCTCGGGAATGCGGGCTAAGTTTTGGATGCCTGCAAGTGAGAGGGATAGGGCCTTGATCAATTCAGATTCAGAAGTGCTAGCCAATGGAGGTGGCGAGGGTTCTGATGGTCTGCAGGCCACACACAGAGTCAGTCGAAGCAGAGCTGAATTTGGTCTTACATTGTGTGCAAGCCAGGAAGGAAATCTGTGTATGGGAGCGTGTATGAGCTGAGGACTTGGAGGTCCTGGGCTCTTCTGTTTTGTCTGCCATAATGCTCCTTGCGGTCATGAATAATAAAAACCTTTTTTTTTTTATATATATATATTTATTTTAAAAAAAGGAGGCAGGGGATCCCAGCCTATGCAGGGTAGACAGGCAGACTTGTTTCCTGGCGTGGAAACCTGGAGAGACAGAGAAGGGGCACATGGGTGTGAGTGGCCCTGCACCTGGTCTAATGCGTGTGAGCAGAGGGATAAGAAGAGAAACTTGCCTGAGCAGCCGTAGCCTTCCAGAGAAGCAGGTGTTCCTGTCCCTGAAGTGAGCGTGTCGCCAGAGAACTCAGAGAGGGGAGCCGAGAAAGGAGGCAATCGGGCGACTTCGGGAACTCCTCCCAGGGAAGGCGCGGGGGAAACTAAAGACCGCTCTGCGTGTGAGGCGAGCAGGGCGGAAGCGGAAGTGCGTCTCAGCGTGAGACTCATAGAAACGGCGCCATGGAAGGGAACGGAAGAGCCTGCGCTAGATGCGACGGAGGGCTGGGGTGGGCCTAGCCGTGGAGATGGAGCTGAGGGGACAAGGGGGCCAGAGGGAAGGACAGGGGTAAGGAGTCTGATAGAAGGGGGTGATAAGTAGAGAGTACTCACGATTGCTGCCAGCTAGTCCAAGCCCATCTGAAGATCTCCCTATACAAACACAAATAAAAATATATATGCGAACACATATATCAGTATTTGTATCAGAGTATACACCCAGGGTGGGTGTATGGCGCTGCTGCAGACCTCCGAAGAGCAGGAAGCAGCGCAGGGAGATAGGAGCAAGCCTGCAGACCTCCGTAGAGCGGGAAGGCTGTAGGGCATAGGTAAAAGTTAAAAGCTGGAGAGGCTCCTGAAAGAATCAATGGCCCCATAGTGTGGCGTGATCATAACCTGGAGTCTTGATCAGTTGCTCCAGCCACCAAAATCTGTGTCTTCTCCTTCTGAGGACACTAAAGAAACTGGAGATAGTAGGAGGAGGCAGGGGATGAAGCCCAGAGCAGGAGGAGGAGTCAAAAGTTTAACTGTTTAGTGTCCAGTCTCCAGCTGCAAGATCTTCATCCCCATGGTGCCTGTGTTCCCCAATTTAGGCAAGAGAAAAACGGAAGCCTTTTGCACAGTGGCCATGTTTGGACAACTTAGGACCAAGGAAACACTTGTTTGTTATATATGGCTTAGTTGGTGGTCATGGTTAGAGGGGGAGAAATGTTTGGAAAGAAGCAGTGATTTAGGAAAACAATTATTTCCTTTAACAACTATTGTTTTGGTTTATTCTTTCCCCTGAGAAAAGGGGATGAACCTTGTACAGTGTCTGATTGGTGAGTGTGGGTTAAAAAGATAGATACTGTATGAGATGCCACACATACTATGGCCACCATTCCATTGTTCATGCTGTCTGCCCCAACGATTGGAACAATAGAAAAGCAGATTGTGAAGAGGAGCTGCATATTCTCTTCACTTCCTCATCTGCTAATGCACTATACACTGGCAGTTATGATACATAATCACACTGCCTGAACAAAACTGATATGCACAGTACATCAGTATCAGCTGGCCACCATACATTTAGCTAAAAAACATCCAAAACTTGTATTGGTACACCCATGGTCAGCTTTAAGTGCAAATATATAAGGTCAAACTGTGGAATCCAGAACAATTTCTTGATATTTTGATTTTTTTTTTTTTTAGGAATCAAAATTTCGGGAAATATTAAAGCTAACTCATTTATTAAATGCAATAAACATGAATTACTTTTGTGCTCAGAAAATCTGACCTCCATGAAGACAAACAGTTTTGATTAAACAAAGATGCATTTTCTCTTACCTCCCAGGAAGCAGCTTTGCTATTTCAGCCCATCGATTTCCCAGTACTTTATGGGCTTGGCATATAATTCTATCCTCTTCCTCTGTCCATGATGACTTTTTCACTTCCGGATTGAGGTGATTGTGCCAGCGTTCGCGGCACTGTTTGCCCATGCGGCCTCTGAGCTGCTTAGCTATCAGGGTCCAATGCTTGGTGCCATACTTCTTCACTAGCTCAATTACCTAAGAATAGGAAGATGAAGAGAAAGTTCAAAGTAAACCACATGATGGCACAAGGATGGGCAAACAGCAGGGTCTTGCAGTATAAGCTCACACCGTCCACCTAAAGACCAAGGTCAGTCTGCAGAGGGGAAATACCAATTCGTCAGGATGGCCACGTTTCCATCTCTGTGCTGTAGCAGATACCAGCTATTTCTTGTCTTCCCCTTTTAAAGGTACTGCACCCCATACCTTTTCATCCTCCTCTTTTGTCCACGGACCCTTAACCAAGTCAGGATGAAGAACACGAAGCCAGCGGTGCTGACACTGTTGTTCGGTACGATTCTGAGAAAGGTAAAAAAAAAAATAAAAAAAAAGTGTAAATCACTTATTGAAACCATCCTCTAAACTATTAACATTTAAAATATAGGTTAACCCTTTAAGTGTCCCCATGCACATAGATTTAAGAATCTAACAGCGCTAACAGAACAGTATCCTCTATCCAGAGTCATAATACAAAATTTGTGGGTTCTATTTTCCATTATGGGAAAAATGCATTGCCTGCGTACCAACAGAAAATGAGAAATTTGGCAGCAGCAATCCTACTTTATATACGAAAAGGTTTTTATCCTCTAGGCATGTGTACTAAACCACCAAATGAAATTTGACCCTTTTTTGCATTCAGACCTATATGAAAAAAATACACCATAAGCGAACACACAGAGGGCTTTGTAAGCTTTGTTTTGTCCCTCCTTTAAGAAAGGATGCCTACAGATCTCCAGACTAAGATGTTGTAAAACCATATTTCCATCCAAATTAAATGCGCACAAACAATGAGGGACATATATGAATGCATCTTTAAGTGTTCCTGTAAGTGCATCTGTTCTAAAGTGGATGCAATTGTTTCGCCATTCATTAAAGGTAGGTGCATACATACACGTTCGCAAGTCTGTCCTGCTTAATTATGCACATATTGATGCTGAGGAATCCTGGAGATACATGTGCGACAGCAGAATCACAAAAAAAAAATTTTTTCCCACCCAGTGGCAGAAGTAAACATCCCTAAACGCATGGTGAAATGTAAGGAAAGGTGGCACTTACATTAAGGTTACTGGCAATCGTCTTCCATTCACCTTGTCCATGCTTCTTCACCAAGGCTTTTAGAGTCTCATCCTAATGCAGAAGAACAAAACAGAAATGAATAGTAAAGTGTACAGCAGGAAACATCAATGGGAAATGTAATTATGCATGACCTAAGAAAGAGGAGCGACAAGTAACCAATGATCAAAGGAAAAGGGTAACGAGTTATGACCCCTTTATTACTAAGGAAGCATTCAGATGTAAATAGAATCTATAACATATAATATCATCAGAGGATGGACCAGCCAAGTATAATTATGCACACTATGCAGCAACAGTAAGAAGTCCAGCACTGCACAGACAATAAGGAGTCAGATCTAGCACTAGGCAAGAAAGACAACAACATTGTCCCCATTCCATCATCTCACCTCTTCTGGGGTCCATTTCACTTTGACCCGGTTTTCCTTTGGCTCTGGGACATCAGAGTCTGTGTCCTGATATTGCAAATCCTCAAGATCATCGCTGTTTGATTTAAAGAAAATCAATACACTTCAGTCGACATACAAGAGTGTCTCAGCAATACGCAAACAGCGTATGCATAATGAAAGGCGAAGCATGGCTCAAATCTCCTAGGGTATAGGGAGTGTGTTGATCTATAGCAGGGCTGTGCAACTGGAGGCCTGTGGGCAGGATGTGGCCCTCTAAAGGATTTTTAAGGCCCTCCAGTCTGCTCACAGGCTTCATAGACTTCACTGTATGAAATAATCATTTTAATTCATTCGGGCCCTCCAACATGTTATATTACATACAATTTGCCCACTATATGTAAAAGTTGAAGACAGCACTGATCTAGAGCAAGACAGAGCTAAAACAACGGGTGCCTGGTGGTGGGTAACCCTTCAGTTTCCCTGACCCAAATCCCAAGGATGTACCTCTAGTCACCCATCTACTGCTTGGTTTTGGAGATATCACATAGCAATTGTGCCAAACAAGGACAACCAGAAGGGGGAAGAAAAGTTCCAACATGTGGCACAGGGGACAGAACACAGGATGGCAGGAGGAATCATCAAGAGCAACAATGAAAACACTGCATTAGGAAAGTAATTTTAAGTGCATTTCCCTAAATGTAATCAGTGGAGTGGGTTGCTAAGGGGAGCCTGAGGGTGGGAGATGGTGTTGTGACTGTTATACACTTTTTGCATGAAGGTGCTTTGAGATGTAATACAGTGGAACCTCAATTTTACATCTCCTGATTTTTAGTTTCCCCTCATTTTACATTGTTTTGTGGTCCCACCTATATATAAAACATTTCATTTTTTTTACACCTTTTTGTTTCTGGTCATCTGAAAAACATAAATGGGGGTTCTACTGTATGTAGGAACAACTATCATTAAGAAAGAAATACTATTAATCCAAAGATATATTTTGTTAAGTCTAATAAAACAAATATTTCTTTAAGAAGGGTTAAAACTGAAAAGCATGGATAACAAAACAAGCAGAAGGAAGCTTGAGCATGAAAATGCAGTTCTTAGTTAGAGAACTGAGAGCCCAGGGGCAAAGAGGTCAAAAACAAACAGACAGAGTTTACAGTTTCACTTGAGACCAGCTGCAGGGAGTGGAGAGGACAATATTAAAGTTCTGAGAAGTACAGAAAAGCTTGTCAAGGTCAGGGAGATAAATATGAAGTATATATGGGGAAGTTCAGGAGGTATATATGCATGCTCAGTTTGTTAGTGTACAAGTGGGAGATAGAAATGCCTTGCTGGGGAGAGTATTGAGAAAAGATATGAAAACAAAATTGAAGGCGCACAAAGAAAGGACAGTGGAAGCTCAGGTCTGGGGCCAGAGAAGAGGAACCCAGTTGGGGAGAAAAGCGGCAAGGCTGAAGGGTTGAAGGGAGAGCTGAGAAGGAAAACACAAAGAAGCCCATTTGAGGGGGAGAGCTGAGAAGGAAAACATAGGGAAGCCCAGTTGAAGGGAGAGCTGAGAAGGAAAACACAGGGAAGCCCAGTTGAGGGGAGAGCTGAGAAGGAAAACACAGGGAAGCCCAGTTGAGGGGAGAGCTGAGAAGGAAAACACAGGGAAGCCCAGTTGAAGGGAGAGCTGAGAAGGAAAACACAGGAAAGCCCAGTTGAAGGGAGAGCTGAGAAGGAAAACACAGGGAAGCCCAGTTGAGGGAGAGCTGAGAAGGAAAACACAAAGAAGCCCATTTGAGGGGGAGAGCTGAGAAGGAAAACACAGGGAAACCCAGTTGAAGGGAGAGCTGAGAAGGAAAACACAGGGAAGCCCAGTTGAGGGGAGAGCTGAGAAGGAAAACACAGGGAAGCCCAGTTGAGGGAGAGCTGAGAAGGAAAACACAAAGAAGCCCATTTGAGGGGGAGAGCTGAGAAGGAAAACACAGGGAAACCCAGTTGAAGGGAGAGCTGAGAAGGAAAACACAGGGAAGCCCAGTTGAAGGGAGAGCTGAGAAGGAAAACACAGGGAAGCCCAGTTGAGGGGAGAGCTGAGAAGGAAAACACAGGGAAGCCCAGTTGAAGGGAGAGCTGAGAAGGAAACACAGGCAAACCAAGCATGGGGGTATAGCGGACAAGGGCAACAAAGGGAGTCCAGCTGGGAAAGGGGGGGGAGATGAAGGACAAGTGCAACACATGAAAACCAAGTTGGGGGGCAGAAAAGGGGACATAGAAAAGGGAACACAGGGATGCCCAGTTGGGGGGGGGGAGATGGACAAGGAACACAAGGAAGTCCAGTTGGGGGAGGAGTAAAAGGGACAAGGGAAACACAGAGAAGCCCAGTTGGGGGTGACACTGGGGAATGCAGGGAAGAACAGTTTGGGCAGACAGGCAAGTCCACATTGGGGGTGGGGGACACAAAAAGGACACAAAAAGGGAATGCAAGGAATCTGAGAAGAGAAAGAAGTGGAGAGACGCCCGTGTAAGTTAAAAGGACAGGCCAGTGGAACTGAAGAGAAAACATGGTGAATATTAAGAAGGATAACATGTGAGACAGAGTAGAATGAATGGCAACCGGTGCAGAAGGAAAATGCATAAGGGGGAGAAAGAAGACACAGAGAGATGAGCAGCAGGTGAGAGAGTAACACACAAACACACAGGCGGGAGCAGAGAGACAATGATTGTCGGCTCAGAACATCAAGGCAGCGCAAAGCAAAAGTCCAATTAGGGATCAGCGAATGAAAAGCATTACATAAAGGCCGCCCGGTCCTACATGCACATCTATCCCAATGCGCAGCTCCACAATTGTACGCGCTAGTGACCAGGCTCACCCACGGGACCGCCGGGACATTCTGCTGCTCCGGACACTTCTGTGCGCCGTCTCGGGCGTTATTGTTATTTCCTATCTCCCGCCAGCTGCGCGCGCACGCATTCACGGAACTCCCTTTCCGGGGCCGAGCTCTTCCCCTGGGCTGGCCTATAGCCTTTACGGCTGCGCTGTGGGCGCCTATCAATTCCATATGTGGGCAAAGGCACGCGCCCGTTGTCAACCAATAAACTGCAAGCGCGGCGGTGGAGACGATTACCCTGGGACCAATCGACGATAGAGGCGAGGCCAGATTCAGGCGCCTCATTCCGTCAGAGAATTCCGAAAATGTCCGAACTAGTTTTTGGCCTAAGTCGGCATTTCCCATTGGTAGTGGCTAGTTCCTATCCTAGGAAAGGACCTGACGTCACGGTCATGTGATCCTACCATGTGACCGCTCCACTGCATGAGCGGCAAATTCAAACATGGGAAAGTGGTAATGTGTTCTAGTGGCGGGCTGCGGACTTTTGACAGGACCTGTAACCAGGGCCGCCATCAGAAATCACGGGCCCGTATAGCAAAATTTTCTGGGCCCCCTGGCTCCGCCCACCCCAGATCCCGCCCCCACCCCACATTAAAAAGTCCACATAGACACCAGCGCTAAAAAAATCCAGTCTCTTATTTAAATCAGTGCATGGTTGCTAAGGGAATTTAGACCCTGGCAACCAGATTACATAAATGGCAAACTGAAGAGCTGCTGAATAAAAAGCTAAATAAGTCAAAAACCACAAAAAATAAAAACCCAATTACAAATTGTCTCAGAATATCCCTCTCTACATCATATTAACAGTTAATGTAAAGGTGAACAACCCCTTTAACTGACCTTCAAGCTAGGCTTTTTATTTCTTTATTAATGCTGCTTACGGTTCTATTAGAAAAATTTAACTTTTTTTAACTGATAGAATAAGCAAGCAACATGATCACTAGAAAGATGAGTACAAATAATGAGTACAAAAGACATACTAGGATATAATGGCAGCAACACACTAGGCTGGTGCTAAAATAATTACACAAATACAGGCTGGAAAGAGAGGCTTCCAGTGCCAATGTTACAATACCTGACTCTTGCTCAGTTTGGAGTTGCAGGGTTAAACGCTTCTGCTCCTTTCCCCCTCCCTCCTTCTCTCCACGCCCACATCAGCCTCAGCCTGTCAGCAGCAGCAGAACGGAAGAGCAGGGGAATGTACTTGCCGCACGGAACTTAGTGAGTGACAATTCAGCAGCGTGAGCAGCAGCAGGTCTTTGGCGCGGCTTTGGATCTTCAGCTGCACCGTGACCTTCGGCGCTGTTAAGGGGGCCCGGCTAATTTGAAAAGTGTAACACCGCCGAGCCGGGCCCCCCTTCAGCCCCGGGCCCGGTACAGCTGTACCCCCAGTGCCCCCCTGATGGCGGCCCTGCCTGTAACTAGGGTTGCCACCCGGCGGCCTAGCCGGTAAAACACCTGCCAAGGCCGGGGCAGGTATTACAAATTTACCGGCAATGTAGCTGTCGGTAAATTTGTAACACCCTTCAAAAAGTGCCCTCCGCCTGCCCCTAATCCCCTGTAATTTACCATTTCTCCTCAGTCAATGGTTCTCAGCGATGTGGCCCGCCCCTTTTGTTCGGCCCTGTCAAGTCTATGGTTCTCTGTGATGTGCCCCGCCCCTTTTGACATCACAGCCAGCCCCTTTTGTTCGGCCCCCCCACCAGCCGGTAAAAAACATAAGACTTGTATTGTAGGTTTAGTAGAGGTTGTAACCTCTACCTCAGGTTTTGGGGCAGTTCATTGTGTAGCTGGATGATTGAAGGGATCACTGCCTCTGACTTTCTGTGGGGTGAGGGGGGACCACAGTGAATTAATGTCAGCTAGACTCTATTCAATATCTAGACACCCAAATGAAGCTACAATATTGTTGTTGGAGCTGGGGGTTTTTTTTACCATTACCCTGGCACAATTACGGTGCAACAATGGCAAGATAAAAATGAAAGGCGAGACATACTGACACAGCTATAATAATATTATATTCATTAACCATAAACAGCTTTGCTTTTCTGCCATGCACTGAAAGTCTCCCTTAATGGACAATAATGTAATGGACAACTTGGGAACAATAAATTGTATAGAAACTGTTGCCTTGGTGTTTCATGAGCTGACGGAAAATGTGAAGCGCCCAGTCAAGTCATAGAACATGGGATAGCGGTCATGAGAGGGACTTCTATTTAAGGAGAGGATCATTGCCCCTAAACCTTTTTAAAGGACCAGTAACACCAAGTTAGCTTAACACTTAATTCCCCCCAAGCTTCTATAAAAGTCAGGCTTACTCTCCCCTTTGGTTTTCTTTTTAAATCTTGTGCTTCAATCTGACTTCCAAAGTGCTTCATAACAGAATGTGAAAAGGTGACGGCCGCTTGAATTCCTCTGTGTGCTGAACCAGAAGTCAGCTTCACATGGATGAGCTAAAGCACCTAAGCATCTGCAGTTCAAATGTCTGTTTCTATTCCTTCAGACAGCCTTGGGGGTAATATTCTAAGCAGATATATTAAAGGAACAGTTCAGTGTAAAATTAAAACACTGGGTAAATAGATAGACTGTGTAAAATAAAAAAAAATTTCAATATAGTTAGCCAAAAATGCAATGTATAAAGGCTGCCTGGAGTGATTGGATGTCGAACAGAATAGAACCCAACTTCCTGCTTTCAGATCTCCAACTCTGAGTTAAGGTGGCCAAATACGACCAGATTAAAGCTGCCGATAGAGGTCCTTTAGACCGATTCGGCAGCTTATCTGCCCATGTGTGGGGACTCCCAACCAGGCCCGGATTTGTGGCGAGGCCACATATGCCCGGGCCTAGGGCGGCACATTTTTGGGGGCGGCATGCCGACCAGCAGCCTGTGCTCCCCAGTGCTTCGACGCTCGCACGCTGGCACTTTTGCGCCAGCGTGTGGTAGTGCTGGCGGACGCTAGGACTGCGCGGAGCACACGGCCTAGGGGCGCCCGCCCAGCGAATCCGGCACTGCTCCCAACAGGTCCCCCCAATCGATATCAGGCCAAAAACCGGGCAGATACAGATCAAGCAAGTTTTATTTTTTTCTTTGATCCAGGATGGCATCGGCTAGTTGATGCGGTTCTGTGACCTGTCTGCGCCCATTCACAGCATTGTAATCTGATCATTCGGCCCCAGGGACAAATGTTTGGATTAACCTGATATCACGCAGCGTTAGTGGGCATAATGGGTTAAGATTCGCTCGTTTGGCGACCTCTAATAGTGTACGGCCACCTTTAGTGAGCGACACTCTCTGGACATGAGTTACTAAGTGCTTCAGAACAGACCTCTGCAGCTTTCACTGTGAGCAGAAAAACTTCTGTACCTATGTGTCTTTCAAAAGCTCACTGACAGCTGCTAACACTGGGGGGGGATACAGCAGGGGCGGGGCCCTGAGACAATAATCCCGGTGGGCCCCGGACTCCCAGCCCGACCCTGACAACATATGTAAGGACACAGCCTGCCGCTAGACATGCAAAGTCAAATGTGGTAGTAACTAAGCTGGTATGAAAGAATATGATAGAAAAAATTTTATTTCAGATACTGGAGCATACAACTACCAGCATCCTCCCTGCTAGTGCAGGAATATGTGGAAGTGCCACAACAGGATCAAACTTTTTTTTACACTTCCTACGCTTAATGCAGAAACCCGTGTACCCCCTCAGTGGGGGCCCCCGTTACTGCCTCAGAGATCTCTGTATGTCTCTAGACATTGCTAAACTACCCAGCTGTCCCTGATTGCCCAACATTTTTGTTAGCTAAATAGCACACGCAACAGCAGTCAGGCTCCCTCACCCAATTACAGCCTTATAGTGAGTGCATTATGGGATCTGTAGTTTATTCATTGGCATACTATTTTAATTAACAGTGTAGAAGGATAAAGAGCTGACTGCCACTTAAGACATCTGGGGCTCTAGAAGTGTCAGGGTTCACAGCCCCCTTTATGCTCCTGCTCACAATCTGTTATTATTTCTCCCCAAAAAGTGAAATATTCCAAGCTATTTGCGAGAGACTGATTTGAGAGAGAAAGTGATTGTTAGAGAGACAGCAAAAGAAGAAGAGAGAGAAGCAAAGAGAAGAGAGAAGACAAAGAAGAAAGAAGACCTTGAGTGACCCCCTGCCAGAGATTAATAACATCTTCTCATTTGGGATCCTCTGGACAATGGTACCGGTCCTGTATTTCCCCCCTCTATAATATGCGCTTGCAACAGTAAGGTTAGTTTATCCCTTGGCTGTAGGAGTTGCCATGCTGCTCATTATAGATGAAGCTGTAGCTGTTCTTCTTTAGTCTCACCTTTGTGAGTTGGGGGATTTATCTTTAGTCTGTCCCTGCAGTCCCCCTTGGTTGGTCCCAACCCACTATTGTCCCTGAAATTCAATATACAGTCCCCACCCCAGCAATGTACTTTATCCCACTAGTATAAACTTGACTGTATGCTTTTCTATTCCAGGGCACCCCTAACATGGGACTCCCTTGGAAAGTTTCCAGGGTGGGACAAATTATGTATTGTCTAATTTAAGGCAGGTGGGCAGCCAATCAGAGCATTCGAATAGTTCCAGTTCAACAGGTTCAGTAGAAGCACAAAAAACAGGGGCATAATATCATGGCAGATAAATCATATTAGTAAACTTGCTTGTTCCTATGTGCTGTCCCTATACATATGGCACATCTCCACATTAACTCTAACCTTCCTAAATCTCTATTTTATATTGCAGGGGTGTCGGAGATGAGCTTGTGTTCAAGCAAGGACCGCTTTTACATAAAAGGCTATCGCCAGGTAAGGCTGCTCTCTAAAGTGGCTGCTGACAAAGGGGGTTAAAGGGAATACTAACCCAATTATTAACATTGTGTATCTTTCATGTAAATGTCATTAAATAAAATATAACAGGGTTTAGTTTAGTGTTTGGCCTGAGCGTTACATTTGCTATATTTAGAGTTAGAACTTACTAGTGAGAGTTGCCATGTGATATGATCTGTCTGTAGAGATCATAGTTACATAGTATACATAGTTACATAGTTGATTAAAAAAAGAGAAAGTCCATCAAGTTCAACCCCTCCAAATGAAAACCCAGCATCCATACACACACCCCTCCCTACTTTCACTTTCACATGAATTCTATATACCCATATCTATACTAACTATAGAGTTTAGTAACACAATAGCCTTTGATATTATGTCTGTCCAAAACATCATCCAAGCCACTCTTAAAGGAATTGTTCAGTATAAAAATAAAAACTGGGTAAATAGATAAGCTGTGCAAAATAAAAAAAAATTCTAATTCTAATGTAGTTAGTTAGCCAAAAATGTAATGTATAAAGGCTGGAGTGATTTGATAAAATGTCAGTCAGAACACTACTTCCTGCTTTTCAGCGCTCTTGGTTTACACTGACTGGTTACCCTGGCAGTAACCAATCAGAGACTTGAAGGGGGGCCACATGGGTCATATCTGTTGCTTTTGAATCTTAGCTGAATGCTGAGGATCAATTGCAGACTCACTGAACAGATATGTACCATGTGGCCCCCCTTCAAGTTGCTGACTAGCTTAGAGTTAGAGAGCTAAAAAGCAGGAAGTAGTGTTCTGGCTGTTTTGTTAGACATCTGTTCACTCCAGCCTTTATATATTACATTTTTGGATAACTAACTATATTAGAAACATTTTTTATTTTGCCCAGCCTATCTATTTGCACAGTTTTTATTTTCACACTGAACTGTTCCTTTAAAGGCATTAACTGAATCAGCCATCACATCACCCGGCAGTTCATTCCACAACCTCACTGTCCTGACTGAAGAACCGTCTACGTTGCTTGAAATAAAAGTTCTTTTCTTCTAGTCTAAAGGGGTGGTCTCTGGTACGGTGATCCACTTTATGGGTAAAAAGGTCCCCTGCTATTTGTCTATAATATCCTCTAATGTATTTGAACAGTGTAATCATGTCCCCTTGCAAGTGCCTTTTTTTCCATAGAAACAACCCCAACCTTGACAGTCTACCCTCATAATTTAAGTCTTCCATCCCTCTAACCAATTTAGTTGCACCTCTCTGCACTCCCTCCAGCTCATTTATATCCCTCTTAAGGACTGGAGTCCAAAACTGCACTGCATACTCCAGATGAGGCCTCACCAGGGACCTATAAAGAGGCATACTTATGTTTTCATCCCTTGAGTTAATGCCCTTTTTTATGCAAGACAGAACTTTATTTACTTTAGTAGCCACAGAATGACACTGCCCAGAATTAGACAACTTGTTATCTACAAAAACCCCTAGATCCTTCTCATTTATAGACACTCCCAACACACTGCCATTTAGTGTATAACTTGCATTTATATTATTTTGCATAACCTTGCAATTATTAACATTGAACCTCATTTTCCAGTTTGCTGCCCAGTTTCACAACTTAGACAAATCAATCTGCAAAGTGGCAGCATACTGCATGGAACCTATAGTTTAGTATCATCAAAAATAAAACAGTACTTTCAATGCCCACCTCTAGGTCATTAATAAACATGTTGTAAAGCAAGGGACCTAGCACAGAGCCCTGCAGTACTCCACTAACAACACTGGTCCAATTAGAAAATGTTCCATTTACCACCACTCTTTGTAGTCTATCTTTTAGCCAGTTCTCTATCCAGGTACAAATACTATGTTCCAGGCCAACATTCCTTTATTTAACCAGTAACCTTTTGTGTGGCACTGTATCAAATGCTTTAGCAAAGCCTAAGTAAATCATATCCCTGCCATCCCAGAATCGAGGTCTCTACTTACCTTCTCATAAAAAGAAATTAAGTTAGTCTGGCAAGATCTATAAAACCATGCTGGCACACACTCATAGTATTATGGTTTGCTATAAAGTCCATCCTTTATTAACCTTTCAAAAAGCATTCCTACCACTGACGTCAGACTAACTGGCCTATAGTTTTGAGGCTGAGAACGGGATCCTTTTTTGAATAAGCACCACATTAGCAATTCGTCACTCAGCACTATGCCAGACCTCAATGAATCCTGAAAAATTAAGTAAAGAGGTTCGGTAATCACAGAGCTAAGCTCGCCAAGTACCCTGGGATGAATACCATCTGGGCCTGGACCTTTGTTAATCTTAACATGTTCCTAGTCTCTTTTGCATTTCCTCATGTGTGAACCATGCAGCATTAGTTGTATTACTAGAATTGGGACTATTAAGAAGGAAACCTTCATTAACTGGTTCCTCATTTGTGTAGACAGACGAAAAATATGAGTTCAGAATCTGTGCATTTATTTTGTTTTCATCAACCAGCTGACCCCCCTCTGATACTAAAGGTCCCACCCCTTTCTGCTTAATTTTTTTACTATTAACATATTTAAAAAATAATTTTAGGTTATTTTTAAAAAATATCCTTTTCCATATTAATTTTAGCTTGCCTTATAGCTTCTTTGCATGATTTGTTGGCCTCCTTGTACCTTATAAATGATTTGGCTGTCCCAGCTAACTTTAAAGCCTTAAAAGCATGTATTTTCTTACCCAGCTCTAGACCAACATTTCTATTGAACCAAAAAGCTTTTGCTTTGCAACGACGATCAATGTAACAGCTCCCCTAGTGGTAATAAATACATATTGTTTTGCTTATTGTGCCTATGGGAAGAAATTGTCACTTTCATTATTACTGGGGATTAAACACAAACTGCTGGAAACCTTAATGTCTTCTTGTTTCTTACATTTCTCTAGGACTCACAGTGGATCTACAGGAAGGAGGAGAGGGTCTGTAAGATCACTGATTTGGAGAGCATGAGGAAGGACATCATTGGCGAAATAAAATGGACAAGCTATGATTATTTTATAGCTAGAGACAGCCTGGAATTAACGAGGTTGTGGAAAATTAGATTTATGGCTGAGGTCCTGCAGGACAAGATGAAGGCCAAAGCCCAACTGAAATTCCTCTACAAACAACTAGAGGAGATAAACTGGGCAATTTTCAGGAAGTACATGGAAACATATCCAGGTACAGTATCTAATGAATTTATTTGTTCAATTATTACTATTTTGTAATAGGGCTGATGTATTAAAAGCCATTGCAATGCTGTGATTTTGTGAAAAACAACCACAAAAAGAACATATAAATCCTGCACAGCTGAAACCTATTGAGATGCCATAGAAACTAATAGGAAGTATATCTTCATCATTTTGGCAACGATTTGCGATTGGGGTCAAATGGCTTGAAAATGCAGAGAAACCTGCGATTTGCAACTTGTCCCATAATCACAGAGGGAAATGGTGCATTTAGTAATGTTAATTTGCATAACTGCCATATTTCTGATTAAAATCCCCCAAAATGTTATAGAATTTCTACAGAGATATCACTTGCTAAGCTAAAACCTTGGGTACAAGTTTAACGTTATTTTGTTTGGTTTTGCAGAGAGCCCACCAGCCACCAGCACCATTGCAGTTTACATAGTACCATGTATCGATGCACCTCTGTGTAGGTGATCTTCATGACACAGAGATGAGTGAGCCATTCTTAATTCCACCAGTGGTGCCTTCACTCCAATACACCATGATTCCACCAGTGGTGCTCCCCCCATATATCTAAAATATGGTTCCATAGACAGGAGCACCCTTAGGCCACTTGGTAGACCCTGCATTCCTTTTCAAACCATTCCTCAAACTGCAGAATCCAGGTCTGCAGGCTGCCTGGGGTCCAATGGAATGACGAGGACTGCAGGGTTCACTTTGTAGCTTAATGGTGCCCATGTATATGCAGCCATATTCCCTTCTATTTTAGTTCCCTCCACCGCAATTCCAACCACAGTGTCCCTTATTTCCCCAATTATTTCTACCGTAATTCCACCAGCGGTGCCACACTTACACCTAAAATATGGTTCCATAGACAAGAGCACCCTCAAGCGACTCGGTAGTTCCTGCATTCCTTTTCACTCCATCCCTCAGATGCAGTGTTCACCTAGCAGCTTAAAAGCGCTCCCATGTATATGTAGCCATATTCCCCTCTGTTTCAATTCCCTCCACTGGATATTCCCTTCTGTTTCTCTCACCCTGCTTCCCTTGATTTAATTTGGCGCATTGATCCTGGGAGAAAATCCGATCGCCGTTTTTCCCTCTAGTAAGCAGATTGTCCCAAGCTTGCCAGAGGTTTTTTTCCTACCTCTGGATCAAATAGTGCAGTTTATCTAATTATTATCAATAAAACTGTGACTTACACAGATTTAACATCAAGTAGCTTTGTGTGTGTCTTTATTCTGGGTATTGGTCACATTTAGGAGGGGTAACATATAGATGGGGTGGGTGGGGTGAGAATGGAACAAATAAGAAACACTAAAAAGTTAAAGAAAAATGAAAGTGAAATCTACTCATGTTCTTGTTTTATAAGAAACCCAATCAATGGAAATCAAGTGAGCTTCAAAGCAGGAAGTAGTTTTCTGTTCTGTTAAACATGCAGTCACTCCAGTACTTTATACATTAATTTTTTGACTAATTAACCATATTAGAAATATGTTTTTTTGCACAGCCTATCTATTTACCCAGTTTTTATTTTTATACTGAACAACTCCTTTAAACTCAGCATAGCAGAGAAATTCAAGCTGCTGTCACCTTTCTGCTATGGAGCACTTTGTAAGTCAGATTCAAGCTCAAGATTAAAAAAATAAATAAATTAGAGTAAACCTGACCTAGTACTATAGCTATTTGAGGATGAATTAAGTGTTAAAAAATGTTGGTGTTACTGTACCTTTAAAGATAAGTTCTGTCATCCCAGTGTCTTTACTATAGAGACTTGACAGGGCTGGTAAAAACTTGTAGGCTGCAGCTACATTTATATGCAAAATGTATTTCAATAAGTGGGGAGAAGTTATTGTGGAAAGGGTTACTACACAGTACAGGATATGGTTAAAACTTAGCTGCACAAGGATAATGAAGGCAAATTATAGACTTAGAAAACTGAAGGGAAAGGATAAAGGAAATGTATGTGTGCACTTTGTGGAGACCGTGAGATAACATGATATCTTTTCCCTCCTATAAGTGTAATGGAACACCAAAGGTTTTTTTGAGCAATATGTTTGTCAATTCATTCTTATGGGAACAGCTTGCAAGTGCTAGCTAACGCAATAATGTATTTACAGGCACAAGCAATTTCTACAGAAATGAATTGGGTGGGGATGGTAATTTGGAGTGGTTTGGTGTATGTTCACAGCACTGAAAACACTCAAGGCAAAATGCTGGGTCCATAAAGAAGGTACACATCAATGACTGTTCCATTAAAAGAGGCTAGTATGTGTATAGGATATATTTCATTCTTTAGGCTAATCAAAAGGCGGAAGAATTTGTTGCAATTTCCCATTGACTTAAATTCGAAGCTTGTGGTTTAGGGCACTACTTACCTAAGAGAGCAGAAATTGGAAAGTGGCTCATCTTTTATGCCAAACTGCTTGGCAACTTCCTGCATTAGAAACTGATTGGTGGTCAAATTCTTCTCATTCCAACTGAGTTTGAGTGCATGGGAGCTGTAGTATGAAGGGATGTTACAGAGGGTTTACTCATGAGTCATGAACAATGACTCCATGAAAACTATTCTCATGAAGAAGGATACTACCTCCTGGTTCTCCAAGCTCTGAAATACCTGGAATGCAGAAACAGAGATTCAGTAAACATATTCAATACATGTTATTATATTTTAAGACTAGAAAGTAGTCTCTGACCCTCTCCCCACTCAAGACATAAGCCTTCATGCACATGATTGACACGTTTCCCAGAAAGCACCAGCGGCCCTGTACAAGTGGAGAATGTGGAGCTCGGGTGGCACCAAGGAAAAGGCTGCTCAAGAAATATGGAGCTTCACAAGGAAACATGGGCCTTTACTGCATTAGGGCTGCTGTGTATCTAAACTGGTAATATCACCCCTAGCACGAGAAACATTATTTCTATTCCAACACTTTTTTATCCATAATACATCATAAAACCTGCTTACCAGGTGCAAGTTTTAAAATGTATCAGTACTGAGATTAACTGGCCACTGCACAGATTACACTTCAAATTCAGATTGTAAAATCCTGCATATTTCACACCTGCAACCCCCCATTGCTCACACCCCTAAAGCCCTTTACTGTTCACATCTCAGACTGAAAGTGCCCACACTGTTCACACCTAATGCAAACTGCTGGAGGGGCACCAGCATTGTGTCACTGTATGTAGCACAGTATGATCTGCCAGGGCTGGATTTATAATGCAGGTGCCCCTGGGCCTACTGCCGCTCATCACCCCCATCCCCTCCCCTTTCTTTATGTACATGCGGAAATTTTCAGCATCGGGTCTGGAGTATTAGGCTGTTGACTGGAATAAAGCAACTTAAAGCAAACAAATCATCTGAAAAGGATAAGTATTTATTAACTGCTATTTTATATTAAGGTTTATATTTAACTACTGGGGTTTTATTTTTTAAAGGTTTTTTTTCTGTCTTGGGTGCTAAACAGCAAAGTTTGGTGTGCTAGTGTGCTTACAGCAAGTTTGTCACAACCTGCTTTACTTTGCAGGTTTCCCTCCGTTTGAGGGGGTGGGGTTTGATTAGTTGCACCTGAACAGACTGTATAAATAGAACCCCTGGCACTCCAGTGGAGCTTGCTCTAGTGTTAGCTTCTCTTAAGTGTTTGCTCGTTAAGTGGTGGATCTGTAAGTGGAGTTATAAGTGGTGGATCTGTACGTGGAGTTATAAGTGGTGGATCTGTACGTGGAGTTATAAGTGGTGGATCTGTAAGTGGAGTAATAAGTGGTGGATCTGTAAGTGGAGTTATAAACACTGGAGTTTAAAACTAAAGGATGTTCAAACTAGGTCAAAAGTTTGTTCTAAACCCTCATTTTTATTTTATATATTTATTTTTATTTTTTCCTGTTTTGATCTGTAACTGGGATAATGAGTGCCAGAAAGATTGAAGGTCTGAATCAGTGCACAGTCTGCCATATGTATGCAGATTTGGAACAAGAGATCCAAAATGCTTACCTCTGTGGTGGTTGTGAGCAAATTGCCACTTTGGAGGCTCAAGTTAGAGCACTAGAGCAACAAATTGCAACTCTGTGGTCGATTGACAATCTTGAAAGGAGTCTTTTGCTCACTGAGCAGGACCTAGCGGGGTCAGATAGTTTGGGGGGAACAGAACAGCAGCAGGATGTTGAGGCAGCTAGCTGGGTGACAGTTAGAAAACCTAAGGTGGGCAAAAGGAAAATGGAGGCTGATCCGGAGATTATACATCGCAACAAATTTGCCAGATTGTGTGAAGATGATGGGAGTATGAACTCTGGATTGGTAATTCTATATGGGGCTGATCTCTCTAATAGCCGCGAGACCAGTTTCTCTAGTAGTGGTGGGGAGGAGAGTAGAGTCAGGCCTAAGCAGATTGTGGTTGTAGGGGACTCAATTATTAGGAAAGTGGATAGGGTAATTTGTTGTCCGGATCGCTACAACCGAACAGTTTGCTGTCTACCTGGTGCCAGGGTTCGGCATGTGGTTGATCGGATAGACAAATTATTGGGTGGGGCTGGGCATGACCCAGCTGTCTTAGTGCATATCGGTACTAATGACAAAATAAATGGTAGATGGAAGACCTTAAAGAATGATTTCAGGGATCTATGCTCTAAGATCAAGGAAAGGTCTTCCAATGTCATCTTTTCTGAAATTTTGCCTGTGCCACGTGCAAGTTCAGGAAAAAAGCGGGAGTTTAGGGAGCTAAATGCGTGGCTCAAGTCTTGGTGCAGGAAAGAAGGGTTTGGGTTCCAAGAGCACTGGGCTGATTTTTTGTTGGGGTACAACCTATACAGCCATGACGGTTTACAACTCAATGGAAGGGGGTCCGCGGTGCTAGGGGAAAGAATGGCTAAGAGGTTGGAGGAGTCTTTAACCTAGGCAAGGGGGGGTGGGTGAGATAAAGAATTATGGGGAAGCTAGGGTAGATGGGGCAGTGGGGTTAGTAAGGGGTCATGGGGGAGGAGTGAGGGGGGCATACAGTTTACCAGCTAAGGAGGTCCCTCTGTTACAAGGAAAACAGAATAATACTAACTTAACGTATAATTCTTCACTAAGTAATGCAAATTTCAAAAGTAAAAGTAGTAACCTCCGCTGTATAGGTTCCATGCAGGATGCTGCCACTTTGCAGAGTGATTTGTCTAAACTGGAAAACTGGGCAGCAAACTGGAAAATGAGGTTCAATGTTGATAAATGCAAGGTTATGCACTTTGGCAAAAATAATATAAATGCAAGTTATACACTAAATGGCAGTGTGTTGGGAGTTTCCTTAAATGAGAATGATCTAGGGGTCTTTGTAGATAACACATTGTCTAATTCTGGCCAGTGTCATTCTGTGGCTACTAAAGCAAATAAAGTTCTGTCTTGCATAAAAAAGGGCATTAACTCAAGGGATGAAAACATAATTATGCCTCTTTATAGGTCCCTGGTGAGGCCTCATCTCGAATATGCAGTGCAGTTTTGGACTCCAGTCCTTAAGAGGGATATAAATGAGCTAGAGAGAGTGCAGAGATGTGCAAATAAATTGGTTAGAGGGACGGAAGACTTAAATTATGATGGTAGACTGTCAAGGTTGGAGTTGTTTTCTCTGGAAAAAAGGCGCTTGCGAGGGGACATGATTACACTTTACAAGTACATTAGAGGACATTATAGACAAATTGCAGGGGACCTTTTTACCCATAAAGAGGATCACTGTACCAGAGGCCACCCCTTCAGACTAGAAGAAAAGAACTTTAATTTGAAGCAACGTAAGGGGTTCTTCACAGTCAGGACAGTGAGGTTGTGGAATGCACTGCCGGGTGATGTTGTGATGCTGATTCAGTTAATGCCTTTAAGAATGGCTTGGATGATTTTTTGGACAGACATAATATCAAAGGCTATTGTGATACTAAGCTCTATAGTTAGTATAGGTATGGGTATATAGAATTTAATTAAAAGTAGGGAGAGGTGTGTTTATGGATGCTGGGTTTTCATTTGGAGGGGTTGAACTTGATGGACTTTGTCTTTTTTCAACCCAATTTAACTATGTAACTATGTCACTACTGGTGATTGGTGCACATGGCATTTTAAAAACTATGGTATCTCCTGCAAATTCCCAGTGCTTCCGAACCAATGCGGGCGTGGTTGGGCGGCATGCCGCCCCTCTAAAATTCTGCTGCCCTAGGCCCTGGCCTTTCCACAAATCTGGGCCTGTGAACTGCTCATATTAGAGTCGTCCTGATAGGATTCCCTGTGTCCAGCTGTAGTCTGTAGTTTTTAACTTATTTGCCTTCTCACAGCTTTCAAATATGAGTCACTGACCCCATCTAAAATCAAATGCTCTGCAAGGCTACAAATGTATTGTTGTTGCTACTTTTTATTACGGGTATGGGATCCTTTATCTGCAAACTTATCATCTAGAAAGCTCCAAATTATGGAAAGGCCATCTCCCATAGACTCCATCTTATCCAAATAATCCAAATTTTTCAAATGATTTCCTTTTTCTCTGTAATAATTAAACAGTACCGGGGGACTTCCGGGAGGTGTGCCTTAGTAATGGTCACATTTTAGTGAGCAGCGGCTCCACTGGGACCTTCGGGGATATTGACACCGCAAATAATAGACTCCCAACTGAGCAGCCTGGACCCACTAAGTGTCCGGAGGCCGAAAAAGAACCCGAAACCCACACATCCCTGGGAGCTTACCTCGTTCAGCCACGCAACGCCATAACATCGCTCAGAGCAGCGGGCGCCATCTTGCCGACACCACAAGGCATCGGTGTGGGTGATACTTAGGGGAAACACAGAATGGAACCTAAATAAGGTAAAGTGCAGCCTCAGGCTTCTTTAGCAGCCAATTTCCCCGCTTCAGCCATAACATACGGAGCGTGCTGACTGGTCATATATGTGAAGACACAGTGGTTACATTCACAACTAGGGATGGCGCGAACTGTTCGCCGGCGAACTTGTTCGCGCGAACATCGGGTGTTCGCGCTCGCCGGAAGTTCGCGAACGTCGCGCGACGTTCGCCATTTTGGGTTCGCCATTGTTGGCGCTTTTTTTTGCCCTCTCACCCCAGACCAGCAGGTACATGGCAGCCAATCAGGAAGCTCTCCCCTGGACCACTCCCCTTCCCTATAAAAACCGAAGCCCTGCAGCGTTTTTTCACTCTGCCTGTGTGTGCTGAAGAGATAGTGTAGGGAGAGAGCTGCTGCCTGTTAGTGATTTCAGGGACAGTTGAAAGTTTGCTGGCTAGTAATCGTTTTGATACTGCTCTGTTATTGGAGGGACAGAAGTCTGCAGGGGTTTGAGGGACATTTAAGCTTAGGTAGCTTTGCTGGCTAGTAATCTACCTTCTACTGCAGTGCTCTGTATGTAGCTGCAGTGGGCAGCTGTCCTGCTTCTGATCTCATCTGCTGACTGCTGCAATAACAGTAGTCCTTGTAAGGACTGCTTTTATTTATTTTTTTGTTGTTTTACTACTACTACTACTACTACTACTACTACTACTACTACTACTACTATAAGAGCCCAGTGCTATTAGTCTAGCAGTGTTGGGGAGTGGGACTGGTGTGCTAATCTGCTGCTCCTAGTAGTTCAGCAGCACCAACTTTAATTTTTTTTTTTTTTAATATTCATTTTTTTTTTATTTTACTTTTTTTTATTTTACTACCGCTGTAGTAGTGTATAAGTTGACCTTTTAGGCATTATTTGCCCTGTAGGCATTTTTTGCCCAGTGTGTTATTCAACCAACTGCCATCTAGCTGTGTGACCTTGTTCACATTCTGTCTAAATATCCATAATATTACCGTCTCCAGAAAAAACACCGGAGTGACTTTTTTCAAGCAGCCATAATAAATTTTACGTAATCCGTATCCATCGCTGTAGTAGTGTATAAGTTGACCTTTTAGGCATTATTTGCCCTGTAGGCATTTTTTGCCCAGTGTGTTATTCAACCAACTGCCATCTAGCTGTGTGACCTTGTTCACATTCTGTCTAAATATCCATAATATTACCGTCTCCAGAAAAAACACCGGAGTGACTTTTTTCAAGCAGCCATAATAAATTTTACGTAATCCGTATCCATCGCTGTAGTAGTGTATAAGTTGACCTTTTAGGCATTATTTGCCCTGTAGGCATTTTTTGCCCAGTGTGTTATTCAACCAACTGCCATCTAGCTGTGTGACCTTGTTCACATTCTGTCTAAATATCCATAATATTACCGTCTCCAGAAAAAACACCGGAGTGACTTTTTTCAAGCAGCCATAATAAATTTTATATAATCCGTATCCATCGCTGTAGTAGTGTATAAGTTGACCTTTTAGGCATTATTTGCCCTGTAGGCATTTTTTGCCCAGTGTGTTATTCAACCAACTGCCATCTAGCTGTGTGACCTTGTTCACATTCTGTCTAAATATCCATAATATTACCGTCTCCAGAAAAAACACCGGAGTGACTTTTTTCAAGCAGCCATAATAAATTTTACGAGATCCGTATCCACCGCTGTAGTAGTGTATACGTTGATCTTGTGGGCAGTATTTGCACAGTGTTTTCTTCAAACCGCCATCTAGCTGTGTGAGCTTGTTCACATTTTGTCTAAATATTGATAATATTATCGTCTCTAGAAAAACCACTTGAGTTACTTTTTTTCAAGCAGCATTCATATATTTTACGTAATCCGTATCCACCGCTGTGTATACGTTGACCTTGTAGGCATTATTTGCACACTGTTTTCTTCAAACCGCCATCTAGCTGTGTGAGCTTGTTCACATTTTGTCTAAATATTGATAATATTATCGTCTCTAGAAAAACCACTTGAGTTACTTTTTTTCAAGCAGCATTCATATATTTTACGTAATCCGTATCCACTGCTGTGTATACGTTGACCTTGTAGGCATTATTTGCACACTGTTTTCTTCAAACCGCCATCTAGCTGTGTGAGCTTGTTCACATTTTGTCTAAATATTGATAATATTATCGTCTCTAGAAAAACCACTTGAGTTACTTTTTTTCAAGCAGCATTCATATATTTTACGTAATCCGTATCCACCGCTGTGTATACGTTGACCTTGTAGCCATTATTTGCACACTGTTTTCTTCAAACCGCCATCTAGCTGTGTGAGCTTGTTCACATTTTGTCTAAATATTGATAATATTATCGTCTCTAGAAAAACCTCTTGAGTTACTTTTTTTCAAGCAGCATTCATATATTTTACGTAATCCGTATCCACCGCTGTGTATACGTTGACCTTGTGGGCATTATTTGCACACTGTTTTCTTCAAACCGCCATCTAGCTGTGTGAGCTTGTTCACATTTTGTCTAAATATTGATAATATTATCGTCTCTAGAAAAACCACTTGAGTTATTTTTCTTCAAGCAGCATTCATATATTTTACGTAATCCGTATCCACCGCTGTGTATACGTTGACCTTGTAGGCATTATTTGCACACTGTTTTCTTCAAACCGCCATCTAGCTGTGTGTATTATCGTTTCCAGAAAAACCAACTGAGTTTTTGTTGTTGTTGTTTTTTTAAAAATAATGCCAGGCAAAGGCAGGCCGCCACGCAGAGGCCGTGCTAGGGGCCATGCTGCTATGCAATCCTGTGGCCCTAGCAAATTGCCCAGTTTTAAAAAGCCAATGACCCTGAACTCCCAAAATGCTGAAGAGGTAGTTGACTGGCTTACACAGCACACCCCATCCTCTACCGTTTCTAACTTTACCACAACATCCTCCTCATCCTCCACTGCTATGGCCACCCCACGTAACACTTCCTCCACCACCGGTGCCCCTTCTTCACTGGAGTCAGAGGAGTTATTTTCCCATGAGTTTCTTGAACTGAGTAATGCGCAACCATTATTGCCAGAAGAAGATGAAGGAGATGAGGACGTTACACCAGATTTAATTCTGGCAGAGAACACGACAGAGATGGACATAATGATGAGTGATGAGGAGGAGGTCCCCGCTGCTGCTTCCTTCTGTGATGTGTCAGAAGAAATTGATGCATCTGAGGAGAATGATGATGAGGAGATTGATGTTTTGTGGGTGCCTAGTAGAAGAGAGCAAGAGGAGGGTAGTTCAGATGGAGAGACGGAGAGTCAGAGAGGCAGTAGGAGAATAAGACTTAGAAGAAGCAGGGAGGACAGCCCGCAGGGATCAGTAGGGCAACAACATGTATCGGCACCTGTGTTCAGCCGGTCAACGCACCCGCCATTGCCGCCAATGCCGCCAACTTCTACTCTTACCGCCAGATCGCACACTTCCAAAAAGTCAGCAGTGTGGGATTTTTTTAATGTGTGTGCCTCTGACAAAAGCATTGTAATTTGCAATGAGTGCAGTCAGAAACTGAGCCTTGGTAAGCCCAACAGCCACATAGGTACAACTTCTATGCGAAGGCACATGAGCGGCAAGCACAAAGCACTTTGGGAGCAACACCTCAAAGGCAACAGGCAAACTAAAAGCCACACTCCTTCTGGTCCAGCATCTTACTGCTCTACCTCTGCTCTCCTTGACCCGTCTGAACCACCCTCCACTCCGCCTTCCACCTTGACCACCTGTTCCCATTCCCAGTCATCTGCCACCAGCCAAGTTTCTGTGAAGGCCATGTTTGAGCGTAAGAAGCCAATGTCTGACTGTCACCCCCTTGCCCGGCGTCTGACAGCTGGCTTGTCTGCACTCTTAGCCCGCCAGCTTTTACCATACCAGCTGGTGGACTCTGAGGCCTTCCGCAAATTTGTAGCAATTGGGACACCGCAGTGGAAGGTACCCAGCCGCAATTTTTTTTCTAAAAAGGGAATACCACACCTGTACCAACATGTGCAGAGCCAAGTTACCGCATCTCTGTCACTTAGTGTTGGGCCAAAGGTCCATATGACTACTGACGCATGGTCCTCCAAGCATGGTCAGGGCAGGTATGTCACCTACACTGCCCACTGGGTGAACTTGGTAATGGCTGGGAAGCAGGGAATGGGTAGCTCAACAACAACAACAGTGGAGTTGGTGTCACCGCCACGGATTGCACGCGGTTCTGCCACCACCTCTACTCCTCCATCGCTCTCTACCTCGTCTTCTTCCTCTTCTTCTTCTTACTCTGCTGCTGGGTCCTCCTTCTCCTCCTCCACACCTGTGCACCCCCAGCTCCCCCTAGGCTATTCGACGTGCCAGGTACGCCGTTGTCACGCTGTCTTGGGGATGACGTGCCTGGAAAGCAAAAACCATACCGGATCTGTACTCCTGTCATCTCTGCAGTCACAGGCCGATCGGTGGCTGACCCCACACCAACTGCAGATCGGAAAAGTGGTGTGTGACAATGGAAGCAATCTGTTGGCAGCGTTGAGACTGGGCAATTTAACACATGTGCCCTGCATGGCACATGTGTTAAATTTAATAGTCCAACGTTTTGTCTCTAAGTACCCAGGATTCCAGGACGTTCTCACCCATTTCAGAAAGGTGTCGGCCCATTTCAGACGTTCCTACACAGCCATGGCACGCCTTGCTGACATTCAGCAGCGCTACAACATGCCAGTCAGGTGTTTGATTTCTGACAGCCAGACTCGCTGGAATTCAACGCTCCTTATGTTGGAACGTCTGCTGCAACAACAAAGGGCCGTCAACGAGTACCTTTTTGAACTGGGTGGTAGGACTGGATCTGCAGAGCTGGGGATTTTTTTCCCCCGTTACTGGGTGCTTATGCGCGATGCCTGCAGGCTCATGCGACCTTTTGAAGAGGTGACAAATATGGTCAGTCGCACCGAAGGCACCATCAGCGACCTAATACCCTTCGCTTTCTTCCTTGAGCGTGCCGTGCGACGAGTGACAGATGAGGCTGTAGACCAGCGTGACGAGGAGCTGGAAGCGCACGATTTCTGGTCGGAATCACCAGAACGAACCCAGGCACCTGCTGCAACGCAGGGAGAGGTGCCAGAAGTGGAGTCAGAGGAGGAAGGTGGCTTTGTGGAGGAGGAGGAGGAGGACCAACAGGAGCAGGCTTCCCAGGGGGCTAGTGGTGACCTTTTGGGGACCCCTGGTCTTGTACGTGGCTGGGGGGAGGAGACCGTGGATGATGCAGTCCTTGATAATGAGGAAGCGGAGATGGATAGCTCTGCATCCAACCTTGTGAGAATGGGGTCTTTCATGCTGTCATGCCTGTTGAAGGACCCCCGTATCAAGAGGCTTAAGGAGAAGGACCTGTACTGGGTCGCAACGCTACTAGACCCTCGGTACAAGCATAAAGTGGCAGAAATGTTACCAACATACCACAAGTCCGAAAAGATGCGGCATTTACAAACCAGCCTGCAAAACATGTTGTACAATGCTTTTAAGGGTGATGTCACTTCAGGAACTCATCAACATTCCAGGGGCAGAGGTGCCAGTAATCCTGCCACGAGCACACCTGCAAGGACAAAGCCCTTTGGCCGGTCTGTAACATCAGACATGCAAATGTTTTTCTGTCCAAGGCAGCGCCACAACCCTTCTGGATCCACCCTCAAGAAACGCCTCGACCGGCAGGTAGCGGACTACCTGGCATTAACTGCAGATATCGACACTCTGAGGAGCGATGAACCCCTGGACTACTGGGTGCGCAGGCTTGATCTGTGGCCAGAGCTGTCACAATTTGCCATGAACCTCTTGTCTTGCCCAGCCTCAAGTGTGCTCTCAGAAAGGACCTTCAGTGCAGCAGGAGGGATTGTAACTGAGAAGAGAACTCGCCTAGGTCACAAAAGTGTCGATTACCTGACCTTTATTAAAATGAATGAGGGGTGGATCTCGGAGGGTTACTGCACGCCGGAAGACTTGTTCTGACTTCTATGCAGCTGTCCTTCTCTTCAAGCCTCATGACTCCACACACAGCTGTCCTTTAGCGTCCTCCTCCCTCCGCCACCGTTACAAACTAGGGTGCAAACCCTACTGGTTTAATTTTTTCTGGCCTCTGTGCTTCAGTGGCTGCAACCAAAAAAACGGGGCAAACAATGTCTACAAGGTCAACGTATGGCGAAAAATGACTATTTTCAGCATTTATATGGCATATTTTTTCTGGCAACTGTGCTTCAGTGGCTGCGTCCAAAAAAATGCTTATTTTCTGCATTTATATGGCATAATTTTTCTGGCCTCTGTGCTTCAGTGGCTGCAACCAAAAAAATTTATATTTTCAGCATTTATATGGCATAATTTTTCTGTCAACTGTGCTTCAGTGGCTGCGACCAAAAAAATGCATATTTTCTGCATTTATATGGCATAATTTTTCTGGCCTCTGTGCTTCAGTGGCTGCAACCAAAAAAATTTATATTTTCAGCATTTATATGGCATAATTTTTCTGTCAACTGTGCTTCAGTGGCTGCGACCAAAAAAATGCATATTTTCTGCATTTATATGGCATAATTTTTCTGGCCTCTGTGCTTCAGTGGCTGCAACCAAAAAAATTTATATTTTCAGCATTTATATGGCATAATTTTTCTGTCAACTGTGCTTCAGTGGCTGCGACCAAAAAAATGCATATTTTCTGCATTTATATGGCATAATTTTTCTGGCCTCTGTGCTTCAGTGGCTGCAACCAAAAAAATTTATATTTTCAGCATTTATATGGCATAATTTTTCTGTCAACTGTGCTTCAGTGGCTGCGACCAAAAAAATGCATATTTTCTGCATTTATATGGCATAATTTTTCTGGCCTCTGTGCTTCAGTGGCTGCAACCAAAAAAATTTATATTTTCAGCATTTATATGGCATAATTTTTCTGGCAACTGTGCTTCAGTGGCTGCGACCAAAAAAATGACTATTTTCAGAATTTATATGGCATATTTTTTCTGGCCTCTGTGCTTCAGTGGCTGCGGCCAAAAAAACTGGGCAAACAATGCCTACAAGGTCAACGACGTTGACCTTGTAGGCATTGTTTGCCCAGTTTTTTTGGCCGCAGCCACTGAAGCACAGAGGCCAGAAAAAATATGCCATATAAATGCTGAAAATAGTCATTTTTTGCCATACGTTGACTCAACGTATATGGCAAAAAATGACTATTTTCAGCATTTATATGGCATATTTTTTCTGGCAACTGTGCTTCAGTGGCTGCGACCAAAAAAACTGGGCAAGCAATGCCTACAAGGTCAACGTATGGCAAAAAATGACTATTTTCCGCATTTATATGGCATATTTTTTCTGGCAACTGTGCTTCAGCGGCTGCGTCCAAAAAAACTGGGCAAACAATGTCTACAAGGTCAACGTATGGCGAAAAATGACTATTTTCAGCATTTATATGGCATATTTTTTCTGGCAACTGTGCTTCAGTGGCTGCGTCCAAAAAAACTGGGCAAACAATGCCTACAAGGTCAACGTATGGCAGTTGTTTAAAGAGAACAGTAGATTACTAGCCAGCAAAGCTACCTAAGCTAAAATGTCCCTCAAATCCCTGCAGACTTCTGTCCCTCCAATACAGAGCAGTATCAAGCAGATTACTAGCCAGCAAACTTACTATCATCTGTCCCTGAAATCACTAACAGCTCTCCCCCTACACTATCTCTTCCAAGCACACACAGGCAGATTTTTCAGATACATTTTTGCCCTTGATCCCCCTCTGGCATGCCACTGTCCAGGTCGTTGCACCCTTTAAACAACTTTAAAATCATTTTTCTGGCCAGAAATGTCTTTTTTAGATGTTAAAGTTCGCCTTCCCATTGAAGTCTATGGGGTTCGCGAACCGTTCGCGAACCGCTCGCATTTTTGCTCAAGTTCGCGAATATGTTCGCGAACTTTTTTTCCGACTTTCGCTACATCCCTATTCACAACCTCCTAATACCTATAAAAACAGGCAACAGCATTTTAGAACTTGCTCTCAGACGCAGCGCTTATATTGTCTGTGATAAACACTATACGGTTGCCATCCAACCTCAGGACCTTGCATATGGGAAGTGGGGATAACTCACAAACCATAAACAGATCCTCAAGGTGATCACTCTATTCTATTCCCTGAGGTTTATAGTTCAGCAACAACATTAGCCTGTTTCTGTTGCTCCCCACCATTTACAATCTTTGCTGCTCTTCTATCAACAGTCAAGGATAAGAAGTGGGCAGAAATTTAATCTGGCACAATTCACCGAATCTTATTCCTTGCTTTTCATATAGCCACGGAGCTATAAAGTGCTGAATTCGGATATAAAACACTGCATACTCACACAGAATGTGCCTCTTAACCACCAAAACCTGACTTTCTATAGAAATATGTGATATTCATCTTCAAATGGGGTCCCCAATTTGATTCCAGTACAATCCACCTACCCAACCTGCCTGTCCACTCTTCTGCATCGGTCGAACTCTATGGTCATCATGCACAGATACTTAGCAAACCATTCGCCTTCTAAACAGGACAAAACTGCTAGAATCCCAAACAAAGATCTCCTTAAAGATAAAAAAGAAGAGAAATGTAAACAGCAAAAAAAATCCCAGGACCTTCCCTTCAACGAATCAACAGAATGGACTGAACCGCTACCAGACAATATGGAAACATCACAGAGTATACCACCTGAGAATACATCAAAAACCCAGCCCCCCACCGTATTAGCGGCGGACCTCACAGCAATATTAGGTCCACTATTGGATCAAAAATTGACCTCACTAGATTCGAAACTAACAGATCTCCTAGAACAACTATCGTCTCAAACTAGCAGACTACAGGAAGCAGAACAACGCATCTCAAACCTAGAAGATGACTTGGATAAAGCCAAACAACAAATTGACTGTCAAGAACGTGAAATTACAATTCTCTCTGAAAAGGTGGACGATCTGGAGAATAGGAGTAGACACAAAAATCTGAGGATAATCGGCATTCCTGAAATAATCAAAAGTATTCAACTGGAACGCTTTCTAACCAGACAACTACCGGAGGCACTAAATCTCGAGAACACAGCACCACTTATTATTGAACGTTTCCATTGTGTAAGTCCCGAGAAATCTTCAGACAAACGTCCCCAACCGGTGATAATGAAACTACTCAACTATGTAGACAGGATGAAGATCCTGACAGCATATCGAAAGCAGGAAAACTTTGTGTGTCAACAAACAAAACTGCTTATTTTTCAGGACTTTTCTGCATTAGTGGCGGAGAAACGGAAAGCATTGTTTCCAGTGTGCAACAAACTCTACAAAGCAGGTCAGAAGTTCTCTTTGCTTTATCCAGCCAAGTTGAGAATATTGGTGGATGGCAAACCATGTTTCTTTGAGAAACCGGAAGACGCCCTTCAACACTTTGATTTGAACTGATAGGAACTATCTTCTTGGTAAAAGTTAAAGAATATGCTGTGTGACCATCTTCCAACTATACGAAGCAGATGGAATAGAAATTATTCAACAGGTCTTATTGGTAAATATTTGCCTAATATATGAAACAAAATGTGTTTACATTACTGTTTATTACGGAACTATTGCTATTAGGGGACCCAAAGTATTTTGGTATTTGTGTATGACTAAGTTATGGGTTTGGATAAGTATTTGTGTCTACATTCATAGATTCTTGACAAGTTCCAAAAAAGTTATTGTTATTGTAATAAGAAAAATGCACCCTTTTAGAATTGAATGCCACAGGCTGCAATCCCACAGGGCACAACCCCAGTTGAGCGAGCTCCACAGCTTCAAGGGACAGGGGAACTCGCTCATTTATGTCATCTAAAATCTACCTTACCACTTCCAAGGTCTTACTATATCTAATGTCGACTCACAATAATGCCCTCCCTAATGCCCTCCCTCTAATCAATAGACCTCACACTGATAATTCTAAGGCTACTTTGAAAATTCTATCTTGGAATGTAAAAGGTTTAAACTCACCTTTAAAACGGAAGAAAGTCATTCAATATCTCAAACCTCTCCATGCACAGGTAATATGCCTACAAGAAACACACTGGAGTAGTGCAGATACTTTTTCTCTTAAGGACACTTGGATAGGAGATTGTATAACTGCTTCATATGTGAAAAAAAAGAGAGGCGTAGCTATTTTGTTGAATAAATCGCTAAATTATAAAATATTGAGGGTCAAGGCGGATGAGGCGGCAAGATTCTTATTCGTAGACCTGCTAATTGAGCAAACAAAATACACTATAGTGAATGTTTATGGGCCTAATAATGCCATATCCACCTTTTTTACGGAACTTATCGCTTCTATTGTAGCATGGGGCCCTTCCGTTCTTATAATAGCAGGTGACATGAATACAGTTTGGGACCCGGTCTGGTGTGGTTAACCCTGTTAATTCAGCTGACTCCTCCGATCTGACCCGCCTGGGTCTACAATTTGGGTTAATAGATAGTTGCGCACTTGGAAGGGACTACACATTGTATTCACACCCGCATGGGTCCTTCTCACATATAGATTATATTATGTTATCACAGGAGTTAGCAGATACTATCGCTCAGGCTAAAATTTATAACATCTCGGTATCTGATCATGCAATGATCTCGGCGGTGCTATCTCTGCACTCAGTCGAACGCCGACCAAGACAATGGACCTTCCCGGCTTACCTAGCCAACTCTGATGATTTTCATTTATATATACAAAACAAATGGGCGGACTATGTCGATGACAATCTAGAACACCTAGAGAACATCAATCTGTTCTGTGCAGCCTCAAAAGTGGTCATGAGGGGACATGTTCTAGCATACACAGCAAGACTAAACAAACAGTTTGGAGAAAAATATGCAGTGCTTAACAATACCCTTACTGCTGCATATCGAACATATCTCGTCACAGACTCGCCATCAGACCGCCAATTGTATATAACGGCTAAACAAGACTTGGATACCTTGTTATCAGATAGAGCAAAAAGAAACCTAGATTACAGGAAAAACAGATTCTATCGATCGGGAAATAAATCGGGACGTTTATTAGCCACTTTTGTGCGAAAGGTCCATCCTTTATTTCTATGATTAGATCACGAGAGGGGCCTAAACGCACCTCAGCGGAGATTCTTCAAGAATTTCAGGCTTATTATCAAACACTGTATCAGGCGCCCAATGACATGATACACAAGGGCGTGTAATATCTTCGCTCAGCAAATATGCCTAAATTAACACAATCTCAAAGAGAAATACTGAACGCCCCCCTAACCGAACAAGAAATTAGTCACACAATCAAATGTCTAGCCAATAACAAAGCACCAGGGCCGGATGGGTTCTCAAGTGTATATTACAAAATTTTACGTGATGTACTCCCCCCAATTTTACACTCATTGTTTCAACACACTCTACAGACGGAGGAGGTTTGGGATGGATTCAGCAAAGCAAAAATTATTGTGCTCCCTAAGAAAGACAGACAATTAGACCAGGTTGAATCATATAGGCCAATATCTCTGCTTAATCATGACTACAAAATATTCACAAAACTACTGGCTGAAGAATATTTTGCCAGAACTAATAGTACCTGAACAGCTAGGTTTTACACGTAATAGGCACTCTGTAAAAGCGATACACTCCGTATTAGCAGCCATAACAGCTGACTCCCACAACAAAAACTCCCAAACCCTATTGATTAATTTGGATGCTGACAAGGCGTTCGACTGAGTGTTTCACTCTCATTTGATCAGATTAGTGAAATTTAGACACTTCGGGCCCCTATTCATAAAGGACATATCAACATTATATCGTCCCTCACAAGCCAAACTCTACATAAATGGACACTTCTACTCACTGTTCTCTCTTCCTCCACATATTCCTCCATACATACACTATATAGTTTAAACATTACCCCCCTATTGAATAAACTCACTCAAGAACTCAAGGTGTGGTCAAACCTGCCAGTAAATTACTTGGGAAAGTGCCACTTAGTCAAAATGATATGGTTTCCTTGATTACTCTATCTTTTACAAATGCTGCCATTGTTGTTGACTCGCAAGGATCTGACAAGGTTGAATAGATCTCTTAGCCAATTCATTTGGGGAAGTAGCCATTCTCGATCAGCAGATTGAAACTCCAACAATCTAAAGGTGCCCATACACTGAGAGATCTGCTCGTTTGGCGATGTCGTCAAACGAGCGGATCTCTTCCCGATATGCCCACCTTGAGGTGGGCAATATCGGGCTGATCCGATCGTGGGCCCTAGGGCCCAACGATCGGATCCTAACGAATAGCAATGGGCGGTCGGATTGCGGGACCGCATCAACGAATAGATGCGGCCGCAATCCGACGGGATTTTTTGTCCCATCTGATCGAGATCTGGCCGATCGGTGAAGCCCGTTGGGGGGCCCCATACACGGGCCAATAAGCTTTTAGCAGCTTTTATCGGGCCGTGTATGGCCACCTTAACTCACAAGGAGGAATAAACTTACCAGATATACAGACATATAACTTAGCTTGTAACCTCCACTACGCGGCAGACTGGGTTAACAGTAGAGAATTATTTGCACTCCCCAAGCTAGAACAAGTATTAATACCAAACATGTCCTTAGCCTTTCTTTTGCACTCCCATGAGAAACAGCTCCCATCCGCAGTAAAAGACAACCCACTGCTCTGTACCACAATAAAACAGTACCTTGTACTTGACCCCAACTAAGATATACTTAATCCTTATTGGAAACAAGACAGCCTATTGGGTTTATTTAATGTTTACATGATTTTCTAGTAGACTTAAGATATGCATATCCAAATTACGGAAAGATGTATTACCCAGAAAACCCCAGGTCCTGAGCATTTTGCATAACAGTTCCCATACCTGTTCTGGTTAATAGATCCCAAGCATTCTGGATAACAGGTCCCGTACTGGATCACAGGTGGATAACAGGTCCCATACCTGTACATCATTTGGATCTTAATACCTACTAGAAAACCATGTAAACATTAAATACATCCAATAGGCTGGTATTGCTTCCAAAAAGGATTCATTATATCTTAGTTTGATCAAGTACAAGGTACTGTTTTCTTATTACAGAGAAAAGGGAATCCATTAAAAAAATCTGGATTATTTGTATAAAATGGATAGGATCTCGCACACACATATACAATGACTTCTGACATTCCAACACTTTTGGATACACATGCTTAATCGTTTCAAAGCCTTATATGACTCACCTCAAACCTTCCTGACAGTTAATGGGTATAACTCATAAATTTAGAATTCAACAAGGACCCAGGCAGAGTTGCCCCCTCTCCCCTCTATTATTTAACATAGTGTTAGACCCTTTAATACAACATCTCCTTCTTAATAAAACCTTTCAAGGAATCCCTCTGGGACACTTAAAGGGATACTGTCATGGGGAAAAAAAATTTTTTCAAAATTATTCAGTTAATAGTGCTGCTCCAGCAGAATTCTGCACTGAAATCCATTTCTCAAAAGTGCAAACAGATTTTTTTTATATTCAATTTTGAAATCTGACATGGGGCTAGACATTTTGTCAATTTCCCAGCTGCCCCAAGTCATGTGACTTGTTCTCTGATAAACTTCAATCACTCTTTACTGCTGTACTGCAAGTTGGAATGATATCAGCCCCCTCCCTTTCCCCCCCAGCAGCCAAACAAAAGAATGGGAAGGTAACCAGATAACAGCTCCCTAACACAAGATAACAGCTGCCTGGTAGATCTAAGAACAACACTCAATAGTAAAAACCCATGTCCCACTGAGACACATTCAGTTACATTGAGAAGGAAAAACAGCAGCCTGCCAGAAAGCATTTCTCGCCTAAAGTGCAGGCACAAGTCACATGACCAGGGGCAGCTGGGAAATTGACAAAATGTCTAGCCCCATGTCAGATTTCAAAATTAAATATAAAAAAATCTGTCTGCTCTTTTGAGAAATGGATTTCAGTGATGATATCACTCAGTGATTTATTATTTATTCAACATCCCCAAACAGAATTGCCCGCAATTTTAGATACCATCCAACTCTTTAGTACATTCGCAGGTTTCCAAATAAATCTGAGTAAATCAGAAGCACTGGATATTGGTGTCAAAGGAACAAATAACAGGAATGACTTTCCATTTACGTTAGCAAGATCACATATAACATATTTGGGTATTATACTACCAAAAAAACATACAGAATTATACTCTCTGAACATTCGCCATACTATACATAATACACAACAAGAACGCAAAAAATGGGAGACATTGAACTTAACATTTCTAGGTAGAATTCATTTAATAAAAATGATTGTTTTTCCCCAGAAAATACCATATCAACTGCAGATGTTACTGTACAGCATAAAACCCTCAGATTATAAAAGATTACTCAAAACACTTCGCACCTTTATATGGAAACAAAAAAGACCTAGGATAAGCCTGTATAAGTTGCAACAAACTAAACAGATGGGTGGGGTAAATTTCCCAAACATACGTGAATACAATGAGGCATCACTCTTAAATTTCGCAGGTGTTTGGATCTACAATAGAAATGTATATACCTCAACAGAACTTGATCAAATACTGACAGGAGGCCTGTCTCTTAATTTCTTACTCCACTCTCAGCTAAAAGATATGCATGAACATCCCCTATTCATAGACCCATACAAAACTTGGAATACAGTAAGGCACAGATTTAAACTCACATCAGGCAAATCCATCTATCTCACATGGATGGGTAACCCAACATTTCCAATGGGGATAAATAATAGAACATTACTGAACTGGCAAAATCAAAACTTGAGATTGATCAAAGATGTTGCTACTGACGAATTCAACATAATTACCAAAGGAAACTTAGCTCAGAAATTCCATTTCTATCTGAGGACTACCTACTCTCTATTCAAATTCTACATTTTGCTACAAAAGCTCTACAACATCTTTCTCAGATCGATAAAAATAACCCAATAAATACATTATGGCCCAGAGGCACTACAGTTAAGACTACATCTCAAATCTATTGTACAATTAGGACCACATTATTAATTGAAACTCCAAATGGACCTCAGTAATTCCGCAGACAGAAGCTGCTAAGATACTCCAATTTCACACAAATACTATGCAAACGCTTTATACTAGTAAATATCAGGTAAGCCTTCGTTGATAGTACAGGTATGGGACCTGATATCCAGAGTGCTCGGGACCTGGGATTTTCTGGATAATGGATCTTTCTGTAATTTGGATCTTCATACCTTAAGTACTAGAAAATCATGTAAAAATTAAATAGCCAGACTAATGGCTTCCACTGATCACCTTTGGCCAGGTAAGGTACAGGTGAAACAGGCCATACCTACTTGCAAATTCAGGGATAGCAATATAAGTGAACCAGTACCATAGCTGTCTGCTCATTTAGAGTAGTGTTTATGGAAACAACATAAAAACACCAGATCATAGGCAGGATGTTATGTTACCCCCAAAGGGCTGCCCCTGGACCCTATAGTTGGTGTCTTGGAGCAACTTAAAGAAATGTGAATCACAGTATTCATCCATTGGCAGCTCTAAACAAACCTTGACAGACTTAGAATCTCAAGGATTTTGTATGGACCAATAAACTTAGGTCATAACTAGGGATGCACCGAATCCACTATTTTGGATTCAGCCAAACCCCAGAATCCTTCGTGAAAGATTCGGCCGAATACCGAACCAAATCCAAACCCTAATTTGCATATGCAAATTAGGGGTGGGAAGGGGGAAAATGCATTACTTCCTTGTTTTCTGACAAAAAGTCACGTGATTTCCCTCCCCGTGATTCAGTTTGGCCTGGCAGAAAGATTTGGCCGAATCCGAATCCTGCTGAAAAAGACCGAATCCTGGATTCTGTGCATCCCTAGTCATAACTGGGCAGAGGGAACCTGGAATTGGATATTTTTAGTAGACTGCTAAACCCTGGTACCTAGGAGCAGTCCTATGATGTATGTCAATGGCTCTGTTAGAGAAGGTCCTTCGACAGGATAGGAATTACCTAGAATTACTCCAGTTTCTTCCCTTTACTGGACCTGTCATGGATGGATTTCACACATCTTATATATGAATAACTAAGTACTATCTCTAAAAATGGCAGAAATATGTCCTTTAATGATTTGCAAATAGTTTTCTATCTATTTAACATACCATAAGGTTAATATATTGTGAGGGCTTTTAGAAGGATGAGAAATAGCTAGCTCTATTGGAACAGACTATATCCTTCTATCCTTATTTGGGACCTTACTTTGAAGGTCCTTGTACTGGATGGCATTTAGCTTTGTCATAATAGACATAATAGAGTAATTCCTATAGTTTCCTGGTAACTCACCACTAGAGGCATTAGGTCCTTTCTAGGGATAGAAACTAGCTCACTGCCATATGAATCATCTATTTCCTATCCACTAGAGGGACGGTCCTTTCCAGGGATTTCCCATTAAAGGACCAATAACATCAAAATATTTTTAAAAAAATTCGTTACTATACAACCGAAAAAAAAACACCAAGACAAATGAAATTTTAAAATAGCAAAGCCATTATTAAGAAATAACTTAGAGAAACTCCACTTCCCCTCCTCTTCTTCAGAAAAGGCGACAGGGCGACCATCCATCTTGCGGCACTCAATTTCTCCTCCCTGGCTATTCTACTGACAGCATGCGGCTTCTTCTCCTCCTGGTTGGATTCGGTGCCCAGCAGATTCTCGATGAAGAGAGAAGACACTCTGGCAGTGGTGGTGCGTTGGGCTTCCGTGGAATCATCGGGCATGTTTTGCCGACCTGCTAGTGATGCTAAAAGGTTAAGTGAGCTGGGATCGCAGGCCAGTAAGACAAGCAGCAGGGGTGGGGGTGCCGAGGATCTGCAGCAGACAAGATGATTAGAGTTCTAACCGGAAAGTCCCAGGCAGGGGATGTAGGAGATGAAGGCACAGAACAGGCCTCGGCAGGAGCCAAGTGGCGACAATTTGGGATGAGCTGCGCTGGGTGGGACCGGGAGATGAGACAGAGAAGTCTAGGTGCACCTATGGAAGATCTGCTTGGCACATCTGCTTGGGCTCCCTCCCTGCAGTCTGCGCGCAGATACAGTACAGTAGAAGTGCTGTCAGAAGAGCTAAAGCAGCAGCGCGCAGACTGCAGGCAGCCCGATACTTCGGATCAGAGCAATTGCCAACCCAGAGCCTAGCCCCTTCCCATCTCTGCCCCGTCGGGTTTCCAACCAGCGCTTTGAAGGCAGGAAGACAGTGGAGCCTGTACTGTACGGTGCCGAGCAGATGCTTCCTACTGCTCCTACTGGAATAACCCCTAGTCAGAAATTTATTTTCCATCTCATCCAACCTTTCAGTTAAATTTTCTTTCTCTTACACTATCCTCCTTACTCTGGAGAATTGTAATTTCAATACTGAATGTTTTATATGGGCTGGATGAAATGAAGACTAAAGTAACAGAGTATTTTTATCTGTTGGTTTTACATATAAATCTCTTGGCAATCTGCCCTCATGTGTAAGGAAATTTATACGTGACAGATCGTACTGTATAGTAAATTTCAAGGCTCATAAGTATCCATTTAGTTCTTCAAAGAAGGTAACTAGGGTCGAATGTGGCCCCTCCCACAGCATAAAGATATCGTCTCTATAGCAAAGCTTTACAGTGTCGCTGAAATTCTTGATTTTTATAGACAAGTTGTTCTTCAAATAGATTTACAAATATGTTTGCATATGTAGGGGCCACATTTGATCCCATTTCCACAGCGCTGTTCATTAAAAAGTGTCTTAGAATATAAAATAATTTCTTTCCAATATAATACTTAAAAGATTAATAATTAGACATCTTTGAGCACCATCCCAACAGGGGTCATTACTGATACAGTGTTCAACAGCCTCCACACCACCAGAATGTGTTATATTGGTATAAAGGCTTTCTATGTCTAATGTAACCAAGTACACCTCATCAAATATTTCTCCAAGTTCCTGTAGCTTATCCAAAAATTGGGATGTGTCTAAAATAAATGATTTGTGTGTTTCTACATATGGGCGTAGTATCCTATCAAGGAACACTGCTATAGGATTAAAAACGTATTGTACACCTGCCACAATCAGACATCTTGGTGGGCACTGTAAGTTTTTATGGATTTTTGGCAAGGTCTACAATACAGGAGTGACTGGATTAGACTGTTTCAAAAACACGGCTAATTTAGGTTCTATTACTTTATTGTCCACTGCATTTGTCAACAAGCATTTTATCAAATTTTGGATATTGGGGAGGGGATCAGTGGGCACTGGAACATATGTGCTATTATCCAATAGCATTCCTTTAATAGTATCAATATAAAATCTTTTGTCCATTAGTACTACTGCCCCTCCCTTATCTGCCGGTTTGATTATAATATCTTTGAGAATGTGGCTCTTAAAAAAACTACAGGAACACATTTTTAGTTAAATTGAAAGTTTTACAAACCAAATCCCCTTGTCTGTACTGTGATTCCAAGTTGTTTATATCGCTTTTAATCATATTCATGTATGTATCGATACCTTTATAGACTTTGCTAGGTGTAAAATCACTTGTGTTACATGTAAATCAAACATAGATAGAGTAAACATATTCTCATAAACATTATCCATATTTCTATTGCCCAATGTATCATGTATAGTTTGTGGAGTCCCAAAAAAGGTCTTAAGCTTAATCAGTCTAAAAAAGTGGGCCAATTCTAAGTCAATTTCAAAAAAATTGGGTAATGAATCTGGGCAAAATGATAACCCCTTTTATAATATATTCAGTTTGTCATCAGTTAATATGCAGGTCGATATATTTACCACCAGCGTGTTCTTTTCATCCTTGTTCTTTGTGGCCAATTCTGTCTCCTTCCTTCGGTGTTTGTGACTGGGAAATGCAGTCCCAGATATCCCTCCACATAGCTCCGACTGTTCCATATAACCCTCCCTATAACTCCTCCTATTGCTATTTCCTGGTATATCCTGTACTGACAATACTGTACTGATTCTAATACAGTGGTATTAGAATAATGTTGCAGAGGCATAACTACAGAGGTGCCATAAACCAACCAAGGAATATGCTATGATTTTTTTTTTATTCATTGACTTTTTTGCCCTGTTCTACACACTTCATTTACACTCTATGTGCTCAGCACTGTGTTCTGGCAAGTGTGATTATGGGGGGAGGTGGGAATGAAGATGAGAAGAAGGTGCAACAGAAAGCTAAGGTGAAATACATAGATTTTAAATAAGAACTTGTGTAATTGAATTTATAGTCTCCAGTCAGCCAAAGTAAACTCCAAAGAGACTCTGATTATTCTTTCCACATGGGTCTGTGTTAGTCATTGACAGGGTACATTATCCCATGACTTCTTGTGCTGAGTACTCAGTGTCGAACTGGCCCACCGGGATACAAGGAAAAGTCCTGGTGGGCCCAGGTGTCAGTGGGCCCTCATGCTGCTAAACATTTGGCCTATGTCATGGTCATTCCCTATTTCTATGAGAAAAAGAGGCTAAATAGATGGAATAATTGATTATAGTATGTAAAGAAAAGAGACTAGTGGAATAAGGTTGAGTGAGGAGAGGAAGAATAATAGTACTGAGAGTGGGCCCCTGGTCTAAGGTTTTTTGATGGGCCCCTGGTCTAAGGTTTTTGAGTGGGCCCCTGGTGTCCCAGTCTGACACTGTGAGTACCTCCTAACCACTGAGGCCTCTTATGTTCATCCCCGTACCTGTCAGGTACTGCTGGTGGGGCACTTCTTCTAAGCTGCTTGGGATCCCAGTTGAGACTTACCTCTGCTTACTTCTAAAATCTTGTTTTTTAATTGCTGTAGGTGGAGAGAAACAAGGTGGAGGATGAGGAGAGAGGAGGAGGAGGGTGGGGGAGAGAAGGGGGAGTGTAGTGTTGTGAAAGTCAAATGTTTCTCTCAAGGAGCTGAAACGGGGCTGGTTAATCATTTAAGGGAAAATGGAATTATTTTTTTTCCAAAACGCATCAGTTAATAGTGCTGCTCCAGAAGATTTCTACACTGACATCCGTTTCTTAAAAGAGCAAACAAATTGTTTTATATTTAATTTTGAAATCTGACATGGGGCTAGACATATTGTCAGTTTCTTGGCTGCTCCCAGTCATGTGACTTGTGCTTTGATAAACTTCAGTCACTCTTTACTGCTGTACTGCAAGTCAGAGGGATATCACCCCCTCCCTCCCCCCCCCAGCAGCCTAACCACAGAACAATGGGAAGGTAACCAGATAGCACTCAATTAGTAAAATCCAGGTCCCACTGCAACACATTCAGTTACATTGAGTAGGAGAAACAACAGCCTGTAAGAAAACAGTTCCATCCTAAAGTGCTGGCTCTTTCTGAAAGCACAAAAGTGCTGGCTCTTTCCAAAAGGCAAAATTACCTGAGATGGCTGCCTACGCACCAATATTACAACAACAAAAAAATCACTTGCTGATTCAGGAATTAAATTTTATATTGTAAAGAGAATTATTTGCAGTGTAAACAGTGTAATTTAGAAATAAACTAACCTCTTAGTGCCTGCTACTTATAGGCCAAAACTCAATTTGGTAAAAGAAAAGAAGCAGTGATGGTTAGAGCGATACTGACACGTTCCTATCAAAATCATAGGAACATGTCCATATCAAGGAGGTACTTAACGCCGAATATTTTCCTCTAAAAGCCCTCTCAAAGTCGCCACCATCCCCGCGAACCTGTGTGCAGCCGACCCGCTGACACTACTAACAGATCTTCTGTATTGCTTCAGTGACGCTGGGCTGGGGGCGGAGCGATTCTTCCATAGACTGAATTCCTGTTTTTATTCATAATCAGCCTATGGAAGGATTGCAACACCACCCAGCCCAGCGTCACTTAAACGGTACAGAAGATCATTTAGCAGTGTCTGACAGTCGGGTGAATGTAGGTCTGGGGGGACCAGGGGAGGCTTTTAGGGGGGCTTTGAGGTGAACTATTCCGGGTGCAGCATTTACTTGATACTGACACGTTCCTATGATTTTTATAGGAAAGTGTCAGTATCGATTTTACTGAAAGAAATGTAGCAACAGCAGAAGAATCATAGATAACTGGAGATAAGGCAGAAGATTTAATATACATATAGATCATTTATTTATAAAGCATTTCAGCAAATATACAAAATGACAAATCATCAGAGTGGGCAATGCATCTAACAGAACAGACTTAACCGAAGTATTTGGAGAATGGAGGTCACTGGTCATTAATGCATTATGGGTTCATAAGCACAGAGATTATTCACTCATTCATTCATGCATCGGAATTCTTTGCATTTGGAACTCAGTAAACTTATGTGACAGCAGTTTCCATAGTCTGTTCTATACTAAGGAACTGAGTCTGTGAGCTCCACCCACATGCAGTAGAATTAGAGAGTTTGCTTTAGAGGGCTGCACATTATCTTTCATTCTAAAAGAATGAAAGAAACATACCTTCATTTACGGAACTACAATGGGGGCCAAATGTCATTCCAAACGTAAACCCTAGACTGCCTGTATGGGATCCCTGTTTTTTTTTTTAGCTGAAGTTCCCACAGCATGGGCACCAAAAGCTGGGTCTGCCTTCTATCAAGATGCAATGGAGGCTGTCATTAGTTAACACAAATGCAGTTTTTCTGGAACACTGTTTAGTATAACAGAATAACACCCTCACACGACTGCGACAAGGACATGCGTTTCATGTCCCAGGACTACTGGGAAGGGCAATTGGGATCTCTGCTCAATCAACAGAGTCTTCGGTGTTCTTGAACATAAGAATAGAGTTGTAGATCTTGACTGCGGGTCCCAGTTTAATGCACAGGATTTTCACAATATCAGTCTGGGTTAGAAGTAGAAGTGCCTGCCCATCTATCATCTACAGGGACAGAAATAGGATGGGAGCCAACTGGGTGAGTAATTAGCGATTGCTACAGAACTGTTATGAGTTATGAAACTAGTAAGATGGCAGTGTGCTGAAATGGCAGAAAGGAATTGTGGGACATTGTGGGAATCACATACACCATAAAGCCGCTGTTTTGAGAGTGGTGGTGTTGCTGTAGAGACATTGAAAAAAAACAATGGGAACCAGTAAAAAAGGACACATGATCATGAGAGAAAGCCTGTTTGTATGAAGGGAAGTGCAATGGTTCAAGGATGGTATTAGTCCCTTAAAGTTGTTGTTCTCACCTCCTCTCTGAATAATCTGGCCTGGTCTTCACAACCAGTCAAGGTCTGTACAAAGCTAAAGACCTGGAGAGGTAGAGAATGTGGAGACTGTTATGCCTGTGTGGCCTGTCTCATATTTGTGACACTGGTTGTAAGATCTACTGTATTTATAGTGACAAAGCAGCATAATGACCCAAGAGAAAGGTATGATACCTTGACTAATATTTACCTCTTCTGTGCTCCATTTAGATACAGTGCTAGCACTGATACCAGCCACACCAGGCAGGAGGCGGCAATGCTGCTCCCAACAGTGAGCGTAGGCACGATCCGGGTGCACAGAAAGAGCAGACATGAAAAAAGACTGGTGCACTGGGTCTGGTTCACAGGAACAAACAGGAAGAGTTAAAGAGAATATGACCAAAAAGAGAAGCTCCCTATAGTTATATATGAGGTTACAAAAAGTAAGTGATATCACAATGGAGAAAATGACAAGAAAGATCAGCTCACCCTGATAGCTATCCTGTTGGACCCTGCGATACTTTGGAGGACGGCCAATCCTAGCAGCAGAAACTAGAATTATCTTCTTTTAAACAAAAAGAAAAAACAATAAAGTTTCCCACCATACAATGACACCCCTTTACCTGCCATGGTGTCGAGATTTCCTACGGGAAGGAAATGGTATGGGATTCCTGTTCCTCGTTGGGTTTTGGTTCCGATCAGCCAGAGGACAGCCGGACAGGCAGTGGTGAGCCGTAAACCTTCCCGTCACATGTCCTGAACCATCACAGCCTGGAGTAGGGCACTTTCTACATCAAGGCAAAGGGATAAGGTACAACTGTTACCAAACAGTAAATCTTTATTACAATACAGGCAGGGCCTGCTATGAAAGATGGATCCTGACCTGTGCTGCAAACTGTATTTGCTGCTCCTTGTGTGCGACATCTCCTTACAGCTGAGTGATACACAGGGCCCAGGGGACATGTTGGAGACATCTCTGTACCCTAAAGAGAGAGTGAATGAATTATAAATAAAAAAAACATGGGGTTTAATGGGCAACATGCAGATGGCCTCTATGGAATTGTAAATTATTTTTCATACAGGGCTGGTAATATTAGTATTGTTATATAAACATGACAGTAATAAGTCTGCTGTACTATTTGGAAAATGTAACCAGTAACCATATGCACATTTATTTCCTTGCTGCCAGTTAACAATGTTACCAGTAGAGAGCCCAAGGGCAGAAAGATGTATGCTTTTTTTTGTTCAAGTCCTCCTTTAAAGGCTCAACTATTATTTAGAGACCCCCATAGCTCATAGATGAACATTTTATATCAGTCATTTAGTAACAGTAACATGAATAACTAGGACAGAACATAAGCGTGTACACTAAAACACAGCCTAATTTACCTCTAAGCTTAGGTCAAGTACATCACTATCTTGTAGAGAAAACTGACATTGTCCCCATATCAGTCCAGGCCCCACCAGGCAATGCTCTAGGGCCCCTAACAGGAGGTCAGTTCCACATTTTGCAAACCACTTATATACTGTCATAATAGGTTAAGAAATATTGGGACATGTATTATTAAAGGAAGGAAGGAAAAGCAAGGGGTTAACCCTTTCCCTAAGGAAAGTGAAGTTGGCGATTATTTATCCATTTTATGACACTGTATTAAACCATATACAGTAGTTACTTACTTTAACCCTTGCTATTGTTTTTAAGAATTTCTCTAGTCCATATAAGTAATGTACATTGGCCAACTTTTTGAATCTTAACATGTTCTGCTATAACTCCTAATACCGCTCCATTGAGCCAACCCTCCTCTTGCTCTATATAACCTTCTCTGTAACAACCGCTCCATATATCCCTCCATATGTGGTGTGTCCATATGTGGTGTGACCCTTCTAACAATTTGACTCCGTATTGCACATCATTTTGTGAATAGCAGCAGCAGATTTGCCAAGATGGTGCCTCTGCCAGGTGAAAGAATGGTTAGTAATTGAGAACATTAGGAAATGTCTGTACATTTCAGACTTTTTTTTTTATCTTTTAAGCTTTTTCTTACACATCCACAAAAATCGAATCAATTGGGTTTTAGAACGATAAGGGAAACTGCCGGCGGGATGGCACTCGGATCGCTTCATTTTTCGAAGTCGCCTCACGAGGAAACTTTGGGCGTCTTCCGTAAACGAAGCGCTCCGAGTGCCAGTTCAGGAAGATGAGTCCCCCAAAGAGGAGATTTGTCGCCAGGCGACTAATCTCCCCAAATCTGACCGTGTGTCTCTGCCCTAAGTGAATCCCTTGCATTGACTGCTGGACATCTGGTGCTAAGATTAAGCACTTTTGGGGAGCAGCCTGGCTAAATTCTAGGAAGTAGTTACAGATTAACCATTACCATATACTATATACCTCCTTGGAATACAGTGCCTGCACTTTACACTGGTTGGGGACATTATGTTCAGTGCTGAATGCTCAGAAACAAGGGATGCACAGATCCTGTAATACAATTGCTGTAATGCAGTGATCCCCAACCAGTGGCTTGTGAGCAACATGTTGCTCACCAACCCTTTGGATGTTGCTCCCAGTAGTCTCAAAACAGGTGCTTATTTTTGAATTCTTAGTTTGGAGGCTAGTTTTGGTTGCCTAAAAACCAGATGTAATCAGGGGCGCTCCACCGATGAGGCGAGTTGCGCTCTCTGCACTAGCGTTGTGCAGCGCCCGACCCCCTTCTGCGCAGAAAATATGAGCGGCGTGAGGAGGGGTGGGGGCGGCAATGGAAGGCCGCCTCAGGTGGCATAAAGACGTGGATCAGCACTTGATGTAATACCAAACAGAGTCTCCTATATGCTGCTAGTCCAATAGCCAGTCAGAGCCCTTACTTGGCATCCCCATTGACTTTTTTCATGCTTGTGTTGCTCCCCAAATCTTTTTTACATTTGAATGTGGCTCACAGGTATAAAACGTTGGGGACTCCTGCTGTAATGTATTCAGTTTGTAGTGTATCTTGTCTGTGTGGCATAGAAGGATGTCTGTGTGGCTTCATAATGGTAACATATATCCAGGAAACAATAAAACCCACTGTATACGTGGCAGTCATCAGGAACCACATTTCTAAAGACACTTAGGATATGGACACAGAGGCTGTTTTCATTTTTCGTATCGGATTTAAATTAATGGAGCAGGGGCACTGAGCAGATCTGCTTCTCTCATCCTGCAAATTACTCAGGCTAAAAACAGCTGCTGATCACCTGCTGAAAACAGCCTGTGTGTCCATAGCCTAATACAGTTAAAAGCACTTACTGAGGGGGGTTTGAAGAGGATGGCCCGTTCTCTGGCACCAGCCTGCAGGATGGAGATCTGGGTGGTCAGCATCCAGCCAGAAATCAAACATGTGACTCCAACCATCAAAGTGAACCTAAGGCGTTAGGAAAAATATTTTTTTGTAAAAGAATTGAAAATGAATTATGGGGGGGGAGTAATTTGAATTGTCTACTATTGTACAACTGAATCACAACCTTACACCAACATGGGAGGCAGTGGTCAGGACTGGGATTCAAAATAGGCCCTGTCATTTCAAGTACACAGAGGCCCAAACAGACCCCCATTAAAAAGTGAGTGTCTATGGCATCTTACAGCAGCCCCTCTGTCAGAATCCACAGACTGGCAGTCAGGCCTGATGGTGGTATATGTTCTAGCGTATGGTAGAAATGTCCTACCTTTATCCGGAATTCCTCTACCTCCACCACAGAAGATACACGTATCAGTGAGGGACTTCTCCTGTCCACAGCTTCCATTCGCATATCAACTTTGAAACCATGAGGAGGGCGCTGAAAAATTAGTACCAAGTGGGAAAAACTCATGAATGACGAACAAATGAGAAGAAGAAGAAGAAAGTAGAACCGAAGAAAGTGAAAATAGAAAAAGACAATGTATATGTGTAGATACATAAAGGACACTGATTATAAAAATATTTAGGGTATTACAGGGTATAGTAATGGGATATGCCATGGCTGGTTTCACTGTCTAGTGGGGATTTAAATGGCATGTCAAATAATACATTTCTAGCAAAGAAAATGTAATTTGTAATTTAGTGTAATGGGTGAAGGTCAACACTGTAAGAGACCAATTTGCATGCCAGGTTATGGGCCATCAGTGTAAAGTGTAAATAATTACCGGATGAAAGGCTTGTGCTGGCACTCCAACCGTCTTCGTTTCTAATAAATATTTATCCCATGAGAAGCCTTCGGGGTCAGGATAATCTATGGGCACAATAAAAAAGTAGTTATGGCTCTTAGTAACGTAGTTTTCTTGCATCTCTTGAATTTCATTCCTGCAGTATGTTGAGCAGTTTCCAATCTCCTTAAAAGATCAGTAACATCAACATTTTTTTAAAAAAAATGTTTGAACACTACGAAAAGAAAACCAACACATATTAAACTTTAAAATCGCAAAGTCTTTATTTAGAAATAACTCACCGAATCTCCGCTTGCGCTCCTCTTCGGAAAAGGCGATCGTGTGATCCATCGTGTGGCGCTCAATTTCTCCTCCCTGTCTTCCTTACTAGAGATAGCCAGGGAGGAGAAATTGAGCGCCGCACGATGGATCGTCGCCCTGTCGCCATTACTGAAGAGCAGTGCAAGAGGAGATTTGGTAAGTTATTTATGAATAAAGACTTTTAAAGTTACATATGGCTTGATGTTTTTTTTTCCCCGTAGTATACAAACGATACAGCCTCCAACAGGCTGTATCCTGTTGTAACTAATAAACTACAAATCGTTTTACAAGTCTGTCTAGAAGATTTGTCTTTGAGTGTTATCCGCTCCCTTAGCTGAAGGTTCAGGGTGGTGCACCTGGACCTTCTTTCAAACTTGGTGAGTTTAATGTTTGAGACCTGGAAATTGTATTACAAGTTTGAGTTATATCAAATTAATCATGATTTCTTTCCTCCCCAGAATCCAACCAGACCACGAATGCAACCCACCTTTAAAGGGGTTGTTCACCTTCAAACAACTATTTTTTTTCAGATAAATAACCAAAAATAATGACTTTTTCCAATTACTTTCTATTTTCTATGTGTCACAATTTTTCTAATATCGTTATATAAGTGTAAAGTGTAATTTTTCACCTTTTAAAGCAGCTCTGGGAGGAGGGTCGTTGACTCTGTAAACCAGTGATCCCCAACCAGTAGCTCGTGAGCAACATGTTGCTCTCCAACCACTTGGATGTTGCTCTCAGTGTCCTCAAAGCAGGTGCTTATTTTTAAATTCGAGGATTGGAAGCAAGTTTTAATTGCATAAAAACTAAGTATAGTGCCAAATAGAGTCTCCTGTAGGCTGCCAGTTCACATAGAGTCTACCAAATAGCCAATAGTGGCCCTTATTTGGCACCCCAAGGGACTTGCATTGCTTGTGTTGCTCCCCAACTCTTTTTACATTTGAACGTGGCTCACGGTTAAAAAAAGGTTGGGGACCCCTGCTGTAAACTGTTCTAAATTGATACATTTAGTTGATACATTTCTTAGCTTTGTCCCTGCTGAACAGAATCTCTGGGTTTCATTACAGGCAGCTGTTAGAATTGATAAAATAGTTGCTAATATTCCACAGATACTGCGGAGAAATGTGTCAACTAAATGTTGCAAAATGATAACAGTTTAGGGTCTGCACCTCAATTACTGAGCTGCCAGAATAAAACACCAGAGACAGGAGCATTAAACTTAGATTTTGGAAAAACAGTAAGAATTAAATAATGGAAAGTAATTGGGAACAATCTGAAAACAACTGAACTGAAAAAAATAGTTTGGAAGGTGAACAACCCCTTTAATATACTACCAACCAATGATGTATTTTTTTCATCCCTATACATCCAGTCAATTATGTATTTCTCCCACATTATCCAAGCAGCCAGATGTTTCTTCCTCATCCATGTAATAGATAAGCACTCGCACACCCACCTTCTAGTGTTTACAATAAACTTGGTGCCCAATGTTTGGAGGATACGGCAACCTCCCAATCCAGTAGAAAAGAAGCACACTGGCACACAAGGAGTGTAGTTGCAGGGCAAGCCCTTGCAAAAACTTTTTACTGCGGAAGTGTAACGTTTCGGGCACCGACAAATGGGCGGAGCCCTGAAACGTTGCACTTCCACAGTAAAAAGTTTTTGCAAGGGCTTGCCCTGCAACTACACTCCTTGTGTGCCAGTGTGCTTCTTTTCTTCCTCATCTACTCACATATCTAACTAGCCATTATTTCTTCTCTCCTGTTTGTAGTACTTGATTATTGTCAAGGATTAGGAAGGGGCTCTGTGGAGGCAGCAGGAGGAAGGTGAGACCTTTAGGTAAGAGCTGGCTGAACCCATGGGACACAGAACAGAAGGGCAGGAACAGGATGACGAGGGTGAAGGGTCAGACTGGAACAGGTGCAGAGCGAAACAGGATGGAGAGGGCAAAGATCAGGAATAGACTAGACAGGATGAAGAGGGCGATGAGTCAGGACAGGAACAGACTGGATAAGAAAAGGATGGAGCAGGAGTGGAACAGGAACAGACTGGATGGGACAGGACGGTGCGGGCGTGGATCAGATCAGACTGGGGATTGAATGCAGAAGGACTGGATCAGGGAAGGGGAAGATATAAGACAGGGCACAGGTACAAGTCAGAACAGGACAAGAAGCAGGAACAGCCAAGGTCAAGGCTGCTGGGCTAGGGCTGCAAAGGCCAGGTAAAATATAGTGAGCAACCCTACAGGCTGCTCACCTGGCCCAGTGATTAAAACATTGAACCAGAAACCCAAAGGTCCCTGGCTCGAATCCCAGCAGAGCTTGACAACTATTCATGCAAATCCCATGCAAAGAGCCACACCATCAAACCCCTCACCTTGAGGGGGTGTTAGTGGCTTCTTGTGCTGTTGACACCAGCCTACAGGATGGACATATGGGCTGCTGGGATCACACCTTGGAGAGAAAAAAGGTACAGGAATTATATCACATCATGTATTTCCAGTCCTTCCATTTCTAAGGTTCTTGAAAGTTGATGTCCCAATCAGTTCTTCTCCTTCCTACCAATAGTCATATGTGTCACCCCAGTTGTCAAAGTGCACAAGGAATCGATCTTCAATAACATCAGTGACACTAGCCACACAGATTAGGGATGGGTTCATTCTGTCTACGGCCTCCAGCTTCATTCCGACCCGAAACAAGGAAGGTGGTGCCCCCTAATGGTAAAGGAGGCCAAAAATGGTAAGATACAGACCAGAGAAATAGAAAGAGATTTGGGTAACCATTATCCATGCAGGCTAATGAATATTGAGGATATGAAGGTTAAGGCTAAGAGTCTGACAGATCCAAAGAGAGATGAATATTAAATGCATATTGTAGGTTCTAGAAAGAAAATAAAAGAGCTTTGCAATATGCCCAAATAGGCACTAGTGAAATATTCTGTGCAAAATGGTGCCATACCTTCTTCTGTTTAATAGTCTGCAGTGTTTAAAGCTTGTCTATCCTCCACTGTCCCTGCAGCAATGTGTGATTTAGCACAATAAATATGCATGCCATTAATTGACTTGGCCCTTCTAAATCCCCCCACTTCTACCTATCTGACTGTGTCTCTCCAAATCAGAAACCATCTTACAGCTTTGTGACCTCATACATATCCTTTAATATGAAAAGCAGCAATGCTATGTGATATCCCATATCCACTAGGTTAAAAGAAGGAGGATAGATGATCACTTATACTGCACCTGGGAACCTAGGTAGGGGTGTAAACGACAGACTAGAAAATGAAAAGAACGGGATAATAATACATAGCTAGCATCACTTGCTGGTTTGCAAAACAAATCCAAATTTATTGGAGAAATGTCTCTAATTTTCAGGGAATCAATAAAGTACAATGTATGATGGGATGTGCAGAAATGGAACAATTTGGTCAGAAAGAAAGATGGATGATGGAAATGACTGAATAAGAATACTCACAATTTTTGGGGTGACAAAAAGATGCTTTGGGGCAACAGGAGCCTTAGTTTGTCTCAGATAGTTGGTCCAACTGAAATCTTCATCTTTGTACCCTTAAAATACAAAGCAAGCAGGATGACTTATTATTAGGTTATACATATGGCACAGCATGCCTTGGTTCAGCTAAGGCCATAATAAGAAACCCACAAGCCACTTTGGGCTAATTAAGATTATTGGCACCCTTGTGTGTTAACTAATAGAAGACAAAAAGTACTTTTCTGGACATTATAAAGTTGCACCCTCCTCATGGATTCAGCAACCAAATAAATGTTTGCTTTTATTATTATTACTTCATTGAACACATAAATATACTAACTTATAGATCAAATAATTACATAATGATATACTATTAGGAGTGTCATGCTATGAAGTAGCACTCCTGAGTCCTACATATTGTCAACCCAGCATGTGCCCCAAGATGTGCTTTGGAAATTAAGTGCCATACTTCCTAATTAAGTTTAGCTCTTCTGTTTACTAATTGTGACCCAACTGAGCTGAACTGCATAATTTATGGGATTTTGAATGCAAACTTCTCGCACTGCACCCCTTCACTGCTTATTTCATGAATACTTGTAGGGGCTGCCATGTACAAACAGGGGCTATACCTTGCTTTCATTGCTGCTTCAATGAACAATTCAACTCATGATTTACCTTTTGGTGGCTGTAACTTGTGCCCTGTCCTCTCACACCAGCCTGCAGTATGGATATCTGGGGAGTCGGCATTCACCCAAAAATCATGACAGTCAGAGTAGCCATCAAAATGCAGTCGTATTCGAAACCCACAGACCTTAGCTCGGAGAGAAGGGTACAGAATCATAAAAGGTGGTGGTGAGAGCAGAGAACATAAGGAAGAGACAAAAATCGGGAAAGGTTAAAGAAGGTAAAAGTTTATTTTTTTAAGCTGAACAGAGAAATTTAAAAAATTCATGTTTGATCCTTGCAAGGTAGATAATTAGATTCCTAGGGGCTAATTCACTGACCCCTGAAAATTCGCCAGTGATGACTTCGCTCACAGCGCAACACTTCGACAGGTGTAGATTTGCCAGGACAACGCTAATTCACTAAAATCCAAAGTTGCGTCCAGGGCGCGATCGCTAGCGAAGTTACGCTAGCGTTACTGCTCGAAGCAAAGTTGCACTAGCATTGGCTAATTTGCATATGGAGGGAAGTTACAGTTGAATGGACATATATGTAACAGCAAATACATTACACTACATATTAAGAAACCTTAATAAAATTAAATAAAGTTGTTATATTGCCCTACACATGAGCCCACTGTATAGTTTAGGTGCCATATGTTGGGGAAAATGTAGGGGGGAAGCAGGTTATCCCCAAAAAAAGAACGCTCTTTTTCAGCCTATCACCCTGAAAAAGGAAAAGACACCAGCGTTTTTTGGGACTATTTTCAACTATTTTTATAGCAACTCCTATCTACTCTATTGCACTTCGTCTGGTCTGAGGTGGTGAAGGCAAGTCTGGCACAAGAGGTAATGTTCAGTAAAATCTTAGTGAATTTGCGTAGTTACGTCTATTCACCAGAGCGCAAATTAGCCAGGCGTTAGGGAGCGAAGTACCGCTAGAGTCTATCTCCTTCGCTAGAGAAATTACACCCCTTAGTAAATTTGCCCCCTAGTGCATTTACTGTATAATCCCCTTGCATAATGGACCCCTGCTTATCTGTAAGGCAAAACAGTCACAGCAAAGTGTTGAAGAAAGGTAGCGGGGAGTAGCTTCAATATCTCTGCTTGCCAAACATATGTGTCTATATGCATAGACGCATACCTCCCAACATTTTGGAAGTAAAAAGAGGGACAAAAAATTTTTTTCCGCATGTAGTGCAGCAATTTTTTGACCACACCCCTTTCTGTGGCCACACCCCCTAATTACCGTGTTTGTTTTACAAAATTTGGCAGGTTATGAAAGTTTGAAAATATTTCTCCTTATCTAAACTGTGTTTTTGTGTCTCACAATTGTTACAAAGTATCTTATTTTGCTCTCTGCTAAAAGCCAATTAAGTGAGAAACTTTGTTTCTTTTTCTGGCTGTTCAGTGCAGAGAAAAGAGGGACTTTCCAGTACAAATGAGGGACTGCGGGTTGAGCTGTCAAAAGAGGGACTGTCCCTCCGAAAAAGGGACAGTTGGGAGGTATGATAGACACATATACTGAGGGCACTGTGCAGTCCAGTTGGTTCTGCCTGTGTTTTGAGCAGTGGATGCACTCCTATATGCTCCTGTGTGTGTATCTCCACTGGCAGGTATAGCGTCAGTCTGAGTGCAGCTACAAAGAGTGTCAGTGGGCCAGAAAAATATGAAAGCATGCAATTTCAGACAAATATCAGCAAATAAACTGTGCCTGTCAATAGGGTGATCCTGATCCCACCGCCACCTGAGGCAGCCTGCTGCCGCCCCCTGCGCACTCACTTTATGCGCTGGAGGGGGTTGGGGGGGTCCAAAATGTAGCCTCCTGGAGGGGTCCAGGAGGCTAGGGCAATTGCACTCTCTGCACTAGAAGAGCCGAATTTCCAGTTTGAAAATCGGCAATTTGGCTCTTAAAGATAAAAAAGCAGCATTTTGCCGACCCTGGTACTAGTGATGTGCTGTTGTCTGTTGGAAAATAAGCTCATGTATGCCAGTTATTCACCATAGGTATTCTTACCTCAGTTACAGTCAGAATGAAGTAGAGGGAGGGGTGCTGAAGGTCGATCCCCTCTAGCTTCATGCCTACTTTAAAGCCGTTCTTGTGTTGGGTACCCAGCTGCCACTGCACCAAAGAAGATAGGAAATGAAATGGCAGTACAGATAAAAAGTGTAACCCTAGGACAGTGCCAGTCTCTTCTCAAACATACAACTGCATTAGGATATGTATACACAGATACATCAGTGATGTACATGGGCTGCTGTCTGGGATAGAAACGCATGCACTGACCAGCCTGCAAGGCATGCAAAATAAGCAAGGCAAATGTGTATTACATGAGGAACTATGGGTACCTTATTACAAGCATTTATGAAAGGTTACTGCTATATTCTTACAGGGCAACCTACAGCCCTCAAAATAGTGTTCAAATATTAGAATCTCCAGACAGGCTAGTGGGATTCTGAGGTCCCTCTTTATCTGAGGGTACCGTCACATCCCAGGGCAAACACAAACAACAGCAGTGAAGCCTCCAATTCACACAATTTGTTTTGTATACACAATGGAGGTATTACTAACATTCCAGGACACAAATTCCCACACATACAGCCCTGCATTGTGACATGAATGACTACAGAAAGAGGCAGTCCCACTGTCATGTGCTAGTCACGGTAGTCAGTTAAAGTAAATACATCTAAAATGTCCTAGGGTAAATATTATTAGTATAATCATATAATCATGCATGATCTTTTAGGGCTGAACTCCACGGTGCGTCTTAGTCTGACGTTATGGAAACCCCTACCAACCATTCCTTCTGTTCTCTACAAGGGGATTATAACAGTCCAGGTAGATTTTGGGTAGAGATAAAGAAGGCATCTTTCATCAGTCAGCTGAAGAACCTCCTCCATGACAAAATATATAATCCCAAATTCATCACTATAGTCTTTAATAAAGTAAACAGCGGGGATACGTCATGAACAACCACAAAACCCTATCCCCACTCACCTCCCGGAACAGATTGAGTGGGGCAGCAATGCATTTCAGTTCATCCAGGTATGTACTCCAAGACCAAGATTCTCCCAGTTCCCCAGAAACTTCAAAAAATATAAACTACAGATAAAAGGCGGGCAGTCTAAGGAGAAATATAGAAAGTGGGTGAGGGTCTGTCTCAGTAACAACCTAGATCTATGGAAACTTAGTTTCTCTATGGAGAATACCCATAAACTCTGAAGAGCTACAATAGGAATCAGGGATGGGTCTGTGAGTAAATACAGGAGTAATAAGTAATATGTAACCACAATAACATCCTAATAACTGATTATAGCACTCACTGTGTGCTGCTCTCTTTCCCCTGGCGAGGCTGATAATGTTTAAATCAGTGCTGTCCAATATCTGTGGTAACTAGGGCCGAAATTTTTATGGCCTCCGTTGTGGAGGCCCAATAATGAAAGCCAGTGTTGACCACTCCCTGGTTTTAAACCTCACCAACTGTAAACCATATCCACGTTACCACAAGATCATACCGCATTAATGATGGCAGCACACCAAAAAACCAAATGGTTGGTGCTCACTGCAGAGATATCACTCATCAATCATATGTGAACATCTTAAAGGAGAACTAAAGCTTAACTAAAGAAGTAGGGTAGAAATGTTGTACATTATGTTTTGAGCTTCTGTACCAGGCCAAGACACCTACAGCCCTTTAGCAGTAACGATCTGTGTCTCCAAAGATGCCCCAGTAGCTCCCCATCTTCTTTTCTGCTGATTCACTGCACATGCTCTGTACTGCTGTCACTTACTGAGCTTAGGGACTGACTCAAAATATACAGTTCATATAGAATATATAAATGTCATAATAAAAGACTGATTAATAATTAACACAGATAATTACCACATGACAGCACAGAAACCAGTGCAACTAGCATCAAAATGTAATAATCAGCCCTGTAGCATAAGTTTATATTACAGGCCAACCTCGTTTTCTACTTGAAAATTTGCGACAACCCCCAAGCTTAGCTTCTCAAGAGCTGCTCAGAGCCCACTGAGCATGTGAGTTTAACAGACACTTTCCAAGATTGTGACCCCCTGTGACAAGTTTAAAGTCTGGATCATTGCTGCTATTCACAAGCTGAAACTTTAGGCTGGTGCAAAAAGATTAGTATATAAAACATGGCATTTTTAGCCACATTCATTTTTAGGGGTTAGTTCTCCTTTAAGTCATATTAAGATATACCCTTAAAACCATATGATTCCTCTGTGAATAACACAGCACCCCCAGCACATGATTAAACACCGTAGGGGCCCCCTAACAACAGTTTCTAAATTCTAAACTCTACAAGGTTCTTGTCCAACAGGTAGCAAAGGGCAGACAGAGTATGACACAGACAGGGGGCATAGGACAGGCAGAGTATGGCACACACAGAAAGCATAGGACAGGCAGTGTATGGCACACACAGGGAGCCTAGGGCAGGCAGAGTATGGCACACAGGGAGCATAAGGCAGGCAAAGTATGGCACACACAGGGAGCATAGGGAAGGCAGAGTATGGCACACACAGGGAGCATAGGACAGGCAGAGTATGGCACACACAGGGAGCATAGGGCAGGCAGAGTATGGCACACACAGGGAGCATAGGGAAGGCAGAGTATGGCACACACAGGCTGCATAGGACAGGCAGAGTATGACACACACAGAAAGCATAGGGCAGGCAGAGTATGGCACACACAGAGGCATAGGGCAGGCAGAGTATGGCACACACAGGGGCAGAGGGCAGGTAGAATACAGCAGGATACAGAGAAACCTATCAGGACCACAGTTCATACTGTGCTACATAATAGCAATTCGTCTGAGGTTTAAACAGGTGAACAAGGTGGGTACTTTCAATTTGGGTCTAAAATGCGAACAATAGAGGTGTTACAAGGGTTGAACAATGCAGGGGTGATTACAGGTGTGAACTGCCTGAATCTGAGTTATAAACAATGCTGGGGGCAGTTAATCTGAGTACTGATACCTTTTAAAGTTTACACAAGGGAAGCAGTCACAGCAGGAAGACTTTCATGTTGGACAGCACTGGTTTAAATGACTAAAAGGGTTGAACAGTATTTCTCACTGTAATGATCAGGGGAGGCAAATGAATGGAGCATACATTTCTTTACAATGTTCTATAGATCTCCTTTGCATTTTCAATTTCAAGGAAAACCACCTAGTATCTCAGTTAAGACCAAGCCTCACCACCTCTGCCTAAATTGAGGTGCTGTGGAGAAAGCAGTTATCTATGCCACACCCTAGATTAATACTTTTTACTGGCTCATATGGCACATTTAGGTAGTCAGGGTCCTACTTAACATAAAATTACATTACGAGTCTCCCTACCTTATTTCAAAGAATATCTATCACAGCAAATGTGAGTTTAGCCAAATGTTCAGCCCACTTGCCCTTCAGACTGGGATTCCAGGAATTCTTAACTCTTCAAATGAGTATTCAGTTTATTATGATTATTATCAATATCATTGATTATTTATTGCCTTCAGACTTGTCCAACCATCCACCTCTTTGGGTCTCCTAGGGAGGAGAAGGGCCCACAGTTCGAGAACCAATGTGGGATTTTTAGCTGTGCAGTCCAGTCAAATACCAACAGTAAGTGCAGCACATAGACAGAAGTGCATATATAGTTACCTTGGGTGTCTCTCTGACGCCAATCTTCCTTCTCACAGCTTCTTGCAAATGATTCTTCAATGTCCCCTGATTTCTGTTCCCTCTGTTTTTCCTAAACAGAAACACCATGCATGGGCATATGAATATGTATGCAATTGCAATCCTTTCTATGCTCTTACACCACTAACTACCCAAAGACACCATGGGGCATATTTATCAAAAGGTGAAATTGAGCTTCATAGGTCACCAGAGGGAAATTCCTCCAGTCTCTGTTGACTAGAATGGGAGTATATTTATCGAGTGAACTTTCACTATAGCCTTTTGCTAAATATTACCCTAAAAAACCCAAATTTTTAAAAGGGCAGTGAAATGTATTTCTGGGACCTGTGGCAAGCTTTTTTTTTTACCTAAATATGCCTCCATGTATCCCCAACACTACTTTGAGTGGCACCTTGTACTTACAAGGTACTCTGCCTCGGACTCTGCTGGACTCTGATACTCTTTGGGTCTTCTTTTCTTGACTGGCTTTGGGGTCTCAACTACTCCTCCAAGCACAAGTGATGTCTCCATAACCAGGGACCTACTGAGGGCACCCCAGAAATGAAAGAAGATAATGTGAGATTGGCTCACTGCCCACTCATTTCCATCACGCCAATAGGCAATTTTGCAGTCTCACCTATCTTTGAAGCGACAGATATCACCACAGGTCTTGCAGGTCCCTCCTACCATGTGTTGGCAGCCACAGGTATCACAGAGACTCAGGGACGAGTCATTGGGGGAACTGGTCCTCCCCTCAGCATCTGAAAGGAGAAGCTGCATTGAGAAATGTTCTTCTGGACTTACTCCACTCATCCTTACATATCATTCAAACACCTCCTATTAAGTAAATTAACAGCTGCCTATATAGTAAATGCACAAGGTCCTTTCTCCCATTCCCATTCTCAAGCACATCTTCACTTCCTGCAAACTCATCTTAGAGAAGTGGATGTCAAGGACTTGTCTTGTATTACATTAGCTTTATGGACCCTTACATTAGGTTCTACACAAATGGAACTTTTAACAAATGCCTTATATTTTTTAAATGGGGGCTTATTATACCCTATGTAGCTATATTTCTCACCTTGAGAGGAGCTTTGATGATCAGTCCCTTGGGCCTCTAAAGGGTTGTCTTGTTGTGGAGCCCTTGGTATCACTTCTTGGGGCTCAGACCAGCACAGGGACTACAAACGACAAGACAGTGCTCTTGTGAGCTTTCTCACAACCAGTACAAGAGAGCTTTGGCATGGAGACCAGTAGAAGGTGGTAACTGAGAACCGTACCTGTGGTTGCACCGCTGATGTAGCAGATCCAGCTCCTTTCTTTTCCTTGAGCTGGGGGGGTTGCATCTCTGAGGAAAGAGCGTGAGGTAGCTGTACTACTGCTATAATTGGTAAAAACCACAAAATTGATACCAGGAAGCTGTGATTGAGTCAGTTCTGTTAATCTAGTGAGAGTTTTATATACACTAAATTATATAAAAGGGTCAACTTCATCAGTATACATTACCTGGCAGATACCTTTGGTCAGGAGACTTATCCCAAGCAATTCTACTATTTAGAAAGGTGCCAGCTTGTGAACTTGTTCACATGAACTTGTGCAGATACGAAATGAACAGTGGACCAGGGAATGTGCACTGTTCAAACTCCTCTCTTTTATGTTTGTAGACAACTTGGCTAGATCAGTCGCACTTCCATTGTACTTATGTATTTTACTTAGCCTTGCAGTGCCCCACAGCCCTCCTTTTGTGTAGATTACAAGACAACAGTAAGGGAGGTTTAACCAAACTGGTAAAGTATAAACTTACTCTGATTACATTAACATTGGCACAAAAACACTGTTGGAATGGCGCCAGATGGAGGTCCTGTCAGGAGAGCAGGCTCAGTAACAAAGCCTGACATATACAATAGTACATGGAGCTTGCTGGGAAGTAGCAGGACCAAGATGCCGGCCTTTGCCAGTCAAACATGACAAATATGACAGAAAGTTAAGGCCCCTGCACCCTGTTAGCTCACTGTTACTAGTTTGTATACTAATAGATATGCGTTTTTGAGTTTCACAATTAAGACATCTGTAAAACACATCTTGGTTGTTTTCTGGTCGCGTTCTATTATTTATTATCCACAGTACCAGATTGGAGGTTCTGTAATTACCTTGGAAGGACGCCGGCAGTCCTTTGCCATCGCTGGTTACTATGTCTGAAGAGGCACTGATCTCAGTTTCACTTTTCACCTTTGTCACTATCAAATCCATTGTGTTACACTGCTCCTTGAAAATAGGAAAGGGATGCAATAGGGCAGAAAGGATGGAACATAGATAAGGGACAAAAGCATATAAAGGGAAAGATAAATTTCAAGGAGACAGAATGACAGCTGGGTAAAGTTATCAGTGGTGGTTAAAGCACCTACCTTAGGGCAGAGGCACACGCTGCGATTCAGGGAGATTAGTGGCCCAGAGAGAAATCTCCACTTCTTTGGGCGACTTTGGAAAACAAAGCGCTCCGACTTCCATCCCCGTCTGTGATTTACATCCTAGTGGGCGAGAAGGCAGTTTGGGGATATTAGTCGCCCCGAAGAAGAGGAAAATTGTCGCTGGGCAACTAATCTCCACAAATCACACGTGTGTCTCTGCCCTTAAGGTGGCCATAGACGTTAACATTTTTAAAAGATCTTTTCGCTTTTATAGGATTATAAAATGTATGATTTGCCCATTAACTAAAAAGATAATTTCAAGCGATATCGTCTAGTTGAAGCTAGAAAAAACTGTGGGTAGCCAAGAGCACTCTGCCAATGAGGCGAGTTGAGTAACTCACCCCAGGCAGGTTTCCAGGGGTGGCAAAAAGCCGCTCCTGGTGCCTTTAAGAGACGAATTTCTGTTTTTTAAACCGGAAATTGGGCTTTACTAGTGAGAGAGCATAATTGTGCTCTCCGTACTAGCGTTGCTGCCTACCCCCAGAAAGGTAAGCGGGCAGGGGGGGGCAGCAGTACAGGAGCCGCCTCAGAAGGCTCTTTAGTAAGAAACGGCGCTGTGGGTAGCTGCTTGCTTGGCCCTGCAAACAATTGAACGATTTCACTGTGAACAACGAAAATTTTCTAACTTGACCGAACGATTATGGACGAAAAATCGATGGATGCACGAACGTTCAGTGCCCACTGACAGATTCGTCAGATCACACTAAAATTTGTCTTTAGGGAGAGAAAAATTGTAACGTCTATGGCCACCTTTGCTCCCACATCATTGCTCTTTAACCAAATTGCTATGAAATCTACAGCCAACAGACCTTACACCCAATCAGCTTATACACATTGTGCATCAGTGTCTATGAATCAGAAATAAGCATTAAAAAAACAATAATAGAGCTGACTGATTTTACTCGGATTAGGAGGCAACCAAATTAACAAATATCTATATATTTAAAAATAACAAAAGAAAACACACACAAAGCAGCTGAAAATGGTGGCATGACAAAGAAACGGAGACCAATGCCAGAGATTTTCTGCTCTCACCCCCCCCCAATGTGCCAGGAGTAGAATGGATGAATTATCTTATTCTTCATTGCAGTTCCCAGATCTCCTAGAACCACCTCCCCCTGCTGCAAAGCAAACAATAATAAGCAAAAGGGGACAGCAACCCCCCCCCCCCCATCTTTTATTCCCAGTCTCCGGGAGCTGAATTGAAGCCATAGTGGGAGGGGGGTGACTGGATACAGAGATAATGAATGAAATGGAGAAGCTTAATAACATTTACCCCTTCAACGAAAGGGGCAGCGCTAAGGCACCGTAGTCTCTGTGTATCATGTCACACATTTTGTAGAAGCCAAAGGGGTTAAGCGCCAGATAGACTTACCTAGCGCGATAAGGATGCTGTCCCTGATGGAATCTGCAGGGTGTTTGTACGCTTGCGCTGCACGATTATGTGTGTGCAACAGCCTGGGATGTAGATACAGAACGACACACAAGCAACACCAATAAATGGGGAAATGGGGGCGGTAGGAAGAGGATGGGCAAGCTGCCTTTGTGCCATGGAAATATAATGATTATGCTATCAGACCTGTCTGACAGAGAAAATATATGAACACAATGATATTGACAATTCCGTCATTCAAAAGAGTGAAATACCTGTATATATATATATATATATATATTGTTAGGTGCTTATGTATAATGTATATCTGAGACGCCTTCCCATAGTGAATATAAGAGCACATTAAGCACATTTGTATTTGCCTCTAGCCTCTCAGAGGGCACAGTGGGGATAAATGGCAGCCATTTTCTTAAACAGGAAATTCAGTCTGTGACAGAAACTACTGCTAGTAGGCAGATATTTCTTACAGGGGCCTTATATAAACAATTTGTTTATGGAGTATTACAGCAGTCCCACGGGCACTCACCAGTCCAGGTCTGTTTCAGAACATTACCTGCCAAGAAGAATGTTTTGCCAGACAGTGGGATTCCCAAAGGCAGTGAAATGAGACAGCCGGTCGATACGCATGTCCTGACCCACATGGTTCCTTCTTCACAAAAGGTACAACCCTAAAGCAGGCCTGGACTGGGAGTCAAAATAGGCCCTGCCATTCCAAGTACACAGAGGCCCAAACAGCCCCCTACCAGCCCACTATATGGTAACTTTCTATTGAACCATACAGCAGCCCCTTTGGCATTTGCCAGAACCCACAGATTGCCAGTCCATGCCTGCCCTAAAGCAAAAATGAGCCCTGTTCTGTTGTGTAATAGAGAGGGGCAAGAGTACAGCGTGGATGAGGGGGAAATGGGAATTTAAGATGCAGATTTTGCACCCACCAATTAGCAATCTGCCCAGGTATGGGCCATCACTGACAGATATATGGTGGGATGAGGACCCCATCAGCACACCCTGTGGCTCACTACAGGTCTGCCTTGGCATCAGTTATGATCCGACCATTGGTCTGAAGACCAATCTACTCATTTGAAAATGTTGAGTGAAGTTTCTACTGGTAAGAAACATTAATTCATTTTTATAAGACAAGTCTGTAATGGCTCTATATTAAAGGATACTGTCATGGGATTTTATTTTTTCAAAACACATCAGCTAATAGTGCTACTCCAGCAGAATTCTGCACTGATATCCAGTTCTCAAAAGAGCAGATTTTTTTTATATTTGATTTTGAAATCTGACATGGAGATAGACTGGGAGTGGCTATACTTTACTAATGCGAGGTCTACTTTTAGGGGCAGATTTATCAAAGGTTGAGGTGAATTTTTGAATGAAGCATAGTTGAAACTTCTTATGTAACCATAATATAATAAATATCTGAATGAAAAGCATGAAATAGGAGGGTGATTTAGACAAGAGGTTTGTTGGCTGCCTTGAGAGATCTACTGATCACCAGCTGTAGGTCTACTGGTACACATTCAGTTACATTGAGTAAGAGAAACAACAGCCTGCCAGAAAGCAGCTCCATCCTAAAGTGCTGGCTCTTTCTGAATGCACGTGACCAGGCAAAATGACCCGAGATGGCAATCACCAATATTTCAAATTAGAAAAATACACTTGCTGGTTCTGGAATGAAATTTTATATTGTAGAGTGAATTATTTGCAGTGTAAACAGTGTAATTTAGAAATAAAAACAACATAACAGAATCCACAAAAGCAAAGTATGTGAAAAATTGCTTGTTTCAGTTAAAGGAACAGTAACATCAAAAATAAGTGTTTTAAAGTAATGAAAATATAATGTAGTGTTGCCCTGCACTGGTAAAACTGCTGTGTTTGCTTAAAGGGATACTGTCGTGGAAAAAAATATTTTTTACAAAATGTATCAGTTAATAGTGCTACTACTGCAGAATCCTGCATTGAAATCTGTTTTTCAAAACAAGAAATGGATTTTTTTATACCTAATTTTAAAATTTGCTATGGGGCTAGACATTTTGACATTTCCCAGCTGCCCTCAGGTCATGTGACTTGTGCTCTGATAAACTTCAGTTACACTTTACTGCTGCACTGCAAGTTGGAGTGATGTCATTACCCCTCCCTCCTACAAGCTGCTGTAATGTAAATAGAGCCTTGTCTGCTGAGCCTGTCAATTGAACAATAGGCAGGTATCAAGATAAGCTCTCACTGACACCACTTCAGAAGGACTGAAATAAGATAGTCCTGTGATCACTGCCCCCACTTACGTTTCAAAAATAAATATCTATCTATATACACACACAATTCATTTTGGGCACTGGAAAAAATATTTTATATATAGTTTATTTATATTTGTTTACACAAAAATGAAACACAGGAGAAACACAGGAGTACACTCCCAGGACTGATGACAGGGAATAGAAAAAAGGATAAAATAAGGACATACTTGAAAACCAGGAAAACTTAGGAGGAAGTCTAGAAAGGGTTAAAATAGCTCATGAGAAAGGAGACAGTAAGTAGTTAATGAAAAAAGAAGTATTGCAGGCAGGAAAGGAGCAAGGTCTGTGTGAGGTGGATAGCAGAGGGAACTCACAGCTCCTTTACCTCATCTAGTAACCAGTAAAACAAACTAGGAAGGCAGCAAGGAGAGAAAGTTCCTCCCTCCAAAGCAAGCAGAGAACAAACTTACAGAATGGCAGGAGCTTTGATAGTGTCTGTGGGAGGAGGGGCTGCTAGTGCAGCTGTAGAGCAGGACATAGGAAAGTGAAAGTAATTGCTTCCCTGCAAACCATGTGACATCTCTCCTCCAAACATCACACACTGGCAGAGAGGGGAGGGGGAGTGTACAGCTAGATTCTCATGCCGTGGTGCGACCTGGCTTTTCATTAGAGTGGCTGCCTCCAAGCACACAGGTAATGCTGTGCCTGCTGTTAGAGCAGCACAGGATGAATGTGTAATGAGCAAAAATTGAAGCCCCCATGACAAAATACAAACTAAAATAACTTATGCATGGATTTGTGGATTAACATTTTATTTGCCAGACGGTGTTTATGGATGTGTGTTTTTTATAAAAATGCAAAAAAAAAAAAAAAAGTTTAAAATGACGACAGATTCCCTTTAAGAACCACTACTATTGTTTATATAAATAAGCTGCTGTGTAGCAATAGGGGCAGCCATTCAAAGGACAAAATGCTATTCAAAGGTTACACAGCAGATAGCAAATTATCTCTGTATGGTGTCTATTATCCATTAGTTAACCTGTGCCATATAGCCGTTTTTCAATTTTCGCCATTGCTCCACAGCAGCTTGTTTATATGAACTATAGTAGAGTTTCTGAAGCATCAGTTGTACTACATGATATTTTCATTACTTACATTTTTTAGTGTAACTTTAATAAGCACTTTGTACAGTTAATCAAGCGACTAGTCCAAATGGACTCAAATGAATCTTTTTTTTTTCCCCATTGCCTGGATAAACTAGCAGTTAGGCTTCACTTGTATCCTTTTTCAACCTAAATTACATTAATAGTGTGAAAATGTCCAGTCATTCCCATTCTTCCACTTTACCAGTTATGAAATCCATGCATGGATTCCACCTTTCCACAGCAGGAAAGACTGTTTGCAAAATACAAAAATACAGTAGTAACTGCAGGTGATTGGGCTACTATATTATTGCCAGGCTATCGTAAAGACACTACAATTCTTCGCATTGCATTGTTCCATTGCAACCTTCTGCAAACACCTTGTGCCCACCCCTCCTCTGTCGGCTACCGATAATATCTCTGCCTGTAGTGCAGATGATCAGTGGGAGACTGTCGCCAGCTTTTGTCGAACATAACTTACGTACGGCAGCTGTCAGAGGCAGAACATCGACTGACCTGTTCTTTTACTACTTTATTTGATCTGAATAGTTAGTGGCATGTCGGGAGATTGCATCGCACGATCGCTCGTCCGATAGATTATATATTCTAAGACAATTTGCAATTGGAATTCATTTGGGAGTTTATTTTTTTTTTTGTTCATCAGCTCTCCAGTGTGGCATTTCAGTACTTATCTGGTTGCTAGCGTTCAAATTACCTTAGCAACCAGGGAGTGGTTTGAATAAGAGACTGGAATATGAACAGGAGAGAAGCTGAACAGAAAGAACACAATTGTAGTCTTGCAAAGTAATCATTTTTAGGCTGCTGGGGCCAGTTGGAGAGTCAGAAGGCAAAAACAAAAAAACTATAAAAATAATGAAGACCAACTGAAAAGGTGCCATCCAAGAAACCTGATTTGCCAAATTATCCTTTTACAAGAAAGCGGCTTCTGTAAAGCCAGTAACATACAAATATCACGCAAAGCAATGTTTTGCCAATACTGTCCACAATGTATGTAATGTGTAGTCAGTTTGGGGACTGGTCATATTGAAAAATCTGTCATGCAGCATAACAATTGCTGTTTGCCTTAGCAATCGGCAAAATAGAAAAGCAACCATTGTTGATGGGCAAATCTGACCAGTTTTGCTCTGTCAAAAATCCACTTAAATGTCCATGGGCGTCAAATTTTTTCTTTTTTGTCGCGCAAAAATTTTTATTTTTCACCAATTGGATTATACAGGCGTCATTTCTGCAGGGGAAAACTCTTCGCTCATCACTATGCATGTATCTACTGATGGGCCTGCAGCTAAATCAGACGAACACCTATGGGAATCAGCCGGTGTGACATCAGACTCGTAAATTGCAGCTCTAAGAAACAATTAGGGGCCTATTTACTATACAGGTATGGGAGCGGTTATCCAGAATGCTTGGGACCTGGGGTTTTCTGGATAATATAGCTTTCTCTAATTTGGAACTTCATACCGTAAGAGTCTACTATAAAATCATGTAAACTTTAACTAAACCCGATAGGCTGGTTCTGCTTCCAATAAGGATTAAATTATATCTTAGTTTGGATCAAGTAAAAGGAACGGTTTTATTATTACAGGAAATAATTTTTTAAGATCTGGATTTATTACATAAAATACAGTCAAAATAAATGGCAAATTTATCAAGGTCTGTTATTTTACACCATGTGAACGCCAGATTTGCCGCTATTTTAAACTGCTTAAAGACCTTTGTAAGCAAGTCCCAGCGGAAAGGAAGTGTGTAAAAAAGCTTTTGACAATTCCTTGTCTGTGGAATAGCATCCTGCATGTGCCTATGATCTAACCTTTCTATACCATGAGTCTGTGCTTATAGTCAGCAGGAGATCTGCACATACATGTAGTTCAAAAACAGCTTTAAAGTGGACCTGTAACCCAGACACAAAAATCTGTATAATAAAAGACCTTTTCAAATTAAACATGAAATCCAATTTCTATTTTTTATTAAAGCATTCTTAGCTGTTGTAAGTTCATTTAAAAATCTCAACTGTCAATCAAATATTGTCTGCCCCTCCTCTATGCCTTAGTCAGAGGCAATTACTTTCACTTTCCATTCAGCACTTCCTAGATGTCACTGCTCTCCACAAATTCCCCCGTTCTCTTTACCATTTAATTGTGTAGCCAGGGCATGGGGATGGACATCGGGTCCCCCATTCTGGTGCACAAAGAAGATTCTGAGATGATGCAAGGCTTGTCTTAACAGTGTCCACAAAATGGCTGCTGCCTGCTTGCTATAATTTTGAAATCCCAGACTGAAGGAAGGAAGAAAGTTTCATATAATTTATATATTGTAATTAAAGTTCATTTTGCTTGACCAATGTGATAATAGGATTCTGAATGAATTTTTTGGGTGACTGGTCCCCTTTAATCGGCAGTCGTTTTTTTCCTTTAAACGTCCAGCCCCCATTGTCTGTTTTAGGACAGGAAATCCAACATTTTTATCAGACATCCATTTAGGTCCAGATTATGGTGCGACAAATATGATAGGTGAGGGTGTGCAGCTGCACCAAAAAAATAAATAAAAGCGAAGCATGAGTTTGTTTCTTTCACAACTTTTATTAATGCATCTAAATAAAACAATATACAAATACTAGACATATCAACCTAGTCTGTAGCACAATTGTAAAAAAAAATGTTTTATCAACACTGCCCAATAGCTCCACAAACTTCTCTGAAGCTTTCATTTTGATATACAACCCCCAAACATTGGACGTTTTATATGCTAATTTTGGGCAGCACAGGCTTACTATACGCACTTTGAGCTGAGCTATAGCACAAACACTGCAACATCTTAAGCACCAAATATTGCCTGCATTTAGCTAAAAATGTCTCCTAAGTTTCAGTTGTATATCCTTATGCTGGCCACACTGACTGATTTTTCATGTAATTAAATGTCCGAACATATGGGTGGCCCCATTAAAAAAAAAAAAACATAAATGGAGTCATAAAATGATGATCAGCTAAGCCAAGAAACAGTGATGATTTCGCATGTGTATGGTATCATAGGCATACCATATCATAGGCAAAGGCTCTTAGCTCTCTCCACTCAACAATTCACAGGAGTGATCAATACCACACTAGGATCTAGATGACCGAATTCCAAGACAAGGGGTCTGGACAAACCAATACGTTTGGAAAAGCAGTTTTATTTGCTCTGTTCATTATGTAGTTACAGCATTTAACTAAGAAAGAACCCTGCTTTAGAAATCCAAACATTCACTTTATTTACAATGTCAGCAGCTATGACTTGGGAAATGTGCTAACCCTCTGAATGGCAGATCAGCAACTTCACAGGGTGCCCCAAAACTTTGGGTGGATAAAGAATGAAGGTAAACATAAGTTGGATTTGAAGTGAATGCCTATGAGCCAGACAATTTAGCATATAATTAGGTATCTCATCACATAAACTTTAATTTATCACACATTAGAATTTAGGTGCCCCAGGATTTAATATGGCACCCAAATGCATCAAATTCATGAGTAGCCCAAAGGGTTAATTCGAGAATAACAGCACAAACAATTTGGTGACATTCAGAGTAATCATAGCATCCTAAATGGCAGTCACTAGTTCTAAACCCTATTCCAGGAAGGTCATGGTAGGAAACAACTTTTTCACTCTCTATGTACCAGATGGAGCATCAGGGAGGGGTAAAAAAAAAAACAAGGGGGAAAAAGCCCAATGGACAACAATCAATACCTAAATAATTAGATTGACCTGTTCAGACAAATTAGATTGACCTGTTCAGACAAACAGTTCAACAATGCAATAAAAATCAGCATGTAGCAATCCCTGACAGGTTTAACTTAAGCAAAATGAACTGCATTTATACATCAAGATGTTAGTTGGTCCACAGTTCTAGTACTGGGCTTGGACACATTTACTGACATTGCATGCCAGTATTCTATTCTCGAGAGCTAGAGCGAGACCTAGAACTGGAAGCAGAAGCAGCTCGAGGAAGAGGGCTGAGAGACCGCTCCTTGCTACTAGAAGCTGGAAGAGGAGACTGGGAGCGGGATCGTGCACCTCCCTTTCCATTCTGCTGTGGAGAATGGGATCTGGAACGACTGCGAGTAGACCTTGCCTTCTTTGCATTGGGACGACCTTCAGAATTACCCCTTTTGCCTTTGGAACGACTGCGTGATCTCTCTCTTTTGCCTTTGGAATGGCTGTGGGATCTTTCCCGCTTGCTCTTTGATCTACTACGGGATCTTTCCCACTTGGATTTTGAGCGACTACTTGACCTTTCCCGCTTGGATTTTGAGCGACTACTTGACCTTTCCCGCTTGGATTTTGAGCGACTACTTGACCTTTCCCGCTTGGATTTTGAGCGACTACTTGACCTTTCCCGCTTGGATTTTGACCGACTACTTGACCTTTCTTGCTTGCTTGTTGACCTGCTACCAGACCTATCACGCTTGCTCTTCGACCGGCTGCCAGACATATCATGCTTGCCTTGGCTACGAGATCTGTCATGCTTGCTTTTTGATGGACTGCGCGATCTTTCCCTGTTCTCTCTGGACCGACTGAGCGACATTTCATCTTTAGACCGACTGCGAGATCTTTCATCCTTAGCTTTGGATCGGCTGCGAGACCTGTCATCCTTAGCTTTGGATCGGCTGCGAGACCTGTCATCCTTAGCTTTGGATCGGCTGCGAGACCTGTCATCCTTAGCTTTGGATCGGCTGCGAGACCTGTCATCCTTAGCTTTGGATCGGCTGCGAGATCTGTCATCCTTGGACTTGGATCGGCTGCGAGATCTGTCATCCTTGGACTTGGATCGGCTGCGAGATCTGTCATCCTTGGACTTGGATCGGCTGCGAGATCTGTCATCCTTAGCCTTGGATCGGCTTCGAGATCTGTCATCCTTAGCCTTTGATCGGCTGCGAGACCTGTCATCCTTGGATCTGCTGCGAGATCTGTCATCCTTAGCCTTGGATCGGCTGCGTGATCGGTCATCCTTAACTTTGGCCCAACTACGAGACCGTTCACCCATGCCTTTGGAGCGACTGCGAGAACTTACATAATCTTCTCCTGATCTACTGCGTGACCTTTCGACCAGGCCTTTAGAGCGACTACGAGATCTGTCCTGTTTTCCTCGGGATATGCTACGTGATTGTGAACCATGCAGAGACTTTGGCTTGCTTAACCTTTCTTTACTTCTGGATCTTGATCTAGACCTGAAAAAAGCAAACACATTACTATAGGGTACATCAATTAAGAAAAATAAGAAGGTTAAAAAAGTAAAACCAAAAAAAAAAAAAACTTTAGCGGAGACCTACCGGGACTGGCTCTTTCCAGGGGACTGTGAATGGCTGCTCTTTGCAAGGGAACGAGACCGGCTTTTTTTAGCAGGGGAGTGGCTTTTCTTGGCAGATGAACGAGATCGACTCCTGGATCTGCTGTGGCTAGGATGCCTACTCCTGCTGCGTGATCTTCGCCTGCTACGAGATCGTGATCTGCATGAGAAGGATTATGAAAATAAAGTCAAACTCTGTAAAATTCATAGAACTGACAATAAAATGTGATTGTGAAGTCGTGTGTGACAATAGCTTATGAAAAAAAGACAGTATACTCTCTCCCTATGCAATACAAGGAATAGAGTTTGTGCTTAATATAAAACCAACAATATCGACGGAATGAAAGAGTAACATGTGGGGCATATATGCATGTATTATAGCTATCTAGTAACATTGTGTATCTTTATATAGTGCAACATACAATGCGAGACCTTGCCCTCTTAGCATGAGTGACCTTCAGAATGATCCCTTTTCCTTTGGAACTGCGTGACCACTGTTTTGCCTTTGGAACAACTGCAGGATCTCTAATACACCATAAGCCACCTGGTCCTCCTTACCCCATTTTCTAAAACCTACTAAAGCAGCAGTTCCCCAAAGCCATACCATGCCTTAAAAGATTTGTCTGCCTTCCAAACACTTTTCAGTTCAGGTCATTTTCAGATTGTTTTTGCTTTCATCTTTTACCGTTCTCTCAAATTTAATGCTCGTGTTAGCAATATGCGGGCAAGCCCCGATACCTGCGGGACCTGTTTTGTTCAGACCAACCTCGCACCCCCATTTGCTCTTCTTCCTGCTCTCCCCAGCCGCCACCTTACATTTCCAGTTTCCACTTTTATAGCTGCGCGCCTGCACGCCCCACCCCTTCCGTGATGTCATTGAAGGGGGCGGCGATGGTCTATAAAAGGAACCTGGAAGTCGGGTTCAGGTGGGTTATACCCGACCCGCACATCACTAGTTTGTGTCTGTGGTTTGTCTGGCAGGTCAGTGATCCAGAAGCATTCTGAACTGTTACAATTTGCTACATTTAGTTGATGTTGAATATTGGCAACTATTTTATCAATTCTAACAGCTGCATTTAATGAAACCAAGGGATTCTGCTGAGCAGGGACAAAGATAACAAATTAACAAATATATCAATTTAAAACAGAAGGTGAAAAATTAAACTTTACCCTTTAATTTGAGAAAAATGGTCACAAATTCAAAGTAATTGGAAAAAGTCTTGTTTGATGAACAAAACCTACTGAACTGAAAATGTGTTTCAAGGTGAAGAAACCCTTTAAAGGACTATTGTCCACAAAAAACACAGCAAGCATTCTCCCTTACGGTGGCCTAAAATTACATGCAGCAGCGAGATGGCAAAAAATAGGACCAAAACATTGTCAATTTAAATGTGAAATGCATTTCAAATATATTGACTTTTTAACCTACAGTTTTAATATCCAAAAGGGAATCTAGAAATCAACAATACAAAGTGTTACTTTACTTTAGACAGACTTGTAGAGAAGTCTTATAAAAGTTACCTGGAGTGGCTACCAGAATAAGGCCTCCTGTGACGAGCCTTTCCTTCCACTAGCCGGATTCTGCGTCCGTTAATCTCTGTGCCATCCAACTTCTCCACAGCTCTCTTCATATCAGAGTAAGACCTGAACTCTATAACCCCCTCATTGGCACGCTCCTTATGTGCATCAGCATATGTCACCTCGCCCGCCTGCCTCATAAAATCCTAAGAAAAGTGAAGTCAGCAGAATTAGCAACCAATATTTGGGTACCCCTAGCAAAACCCAGCCACATTGAAAAGGGCACTTTAAAATGTTACCACTTTAGAAGGTAAAATTATCTTTATACTTAAAATATATATATTTTAAATATACAGATATGTAAACCCTTTTATTTTGATTAATAGGCTAAATTGTTCTTGCTTGAAACACAGATGCATTCCTTGTTTTATAGGGATTTTCAAATCAGCCAGGTCTGAAACTCAAACAGGCATAACAACTGCAGAACCACCACGTCTCTCCCTATTGTATACACATGGGCTTCCGTATCAGACTTCCTTCTTTTAGCCCAAGTGTCAGGCCACATGAGCAGATTCGAGAGATTAATTGCCCCGGTGTGAGGCAACTTCGGAAAACGTAGCGCCTTGTGTGCCTTCCCCCAGACGATTTTCATTTTAGCCGGCGGAGGGCATGGAGAAGGCATACTGTCATCCCGAAGAGGAGATTTGTCGCTGGGGCGACTAATCTCCCGAATCTGCTCGTGTGGTCAGACCCTAAATCTCCAGGGCACTGCATGAGCATGCTCACTTTGCTCCTCTCTCCCCCTCCCTGCTGTAATCTGAGCCCAGAGCTATCCTAAACAAACAGAGCTTCTAGAAGCTGTTACTCCGTTATGGTAAAGCATTTTACAGAATAAATATAGTGTTCTAGCTTGTACTATTTGGTTAATTTATTGGCAATAAACTAACTGGGTAGTTTCCTTCTCCTTTAATACTCACCTTGAGATCTTGCCAGCTGCATCGACTGGAGAGGTTTTCCACGACAAGTCTAAATTCTGTGCGCACGGGGGGACCATACTTGTCCCTGCCAGTTCTCTGGTTTCTGTATCCACCTTCATTGCACATAGAAAGTGTAATCAGTGCCCAAACTTAACACATGCAGACTACCTAAATCTTTCTGGGAGGGCTTTACATAAAATTTGCACATTTAAAGAAAAATTTTTAAAAAAACCTCCTTTCAGGCCGTGATTCTGGCGAATGAGCAGCAGAGATGTGGTGTTATAGACTTCACACTGCTGTTTTTCAAAGGGTCTGTTCTGTGAATGCACTCCGCCAACGTCTACCCACAGCATTTTATTATATGGCTTAGACAACTGGAAGGCATTACAAAATGTACATGCATTTCTATACAGGAATGTTACTTGAATTGCCAGTCACTGTTTACATTAAGGCAGGAGGTATAACAGACTGCTTTTGGAACACACTCATGAGAAGACACCTATTTTAGATTAAATCCGATTTCGTCTAACCCTTGGAATCCTCACCATCACCCTGCGTCTAATGGCAATAGGCTGCTGTCATCATGGCTTCCGGTAAGGTCAGCCAAAGGGTCATAGGGCAAGGGTCACACAATGTTTGGAAAGGCCAACCAGGAAAGGCAGTCATCTTAAGCCTCAATGGTCTCAGCCCCCACTGGTCTCTTTCAAATTGAAACATCAAGGACTGTTAAAAATGGATTTTGGAATTCGACATGCAAAAAGGTTAAGAATATACAAGTTAAACAAGACAATTATTTCCGTACACCAAAACACCATGCCCCGCCCTCCAAAAGAACAACCCCCCTCCTCCCAGCTACGCAGCTTTGTGAATGCAAGGGGACAGAAGAGTTTGCGCCCAAGGGCTGATTTAAATTAACAGACTGTCTACTAAGGAGCTTACGTCAGCAAAGGGGCAAAAAAATGATTAGTCCGTAGAAGTGAAACTGAAGGCTTGGAAATATCCACGTGTCAAATGTCAACTGATCCTTGTATATGTCCTATGTAAAATGGATATGTGAAGTGGGAAGGAGCACACCAAAATGTCCAGGCAATGCCTTAATTCATATGCAGATTTATTGAGTGCACTCAATAAATCTGCATATGAATTAAGGCATTGCCTGGACATTTTGGTGTGCTCCTTCCCACTTCACATATCTGTACAATATTTGGCTTGGAGGCTGCCAGGGATACGGATGCACCCAGCAAGCAAGTAAGTGGTGTGCGGCTAAACACTATTGTTGATCCACTATGTAAAATGGAAGCTTCTCTTTATCTTACCACAATCCCTTCCATTGCCAATGATAATACAAACCAGTCTCAGCCAACATGGAACCCATATGCATGCAGGGAAGAAAAATAAGGACCAACTGCCTTCAGTAATACCTGTCAGTAGATTACCAATGACATTTGTTTGTCAATGATATCATTTGCACAAATTAAAATGTGCAAGTATACTTTGGGCTTGCGTCTTTTGGGTACAAGCATCACAATGCCACAAACTAGTGCACTTGTAAAAGCAACTACAAGACAGTCAGAGCATTTGTCCGACCAATTCCCTCAAATGCATAAAAATTCTCAGTTGACTTAAGCTTTCATCATACTCTATTCAAATGTCTATAAATGGATTGAGAGGTAAGATAAAAAATAAAGCACCCCCCCCAAAAAACCCCAAAATACAGGTATGGGATCTGTTATCCGGAATGCTCGGAAACTGGGGTTTTCCGGATAATGGATCTTTCTGTAATTTGGAACGTTATATCTGAAGTCTACTAGAAAATTATGTAAACATTAAATAAACCCAATAGGCTGATTTTGCTTCCAATAAGGATTAATTATATCTTAGTTTGGATCAAGTACAAGGTACTGTTATTAGAAAAAGGAAATCATTTTTAAAAATTTGCATACTTTGGATAAAATGAGAGGCTTTCCATAATTCTGAGCTTTCTGGTAACAGGATCATACGTGTGTGAGCACAAATAGCAGCAAAATGGTCATCAACGCCACAACTGCGGTTAGGTTCCCAGTTCATTATTTTTAACCTTATGACAGGAGCCATGACTTTACATCTAATGTGCCATTACAAGTGGTAAATGTCAGGTCGCAGACATTACTGCTTGCCAACCATATAGCTGAAAATCTAAAGAGCCACATGTCAAGCACTCTATTGTCAATAGGCACCAAATCCAGGATTCAGCTGAATCCTTCTGCCCGGCCGAATCCTAATTTGCATATACAAATTAGGGGTGGGGAGGGAAAATGTGCAACTTCTTGTCACAAAACAAGGAAGTAAAAAATGTGTTGCCCTTCCCACCCCTAATTTGCATATGCAAATTCGGATTTGGTTTGCTGTTCGGCCGAATCAAGAAGGATTCTGGGGTGCGGCCAAATCCAAAATAGTGGATTTGGTGCATCGCTAATTGTCAGTGTATGTAAATTGTATGTTTTAGGTTGCAGTTTAACCCTAGCAGCTCTGCATGTTGTCAGACACTGCTGCAGGATCAAACACCTTTGAAAAGCAGTTTAAAAACAAGACTGTATGAAACCCAGGAAACAGGGTTGCTATCTGGGGTATGAACCCCTGGAAACAGGGTTGCTATCTGGGGGTACAAAGCACTTTTTAAAAAGTCAGGTACCCCATGGGGTTGCAAACAAGAATAAGGTATATGAGAAGTGGGGAACATGGGCATAATGGGGTTGATTTATCCAATAAGTATTTTTATTTGCCATTTTATTTGTTGGCAGAGTCCATTATCCCAGGTGACAAGCTTGTTTGCCCTGGGGGAAAGCTCTGATAACTCAGCAGGCCCTGTCTCAAAGGTATTGCTGGTCACATGGTTTCCCAACATCCGGCCTCACACTGCAAAAAAATAAACAGCTAGGCTCAGTTAACACCAGCACACGAATAGGTTTGAACAGAATGAATCCCAGTATTGAAAGTGATATGCAGAGAGAAGTCTCAAGCTGTTGCTAGCCAGGAATACAATGCTTACTGCGACTTCCATAGCCGTATCCATCTCTGTCTCGCCGTGGGCCCCGGGCATGTTCTATAATCACACGCTCACCACACAGATCTTTGCCATTTAGCTCATAAACTGCATCATCAGCATCCCTCGAGTCCTCGAATTCCACAAAGCCGTACCTGAAAAATACACATCAGTCATTGAAATCGGTATTTTCAAACCAGTAAAGTGTCCATGAGAAATAACACACTTCACCCACAAAAAAACTGGACATGGTAAAATAAATTATATTAGCGGTAAGGATCAGCATCATTAGTGCATAACACAGGTCGGCAGTAAAAATCCTGGGACAGAAAATAAAATGGCAGCAAGTGGGCTTCTAGAATACTTACTACTCACGAGCAGGAGCTTTGACCCAGTGGTCCGAGTTCATATTCACTAGAGGATGACTAACAAATTGGCAGCTCCCCATTATTAACTTTTTTCTTTATACAAGAAAATGAAGGCAATGTGCAATTCCAAAGCAATAGAGATGAGCTAGAAAGAAAACTGAATAAAACACATGCCAAGTAACAGATTGAATGGCGCAGAATATAAAGTGAACAAAAGTGAGAATAATGGTCTGTTTTGCTCGTCAGGTTTTTATTGACACAAACATGTAGATCGGACATCTCGATCTTGCCCAGTGAGAATTACAGGCAGTATGTGTTCTCATGCAAGAACTAGCAGAGACAGGCTTGAGTCTTGTTTTAAGCAAAATACATTAGGGGCTAGTGGAGTGTAGCTTTGGGTATTCTGCAATAGCAAGTCATTAGTAGTAAAAATAGTGAACAAAACAACCAACATGTGATGTTTAAGGTTGATATTTCTAAAAGGTTAACTTTTATTATGTTATAGAATCGCCATTTCTAAGCAACTAATTGGTCTTCGATATTTATTTTACATAGTTTTGAAATTCTTCTTCTGACTCTTTCCAGCATTCAAACAGGGGGGCCACTGACCCCAACTAAAAGCAAGTACTCTAAGGCTACAAAAGTATTTTTATCTATTGCTACTTTTCATTGCTCATATTTCTCTGCAAGCCTCTCCTATTCATATTCCAGTCTATTATTTAAAGCAGTGCATGATCGCTAGGGGAATTGGGACCGTAGCAACCAGATGGCCGAAATTGCAAACTGGACAGCAGCTGACTAAAAAAAAAAAAAACTAAATAACCCAAAAACCAAATAGAAAATGCAAATGGTCTCAGAACATCACTCTCTACATCATACAAAAAGGAAACCAACCTCTTCCAAGAAGACCAATATGAGTTCATAAACCTCAATTGGAGAAAGCACAGAGCCCACCCCCACCCCTGAACAATGGAACAATAAAGTCCTAACATGATGGGCCACTGGCCATCAATATACTCCAAAGGGCAAAAAAAAAAAACAAGATTGTATTTATGTCAGCTTAAAAGTCAGTAAAAGCCAATTTGAAGGACAACTTCCCATTAGTCTTATAATAACCACTAGGCCTACAGTCCAATGTTCATCTCCCAAAACACAGTGAGGCTGGAGAGCTGCAGCCAGTCCTATGATACATCAATTATCACTTGTGTTTCAGCAGAGTAACCTACAAGTTCCATGGGAGGCACATGGGCAAAAAATGCATCAGCCACAACAAGACACTAAACCAATAAGAAGCCCCTACCGTAGTCACGTGCGAGGCAGCAGCAGGGCCGCCATTTCGAGCCCCAGACTTGCCTAAGTACCCCGTCTCTGGCACCTAAACCTTGCGCCTTCTACCTTTTCCCATGCATTCTCTATTCATATACTTCATCTCTTTTCTACTGCCCAGCAGGCACTTCCCTTGCACAAACCTCCTACGCACTCTTCCCACAGCATGCAGGACAAAATGGCGCCCACTGCGCACTCAGTCGGAGCAATGCGTGCCACCGCTGGGGAACAATTACACTATCTGCGTGTGGGGAATTAGCTCACCCGTTCTTTAGATCAATCTCCAGTAGTTTGCCATAGCCCCCGAAGAACCGCTGGAGATCCTTCTCTCGTACGTGATAGCCGAGTCTTCCGATGTACACTCGCGGCATGGCGAACCCCACTTTCACTCACACGCTCCAAAAACAGGAGAGTGACGCCACTACCTAGGCCACAGAGTCTTATAAACTACGGGGGCGTGCCGTGAGCGTAGGAGGCGTAAGTTAGGTTGCCCGGTAATGCGCAGATATTACCCTGCGCGTAAGATACGCCTCTCTTTATATTTTTTGAGCACGTTGCTGGATCCGCAAAGAATAATAAATACGCGTGTTTCTATTGCGGTGTGTTTTATTCAATCTGAAGCCATTCGAATTTGTTTTTGAGGGGGAAATAGTTCTTCTTGACCCCTAGATGGCAATTGCGCCAGTCAGCTTTGTTCTAATCTTATTTACATCAATTTGTTCTTTTTCAACTCATTTTTTGAAGCAATGTAATGTCTAATCTTCTTGTAGGACTGATTCAATGAGAGAATTCCCAAACTTCACAGCTCTCACTATAACTAGGGTTGCCACCTTTTCTGGAAAAAAAATACCAGCCTTCTGCTATATTTATCTTTTTCTCCTATTAATAACAGTGGGATCAACCATCATTTTTACCACCAGGCCAGTAAGATACCGGCCAGATGGCAACCTTAACTATAACGCAGCCCTTCCACACTTTTTGATGGAACCCCCTTTTTTCTAATCTGAATGCCCTTGTGTCCTATAAAATGATTTACTGCATAGTTATCATATCTAGAACAAACAAGGGAAAGTTATAGTTATCATATCTCCCCATAGGCTAGGGTTTCCGGCCTGGCCGGTAAAAATATTGCTTGATGTTAATTATAGGAAAAAAACACAAAAATATTTTTTTCCAGAAAAAGTGGCAACCCTACCATAAGCTAATGGCACACAAGGCTGTTTCTTTTTTGTTGCCTGCATGGAAAAGCATACGGAGGAAAATCCAAGCTGGTGCTGGCGGGCACACAAAAACGGAGCATGTTTTGGCACAAAAATGCATAGCTGAAACAGCCTTATGCAGTCGTACTGGCCCACCAGGATACCAGGAAAACTCCCGTTGGGCCTCTTGCTTAACCATTTGGCCTATTTCATTGTAATTCCCTAATTCTTTATGGGAACAAAAAGACTTAAAAATGGAAGAATAGAGTATAGTATGTAGAGAAAAGAGACTAGGGGGGGAATGCACAAAAGTGGAGAGAGCCCATTTCTTGGGTAAAAGTGGTGGTAAACTGGTGTAAAATACTTTCTCCATATTCACAAACAGAAATCCGCCTAAATTCCGACTCAACTGCCAGTTGTTAGTGAAAGAAAGAGTTTACAGACACTTTTATGAATTTTAGTGATGCACCGAATCCACTATTTTGGATTCAGCCAAACCCCTGAACCCTAAATTGCATATGCAAATTAGGGCTGGGAAGGGGAAAACATTTTTTACTTTCTTGTTTTCTGACAAAAAGTCATGTGATCTCCCTCCCCACCCCTAATTTGCATATGCAAATTAGCATTCGGTTCGGCTGGGCAGAAGGATTCGGCCGAATCCTCCTGAAAAAGCCCGAATCCTGGCCGAATCCCGAACCGAATCCTGGATTCGGTGCATCCCTAATGAATTTGTCTTTTAAACAACATAAAAATGGCACAAAAAACAACACTTTAAACATCATGTTCTCCTGACATTTTAAAAATGGAGTAAAGCTCAGAGTAACTCTTCCCCAACTGTCAGATCAATTCTAAAATAACTTGCTCTGCTTTGGTTCAGAAAATCTTCATTTCACACCTCTTGTGGGAGTTATTAGAATTATACATTGGGGAGTTATTAGCACATTAATAGGGATTAACATTTTATAGTCTGGGCACAAGTTTCTGTCTAACCCTATAGGTGTAAAAGCCTCATTAACAAAACAAGTAAAACACTGATTAAACAAAAAAAGTATATTTTATACCATTTGATATGTTTAAAGTTTTTAACTCACACTTGCATTATTTTACTAGTTTTAGCTTAATGAATGAGGCAATATCAGCAATTTGAGTGAATATATAATCTAAAGGAAAAGTAAAGTCTCCCAGCCATTAGTTTTAGTTTTAGCAGCAATTAGACACTTGTCCTAAGATAATAAACCATATTTCTGATACAAATCCTTATATTGTGCAGCATTTCTTGTATTTAGACTCTTATATCTTGTTACAGAATTGGAATTCCACAAACATGTAGGCAGATTTAGAAAGCCCATGTTATCCTGAAAACAATGATGTATAACGTTCCTAGGTAAAATAAATCCCCTTCCCCAAAAATTCAAATTTGATGTTTGACTAACAGGTTTAGTAAGAGCTAAATACAAATTCAGAAAAAATGTCTTTAAAATGTCTTGCAAAAAACAAAATCTGAAAACTGTGTTTAAAAGACAAATTCACAAAAGTGGAGATAGAGGTTTGTAAATTTGGTCGGAAATCCGACATTTTTATCTCCACTTTTATTTTGTCTCAATATCACCACTTTTGTGAATTTCCCCCCTCCGAGAATAAAGAGGTTGAGTGAGGAGAGGAAGTATAATAGTTTGGAAAGTGGGCCCTCAGCCTAAGGTTTTCTGGTGGGCCCCTGGCATCTCAGTCTGACACTGGCCTTATGCGCCATTTGCCTAAAGCCAAGGGTGCTATGAGAAGAATGAGAAACTTCCCTCAGGCAGCAGCACCCTGCAAATTTCCAGGGTTGTCAAAAATCCCAATTTTAGCTCTTCTAGTGCAGTTAGCACTTTTGCACTGTTCTGATGCAAAAAAAAAAAAACTGATTGAGGGGGGGGGAGAGATCAGCTGGCCACCTCAGGGTGGCACTCGGTGACAAATTGGTCCGGCCAAAAGTGTAAGCAATGGCAACTTGGCCAGCCATTCCCCCTAAAACTTCCATTCATTCCTGAATTTGTGGGAAGGCCGCAAAGGCCCAAGCCTATGATGGCACAATTTTAGGGGCGGCGTGCTGCCTATACATTTGTTTGTGAAGCACTTAATTAGAATTAGAACATCCTGTGCGCTAAGTCACTAACTCATTAGCAGCAGAAGAGTGTGCATGCACCTATGAGTGAAGAGAGCGTAAGGAAGCAAGTGAATTGGAATATCCTGTCCAAAGTGCCTGGTTGGCAAATCTAGGCCTGTTTCCATCCCCTTTATCAGCTTATTAGTTTATTTTTAAGCAGTGAAGACCAAAACTGCACTGCATATTCTATATACCGCTTTAAAGGGGACCCTTCACCCAATTATTCAAAATCCCATTTTATAACATTAGTCAAGCAAAATGAACTTTAATAACAATTATTTGAATCTTGTTTCCTTCAGTCTGGGAATTCATAGTTATATTAAGCAGCCATTTTGTGGATACTGTTGTTAAGGCAAGCCTTGCATCATCTCAGAATCTTGTTTGTGCACCAGAATGTGGGACCCGATGTCCATCCCCATGCCCTGGCTACACAACTAATGGTGAAGAGAACGGGGGAATGTGTGGAGAGCAGGGACATCTAGGAAGTGCTGAATGGGAAGTGAGCGTGTCTTAACAGTCCCTGCCAGAAACTCAGTAGGAGGGGGACAGCCAATCATACAGTCACACAAGCAAAGATAGGCTTCAGTTCCCTTTCAGGTCTTGCTAGCTATCACGGCACAACATACACCACAAGGGTAAAAGATTACTTACACAAACTCAAAGATGATTGAAAAGCACAAGTCAGGGGTTGGATACAAGAACATTTTCAAGTCAGTCAGTATCCCTTGGTATCCCTAGTACATTTTCATTAATTATTAAGAAATGGAAAGAATATGGCACAGCTGTAAATCTGCCAAGAACAGGCTGTCCACCAAAAGTCAGTGACTGTGCAAGATGACTAGGGAGGAAGGCAACCGAGAGACCTCTGATAACTCTTAAAGGAACAGTACACCAAAAAATTTATATCAAAGTAATTACAGTATAATGTACTATTGCCCTGCACTAATAAAAGTTCTGTGATTGCTTCAGAAATGTTACTATAGTATATATAAATAAGCTGCTGTGTAACCACAGGGGCAGCCATTTAAGCAGGAGAAAAAGGCACTGGTCACCTAGTAAATAACAGATAAGCCCTGCAGAATACAATGGTGTTTTATCTTTTATCTGATGTGTATCCTGTGCCTTTTTTTTCCTTTTACCCAGCATGAATGGTCGCACCCACGGCTACACAGCAGCTTGTTTTTATACAATATAGTATATATCTATATAGTCTTCCTGAAGTTAACACACCTGTTTTACCAGTGCAGGGCAGCAGTACATTACATTTTAATTACTTTGATACACTTTCCGTTTTTTGGTGTTACTGTTCCTTTACAGAGTTGCAATGATAGGGGATAGGAGAGATTATGCGCACTGTTACCCAGGTGCTTCACCAGTAGCAGCTTTATTGGACAGAAATCCATTGTTAACTCAAACCTCATAGTACATCTCATCTTCAGTTTGCCAGCAGGCATTTGGGAGACTCTGAAGTCGCGTGGAAGCAGGTTCCATAAGCTGATATAATCAAAATTTAGATTTTTGGCCAGCAGACTAAAGTAGACCTTCACTGCAATATACATAATCCAATCACTGTGGCAGCACCATGCAATGGGGATGCTTTTCTGCAGCAGGCCCTGAAATGTTTGTGAGGATACAATGAATGCAGTGAAATAGTGGAAGAAAAATCTAATTCTGCAGTCTGACAGAGCTTGAGTAGTTTTGCAAGGGGAAATGTGGAACAATGTCTGTATCCAGAAGTGCAAAGCTGAGCATTCTTAAAGGAAACAGGACTGAAGATCAATGCAAATCCATTACGGACAGGGACCTTGGTGTCTTTAATATACTTTGAGCTTCAAACTTTAAAAAGAACATTATTAATTAGAGAGAGTCCAAAGAAGCGCAACTAAGCTGGTAAAGTCTATGGAAATGCTCAGTTATGGAGAATGACTGGTCAAGTTGGCGTTTATGCTGGAAAAGAGGCACTTAAAGGAAATGTCAACCCCCTTCCCCATGAAACAAATTGCTGAATAATATGAACCATAATTTGAAGCAACTTTGCAAAATACATTCATTACAATTTTTCTGTGTTTTTTAAGTTATTTGTATAAGTAATGCTATAAGCTGTGTTTGTCTGTCCCTTTCTATTCTGTCCTGGTGACTCAGACTGAAACAAAGTAAGACAAGGCAGCTGATTAACAGAACTGTCTTTGCTGAAAAACTTTTGGAACATTGTTTAAAAAGTAACAACCAGGAGTTAAAGGAACAGTAACATCAAAAAATGAATGTGTTTTAAAGTAATAAAAATATAATGCAGTGTTGTCCTGCACTGGTAAAACTATTGTGTTTGCTTCAGAAACACTACTATTGTTTATATAAATAGGCTGCTGTGTAGCCATGGGGAAGCCATTCAAAGGAGAAAAGGCTCAGATTACACATCAGATAGAAGATAAGCTCTGTAGAACATAATGTTATCTGTTATCCACTATTTAACCTGTGCCATATAGCCTTTTTTTCAATTTCCGCCATTGCTACACAGCAGCAGCTTGTTTATATAAACTATAGTAGTGTTTCTGAAGCAAACACATTTTTACCAGTGCAGAGCAACACTACATTATATTTTTATTACTTTAAAACACTTTTGGTGTTACTGTTCCTTTAAGCAATGGCTGCTTTCAGTAGTAATTATATTCAAAAGTAACATAAATATTTAACAAATGCATATGGGAAAGATGCTTAGAATTATGTTTTCTTTTATCAGGAAAATTTGTTTTTTTGGGGTTCAAATGCCCTCTAAGGGAGATATAATAATTATGTATAGATCATTTTTTATTTACCAGTAGGTCCTAGCAGTAGACACATGGGCATCCATTTTGAATAAAAGACAGGAGATTCCATCTTAATGTTAGGAAAGATTTTTTTTACAGTGAGAGCTGTGAAGTTGTAGAAGTCTCTCCCTGAATTAGTTGTACTGATTTTTTAGTGAGATAATATAAAGTTATAGAAAATAGCTTTTAATATCAAGCAGTGGCATAACTAGAGTGCGGTGGGTCCCCTGCAAAAAATTCTTCAGAGGGGCCCGGCGCACTCTGGTCTCCACCCTCCCACTCACTTCCCGTCCCGCCTAGGCCCATGCCCATTCCCCATCTCAGCTCCGCCCACTCCCCACCCAGACTCCACCCCTCCCGTCCGACTTGTTCAGATGAGTTTTTTTTGTCTTTGGATCAGCTAGAAGTTGGGCAGGTTTTATATAGACATAAAAGGTTTAACTTGATGGACATTTATTTTTAACCTAACATTCTATGGGGGGAATGCAATTAAAAGCGCAAATGTTACTTGAAATGCCATTTCTCGCAATGAAACAACATTCGCTGATGAATATTACATTGCGTTTTATTGCTAAGCAAAGGTTAGCGTTAACAGCTGTTCTGGAGTTTTGTTAAATATTTTGTTGCAAAAAGTGCTTTGCAATTGCAACATTTTCTTACATACAGTACACTGCGAATATTCTTCGTCTTCAGGTCTGTAATCGGTCAAAAAAAGGACATAGACATGGTTGTTAACCTTTGCAAAGGTGTCTGAGAACATTTTTGCACTAACAACACATATTACATTCCCCCATATGTATGTAACTATTAACTAATATGTTTTGGGGACCCTCCCTTAGTCAGGCAGGCTAGAGTGTTTGTTCCAACGAAACATTGATCAATCACAGCACAAGTCAGTATGTAGTGGGAAATAAAAGGCAAAGTAGCAGAATATTTTATGTGAGTGTTCCTGTTTTTCTTGTATAAGTGCTACATGGTGATGTTCAAAGCACCACAGAAAAGCGATAAAGGAATATACACATACACTGATACACGCTTCCTGGTTTATGCGCCAGCGTGATGACGTCATCGCGCCTGGCGCGAAATTCAAATAGTATAAAAGGGGAATTCAGATATCAGTACACGGCCCGTTGTTAGGTTCTATTTAAAAAAGTTCCTGGGTGTTTATTCTTAGTGATTTCTATCTGATCTACTGTGTTTTACCTTATCTGCCTTCTTGACTGACTATTCTTCGCTCTCTAACCCTGAATCTAGCTTGTCTGACGATTCTCTGCTTCTGCTGGCCTGGCTGTTCCTGGTGGTGTTCTTCCTTTCAGTATCCTGGTGAGACGATCGTGCCTAGAGTTGCCACCCGGCTGGTATTTTACCGGCCTAGCCGGTAAAACACCTGCCAAGGCCGGGGCCGGTATTACAAATTTACCGGCAATGCATTTGCCGGTAATTTGTACTACCCTTTAAAAAAAGCCCCTGGCCTGCCCCCAATTCGCAAAGAACTTACCTTTTTCCAGCGCAGTGGACATCTCTGTCATGTTGCTCCGCCTCTTTTGTGGCACATCATGTAGCTCCACCCCCTTTTACATCACAGACCACCCCTTTTTTGTGCCTGCCCCCCATTGGCCGGTAATCTTTTTGAGTAAAGTTGGCAACCCTAATCGTGCCCCTTTGCTTGTCCAGAACCGTTAGCTTTGCTCCTCTCTCAAATAAGACCTGGTGGCATCCAATTAGCCGAGGGCTCCTCCTGAGGTGAAAGGCGGCAGTTAAAGGCAGAAGTGAGAGCCGAGACCAGGGAGCATAGCTTGGGTTCTGGATATAAGGTGCCGAACGTGACAATGGTGATATGGCGCTTCTACTGTTATTCCCTGGACCAGTGCCATTAGCAGTGAATAAGAGCATATATATATATATATATATATATATATATATATATATATATACTCAAGGAACACCAATCTTAAGGAATATCTTAGTCCATCAGACCCTGTGAGCAAATATACCCAGCCCCAAGCCCAACACTTCCTAAGTACCCGTCCAGGTGTATACAAGTGCACAGGATGTGTGGTGTGTGGCACATTAATATTAGGGCCAGAATTTAGGCATCCGAGGACTGGCAAAAAATATCTTGTTAAACACAGGTTAACTTGTACCTCTCCCATGGTGGTTTACATTATCAAGTGCCCATGTGGCCTAATTTACTGTGGTAAGACCATTAGGCCACTTAAGGATAGGATTAACATGCACCGAGCAAGTATTAGGGCGGCATTGGATACCAGTCGTAAAGTTGAACCTGGCAAACAAGATATTGCCCAACAACCAGTGGCTAAACACTGGCGGGAAGCAGGACATGATCCATCCCAATTTAAGTGCATGCCTATCGATCGAATACTTAAGCCCCCCAGAGGAGGGGATCTGGAGAAACTACTACTGAAAAGGGAGGCTTTTTGGATATATGAATTAGATTGTGTGGCACCAAAGGGTCTGAATGGACAACTCCAATTGAATTGTTTTTTGACATAGCTCATCATTGCTTTTTCTTACTGTGTGCCTTTCTGTGCTAGACTTGTTTCAACAACCCCTTTTTTCTGACTTACAGATAATGTATATCTCTGGGTTTGAATTGAACACTTCCTACTCTGTAAGTAATTGTTGCTTTTTCTCTAAGTGCTTGTATGCATCAGAAAGTTTTTTGTAACTATTTATGTATCTTTTTTATGAACACAATCACCACCAGCATCCTATTGACCCAATAGGACAGTGTGAACACTGACACCCAGTGGCGGACTGGAGTAATTGCACCTTGTTCTTCAAATCAATCAAATGGACACAATGGACTCGAATTACACTTTGTATTTCATTGCATGACGTCATGTTTGGCGCCATTTTTCACTCAGGGGGTGGGTATTTAAACCTTGTTTGTGTTAAACCACATTATCCTTGAAAAAGGTCCCCAGGTGGGACCGAAACGTCGGATAAAAAATGTGTTTTATATGAAATAAACACCATTGTTTCACAAAACAACAGTGTGTGCTGATCCATCGTGTTATGTACATGCCTATTCTTGATTGTGCACTACTGGAAACATCTGTCTGAGTGCTGGTACTGTGGTATTCTATATATATATATATATAAATCCACATGAAGCCGGCACTCTCGATAACGATTGTTCATATGCCTGGGTGCACGATCAACAAATGTTCGCCATACACTTCCAAAAAGATCACCACTCGCAGGTCTTAATAAACAAAATGTATTAATAATATAACAGAGATTAACGTTTCGGCCTACCCTAAGGCCTTTCTCAAAGTGACTTTGAGAAAGGCCTTAGGGTAGGCCGAAACGTTAGTCTCTGTTATTTTATTAATAAATTTAGTTTAAATTTTTAAGACCTGAGTGTACTGATCTTTTTGGAAGTATATATACAAAAACACAGCATGCCTGGGTGCAGGTAAAATGTGTACAAAATAGCAAAAAAAATACCGCACTCAACGGAATTTCTTTTGTTTTTCTATTAAAATCAGTTACTCTGAGCCTGTTGAGTACGGTATTTTGCTATTCTATATATATATATATATATATATATATATATATATATATATATATATATGCATACACAGAGGCACAAAAAGACGCAGTTACAACAAAGTAGGAATCAAAAGAAACATCAGAGCTGAAAAGGATAAGATAAGGATCTCTTGTTTATCCTAGAAAGCACTTGGCAAAAAAAAAAAAAAAAAGCACTTACCAAATGTATAGTTTGAATATTTAGTAGGGACATGTGCTTAGGTGCACTTGGAACATTTATTCTTTGCTCAAGCCCCTGCCCAAGGTGTAAAATGTTTCCCCCATTGCTCTGTCCTTCTGTGAGTTAAAGTTCCCCATAAGTACAGTGACTCTGAGGTCGTTAATACTGTGGTTGGCCCTGTAAAAAAGTGCTCCCACTGGGCATTCTGTCCTCTTGTTTTTAACAGTGAATCTGTGCCCTTTCGTTCTGTTTCTGTCCTGATTCTCTCACATATACAGTAGTCCTGCAGTGGGACACGTTTAACACATAATTAAGTAGACCACATATAATGGCTGACAGGAGAATGATCCCTGTACCCGGTGTAACATTTGGGAATGCAGTATTTGTATTCTATCTGTGCTGTTTATGTGGGCACGGGTCCTACATCATTTGTATCCACAGTGGGACGTACGGTTGGGGAAACAGAACAGATGCTCAGAGACAGAACGAAAGAGCACAGATTCACAGCTTGTGCAGGGGCTTGAACCGGAATAAAAATGTGAAATTATGAGTTATAACATCCCTAGGCTGCATATATCCAAGGGACTAAACCTCATCCATATGTGAACCATGGCCAGTTCAAAGGGCCTGACAACATCAAATAACCACAGCATATGTCCCTACTAAATATTCAAAATATACATTTGGTATAAACAAGAAATCCTTATCTTATCTTTTTTAGCTCTTCTGTTATCTACTTTCACATGCCCATGTCAGATTCTTCCTTTGATGTAACTGCATGCTTTTGTGTCTCTGTGTGTATGTATGTATATGTAAATGTTCTAAATGCCACATAGTTTGCTAATCCTATGCAAAGTGGGGATCAAACTGTTTGTATGAACTCTGATATTTATATTTATGATTTTCCATGACCTGTATAAAAGCAGGACACCTATGTGCTCCCCATCCATCTCTCCGGAATCGAGCTCTACCTAACACAGGCAGTGTTTGATTCATGGAGCATTCCACAAGTCTCTGCACTCTGAAATGTAGGGCAGAGTCTGGGCATATTTCCACAGTGCCCCTTGCAGTTGGCGAAGTGAAAATAAAATAACGGATTGCATTCTTTTTTACCCCACGTTTCACACTGCATGGGGCATTGTTAATGATCCCTAAGCAGGTATAGCTAAGGCAAAGTAAATATATACATTGAATATCTCAGTTATATAAATAGAGGTACTGAGAGCCTTTCATTTGTGAGTAACAATCTTTTTTTTCAACTGCGCTTAACTATGTTACTCTGTGGGGCCTGGGATTATCTCACCCCAGCGTTGCATTTTTTAGTTATATGGCCCGTCATGGAAGTCATTTACCTGAATCCCAGACACACATGAATGAATAGCGTTCAACTACACATCGATTGTGTACATAAACCCTCTCCTGTTCCATACGGATTTGTTCAGCCACATCGCTGATAGTCACAAGACAGGAAATGAAAAGACAAGTGTCAGATATTCCCATGATGTTTATAGAAGGAAGCGTTTGATTCTGGAGACTTTAAAGACAGGTTACATACATAACACATAGGCACAATGTGGGGATAGAAAACACTGAACTGTATGACAAAACTAAGTCATAGATCATACAGTACACATGTGCCATTAATTTAGGTGTGGCCACTCTGATATGGCACAGTTTTCCCTTAATCTACTGTCTATTGCCTTAATCACTTCTGTCTGAACATACACAGTCACAGAGATTGTGACATCAAATTGCACACAGCATAGGCTAACCAGAAAGACTGGGCTGATATCTATGCAAGTTAGGGCTGTGGCATATGGGGATAATGTAGTGTTCTGTTGCTTACAATAACACAAAAGAGGTTGGAGCAATTACTCAGAATCGATGATCATTTCCTATCTAGGGCAATCACTAGCATGGATACAATTTGGGTATTGTCAATTGGAAATATTGCAGTATGTGTTGCCAAGCTAAAATTGGCTAGCAATTGACTGCTGCAGCATTTGCAGGTAATTGGCAAAGAAATGGCTGGGGAAATTTTGAGTATTTTTTGAGTAATCGTTCATATTGTTCCCCTTGGTAGTACTTTACAATACTGTTGTAGTAATGGTGATTACAGTATTAAAGCAATTGTGACATCACTCAAAATCAGAATGCTAAAATGTATAACGTTATTAATGTTTAACCCAGAACAAGTGGTCATCCCCAGAAACTTGGTTAGGTTACCTGAATAAAAACTTGAGACTTGTAGACCAGCATATATTTGATGACTACAAAGATAACCAATATTTGCAATTGTAGGCATGGACTGTTACCATAAGGTGCAACCATCACATGTGATCCCCCAATGCATGGAGTGCTTAAAGGGGTTGTTCACCTTTACGTTAACTTTTAGTATGTTAGAGAATGGCCAATTCTAAGCAACTTTTCAACTGGCCTTCATGATTTATTTATTTTTATCGTTTTTGAATTATTTGCTGTTTTCTTCTGAATCTTTCCAGTTTTGAAATGGGGGCACTGACCCCCATCTAGAAAAAAAATGCTCTGTAAGGCTACAAATTTATTGTTAATGCTGCTTTTTGTTTTTGTGAGGGGCCATCTCCTATTGATTTCACAGTCTGTTATTCTAATCAATGCATGGTTGCTAGGGTAATTTGGAAATTGCAAACTGGAGAGCTGCTGAGTAAAAAGCTAAATAACTTACAAACCACAAATAATAAAAAATTGGCTCAAAATATCCCTCTCTACATCATAGTAAAAGTTAACTCAGAGGTGAACAACCCCTTTAAATACTGAGCAGCTGGTCCCAGTTTGTGTCTATTGCCACCAACCCCCAAGGGATACGTTATATTATGGCACTGATACATTCATACAATGCATGTGCATGGCAGGAGGGAATCTGGATGAATACCTGCAGCAACATGAATGACACATGTGCCCCCCCACTCCTGCTGCTGCTGCTGCTGCTACCAGAGCTCATGCCATTGCCACAGCTGCAGAGCCCATTAGTCTGATCGCAGTCATTGTGAGTCGCTGCAATCCACATGAAGCTGCTGTTAACCCCCGGCACGCCGGAGATGTGGGTGTAATGAGTGGGGGTGTCACTACAAGCTGATCCCATACATACACACACACACACTAGGTGGGGCATCGCTCACATCTACTTCACTCAAGCAAAAGAGAAAAAAAAAATCTTTTTTTTTTAAATCTCATGTGAGGAGGTTGGACTCCTCTGTAGTGAGCCCAGCCTCCTCCCTCCCTCCCTCTCTCCCTCCCTCCCTCTCTCTCTCCCCTTCTCTCGCTCCCTGTGCCAGCCTCCTTGTTTTCCTGCACAGCCTCTGGTGTACAAGCATTACCTTTGCAGTACTGGCACAGCCTGCTGCACCGAGCAGCCCTCCCTTCTTCCACCCTCTCCCCTTTCATTTTTGCAAGAAAAGAGGGGGGTCGAGAGGCATTGGCTGCAGAATAGCCTCCTTCCCTCTTTTTCCACCCTCCCATTCTGCCCATTACATTGTGCCCCCCTCACCCATCGCTGCCTGTGGCGGGTGCCCTGGAGGATCTCTATGGCTGGTTGAGGGTTTCCCACTCCCCCTTGGATTCTCGCTGCTGACAGGTAAGGGACTGCTGCTGTCTGGACGATTTAGAGGGGAAAGGGGGGTGTATGGTTAATTAACCCCTGGCACAGTGCCCGGCATTGGCTGCCAACCTCTCTGCTTAACCCATTTTGGTACAGTTTATCGCAGGCCCAGCAGGGTTAAACGGGAAAACGAAACTGGGGTTTATTCCAGCTCCCCCCTGTCAATGCTCTGTCTCCTCCACCCCTCTCCAACACCCCCAGCTCCTGCACACATCTGTCTGTGGCTGCAATATCCACACTCACATCTGTCACCCACTCCCTGCTCCATGTCACCCACTTGCACAATCTTGCCTACTGGTGTTTCATTATAGGCTTATGTAGGTAGTACACAAATCAGTGCTTGCCCTTCTCCTGTGTAACCATGTGAGCACCATACTGTCCTCATGCTATCCACACCCTACTGTATTGTCATCCCAGCATCTACATTCACCTGTGTACAGCAATGAGCTGCCTATAGTATGTACACACACACGCACCAGGCATGCACATACACCTATGTCTGTATAGCGAGCAGTATGCACACAACACACATGTAACCTCCCTACCACTCCCTTTGTAATCTAGGGATGATTTTCTCACACAGGGTGTGTGTGTATGTGTCTGTGTGATACAGCATGAAATGCAATGCATAACCACAAATCTGTATCTTGAAAATTCACCCATGCAAAATAGATGTTCCATTTTTTTTAAACCACAGCCCCAGCTGTGCAATGGGGATCCACCAACCAAAATCACTGTAAAGGTGGCCATAGTCTTAAAGATCCGCTCGTTTGGCGACATCGCCAAACGAGCGGATCTTTCCCCGATATGCCACTAACTGCGTGGCTATATCGGTGGTAATTCGAGCGTTCAGCCGTATGGCCGAACGATCGAATTACGATGCGCCAAGCGGCTCCGACGGGTCGGTCGGGTAAAAATCCAACCTTCCCAATCGATATCGTGGCCAGATATCGATCGGGAAGACCCGTCGGAAGCCCCCATACACGGGCAGATAAGCTGTCAAATCGGTCCAAACGACCGATATCAGCAGCTTTATCTGCCCGTGTATGGCCACCTTTACCCCCATTTTGCCCCTAAAGCATCATTATTCCAGCAGGTAAATTGGGCTCTGTTGTATAATTACTATCACTACTAATACAAGTGTTCATATATTATTAAATAAGAATACTATTCCTACATCTTTTGTTTTTTTGCAATCATTTTTCTGTTTTTTTGTTACTTAATGAAACATACATTTCTATGGTTTGTACTTATAATATCCCTTTTTTTCTGTAAATATTTGCTGGTATAAGGATAATCCTCTAGATTAGCCTACATAATGCTTTCACTTTCTCTCCTCCCCCTCTGCAACTACTATAGGCAGGATTGTTTGGGCTGAAAAATGATGTTTTATACCATATTCATTATGTAAAACAGGGTCCTCTTTAGTAGTGATGGGCCCCTTAGACCTGCTGATACTATAAAATAGGAATGTAAAACCCATGGCCCCTCTGCTACAACTCCCACACACCTCACATCTAGGTTTGCCACCTGGTCAGTATTTTAAGGTAGAAATGATGGCTGATCCCAATGTGGGAAAAAATGGGAAAAAAAATAAATATATAAGGCCGGTATTTTTTTCCAGAAAAGGTGGCAACCCTACTCACATCCCTTCTTTGGTAGTTGCAGGGAGTTGCACTTGAACAGCAATGGGCTACAGGTTTTGGCAAATGGGCATTTGCCCCTTTAATACAATTATTTGTAATATATATATATATATATATATATATATTGATTTATTTCCTATGTCCATTGCCGTATTTGCTGTAGATTGATAAGTATTTGGTTTGTTGCAAGTAACACAAATGTAAATATTTAGAGTTTTAAACCACTTTGAGCCCTGCATTGGGAAACCGGATGCCACGCTGTTTGGGTAATTATACGATAAAAATGTTCTTATTTGTGTCATCTGCCTCCAAGCTCAGGTCACAAGAGCCATACACAGCAGCAGCCATGTTTATCCCCCCCCCACCAAAATATATAATCCATTGGTATGTCAGTGTGACACAGGGTATGTGACAGTGAGAGGCGTGATTTGTCCATGAGGGATATTGAGAGAAATTGAAAGGGATTTGA